>JAQQSE010000066.1:0-638979 GCA_035772565.1 Antheraea assamensis | reverse complement strand
TAAATTAATTCTACTAAATGATAAGTATCAATTAAAATAATGATGCAACATCACAAGTATTATCATATACAATGCATACTGAATGATAATGGACATAAAGTATTTTCGTTTGAGATCAAAGTGAAATTGTTTTTATTTTCGGAAATGATAGCGATTGCATGATCGGACAATACTTGAGCGATCTATATTGAAGCCGAGCTTTCGTTCAAGGAAAATATTTTTATTAATCAGTAGCGTGCTGGCCATTGAGACATTCCGTGCACACTCGAATTTTAAAAAGGTAACGACATATTCTATGTAGGAATTTTTCTTCAACGACAGCTCGCTCCATATAATCAAATAAACATAACGAAATTAATATTGTATACATGAAAACTCAAATCTGGGGATGCCGACGTGGTGCACAAAACTCGTGATCCCAACGAAATCCACAAAACTGGTGACACCGGTATGATCAATAAAAAAAAACCACAGTAAAATATACGGACAAGCACATGGAGATGTTTCAACAATTATACTAGAGAACCGAGATTTTTTTTAAATTTTACTATCACAAAGATATTTAACAAATAGGTACTTTTTTACTACAATCATGTTATGTATATCTGGCTGATACTTGACCGCTTCGCAGTACATTAAATAATAAAAAATGGCAAAGGGTCAATAGATAAATAAAAAAATATATGTATACTGCCCGGGCAATATTAATAATATTTAGTCCAACCGGGCTACACAATGAATGCTTGTTTAAAATTTATTCCAAAGAATAACCTAGCCAATCTAGCGTACAATCATGATCACTAATAGACTAATAAATGGATGGTATTAGATATGATAAATAATAAAATTTTATTAAAGTAAGAATTACATATCCTGATTTCATTTGTCATCCATATTAAGGATAATTACAAGGAGAAAATATTTCATTTTTTAAACTCAAAAAAGACTATACAAATAAAATCTATAAAGAGCTATATTGCCGGGGGAGTGCTATGCCTGGACTGTACTTAAATTGTAATGTCCCCATTTCGGCGAGCGAAGCCGGGAACGAAAACTAGTTATTAATATTTACCCCGAGGGGTATAAACGGATCCCTGATTAACCACTTGATCCACTACATATGGATATTGAATAAATCCCTATATTAAATATTTGTACTTCGTATGAAAAAATATTGTATGAAATTTTATTTTTTGTAACTGTTGTATTCATCGCATCTATATTACATAATTGTTTTCTATATTTTTATGTATTTATATTAACGATGCTGAAGTCGCTGTGGACTTACAAAGCGATAAAACAAAAAGAAATAATTCAAATTGATCTGAATTTTGTACATTTAATACTAGTTACTACATCATATCTGTTTATTTTAAGACTCCTTCTATAATATCTTGGTTAACCACACAGCTACTAATAATACATATGGTTATAATATTGCTTGTTATTAAATACGTTTAATATAATGCTTTTTTTAATCACGTTAACTGTTTGTTACGTTATGTGTATTCCGAAAATAATATTATTAAGGAGATATTTTGTCAGGATGGGTGAATCTTCGTTACACTCTCACGCAAAAATTACCGAACTGATTTTGTTGTAACTTTACATTAATATGGCTTATACATCAGAATTGCACATACGATAATTTGTTTGTATAGTTTAAATTTTGGTAAAATATTAATCGCTACATCGATAAGTGTCAGTTATGATTGAAAAAATCCTGTCATCCTGAAGGCCATCTCGGTGTGCGTCGTATAAAGCTATCAAAGTCACACAAAGATATCTTTGAAGATATCTTTATCAGGTCATCTTTACTAATATTAAAATTGATGTGTCAGTTTAAATAAAAAAAAATCCTATCGTCCTGAGAGCTATCTCAGTGCGCGTTGCACAAGCTATCAAAGTTACACGAGGATAGTGTACAGCGTCAATGCTTACTAACATTAAAATCGATAAGCGAAGAGTTAAGATTGAGTAATTCTTGTCATCCCTAGAGCTATCTCTGTATAGATTTCGTAGTCAGTATACTAGGAGATTTACACTTATATAATAAAATAATAGATTTCCAAATTTGTATACTTTTACTGAAATATCTTTTTTTACAGTCACTAACATAGAATATGTCCTTTTTATATATCGATTTTTAAAAACAAAAATAAAACAGTACATAGAGGTTTTTAACACTCATTGTGCATTATATTAGCTATCAAAGTTACACAAAGTTGTGTACAGTGTTATCTTTATTTGCATTATAAATGCGAATGCGAGTTACAGGGAAAGGCATTTATGATATTTTTCATTAAGAAAAAAAGTATTATTCTCAGAATGAGTTATGAGTTAAACGTATATTAACGCGAGTGAAGCCGCGGGCAATTCTAAACATTTGTAAAAACACGAGCACTAAAGCAGTCACGGACGGCTGCTAATGATTTGTCTCCTAAAAGTTTGGATGCTTTATATCTTAGCAAATTGTGATAAGGATGATTTTTTGGAATAGCTATTTACTATCCTTAAATATGTGTACTTATACAAGAAGGTATAATGCAAAAACGATTTGGAATCCTTTTGTTATAGTAACACTGCGAAGTTACTGCATTCTACCTGACTATGACCACAAAACAATCTAAAAACAACGGTGACTTTCAGGTGATTGTCGAAACATCGTCGGTCATAGTTACCATGGCGGTCTATAAGTGTCTGACCTTATTTACCCTAAAACACGACCAATTAAGACTCACTATAAAGGGTTACTATATGCGTGACAACAGTGGCCAGCAGGTACGGCATAAAAAACCACGACCAAAATACCGTATGCTATGACCATAGAAATAGTAATCCCAATTATACTGATCGTCGGTAAGTCGGTAAGTAAGATAGAACAGTCTCCTAGGAAGGTAGCTACATAATCATTAAGCCAAGCAATATACAGTTTAAATTCGGAGCTATTCTATCTATTAGGACTTTAATCCTGTTTCTCATAAGATTTAATCCTGTTCACCAAATATATTGTCCAGTACTACATGGATCAAACACTAGTATACGCTTATTTCCTGGGCATACATTTCATATAGTCTCTCATAATATTCTGTGGCAATTAGAGTAACCAAGATTTTTATCTAGAATTGAGGTGATAGGCACCCTGTTCGAATACCCTAGTGCTGAAGGTTTACATTTCCTCAATAGAAATCAAACATATGCATCCTACAGTACTACTATTGAATAGCTGACATTTCATTTACTAGTTATTTTATAGCTCACTTTCTACTCATACTGGATAGTTTTGAGGAGGTGAAGATGAACTGGTGACCAGATGACTTGTCCCAAGAACTCCTGAAGAGGCCATCCTGTCCAATTTAGGTTCGGAAACTCCTACATCGTGACGCTTTTCTTAATGCCACAAATATTTAAGCCTAGGAGTTACATAGAATACCAAAAAGACTAAAGAGACAGCGGAATCGTAAACTACTGTGTCACGTATATGCAATGCAGCGATACGCCTAAGTAAACCGGCTAACCGACAAGTTTGAACTGTACTGTCTAATTCTCAGAGATACGCACTGAACGATGTCAATGAATCTCACACTTTTGAAAGTATTTTTAGGTTCAGATCCTTGCAAATGAGCTAGAGCTTTTGGTGAAGGAAAACGTCGTGATGAAACCTTAGCATGGTGGTAGGGCTTTTTCAAAGCCCGCAGAGCTAGCTACCCCTCTCAAGTAAAAATCTCTCGCCAAGGACATAAGTGTATGTATTCATAGGAGTATGTTCCGGCATATGCACTTGAGAGCTAGTACCTTTAGATGTAGCGTGTTTTCCGGCTTGAACCACATCGTCATTTAGCATCAAGTGAGATTGTTACGAGGTTGTACTCGTGCATCATGTGGACTATATACGTGCAAATGCTTTCTGTTAATACAGTTTATGCTTTGAAGGTATTTTAAAAAAATGTCTTATTAATTTCAGTTACAAACAAACGGATAATTAGATAAAAGTGTTCTATAAACAACGGTTCGATCCTCTTTCACTTATATATTGTATTGTATAAGAAACGTAATGTCATATTGTAATGGAAATGATTTTTTTAACAAGCTATTTCATTCGTTCGCATTCACAATGCAAACCACACAAGAACCTAAAATCGTGTTGTTTGAAGTTAATATTTTAGTAAAACAGGTGTGTTACAGCTCCCAAATTAAAATATGATAAGATTTAAACAACATAAGGTAGTTAAACTAATTATAAACAAGAGCATTCAGTTGGCACGCCTGACCCGACCTACATTCTGGTCATATCGCCAATCTAAATTGGTCTTCTCCTCTCCCCGTAATAACAAATAATCGTGTGAGGTTAGGAACGGCGTGGGCACGGACGTAGTCCAAAATAGAATGGACGCAGCGTGTGTGACGTCGCTCACGCACGTATTTATTCCCGACTTGACTGTGTTGTATTACAACTCTTTTAGTTTATATGTTTTTTAATAAATATATTTTTTCAGAATCCCATTAATATTATAAACGAGAAACGGGGTTTCATTAAATTTTACAGTATTATAGCTTTAATATGAGAACAACAGACATGGGCTATAGTTTATAACGATATTATTTGAATTGACCAAAATATAAATGTCGAGTAAGTTTGGAAAAATTCTGCTAACTGATAGTAACCTCAGTGAGCGTTGCACAAACTGTTAAGAGTTAAAACTAATATTTTAACATTGTTTTGTATTAAACACTAGACTACATTATGCGCAAGCTCCAACTACCGCTATATTCAGAACGGCCAAAAATGCTGACGAGTACTGCAATTTGTATACGGTACCAACAATAGATGAGGCCGGTTCATATGGCAGTAGAACTTTCGACATCTTGTAGTTTTTTATACGCTACCTTGACCGCCAAGCCTAGACGACATGACTTCGTAAATAGGTCGCAATAATGCTTCAAAGATCACTCTTTGTTAGCACTCCCGTGTTAGCGATGAAACTTCTACAATGCTTTCTGTACGATTCCTACAATTTTATCGGACACGGTCACAAACATTACATGAAATCAACATGTGCCATTATTTTATAAATTGTAATTTACTTACTTTGTAATTACTTTTGATCATTTTTCTATATTTTATGGGATTAGCGTTTGGCCACGATCTCATCTGATGTTAAATGACGATGTGCTCTAAGACGGTAATCACGTTAAATATAGAGAGGATATGGCTTTCAAGTATGGATGCCGGAACACACCTACAGATGCTTAACGGCTGAATTTCAACTATCAACTTCATCAAGATATTTGTCTACATCAGAAACTCCGACTCAATCTGACTCAGTTATCAGCTGTCAACTAAGCTATTATTGCCGGTTTCAAATCATTTAGCGATTATAAGTTACCGCTATAAAATTGTATCATTACTGAAGCGATGACGGCTCAGTCGTAAACGTGCTCGAATAACTCATCGATCGACATGGATCGAATCCTTGCATCGCCAAAAAAAAAACTCTAAAGCTTTTGACGAAAAAAACGACGTGATGAAACCATAGTATGGTGGTAGGGCTTTTTCTAAATCTGCCGGACTTTGTATCACCCTCAAGTTGAAAATCTGTTGCCAAGCACCTATATGTATGGTCTGGCAGCTGCACTTGAGAGCTAGCCCGTCAAACTTATCATGCTTACCATTTCGTATCACACAATAATTTACCATCCGGTGTCATTGTACTCAAACTTATAGATAAATAAGAATGTGGCATTTACAATCGGAACGTTATGTACAAGCAAAAAAACCTTTTTTTTTTTTTTTTTTTATTGTAAACACAATCTTCAATAGCTACTAATATAAAAAACAGGTGACAAAGAGAGAAGAAAAGGTACAGAGTTTTTTCGTCATCATCTGTATGTAGAACTGTCAATTGGTTGTGTGTGTGTGAGCTTGTGTCCTCAAAAAGACTATGACGAACTTGACGCTGTAAAACGAATCAACATAAATTCCATGTGTATGGTAAACTCATATTCGTAAGAGTTCTATATATTTAGTGTTTACAGGACACCTACACACAAAAAAAAGCAGGTTGTGTTACATCAACGTCGGCAATTATCTGTCACCGTTCATTACACCGTTTAATTACATCCAATGATTCACAGAAGTGTACCATTTGCGAAAGCAAAAAAACTAACTATAAAAAAAAAAACAAATAAATCGGTCAATTTACTAGCCATAGATCTCGTGTAAGTTGTAACCCTGGATTTGTAACGAGACTTTAAAATAAAGATAAGCGTTGAGAAATAAGCGTTATTCACAGAATTAACACAAGTAAGTAGTCAGCTGTATATTAAATCGAGAGTTCACGGCAACGATACTCGCACATGACAGAATTTTTGATGATGAATTTGGACTCAAATGGCTGTACGTAAATAAGTGTATTGCACCCGTGTGAAGACGTGGTGGGTCCCTAGAATATTGACAGCTCGATTCCAAACATTACAAAAAGCCGGAGTATTTATATCTAAGAAAACAGTAATGAAGCCGTACTGAAAGCACGGCATCTTCCTCTTACCCTTATCCCATCTAAGCAGGTTTGGCAGAATATGTTTGTCATATTGTAATGTACGATTTGGCTTAATTTTTACTCTTTTTAATCTATTTTTAATCTTCTTATATAAATAAAATGATAGTAACTTGCCGTTGTGCGCGCATCAACCAAAAATCGACTAGATAAATTTCGATACTTTTTTTTGCAGTTTCATTGCTTAGACACCGTCCTTATTTAAAAAAAATTACGATATATTTATTTAAATTAAGTTTTCTAAAATACTCACTTCCGCCATGTGAGTTTTCTTGTCGCTTAGAAGTGGGTAAGTGGTTTGGCGCATACGAATGTGAGGGGTAGTAAAAATACAATATTGTTTACAAATAATTTCTGTAAGCAAAGTGTATTTTTGCTTTAATTTTTTTTATGTTGTTTTTTGTGTAGATAAAATACATTGTTAAGTCAGATGCAGTTGCAAATGAAATCGTGAGTATCAGCTAGAAATAAATATTGAAAAACACTGCCAGTCATTTAGTCACATTATCTCTGAGTAATGATTCACAACTATAACTCTAAATTATCTTTGAGAACCGTGTTATTGTTTCTTTAACTTATGTAAGTCTAGAATAAATTATTAAAAAAAAAAAATGATTATTATGCAAGCTAAATATGTCCAACAATTGGTACATTTAGCCGCCTGCTGCAGTGCAGCATAACAAGGCAATACTGTAGAGGTAATTCACAAGGTGGGCCCAAACGATACATGTAAGTCCAACCGGTGAATATTTAGTTTGTTCAATAAATATACAGTCTTAAACTTAGGTCCCTGAAACTAGGAATCAGGGTGGTATAGATCGTGATGATATTACATTTGGAAAGCAGCCAAAGTTTAATAGTTGCTAATAATTTTAATTTATACACTTATAATTAAAATTTTACAGAGGTTATATACTTACGAATGTCGAAATGATAAGTAAATGTACTCGAATTTCGAAAGATTCGTTTGTACATACCGGGGTTCGAACCTGCGGACATAATTGATATTCTACCGAGTAAACCACCCGACCATCATCATTAGATATATAAATAATATCATTGTTGCATATAAACATAAAGTATAATCTACGTATTACGAAACGTCGATAAAGGGGGCAAGGTCGATTATTATTGTAAACATCTTCATTATTAATAAAGTCTAACGTTTGATTATAAATTATAAGCGTGAAGTTGTTTATATTCCGAATATTCTAATATATTATTAGATACATATTTTTCTTCTGACCGAACACTGTCTAGTCAGACGATAGACGCTCACCAAATGGGAAGGAGAAATGTAGTGCTGGCACTTTCGGCTAGAATTCGATTTATTGTATAGTGTTTATTGACAATCTATATATTTATCTACGCTATTTTATCCCATATTATGATACATTGGTATTATTTTATATGATAATAGCACATGTGGTATTAGGTTAATCAGGACAATTAGTGTAGCTGATTTGTGGTACTTAGATTTTTTTTTAAATGACGACCGTTTCGTAAAATGTAACATATAAAGATTATGCATAATATTCTTAAAACATAATAAAGAATCAATAATGAAAAACTTGTGTACAATTTGGAATTTATTTGTTACAACCATGTGAATGTGATATTGACAATGGCGAATACGCAATTAGCATTTTTTAAAGTATAAACAAAAAGATCTATGTCAAATTAAATGTGTTCTTCTTTAATTTGTAGTGCCATATGTAAGTAATAGACAATTTCGCCAATAATGGATAATACTAATAAACTGAAATGACAAATATTATATATAATGTGAATAATTATTATATATAATGACTAATCATATGACAAAAATAGTTTAAGTTTCTCTTCAGAATAAAATTCTTAACGAAATAGTTCACCGACAAATTAGAATTAATTTATACATGTAAATGTATACATGTATATGTAATGTAATTAGTAATACATAAGCAATAAAGATACCTGCTAACCAATAAAAAGACATGGCGTTTGAAAATTGTTAAATTACAAATGAATTGCACTGAATGAATCTGCACTGTTGTCGGAAATTGCGTGTAACAAAATGTACATAAAAAAGAAGAACATAAATACTTATTGAAATACGCAATCTTCGAGTTTTTTCTAGAATAAATAGTTCTGAAGTTGGATTGGCAGGAATACATTCCGTTGCAAAACTGTAAACTAGAATATCGAACTTAGGATTGAACTGTGACACTGGCAAGTGCTGCAGCGGCGCCAAAATAAAAAAAGAGATAGTATAACGTTTTAATATCATATTGCTGTTAGACTATAGCAAACCAGAAAGTAATCCGAATGATATGTGATAACACCACAGGATGGCTTTGAAACTCAATGCTTAGTAACGCATTCTTAATTGACCTTAGTAATTTGGTCTAATTTGAAATTATGTAACTATACGCTATATGACTACTCGAGACAAATAAAAATTAAAGATGGCCAACTTTCTACAAACCCAGTTACCAATATATTTTTTTAGGATTTTACAATAAAATAAAACTACAGAAGTGGTATTTATTCATAACTACAACAAATAATATACTGGTTTTATTAAATTTATCAACAATTTTTATTTATCTTATGCCGACCAAAAAAAATAAATTCGTGACCACTATTAAGTAATCCAACAAATGTCAATGAAGAAAACATTCAGGCAAATCTATTGTAAATAATCTTTGTAACGTTTTACAGATTTTTACATAGTATATGTTTTATAGAATGACATTTCGAACATTTGATTTAATATTTCCTATAGCAACATTTCTCTAGATACAGTAGGAATTATTTTTTACATTAAAACACTGAATATTGTACCCATTATCTACAGTTTAATTTATATAAAAAACTAATTACCAATTAAAACAATTAACCCGGCATCCGGTCTGATAGTTATAGGTGTGTTAATGAATTTTATGAGATGACACAAACATGCACAAATTTTATATTAGTGGATTGGGAGCACGCGGGTGGTAATCGCATTTGGCACAATACTAATTGGTAGTGTTGCCAACTGTTCAAAATATTCGAAAGTATTGGAAATATTATCTACATTACGTATTAATTTATTTTAGAATTTATTTCACTTAAAAATATTACTTATTTTCGGCACTATATCTCATTGATTCTATTTGCATTAAATGCCAGTAACGCCTTCTAAATGACAGCTTTTATTTCAATATAAAATCTTTTTTCTTAGAAGCTATAAACACCAAAACACGTTGTTACTATTAAAAATCAATACATTATTTAATTACACGTTTATTCTTACCACAGGCTGGCCTGAAGTTAGATGACTTATACTATTATAACATCTTAATATACTTTACATTATTAAAATCATTGAAATATTAAAAACATTTTACGTTTACGTTACTGCCTATTAAAGATTTACTCATTACTATATTGATATACTTGGGTGCGATCAGCAAACCCCTGTCAAGAACGAAGTACCTTCAACGAAAATAAGAAATCAAATAAAATATAATCATTTAATATTAAAAAAATATATATTAATTTATAAAAAAATCACGTGCTCAGTATTCTACTATTGCAATATTTCTTTTTCCATATGTGATTATTTCTACCAGTCAACTTCTACCGCAAACCGCTTTAAGGAACTTAATTCCAATGAAATAATTTACTACCAGTGCTATTTTTTTATAAACTGTTTTACATCCAATGATTTATCCACATTAATAATTATACGTGCGCCACTATAAACTTAGATGGGCCTTAAATATGTAAAGACATGACTGCACTAAATTTGTGTTATAATCTATATCATAATGGTCGTTTTGAAAAGGTGCTTAGGTGCTTAGAAAAGGTCTTACTATATTTTGTTCGTCTTGTTACAGAATTACGTAGTTTACCTAATAGTTTAACAGCTACACCTACTAAACAAAGAAGTTTGTAAATTATTATCTTTGCCAAAACTTTAAGACATAAGTCCGTCTCCAGGGTGTTTTCTCTTTATATTAGTCTTCAATCGACCGTGGAGACTAAATTCTTACCGATATTCGCTGTTGTTTCATAGTTGTACTATTGGTGGGCTTGTTGTTACTTTGGCCGTCTAGAATATCTAAAAACATATCACACTATTGAGTATGAGCTTTTTCTTATAGAAAAGATAACATATTAGATGATAAAAAGTAAAGAATGAGAATTAGTCTCTACTTGTATACAATACTCCAGGCTGATTAAGGAAGCCTCGAACAGAATAGCAACATATCGAAACGTTATTCACGATTGTTTTAATAAACGTCATAATCATAAGAACACGCTGGCGGAATATTATGTAACAAAATATTTAGTAATTAAAATGTATTCTCGGAATTTTACACCATGCGTCTGGTAACCTTATAAATAATTCCCGCAGTACCCGCGTATCGGGCGAGAGAAACGATCGTCTGTTGTCCGGTCGGTTACTAGTGACATAAAACAAAAAAAACTAATAATCGAAACTATATGACACATTTAAAGTGAACTAATGTGCTTCTCAATGTTTTAATCGGATTTTCTAATTCCTGTGTAAGTAATTTAAACTTTACTAAAATGTTTAAGTTATTAATATTATTCAACAAAGTTGAATAGATTCGCTGAAAAAATTAATTGTTTACAATATCAAAGATAATGTATGAAGTAAAAATAAATTGGAATATTTATTCAAAATTAATTATTCATTCATCGGTTAATATTCAAATTAAAGTTATCGGAATGGAATTTAGAATCGGTATCAATGGGTGTCGGTGTAATAATTTCTGATAAATCACTGTGAGTACTATTTGGATGGTGTCCAGATATAAAAATACAATGCCTAGCGTCGTCTTGATGCAAGTCTGCCTGGGAATTGGGTCTGTGTTAATTCACGTCATCCGTTCGCTCGGCCGCCGCCGCCGTCTCAGTTAGAATTGGAATGATCTCAGAATTCGACTGATGATAGTGATGACGGAGCCTTAAGTGGGATCTTTTATTGATGATTTTGATGTTCTATATTTATTCATAGCTTACATTTTTAACTGCTTTATACTGTTGCTGTAACACGTTAGCGTCAATATTTGATTCGCTTTCGAGTGTTTCTGCGGAAACACAATGTATGCTTGGATAAAGAATATAAATTTGAGGGTACATAACTAATCTTGTAAGATTGGACCAGAAGTTATTGGATTCCATGCCCCTAGGGCGCTACCACAAAATCGTTGATGCTTCGTTGCCTTTGAAATTTGTTCATCAACCATTTGAATATTTGATATCCGCTCATAGTTGTGTAATGAACTTTATAGGTTTTACATCTATATTTTATGTATTTGTACAATATGTCTGTATTAATAATTTATACTAGTAACTGCACGTGACTACGTCCACTTTAGACTACAATATAAAACTCAATAAATAAATATAACTCAACGCTACCTAGTGTCGAGTTATAGTATATAGATAGTATAATCTTCTCCATGGGCAAACACTCAGGTATACCAATATTCATAGTAAAGGGTCAAACAATGTTGTTGTATATCGATATCAGATATTAACATCGATTTTTAAATATATACTAGCTGCCCGCCCCGTTTTCGCACGGGTATAATAACGAAGAAATCTGCCCTTCTCTTTTTTTCCCCTAGCATAGCATCTGCCTATGTAGGCAATTCGCTAGTGTCAAGTGTGACAAATACACGTTTTAAACTGACCTTTACAGTATGGTAATGTTATTAAATAAAATGGCCTTTGAAAGTCGGTTTGCCAGTTCTGTTCATATTTTCGAAAATCTCCATACTGTTTTTCATCTCAGTCGCACTCTCTTTATACTTATAAACCCATTTTATTCACTTTTCCTACACGATTTATCAAATATTTCCTTCCATACAAACCTTGTTCTGACAATTACATACGCAATAACATAAATAATTAGCCAAATAGGTACAGCCGTTCTGAAGTGATACGCTTGCATACATTCTTTTTTTTCTCGAACTCACTACGCTGTTGGCCTGACAGACCTCTACCGCTTCACCGGATTAGGGCGTATATATTCGGCAATTGATTTTTATTTATCTAGATTTTTCCCATGATAATTTGATTAATTTCACAATGAGGGATGATGTCAGGCGCGCGCGACTGATCGTAAAAATTAAGCTAAATCATACATCATAGCTTGACGAAAATGTTGTGCCGACCCTACTTAGGTGGGATAAGGCTAAGAAGATAATGATGGTAAATAAACTAATAAGCGTATACTGAAAACAATTATGATTTCTAGTAAATAAGTATTTAAAAAGTACTAGGACGTGGCAATTATTCTAGATAGATTGCGATCACCAAACAGTATGTATAACAACAGCTAGGGTTCCGAAATTACCAGTAACACCAGACACATGAATTTTTATTTAACTCTTTATAGGCTCAACGTCTGATCATAATCTCATCTGATTTGAAATGACTGATGTGGTCTAAGATGGTAAACACGCGCGGGATTGGTTTTCGAACGTAGCTACAGAAACACACCAAGAGGTATTTGGTAACAGATTTTCAACTTAAAAATGATAGCTAGACAGGTAGACTTAGGTAAAGCCCTACCACCATGCTATAGTTTCATCATGATCTTTTGCAAGGATTCGAACCTACATCAATCGACCCGGTGTACGAAAATGCTATCAACTAAGACATCATCGCTTTAAATGATACCACACACAGGTTGTCAGTTGTCACAGTGACTCTCTTTTGAATTGTCATATTTTGGATTCGAGGAAGTGTATAGCTATAGCAAAAAGTGTATTTGGTTTTCCAATAAAAAAAATCTTTATTTATAAAAACAAAGCCTATAAAGTCAGAAGTGAGCAGTTTTATATTGATTGAGTGAATAAAAATACCAGTGAAGTGTGTGTTTTTATAGAGTTATCAACGATAACCACGCCGTCAGAATAAACGCTTAAAATGATACTTGAAAGTTGTGGTTGTCAAGCGGTTTGTCCGATGGAATATCAATCTGATGTCCTCAGGTTCAAACCCCGGTGAGTATGTACTAACGAATGTTTTGGAAATTCGTGTACATTTACTAATGTAATGGGCAACACTCACAGCTCACGGTGAAGGATAACATCGTGAAGAATCCTGAACCTGAGAAACATTGCACTACACTTGTATGTGGGAAAATATAGAATTGTGGATTTCTCGGTGTTTGAAATCGCCAATACCTCGTGGGTTGTCGTGGTGATTATGCCCATACCTTTCTTCGAAAAAAAGCCTATGGCCCTGCAGTGGAGGCTGATGATGATGATGATACTTAATTAGTAAAAGTGATGAAGTTCTTGGCATTTCATGGATTGGAAGTATAGATTTAAAGGATATTCATCTAGCGTCCATATCCACTTCACCTCCACCTCCACTTCTCTCCCTTAGTTGTCAAATTAGACTCTACTATGGTCGATTTAGATATTGATTCCTTTAAAGAACTCCGGAAAGGAAGTCCAAGATGTATTACTACGTTATGTAATATAGGATTTCTTTTTGTTACTGAAATTTGTTAACTTTTAATACTTGTTGAATTAAATCTAGTGATTGCCCAGTGGTCGACATTCGACCATAATGAGGTACAAAAGTTATATCTCCTTCTATTAGTAGGTATATGTAGTCATAATTATTTGTATTTCGTTTCGGTTTTTTTTTTCTAAATCTTAAATACTTTATTAAATATTGTAGACGGTCTACAAACGCTAGAAGCGTGAAGTCGAAAAAACTCATCGATAATATAGAAAAAAAAATGCAAAATTTTATTGTTAACACTAAAACTACTACTTAAACAAAATATAAATAAAGAAAATCAGTTGACAAACAAAGAAGAAATAGGTACTGAACTCTTTTATCTTCGACCTCTCTATATACTTATACATAGATAATGGAATACTAATATTATAATAAATATTATAACGTAGAATTAAAAAGCTTAAAACAAACGTAGATATCACAAAACATTAAAATAATCACTTAATTTTTTTTTTATTATAACATAACATATCATACCCTAAATATTTTTTTAGCGTTATATTGTGACATCCTAACATAGAATTATTCATAAGAGAAACTACACATCAATTTCGGACTGTTATATTTATCGGGAAATGCCGAGACTTGTCATCGATTGGAAGAAAAGGATGGAAGGACATATTAACTGTGGTTGAGTGGATCGTGTTTATCACACGCCAAATGAATACCCACCATAGCGGGAGGATTGGCCATGTCACCTTACAGGATCAACATACAGTAATCAAGCGGGTGTAGTCGGATGCCTGCAGCCGATCGACCAGGGTATATCGTGACAGCATCAACTACCAATTTATTCTAGGTATTTCGGTGATCACCGCTATTTTGGAGGTTTTACTATACTTACCATAGCTCGGTGGTTAGAATTTTCAGACGCCGCGTCGATCGACTAGACCTTTCGAATGATCCGGAGCGCCCTTTGAAGGAAAACTTGTTTGTAAAATCATAACATGGTGGTAGGACATTTTCTACATCCGCTTGGCTAGCTACCACACCCTCAAGTTGAAAATCTGTCACCAAGCACGTATAGGTATGTTCCAGCAGCTGCACTTGAGAGCCAGTCCTCTAGACATAGGGTATTTACCATCTTAGACCACATCGTCGTCTACATAACATAGTTTAAAAAAAATATAGAGTACCGTAATTTTGTCATCCCACAAAAAAAAACATATGACAATCTACATAACCCTTTGTTTAAGCGATGGTAGCTTTCGTACGAATTCTACTATTAATGAATCCTTGAATGAGAACATTGTAATGGAATCATGGTATTATGGTAGGCAATTTTATAATGTCCTCCTACCAAGCGCATATAGATATGTTCCATTAGCCTAACGACTACAAGACTACCCCTAAGAACCAGCACTCGAGGCTTATACAGTCTTTAGCCATAATATCAATGAGCGCCCGATTAATTGGATGAATTTATTATTAAAAAGATGAATACGATTTTAAATTACTTTTTTTTTCACAGTATTTATTTCTAACTGTTACACTTTATAATGTTAATGTAACATTCAATATAGTGCTAGGTTAGGTTAGGTTGGATTTAAAATTTAAGAAAAATCTCGTAAGATCTTATGACTTCATTGCTTTAATGGTAATGTTCAGAACGTGGCAAATCATTTGTTTTTTGATATTACAATACTTTATATACCGTTATATTATTAGCATTGTAAAAGTCGTTTTCTTATTCTTATTTAATTTATCAATATTATTGTTTAATAGCACTCTATAAGTACTTTTTATACATTTATTCGTATTAACATTGCGCAGCTTTTTCTGGTTTTTGGCTGTGTAATGCTAAATGAATACAAAACTAGCATTATATTAATTTTCTTATTTATTATATTTATATTATTTATTTATTTATTATAATTTATTTATTATAAAGGAAGCATTCAATTTTAATATTGACATTATTTTACACTAAAACTAATATAACAAAACTAAAATACACCAATATGCTCATTTCACAACGGTAGCATTTAGCTTTCGAGGTAAATTTACCCTCAACTGCTTATTTTGTAAGAAATTATTCCAGGTAGATACATGCTTAGCTCGTATAATTGTAACTAAGTAACTAATAAACACTTTTAGCAACCACATAATCATCATCACTTCAACCTGTAAGAGACTCACTGCAGGATCATAGACCTCTTCCCGAAGGAAGATATGAGTATAATAACAACGCAGTTCACGTAGTATTACCGATTTCAAACTCTAAGAAATCCACAGTTCTATATTTTGCCACATACTTTGGTACTACAAAAACATTTGACAGGTTCAGGTTTCCTCACGATGTTTTCCTTTACCGTGAGCCGATAGCGTTACCAATTTAAATGAGTAAATATACGCGAATTACGAATAATTAATTGGTACATGCCGAGGTTTGAGCCTGAGTACATCGAAATAACATTTTACTGGTCAAATCACTGGACATTATAAAGCATAATATATAAAGCAACCACATAAATCTATGAATTGTAAGCACAACAAAAAAATCTGTCCTGTTTGGGAAGCACAAGATTTTTCGACTCGACAATAGAAAAACACTCCCGTACCACGAGGGTTATAGGAGAACTGTTTTAAACCAATGATATAAGAGTGAGAAATAATTTGTCACAAAGCCAAATAGCGATGAGTGTTGTAAGATCCCTGCATTATGTCTGGATAGTCGCGAACATACAAACGCGTGGGACGTCACGGCAATGTCTGGCCTAACTAACCGAACCACTTTATTTGAGGAATTCTCTATACCTAACTTTACGGATTTAGATTAATTTTGACATTTGTTTTGTCTCGGGAATTTATTTGTTTGTGTTACTCGTCCGGTAATGTTCTCCTCGGTGTGTTTAACTGTAGATTAAGATTTAGTGTTCGAACGTTTAATGGTGTTATTTGATTTAAATGGCCGCTCTTTTACAAATGTTCATCATTTGTTTTTTTTTATTTACCTGCAAATCATGTTCATTTCGTTCAAGATGTAATGCACTGACCGAATTTTCTCAATACTGTAGTACACTTTGTGGATTTATCTCTTTCCGTCGTCCCAAACTTTGTTCATATTTATCCTGCATTAACTAAAGATGTACCCGAGTCTTTAAATGTTAGAGATAAATTATTTTTCCTAGCATCAGTCTATAAGTAATACTATTGATAAAAGTTACCTTCAAGGGCACGGGGTTTTTCTTTATCGGGCATAAATAAGTACTTTACCGCAATCTTAACTGATATTAAATGACAATATGCCTAAGAGAGGTGGCAGACTTTCAAGTGAAGATACTCAAACGAGCCAGAATATACTTGTGGAAAGATTGTAACTCAGGGTTTAATAAATAATCGAGCTTACATCGTACTGGTAATTTCAAGCACTGTTAAATTTACAGTTCTACATCATTCCGATTCAAGGTGAATATTTTTTTAAGTTTTCACACAATGTGCAAGTGTGAAATATAGTTGCGTGTTACAGATCTCAGGACCGTGTAAAATTTGATTTAATGACCCTTTTGTGTGTTACGTCCAATTCGTAAGATCTGTTATTTAGGGGTCCAACCAACATATACCAACATATAATTTCTTTCACAATTTTGCGCAAATCTTCTAATATTTTTTTCGTTCACAGGTAAATACCTTACACCATGGACGGTATATTCAGAAGCGAGGAGATGGTTCTTTGCCAGCTGTTCGTGCAACCAGAAGCAGCTTATGTATCAATGTACGAACTTGGGGAGGCAGGCATAGCACAATTCAGAGATGTAAGTTCGAATGTACTTTTTTCAATATTTTTAACCTAAAAATTCGCATGAGAGATAAAATTTGTACTAATAAAATCTGGAATCAAATCATTTCCTCATAGAAAGAAAGCTATATAGTTTTAGCTCGCAGCTTTGCACGCCTCAATGGAGATTTGAAGGGTCCCTAGGGAACAGTATATTTTTTCTTGATCAAAAATACCCTTTGTCCTTTTCTGTACCCTGGCAATGTGTATGCAAATGTCGATTGTAATCGATTGAATAGTTAATGTTTAAAAGCATCACAAACAAACAAACTTACATTCATATTTATAATATTAGTTATTTGTCTTAATAAGTGTTATGAAGTAAGTGCTAAAATAACCGGTAATTGAAATTAGCTTTTCGATATTATATGTAACGTTTACATATATACCAAAGGTAAAGAAGGAATGCCAATTAAAAAAATGCAAATAAACCCAGCCGTCTCATACCGGTTTCTCTTTGAGTTCAAATCTTTCGTTACGGTCGTATCCTTGGAAATATAAGAGAATGAATAAAATAAAGTTCAACTTGTATTAATTGTCGAAACAAATGTGATATATATATATATATATATATATATATATATATATATATATATATATATATATATATATATATATATATATATATAATGGAATAACTTGTAACCTAACAATATTAGACAGCAGAACATTTGTGAAAATGGATGTTTGGTACCCATTCATGGAATAGCTACTGAACGGATTTTGATTAAATTTTAGAGTAATATAACTTACATAACATAGAATAAAACATAGATTATAATTTATAAACATGTTGTTTAAATTGCAGACACAGTCTCGCGTATCAACTAGTCAATAATTATTATAAAACAAATTCGCTTTTGTGTCTGTCTGTATATGTATATATAGAAAGTTGACAAATAAATAGGTTGAGTGAATTGACCGGTGCAATTTTAATCCAATGTCCGCAGGTTCGAACACCGGCATGTACCAACGAATTTTTCGGAATTCGCGTACATTTATTAATTTAAATTGGTAACACTATGGGCTGACAGTGAAAGAAAATATCTTGAAGAAGCCTGAACTTGAGATATGTAGTCGTCCCATGTTTCCAAGTCAATAAAACCAGTAATAGTTTATAAGGTAAAAGTGTTAGGTTTTATAATAAAATCCCAAAGCAAGTTACCGATTTACCGGACTATAAGTTTAAGCGCCAAGTCAAGCTGGTTTTGGTGTCAAAGGGCTATAATAGAGTGGATCAATATGTGAACGATGGTGATGTCTGGAATTGACTCCTCTCTGTGCATCCACTAATAACGATTGTAACGTGTAATTTATTTGAAATATGCAAATATGTTAAAAAATAAACCCGATCGAATTTATTGTCGGTTCTTCTCAGTGACTTGGTTGTTTTCCTAAGCGGTGCTAATTTTGAGAGTCATAAGCGCCTTTTTAGGCCCAAAATTGAATAAAGAATATTTTGATTGATTTTTTTCTGTGTACCATCATAGTATGTGGGAAAATATAGAACTGTGGATTTTTCAGAGTTTGAAATAGTCAATGGTAATAATGTTCATACTATCCTACAGGAAGAAGCTTATGGCCCTGCAGTGGGTGTCTTACAGACTGATAATGACGAATTTAAATATATAGTCCCGTACAAAACACATTCAATATTATCAATGACTGCATAAATAAAAGTAATAAATTAACAAATACTCATATCACCGATGATTACATACATTTCGAACTAACTTACTTAATACTTGTAATGAAATAGAAGCGATAGTGTAAAAACAATGAAAGTCGAGTCTTGGACGTTTTTGCTTATCAATAATTAAACATAGATAAGTCATGTTGTATTTAGTAATGATTGATAATAGGGAATTCTGTGTATATTGGCCTTATTGACTATTATACTCTGGGGTAGCGATGACTAAAGTACGTTTCGCGGAATTAATGGTTCCGAGGAAGACACCAGGGTTCCGCGAATTGGTTATTGAAACCTTTAATCGGTTGGACTATTCTCACGGCTTTATTAATATTGGAGACGAGAAAAATTGTAAGCATGAATCTGGACGTTTGTTAGATTTTCATTCCTTGGCTATTCAATCGATGAAATTTTACGTATACGTTGTCAGAGGTACAGAAAAGGATATAGGGTACATTTTATCCAAAAAAATGTACTACTCCCGAAGGATGGATCAAATCTACCGTGAAACCGCGAGTAAAAACTAGTAATTTATAAAGACATTATTTGAATTTACTAAAATTAAACAAGAAGTGTGGAACAAGGTTGAAAAAATGCTGCCGTGTGACGCGTGCCGCGGCGTGCGCTGCGCAAACCGTTCGCTACACATAGATAATATATGGAGTCCCCGTTTATAGGGAAATAAAATCGCGGGCAGCTGCTAGTTGCAAATATAACTATAAAACATAATCATTCTGAAAAGCATTTTACTCATAATTCAAATTTCACTCATTGCCTTCTATTGGCTATAATGTAATGAAGGGTTCCATGAAATATAATTAAAAATATTTACTATTCCAAACCTTCAAAAGTTTAGAAAACGCTGTTCTGCAGCATAAACGGTTTTGCCAGTTTAGGAATACAGATTTGCGGGAAATATTGCTTTAGCAAAATTACCTGAAATATGACGGATGCATAAATTTGCAACGACAATTGAAAAGTTGTTGGTAAAGTTTCTAAAATATAGTACATGTCTTCTTTTACCTATATTATGTAGTGACGAATTAATCTCGCGATACCCAAGCTTCTCGTGCACTTGTGAAGAATTAACAAGAGCGTAGGGTACTAACTAACTCCTATAGTGACCATGGGAAGCCAAACTTGGTGATTTTAACTGGAATGATACAGCACATATCAAAACAGTTAGAGAATCTGCGCAATCGTTACTATTATCAAAAGATATGTTAATGGCAATAGTTTGATATTTAAATATTATGTAAACTACCTGCTCGTCCTGACTTTGCACGGGTATATTAAAATAAGATAAGACCAAATCTTTCCTTGAAAGTACTACATGGTCGTAAAATGGGTCATAAATAAAATGGGATATAAACAACTGAATCAGCCTGTCAATTCTATCAATATTTCTGTACATTTCCCTACTACCTTCTTCTGTCTCAGTCACTGGCTTTTTATATGGAGATATTTGAACCAAAATGTTCACTTTTCCATATATATTTTTGAATTATTTTCTTTCATACATATCTTGTCTTAAACTTGTACAACAATTAGCCGATAAGATATTGCCGTTCTGAAATCATGCATTTACATACATTAGGAAATTGATTATTATTTGAGAAATCTAAAAGAAATAAAGTACTGAATAATAGTTTAACGACATCACAATGTCTAACTGAATTAAGGTCAGCCATAAAACACGAGTGAATCCCCTCGCACCCAATATATTATAATAGTAAAGGACACCTTTATCCTTGTTATTGCTAAGTGTTTTATTTATTAACAAGACTGTATACGCTGTAGGGTTACCACACCGTTCAAATTATTAGTCAAAATGACTTGAATAGAGATATTTAATACTAAACCGAGTAAATCTTTTACTCCACAATTTTATAACAGTCGGTTTCCACGTATTATTTTTTGATGATTACATAATGCTTTTTTAGGTTTTTCAGCTATTCGTATTATAGCTACGAAATGAATTGTGGGAATAAATTTTAAATCACTGAATAAAATAACAGTATTCAGCCTATTGTATTATGGTTAAAAGGGTGTAGTTGGCAACACACTGACAGTACTTATGGCCAGATAATAGTGCTCAACATTTCGGTTACATCCGCTATAGTGACATACTTGGGCGTGTCAAATTCTGGTATCAACCTCTATGTATAAATCGTTCATATATTCAGTGTCAAGCGGGGTGCTAAAGATCTGTACTTGACTCGGATTCAACCACTGTATAAATGTTAAGAAGCCCATGACACTAATTATTTTGGTTACCTTTCTGGGTCAACTAGTATACCTATATATTCAGCTGCCGATTGATTATGTATCTCACGACCGATGCCATTGTTTTTGGATTTCACTGTGCTTAATATTATTAGACACAGTGCAGTCACTTTGTCGTACTCCGATAAAAACCCGATATAAAGTAAATAAATATCAAATGTGAATTATATAAATTAATATTTATCTTAAAAATAAATTATTGATATGATATTTCAAAAGAAACTATTTATCACCTAACTTCATGATTTGTTACATCGTCGCGCACAGCTTCTATTGTAAAGTTAAAAATGTTCTCTCAACTATTGCTCATGTCGCGCCAAGAGAAGTACAAATTTAAAAAGGTGGATATTCGCCTGTCTCTTCAAAATCACAATCAAGCATACTTTATTCAGTTCATAAGAAGGTGCTTACGAACGTCAAAACTACCAGCGCTTCGTAAAACAACCCAGTTATCGAGAAGAACCGGCAAGAAACTTGATCGGGTTTATCTTTTTAACTTACAATTTTTTATGTTACACTAAAGTTACAATTACTTTTAGTGGTTGCACAGTGATGAGTGTTAATTGCAGCCATCACCTTCGTTCATATATTGATCCACCTTAGCCTTTTGACATCAAAACCCGCTTGACACGATGCTTGAACTTGGAGTTTGGTAAATCAGTAAGATGCTTCGGGATTTATTATTGTCTGTCTGTTGCTACTGGTCTTACTGAGCCTGAAACGTGGGATAACCAGTTTGGCACAGTTTCTAGTATTTAAATTGTTCCGGTATTTTACGAAATCCAGCTTTTCCAAGTTTTTGTCACAAGTTAGTCACATAGTATTAAATTAAAGCGTTAAATTCTATTCACAAATTGAAATACGTGTACCATACAAAAAAGCAAAAGTAAGTTCCATTAATACAAATTAATCTTATTCCGACAGAGTTCCGTCTTTTTGACGCATAATTTCATTTCAGCCAGGTCTTTATGAAATATACATCATTATAAACTGGAGGTAAAATATTTCCCCCCCCTGATTTCGCGTGCCGGTATAATTCCCGGCGTGAGGGAGTGTCTCTCTCGTGACGAACCATCCTATCGATTGAACTGGGTCTAACTCGTATTTCATTCAACGTTCGTTCTAACTCAAAGGTCCCTCTGCAATTAACGGTCGGTTTTGATTGATGCCAGATTTATTATTCAACGTTTGATGATGAATTATCAAAAATGATATAGCATTTTATACATTTTTATGTGCATCAATAAAACTTGACATTCTATATAACAGAAGGAAATCTTTATATAATTGGTTCGTGTCACCTTACAATATTAATTATACTTGCGATTCCGCATACATTTGTTAGTTAAGAGTCCGTGTAAATGTTATCTATGCATACCAATTTTGATGACGATTGTTCAAACGGTATAAAATTTGATACGTTTATAACGCCACCTACTAGTAAGTTATAATCAAAGGGCTAGTGAGTTATAACATTACATACAACTGTGTCCACCAAAAATAGTCATAACTGTCATTGTTATCGGTCAAACGGTGTTGGATTATATTAATTTCATATATAGGTATGTACCAATAAGCATTTATAAATGTGCTCGTGATTTTATTTTCATTCAACCTCAACTCTTAGGATTTTAGGATGTTTTGTATCTGAGTAATCCAAAGCAATATAAAAAAAAGTAGGAAAGAAATAGATTTCGGTAACAGTGCCACCTATCAGGTGTTATATAAAAATGAGTCAAGGATTTTTTAAGAAGAAGATATATGCACACTGAAAATACGAGAATTTGATACATAAAATTCTTATTACGATAAACAACAAAGGATGTAATGCTTGATGGATGTTTGGTAGTCTTCCACGCAAAAACTATTGAACGGATTTTGATGAAACTGTACATACGTTTGTAGTCCGGTGAAACTGTAGCGGCCTTAACTAGCCAACAGTGTAGTCAGTTCGAATAAAAAAAAAGAAGAAATTGTACATTGATATAAATATCTTACATGTCCGAATAATACATAGGATTATAATATATATATATACACATATTGGAAAAATCTGTCATCTAAAAACTATTTCGGAGTGTGCTGCATAAACCCTTAGAGTGTCACGAAGATAATGTAAGGTAACAATCATTTACAAAGATACGAACATCGTCAGTGACGAGAGCATTG
Source organism: Antheraea assamensis (assembly GCA_035772565.1). Classification (NCBI taxonomy): domain Eukaryota; kingdom Metazoa; phylum Arthropoda; class Insecta; order Lepidoptera; family Saturniidae; genus Antheraea; species Antheraea assamensis. The sequence continues at coordinate 614,954 of JAQQSE010000066.1, read as the reverse complement.
TTAGGTGATGATTTAAATGCTTTATGCGTTAAGGAAAGCAGTAATTCTTTTTAATTTTCCATTCTCTATTAACTCCTAATGATATTCCTATTCATATTTTTCTTTATATTAATACCCAAATTTGTTTGTACCGGCTAATACAAAAATACTCCAAGAAATATAAATTCAAACTGGGATTTCAGCTCTAGGGTATTTAAAACTGGCCATTAATAATCAAAGCAAAGAATAGTAATTATTATTATACTATAAATCATGTTATTAATAATTCAAAAAATTTTGCGTAAAATTAATTACATGTTCCCAAATGGATAAAGTATTTCGAGTCACCGACCTAAAACATGTATAACGCATTTTAAATAAAACATATTGTCATAAGCCCACGCAAATAATGGGATTGGTCGACTGCCCTTGGTATATAATAAGGTAACCCTTTTACCTTGTCATTCGGTGTCGGTTAAACATGTCTTCAATAAGTACATTGGTATTAGTTACTCTAAAGAAAGGATTGGTAAGAATTAAATTTGTTGGTAATTAAATTGTGTAGTAAAAAGTAATAAAGTCGGTGAAAATACGTCTGTATAATACTACGTGTTTTATTTGAGATTAATATTAAATTGCTTATTAGAAAAAAAAGTATGGCGTAACACTCGGTTGAAATTAACGTATTATAACGTAAACGTATTATATTATTGATAAACTAATACAAATCAATGAATTACTAGCATCTGAGAGCAATTAAATGAAACGCAGAAATAACTAATAAATTGAAGAAAGAGTAAGAAATTTCGTAATTAATATATTGTTTCGAGTTGTGAAAATAAACATTTTAATTTACATCATTCAACTACAGATATCTTGTGCGTCTTGGTTCATATTATTCCAGATACCATACTGACCACGCACAGCTTCTTCTTCGCTTCCATTTTCAATGGTTTAGATCTACACCTATTGCTTTAAAGTCACCTATGTTAAATTTTATCATTATTATATACGCAGATTGGGTAATATTCTGAAAAGTTGTTAATCTACCAGTAGCAATCCCGTGAAAATTGGTTCACCCCTCTCAGACAATAGCCTCCACAAACAACAAATATTTCAATTCTATTTATATGTATAGATTATATTTATTGATGACATAGGGATTTCACGTATTTAGTATTTATAAAGTTCAAACTCTTTAACTGTTTTGTATAAAATATGTCAAAAACCTTCATTAGCCTATGCCTTTCCTCTCTATCCTGCATCATGTCTGTTTTTATGTAATTTATTACTGAACACATTTTCTTATAGATCAAGACTCGTGTCTCCATTGGAAATCGTAACGCAAACACATTAAAATTAATTGGCAATTGAATAATCTCTATCTGTTTGTTATGACTAGACCGGTTATTCCTTTCCAATGGAATTTGGCATAAACATATTCTCATGGTCTCTTGAAGATATTGAAAAACATATAGACGAATAACAGGAGAATGGAGAAAACGCGTTGTGTTCATGGTTACAATCACCAAGAGTGGCGTCATGAAGGGCAACTTTATATTAATTATACTCGGCTTGCTAAACCATATGAAATGAACAGTCCGATGATGTAAACAAGAATGATCCCCGCTCCTTATACCCTATGCTTTTTATACACTTCCACTTGCTCGGAAATGAAGGGTAGGAATGAATACTCTGTGATCGTAGACGAATCCTTCACACTGCACTAATTATACGAAGAAGATTCACTACAATGAAGTAGGAATTCATTTGGAATACCTACTCTGGCAATGGAATTACGTGGGGTTATAATTTACATTCATAGTTTGTGATTCACGGCTCGAACACTTTGATAAGTTTATCAGTGAAGTGCACTCACTGGTAAGTAGGTGTCAGTGACTGGTATGAACATAACATAAGCTTGATAACAATCAAGTTCTAAGCATATCTAATATTTTTAGCTAGCCTTTATTTATTTAGCCATTATATCGTTTTGTGTTTTAAGTATTCCTTTTCTACAACTTTCAAAAGTGACGGTATAATCTCATCAAATTTGATTTCCGTTTTCCATCCAATTAAATATATATGTTCTAAAGAGGAGTAAGATATTGAAAATTTTCAAAAACCGAAAATAAGTAATAATTATGGAGAACTCATTGTACATATATTCGATTCGAAAATTCGACATCTTTTGAACGAGTATTAAAAAAATATCTAAATTTAGCAGGAGGGTTATTAAAACATATCACAACACTAAGGAAGGTGTTTGTTTTTAATATTGCCTGATTTGGCGTGGAACTTCTCATATATATCAAATAATAAGATATGCTATTAATTTTACTACAATTATTATTATAAACTGCTGTCAATTATTAGGCTATCGGGTAATTTTCTATATTGTATTGTATATCAATTAATAACAACGACACAATTATGAAATGAATATTCATTGTTCTCATCGTGACTTTGATCGTGAGCAATGTGGAACGCTCTCTTTCACACTTATTAGTTGGTGCATAATGTTTCTTTATTCCGATTACGATAACAGGGGATAACCACTGCACTGTCAATAACCACAACCGATCGTTTATAATGAACAATAGAATAATGATGCCTTCAATAATCTATTATCCACTGCGTACGAATAATGGATTACGTTATTAGTTACTGCAATAATGAGGAGCTCTATTTAAATCACATTCCTGTTTATGTCAAGAGTTATTCGGCCCAATTCCGTACAATTGTTTTTTTAACTATTTTGCCATAGAGTCGCTTTCAACTGTTACAACTTTGGCCTAGGTTTGGTGGACTACTTCATCCAAACAAATTGGACCAGATTAGCCACCAATCCTAAGCTTTCAAAACTCCGTAAATTGTTTATGAAATTCTTTAATAGTAACCAATTGGTTACGATGCCATTCGTCCTGTGCAAGGGGGCTAACGATTGAGATATATAGGTTACCTTACTTCCTATTAATCTAGATCCCCCTCAAAAATCTAATATTCAGTAAAAGGTCAGCTTACCCAGCACGATAGTAAAAATTGTCATGCGTAACATAACACATACGATCATTCAAAATGTATACATTCTTGCTGCAAGTACGTCAGCAAGTGCTCACACCGTACTACGCGGTTACGTAAACTCCACGTACACGTAAGCACGTAGGTATATTTTACATTCAAGTTCATTGGCGTTAGAAATAGATGTACCAGTTATGGAATTTATTGTATCGATAGATGTATTGTATAAATATAGATAGATAGGTGTATGAGGGCTGTAAACCGCATAATGTGGTACTAGTTTGTAAATACGAAACTTCTACGCGAGGATCCTTTTGTGAAGATGACATTACAAGCCTACTCACTACGTCAGATAACGATAAATTTCAACCAGCTGAAGATATAGTAATGGAAGACTAGAATTAGTAAATCAAACATTTTACTCAACATCCTATACCAAAATGCGGTGAAGGTATTTATTTTAATGTTTGAATAATATCGGACATACTTAAACTAACTTCATTTCTCTTAGTAAATCAGTAAAATGATGTTAGCCTTTATTAGTTAGCCGGTTTAAATTATGGATGTCATAGATATATGGTTAAAAATTGGAACTAGTGTGTGGCCAATTCCTTGGAGCTTTTGTTGTGGATTTTATAAAGCATTAAAACGATGGACGTTCTTATTTCAAAAAACCATTCCTTATAAATTGTAAAGACAGACACAAGTGCAGAATTTAATCCTGTCATGTATAAATCAGTTTCATTAAATATTTACGACTCTTATATATTTCACTAGCCGCACGCGGTGATCATGTGATTTTAATTTTACACCACCAATAAAGTAAATTAATTTAAATGACAAGTATCCGACATATGATAACAATAATTCTGTAGGTGGGCTCATTGCCGTTTCAATTAAAACCAATGATTCCACAACGCCAGATGCAACTGGACGGTTTATACTGTTACGACTAACTGACTTTTGGTTTATTTCGAATAAATCCGAGTTGGATTGTTTCAAAGCTTCTAAATCTATATGGATACTTTGAAATCACATTATATTTTTATCACAAATAAATTGCCCTTGAAATAGCTACGCGTGCGTAGTTTATGCGTAGCGATTTCCCATTGCTTCCCACCTATGCTATATGTCTGTCGGCCCTTAACTCACGTTTTAATTTGGTACGGGATAAAGCCAATAAAAAATTACACTCTGATAAAATTGGACCATGAAACTCAACGGTAGCTAAACCTGTTGTTATTCGAGACATTTGAAAAGATGACAAATAAAACATGGCATATCTTAAGTAACATTTACGAGCGATATGCCATTTTCATGAGCGGTGTCAAGGTGTGGCGCTCATAAACCAACGATAAAGATATAATTGGGCACTCGTCTATCAATTCTGGTATCAGATAATATCAGAATATCCTGAAAATATTTTCCTTTGTCACGGTTACTATCGTTTGAAAGTTGTACTTGCATTTTTTATTTTATAAAAAAGGGAGTATAATTTGTAAACAGTGATAATTTTTTCCCAGCTCAACCCCCACGTGAACGACTTCCAAAGACGATACGTGAGCGAAGTAAGAAGATGTAGTGAAATGGAAAGAAAACTCCGCTGGGTCAGCGCAGAGCTCCCCGAGCCGCCGCCTCCACCGAAACTAACGCATCGGATGCTCAGTCCAAGAGAAATTAATATATTAGAGGTATGTCCCATTTTTTCCACTTTCTATTAATTTACATAGACAACACTGGCAGATTCACTTCATTGGGTTGCAATAATAAGTCGCTTTTCGGAATCAACCAGTGTTATTATATATCCAGCTACTGAGAAGCTTGTAAGCCGGCGTAACATCGATGATGACTGATGGAGTCTAGATTTCTCGGTGGTCGCCGTTATTTTAAATTGCATTACGTTACCAACATGAAAAGGGCAACCACTACATCATGCTTGGATAAAAAAAATTATAATAGTATGTCTCTTATCACTTCGTTTGCGTTGGTATCTTTACAAATGACTATATAAAATATTTATTTAACTTCAAAAGAACTATGGGACACGTATCTTTTATTATCTAAACTCATTGTTAAATAACAGTCTTTGTAAATCTAAGTTCAAATTTGACGGAATTTCATCTCCATTTTCACCATCTTAGGGTTCGAATTTCCAAAACTCCCTAGTACTCAACTACACGTAAAGTAAACGGGCATGTAAATTTTCACAACCCAATAGTTTAGGCTGTGTGTTGATATGCGAGTCAGATAGATACTCAGATATTTTAAAATAATAATACAATGCAAATTGCATAACAGTTTTACTGCGAAATTATTTGCTGTTTATTACTTCTACTGTTAACACTCATTATGTCCAAAGATCGTCGACCAAAGTTGCATTGATAAACAAACGGACCTTATTGTTATAAGAAGCAAACATTCCGTTTGAATTCAAGATACTAGTAACATTCATTATTAATTTAATATTTATATATATATATATGATCTCAAATAATATACAGCATTATGTTTGGAAGTATGTCCGAGTGATAAATTTATCAAGGCGCCTTTGAACGTGGGAACGAGTGGGTTCAACTAGATCACACTGGAGCTTATAAACATTCTTAAGGCAATACGTAATACTTATAAACGGCCACTCGAATTTTAAAATGGCAAATATTAATTAATTAATTTAGAAGTTCGTTGCAACATTCAGATAATGTACCATAAAATGGTGATCCTCTTTCGTAACTAAATTAATGAGCTTCTGAGACATAACAAATATGTCCCATTTCACATCCATCGTTGCTTTACCAATTTAAACTATTACACTTCTATCAGTAGAATTTGTAATTCATACAATGTACTAACAACTGCTCCTGACTTCGTCTGTGTTTGTATATTTATAAATAACTGTACATTTAATAATATAGGTTACTTGAGACATTCGATAATTTTAAAAAAATCAAAAGAGCGATACAGGCACATTAGCCTATTTCCGGGGTTTTATATGTAAGTAACTTTTGCACGCTGCTTCACTCGCTTGAATGTAAATGCTATTCTTATATATTACTAATCTTTTAACCATTTACATACCTGTGACAATGTAATAGAAAAAAATTACGTGAATCAGTTTAATAGTTGTATGTTAGAGTTAGGTTAGAGGTTAGAGGTAGATAGGGTTTTTGTAGTATGTTAGAGGTTTGCAGTTGTATGCGTATTACTTTTTTTTCGAACTGCAGCTTTACAGCTTCACCGGACTTCTAAGGAGAGCGCTTAGGGCACTCACCCAATTTTATTAGCAACCAGCTCAAGGGCGCACAGTGCATCTCAGCTTGGACTGTTGCATAGGATCGCGAATCTAACAAAGCTCAGCTAAGCTAAACTATACAGACCTGTACACATCATTGAACTATACAATTTCACTTGTATAAGTCAATGACACCATGTATTTAAACGACTCCGACAGATGACGAAACTAAACTAATTCAGTTCGAATAAGAAAACCCTTCCACTATATGTGTACCTACATTGTACTAAAACTACCCTATACATAACGACCAATTTTTTTAATGCGCTTCTTAAAAACTCCGTCCATATATATGTCGACATCAAGTTAGATTCGTGTTAACATCAAGTCTAATTCGTGTCGAAATTAAGTCGTATCCAGAATACCAGTGCCACCAGGCGGTGCTCGATGGAGTTAGTGATGCGCGCGCGATCGAGTCAGCATTGTCGAGAAGATTCATTCTTTTGTTGGCGGTTGGTGCGAGCGGTCGTCACTAAAACTGTCGCGTTCTGAGAGACGTACTCTGTTAATTATACGTACCTACCTATATACTGCATGTAATATAATCGTTTACATAAATGATATGTAATCCGTGATACGATTTCGTTCTATCTAACTACCCACCGACGCCCATGGTTATAAACATAGATAATGAGTGATAATCGCGATGGAGAGGCTCAGCTTCCGACAAATAAAAAAGCAACTTCTAACAATACCTTCATTTAATATAATGTTATAAGAAACTATGAGTATTACATGCGCTACGCGTTTAGCGATGAATATTATCTCATTGTGAAAAAGTAGGACAGGCGGTGTGGCGGGCACTCGCAGGACAATGCAGACGAAACCGCGGATAGCAACTAGTTTCACTATAAAGCTGTTATCGTTAAAATAGAACTAACGCGCTGTCATCTTGATAATGCGTAATAAACAAATTAATTAATTCAATATAAAATTCTCATCACACACAATACATTCATACAACCAAAGGTCTAACACCAGAAAAACGATTAATAACGAACAGGGGGACTCTAGTCGAATCACAATTTTAAAAACACTTCGACCTTGAACACTGAGATATTGATAGAGTGAAAAATTACTCCCATGTTTATTTATTATCTTGTAGACTTTTATAGTCTCTTAAATATTGAACTTCAAGATATAGACTAAACAGTTAGGAATGTTTACACACGTAAACCAAATTGTTCTTTACTATTCATTATTCAGAACCGGTATTTGCATTGCTTAAATATCCTTCTATAATAAGTGTTATAACAAAAGTGGTAAAATTTGTTTGTAGGAGTTAATCTCCGGAACCACAGATCCGATTCTGAATATTGTTTCACAAATAAATAACGTCCGTCTGTCCCAGTGACCCAGGGTATAATTTTTATGCAAAGGAAATCGTGGACAGTTACTAGTATTTTTTTTATACTCAATAGGTTTTAGCGGTTGACCACAATCTCATCTGATTTTAAATTACAAAGTGGTCTAAGCTGGTAAACACGCTAAGCCTAGAGAGAGACTGGCCCTCAAGTGCAGCTGCCGGAACACGCTAATAAATGCTTGCCGATAGATTTTCAATTTGAGGGTTGTAGCTAGCTAGGCGGACTTAGAAAAAGGACTGCCAACATGCTAATGATTTCATTACAATGTTTTCTTTCAACAAGTAGTTCCGACTCAGTCTCAAGGATTTGAATTTACGGCGATGGACACGGTGCCCGAACACGCTATGAACTAAGCCATCATCGCTTGAATCGTACATATAATTTTAGCTTGATGTGTTCATCAAAACGTATCATTAGAAATAAAAGTTTCTATATACAATTTAATGTCAATTTCCCGGTGGTTAATGTATGATAATTATGTGTCATAATACCTCGGCTTTTTCATACTGTGTAGAGATAAGTAGATAGAGGAGAGAATCGATTCTAATATTCTAGGCACAATTCAGAAATTTTATTTAAAGCTATACAAAAAAATAGCTTTAAAATCCAGCAAAGTTGGAGGAAATCTGTTTCTTACAACGATGGATCTAATCGTAACTAATCATGCCTAGCCATTTTTGTAATTTAATGTGATACGCGTATGGGATAAAATTTTATTATTTCTTAGTTCCTAAAACAATTTATAACTATTTGTATTGGTAAAACACTATTCTATAGAGATAACGAAAATGCTAAACAAAACTTATTCCCTTCCAGGAAAGAATTGACTTCATTGAATCAGAGATACAAGAGATTACGCGCAACGCGAGAAACTTGAAGAGCGATTACTTATCGCTCCTCGAGTTCAAGATCCTCATAGAGAAGACTCAGACATTTTTCCAAGACCACAGCGCTCAGAGGAAGATCTCAGCCAACGTGCAAATTTATAACAACGATGCTGTATTAGGCCATCTCGGTTTCATAGCTGGTACCGTCGCAACGTCCAGGGTGCCTTCTTTCGAGAGAATGCTCTGGAGGATATCGCACGGTAACATATTTTTCAAGCAAGCTCAAATCGACGAACTTATGAAGGATCCTGTTACGGTAAGATTATTTTTGGAGCTACAGTTTTTGATCACAAATACCACCGTTGTCTGATTAAAATGTAGAAAAATGATTTAAACGCTGGCTCTAAGAATATGATGTAACAAAAGTCAGCAGTATTGACAAAGGAACCATTATCTGCCATATAGCTAAAATATTTGTTCCTTCTCTCAATTTTACGGGTTATTCGGTAACGGTATGGTACTCAGTTCAGTATGTCATCAGTATGATATTAGTATAACGCACCCTTCAATTGTATCTTAGAAATGTCTTACCAACTGTATAGCATTTTTTTTCCATTAAAGGAATATGTCCTAGCTTAACATGTACATACGACAGCTTAGATTACATATAATCTATCTTTCAACGCAATAGGTTGAATCAGAATCAACCCCTGAAATCTAACAAGTAATTGGCTACGGAATGTTTCAGAACCTTTTAAACAGTGGTCAATAATCGCGATAGAAATCACGATACCAGTAGATCCGCATCAAAGCTTACCTGTATTTAAAAAGAAATCAGAGCTGTAACAACCTTTTAATGGTGTGTAATATGTTATTATATGGTATGGTATATAGTTAGGGGAAACCACAAGTGGTAGCCGGACATTGACCCTGCCATTTATTATTGATTTTTTAGACGTTAACTATTGTCAAGCTTTTTATAAGTGCGGGTTATGTGAAGGACTTATGAGTGTGGTTATATTTCTAACAATGTATAGTTGAAGTTGTTCGGGAAACTTATTTAAACAACTTTATTCACTCGTTCAGCCACATTGTAGATTGGAAATAAATTAAATACTATACAAAAACGTCAGTTTTAAAGATACCTACACCTAAATAGCATATTGTTATTTATTTGGCTTATTCCACTAACTATCAAAAGTAATAGATTAGCAAAGACATCCAATGATAATCAATATTTTGTAATTTTTTTGAGTTAAAAACAAAATTCTCAGAAGAATGATTTATGCTCATAACAATTTATAGACTAAATAAATAGACAACTTTGATAGATATCTTTAATTTCTACAAAAATATTTAAATTAGTACCAAGCCCCGAAAAATTATTATTTAAATTGATAAGAACGATTGAAAATATTTAATGACGACAAAATGTTATGAGGTAAAGCAAGAAATTAACATATATCCCTAATTCATGTTAAACACGAACTAAAGATTTTTCAGTACTATGACTTGGAAGGTTATTGCACCAATCAGCAGTTGGCAGGCTAGTTGAACCTAGTTGAACTCAAGGAAAACAAGTAATTTTATGTTTAGCGGAAATATTTATGAATTTTAATACACAACCACCAGACTTTTTATACATAGTATCATATTTACATAAGTGTAAATGATTAAGTATTATACAAACACCTCTTGCTAGGGAAGCCTCTTTTTTAAAGACTACTCTTGTACTTACTGCGTGATGAGGGCTCAGATAATAACGTGTTGGAACAACGCGCGAATAAATATAAATACGAACCCTTGCGACTTAATGGGGGCTTTTGGTATCCTGATGAAAACATAGCATGGTGGTTGGGCTTTACCTAAATTCTCCTGGCTAGCTACTACCCTCAAGTTGAATATCTGTCACCAAGTACCTGTTGCTGTGTTCCTACAGCTGTACTTGCAAGCCAGTCTTCTCTAGGTTTAGGCGTTTACCGTGGTAGACCACATCGTTATTTAACTGTGTTCAATCCCTAAAACCTAGAAAATATAAAGAAATATTCAACTTCAAAGAAAAGTGTAATTGGTGCTATTATCAGAATAATTCTCTAACGACCACTATTTCTCACGTTCACGTTGATCGAGTAAATTGAAAAACTTAACGTAGTTCATAAATATTGGTTATTAACTGCAACGGATACGCATTCTATCAGTCTCTTTGTTAGCAATACTTCCCTTATTCCCTAAGTTCTACAATGAACATGTGCGCATACAGACCAGCTATTTATATTTACTTCCTTTTGGTTATGCTGTCTGTCTTAATATTTCTTCATAACATTACATCCTTGGAAAGCTTTAGCTTAAACTATTACATCCTATATTAATCTCGTTATAAATAAACTCATTTGTTAATTCACTTCTAAAGCATGTATCTGTAACGTCCAGTTCAAAGCATGTAAGTAATAATAATAGTCGTACATCTCGTATCTTATAGCACAACCATCTTAACAGCCTTCTCCATGTATACGCATTAATTAACACAGTAAAAACCGGAATAAAATTAAGTGGTAATTTAACCTTACCTTTAATATTAATCTTCTTTCGTTTCAGGGCTACGAGCTCCAGAAATCCGTATTCGTGGTTTTTTTCCACGGTGAACAAATAAAACTTCGAGTGAAGAAAGTGTGCCATGGATTTCAAGCAACGTTGTACCCGTGTCCGGCAACTTATAAGGACCAACAAGAAATGCAAGCTGGAGTGGAATCAAGGATCAAAGATTTGGAAATGGTGATATATTTTGACTGTAACAGTATTTTTTCTAATATTCCGTTAAACCCAAGTATAAATTTGAAAAAAAAACTTAATTCAATGCAAATATGATAAATAATATATTTACGCGGTTTTAAAATTTTACCTTAACATTTCTAATTACAGAAATTATTTTCCAGGTTTTAGAACAAACGGAACAGCATAGACGGTTAGTTTTAACAAATATAGCAAGAGATATAAGCACTTGGATGTTAGTAGTAAGAAAAGAGAAAGCTATTTACCATACACTAAACATGTTCAGTATGGACATTATAAAGAAGTGCCTTATAGCGGAGTGTTGGGTGCCTAGGAGCGATTTGCACATCGTTCAGAAAGCTTTAGACGATGGTGTGGTAAGTAAGCCGACTGATTGATTTGAGATTTGTTTAAAAATCTTAGCACTTTTGTACGAAAACTTGAAAAACCCGGTACCCATATAATCACTTTGTTACAGTAAAGAATTAGCTTATTTGGTTTGTATAATAAAAAGAAAAGAAATAACATTAGGATCTACCAATAATATTGACACATGTCTTCTGTTATTGATTTGCTGTCAATTATACATTTACTTCCAAAACATATGATTGTGTTTGACCTTTTCTTCGAAGCATGTGCTACTTCATAACAATTCTTCATATAGTATTTTAGCAACAACGTACTCAATAATTGTTATCTATTTTTTGAATTGTTAATAAAAAGTAAAGTCCTAATTTAGATAAACTAGTTACTACAGAAAACTATTATTCTTCGTTCCCAGAAATCAAGCGGCAGTCCCATTCCCTCAATTCTTCATTATGTACCGACAAGAGAAGTTCCACCGACATTCAACAGAACTAATAAATTCACCAAGGGCTTCCAAAACCTTATCGATTCCTATGGGATAGCGAGTTACAGAGAAGTTAATCCAGGTACTACTAAATGATTTTAACTCTTCATACGTTTTCAGTATGCCTGATAAACAAAGTATAAACAAAGAAAAAAATTTGAAAATACGAACTAATTTACTTGTAATAATATCGAGTATACTCGCAGCTTATATTGTTTAAAGATACGTGACAAAAGTTCAAAACCTATTAAACAACACAAAACAAGTTAGAACTCTTTTATGAGCAAACAGTACGTGTATCATAAAATAGTAACTCTAAATTTGTATTAAAAAACTTGGTAAAGTGAGAAAATATTCGAGAATCAAACAGAAATCAAGGAATAAAAATGTAATCAGTAGAAATGATATCTAACATGACTAATAAACGAATACTCTTTTTATTTATAAAAATGGTTGTTTTTATATTTGAGATCAATAAACTCCAACGCCGTTTGACTAATCATCAAGAAAATTACCACACTTAAGTATTGTTTCATAGAGGTTATCTTCTTCTTCTTACCCTTATCCCACCTAAGTAAGATCGGTACAACATGTTTTTCATGTTGTGATGTATGATTTGGCTTAATTTTTACGATCGGCAGCGTGCGCCTCACACCAACCCTTCTCGGGATTCACATAGCCTATTCCATATATCACACGTATATCATCTCTAACTTATTTTACTGTTAGTATTTCGACTTCCGTTTTTTCCAAGTTGACGTTACGTTTTGAAGTTGTCAGTGAAACCGGAACCAGATTATTGAGAATGTGTCGAATCAGTAGAGCGTATGATCAGCCTTCTTGATTTGATGTCATTTGTCAAATGGAGGTTTAATGCTACCCAATTTATAATAACTTATCCAGTAGGTCCACCCTACCTAGACTCCACTTTATTCTTATTAAGCTCTACGTTGTATTTAAAGCGGATGGTGTACATAATACAAGTATTTCTTTGTATTCCAGCCTTATACACAATCATAACATTTCCATTTCTTTTCGCCGTGATGTTCGGAGACGTCGGCCACGGCATCATAATGACCTTGTTCGCCGCCATCATAGTCTTCTATGAGAACAGACTCGCCCAGATTAAAACTGACAACGAAATATGGAACATATTCTTCGCCGGTCGCTACATCATCTTACTCATGGGAATATTCTCAATGTATACCGGTTTAATTTATAACGATATGTTTTCTAAATCATTGAACATATTCGGAAGCAGTTGGATGAATGTATATGATAATGATACATTGAAAAATCATAAAATGCTTGAATTAGATCCGGCTGTTGCGTACAAGCAAGTCCCTTATCCTTTTGGTATGGATCCCGCGTGGCAGGTAAGCATATATTCAGAACCAAATAATTTTGCAATGCAACATACAATTTCAATTATTACAAGAATCAAATCAAATATTATTATTCCATCGAATAATTTTCACCAATATAGAAATATACGCATCTGTTATTTGTCCAGGTTAATATTTAAATCCAAATAACCCAATTTAACTAGACTTATTATTACACTTTTCCAAAGAGAAGAAGCAATAATGATAAGATTTCACAGAGTTCATTTAATATCGGTACCAGTAGTGATAGAATTACTAATTTAAAAACTAAAAGAAAGCCCACATTTAATTCAAATAAAGTAATTCCAATCAAAAAAACAACACCATTTTGACGAGAACGAAATCGTAGATTCAGGCTACCTTTAAATCTGTTTGTTACACATGCTACATAATTTTGCAAGATTTTCGACGATGCAGTTCTAGTCGTATTAGAAATTAGACCCATATTTATGTGTATCAAATCATGTACATCGTGTAATATTTTGCCAAATTTACTTTTCAACGTCACTTTTTTTTCAGTTCGCACAAAACAACATAATATTCCTCAACTCGTTCAAAATGAAACTGTCCATAATATTTGGAGTGTTACATATGGCCTTCGGGGTGACAATGAGTGTGGTAAACTTCAAGTAATTACTGTATTCATAGAAATTAGTATTTGTAGTATTGTTGGTAACACTACTCAGAGATTTGTATATGGTAATGTTTTATTATTTATCTTACAGTTTCTTCCGGAAACCAGAGATGATATTCCTTCAGTACATACCACAGATAGTGTTCCTACTGCTTTTGTTTTGGTATCTGTGTATACTGATGTTTATGAAGTGGATCATGTACTCTGCTACATCTGACGGTAAGTGTAACTAGACCTTTATATCAATAATGTAATAACATCAGGTTCCATAAGCTTTCTGCTACTGAGTAAATATCCGTTTTGGGAGATACGCGAGCTTGAAATTTTTATTAAAGAAATGCATTATCTTTGTTAAGTAACAATATGGTTCATGGTAACAATTCTAGATAGAACTAGTTACCAAGTGCATCTGTCGTCATCATCTGTCTGTCCAGCTGGTTGGCAACAGACTTTCAATTTAAGAGTGGTAATTAATCAGGTCTTACCTGACCAAACGATCAAGCATGAAAACTACGCTAATCGACGCAGTGCTTAAACATTACCACTGAGCAATCACGGCAACTATATTTATTAAGTTTAATTTAGGCTGATGTGTAATTAACCTATTAAATAATTGAACGTCTTGGCGTTTGGATTATGAACGGGGTAGAAACAATGTAACATATATGTCAGTATTTGCTTTATACAAAAATATGAATGAATCTACTTGCAGTCTAGCGGTAATCTAACCCAAACAACTATAATACGTCAGTCAGCCGCATATTTATTTAGGTTAGTAAAAATATGAATCTACCGACAAGATACAATAAACTATAAGTTTACACATTTCAGCCATTATTTTTCCATTACCTAGAAGAATATAATCGTTAGATGGCTTTTGGCATTTCATTTCAGATCCAGCGTATGGGACGTCTTGCGCGCCATCAGTACTGATTATATTCATCAACATGATGCTACAGAAGACGACCGAGGCAAAGTCACCTTGCAAGCCGTTCATGTTTGAAGGACAAGATGCTGTTCAGAAGACGTTTCTCGTGTTCGCTTTCCTCTGCGTTCCAGTTATGTTGTTCGGAAAACCTGTGCATCAGATAATGTTGGCTAGAAAACGAAAGGTATGTCATAAATCACATTATTTATATCATTTATTAGTACCTTTGTTCTATTACAAACATTTTATCGTTTTATTTATCGTCGTATTTTTACCGTTATCCTATCTAAGTACGGTCGTTACAACAAGTTTTTCTCTTCAACTCTCCTCTATCAGCTGTCATCTCAGTATTCAGATTTTGTATACATACCATTTTTCACACAAACCATCCATACCTTGTTCTATCATTATCTATTCTTATATTCGTACACTTTCATATTTAAAACTGTTCTGGTTACATGGCTTTCATCCCCTCATGGCCTCATGACAGGTCCATACCAAACTAACCTATTACTCCTCCTGTCACTGGTGCTAGTTTCTTTGATGCCTCTGATATAGTCATTCTTAATCTTTTCCATTACGGTATTACACCACAAATCCATTGTAACATGCGCAACTCCACTACATATGATCTTCTTTCCCTTAACTTTCAAACTTTTTACAAATTGGAAAAAGAAACAGCTGTATTGAAAGAAAATATAATTTAATTTTGCATTTGTCCAGCAATATCTTCAGGGTGTTGAAAGCGGTGACAGCACAGAGCCAAAGGAAGACGCCGAAGAAGGAATGGGAGAAATAATGATCACACAAGGCATACACACCATTGAATACGTACTTGGAACTGTCTCTCACACTGCTTCGTATCTTCGGCTCTGGGCGCTATCTCTCGCCCATGCTCGTAAGTAAAACATTTAAAAACGAATGTTTGTGTACCGGTCAGTACTAATTTTTTTTGAGATGCTTATGGTTGGATGATAGATGATGGCTTTGGTGAAGAAAAAAGAAGAAAAACATCTTGATGAAACCATGGAATGGTGGTAGAGTTTTTCTAAAATCGGCTGATTAAAAACCACCCTCAACTCGAAAATCTATCGCCTAACACCTGGTGATATGTTCCCGCAGCTGCACTTGAGAGCCAGTCTCTCTAGGTTTAGCATGTTTAGTATCTTAGACCACGTCATCATTTAACATCAGATGAGATTTTGGTCAAACGTTCAAACCTATAAAGTATAAAAAGCGTACTTCAATGGCCGTTTATTAGTCAATAGGATATTTTCTGTAAGGAAATTTTTAACTGCATTCATTTTAATTATTTAATTTAAATTCTTTCTTTTTTTTCAACAATATAACAAAGAGATATGCAGCGCACCTTGACACCTTATAGTATATGTATAAATAATAGGACCTTAGTCTTGACGCTAGTCATAATTATATGGTGCCAATGGCATTCTGCAAACCGAAACACGGGAATCTAATCAGTGCCGCTTTCCTCTAGAAATTGGTATAAAGCTAATTCTCTTGCGTTCGAATTTGTAAGTCTTGTAACTTGAGTTACAGTAAAACTTAGGAAATCGTTCTTCATAAACGAATGAATAAATAATGAACTAGGCGGCCATTAGAAAATGGTGATCTTCCCCCTACGCTGATCACAATACAATATTTTCCAAACTAAAAATTATTTGTAGTCCGTATTCAAACTCGTGTCGATTGCAGCTGCATATAAACTCACCATAATTGGTTTATATTCATCATTTCAAAAAGTTACTTAAAGTTACAAATAAAAACCTGTATCTGTTCTTCTTCTTCTTCTTACCCTTATCCCACTTAAGTAGGGTTGGCACAATATGTTTTCCTGTTCTACTCCTCCCTATCAGATATCATCTCAGTATTAATGTTGTGAAGTATGATTTGGCTTAATTTTTACGATTGACCGCCTGACATCAAACTTCCATGAGATTAAGGCGTATTTATGAAACCTATTTCAATCTTAGAACGTAGCTATAGAAACCGGATATATTCTAGATATTAGGCCCAAGCGTATCTTTAATTGTTACAGTTAAGTACTGTTCTTTTTTCAGAATTATCAGCTGTTCTATGGCAGCGAGTACTGCGTATGGGTCTTGGTGGTGGATCTGAGATCAACTCTTTAGTTCTATATGTAATATTCGCAGTGTGGGCATTCTTCACACTCGCTATACTCGTGTTGATGGAAGGGTTGTCTGCCTTCTTACATACACTAAGGCTTCATTGGTAAGTTACTTTTGAGTCACGAGATTTATATACATATAAAATATCTAAAAAGATACTTATTTGTAGCGACAAACATAACAGGACAAACATGTAATGTGCATATCACAATTTAACAATGAAAATTGCAGATCAATTTGCGTAACGAAGACTAACTTGGCCATATTGGCAAAAAAAATGCACGGAATTTTACCCCTCATTCCCATGATACTCCTCCATTGACAGATTAAAATTCGCGCCAAAAAAGAGACTGTTGTTTGATACAGATTTAACGAGGTGCAATACGTATATAATCTGTAAGAAATGTTGGGGAATAGAGATGTGCGAGTTGTATGGGAGGGGGCTTCGCGCAGATGACATTCTCACCATGAGTCATATCCTAAATACATGTAGACATATTATACATCATATATATGTTGCATAAATGTGTACATGTGTAGTCAAATAGCTCGCTTGGATTCGAGGAATTCATGTGCAAGGCAACGGTTATAAGGCAAGGGTCGGTCACTTTTTTCGACCAAATGCCTTCCGCGCTCTCTAACAAAACCGGACAAGCAGTAAAGCCCTTTATACTAGTATAACTGCTAGCAGCATGTAGACAGGTAATGAAAATACCGCAATGTAACATTACGTTGCTATCAGCTATTTTCTGATGCGCGTTTATAAAACATAGTGATAAAGCGAGTAACCGAGTCTAATGTAAGTATTGTAATGCGTATATTCTAGTAACGCATACTTTAAAATTGTCTATGTCCAAATGACCTTTTCTTTCAAAATGCTCACGTTTTAGGTGAATTATTACTTTATTTCCACCATTTTCGTGGTCCGACAATATCACTTAAAAATTTAAGTTACCAGTTATCAGATATATCATCATCATCATTCAATTGTATTGGCGGTGAAGTGATGGTGTCAAGTTCGATCGTCGCACACGACTGACTTCTGTATGACAAGCATAATTGTTATTTTTTTATTTATGTACGTAACTTATACTTGGAATTAAATGGCCGTCAGTGACATCTTATATTTGTTTTTACAGGGTGGAATTCATGAGCAAATTCTACGACGGACAAGGATATGCCTTTGTACCCTTTTCATTCTCGGCGATCCTCGAACAGGAAGACGAGAAGATAGTCGAAAAGAATGGAGGTCCGCCTGAGTGACGTCTGCCATACTTTAGCACTAATATATAGGGGAGTTTACACTGCCTTGCACATAGCGTAAAATGGTAAAAAGACAACCGTATATAAAAACAAAATCATCCATGTATATTGAACAAAGTAATTTAACATATTAATCAGTCTGTGCTGACCTCGCACAGTATACACGTATATGATTATGTTACATTATTGGGCTAAGTACCAGTCGAATGATATATACGAATAATATAGTCTGTGATGCCGACGTATGAGGCATCACTCGATTATTAACCTGGGACTTTGTCATTGATTTGTTAAAATTAGACGGGTTTTAAAGTATTATATTATCGGCGCGCAATCGCTTTACCGTACAAATAAGAAAAATTAGAAATTACATAAGAGATTACGAATCATCTGAAGGACGTGTTATTCTGAGTAATGTAATAGTCACAATAAGATTCCTGATTCACCGCTTTAGTAAATATGATTTTTTTGTAGAATAGAAAAACTAGTTATTTGGCTAATTTTTATATCTTCTTAAATGTATTATCCTGTATCTAATATATTCATCAGTCCTGTAAAATATGACCTCTAATCTGCCGCATATATATATTACTCTTAGGTCAGAATAAAAAATACACATAAAAAGTACAAATTATACGAAAAGACAATATAATATATAAGAACGTGAATAATTTACTAAGAGTAACGTTACGATGCGAATTCAAATGGTGAGGTTATTCTTACCTGCACTTTAGAACTTTAGACGTGTCTTAATTACAGTAATAAAGAACGGCAACGCGAAAAGGAATTCAGACGCTATAATACAGAAAGGTATGTGACCAACGAGAATTAATTACGAAGCTAATTTTGCTACGAATGACGACAATACCAAAGCTGCCACTTAAATATTGTTATTCATAGCGTTGAAAAATGACGATGAATATTTGAATACACTCTTGATAAATAGGATTCCTGAGAATCTAAACTGTATGACGACATAAACATTAAAATTTCAGCATACGATTTCAAATAAAAATTTAGCGTTAGTGTATTCCCCTTTTTTGGTAGATCCATTATAAAGTGAATTATTTGATCAACAGGGGGAATATCCGATTGTTAATGTACACTCATCTTTAACTAAACATAATGGAGTTTTTGGCGGGATCTTAGTCTGTCATGTAGTGGTTTTTATATTTTATTCATAATCTTGTGTTATTAGACTCTATATTTTGTAATATTGGTGGTGGTTTACATAATATAGTTTGCTCAATATACACAAGTGAAGTGGATGAGAAATAATACCACGGAGCATCCATTCTGAGATGCCGCCAAAACTCCATGAAAAGTTCTAACACGGAAACCACCATCTTGTTAGAACATTATAATTATCACAAGACACTTACTTGGCAAAATCTTGTTACTTGACGCTGGCTAGTGCACAAACCGTGACGGAGCCAAAAAATAAAGAAGAAGAAGAACTAAACATAATAGAAATTAATATGATGCCATGATTTTAATTGATTCTAACGGAATACCTTGGAATTTTTTTAAGCCAAAGATTATAGTATTTATCACATTGATTGTATGTTTGTTGACTATTATTCTGCGTGTAAATAAATATCTCTAGTGCCTTCGAGTTGATTGATATTAGGATATAAGTATTCAGTTTTGAATTAAGGAATGTTCATTTATATTTTAATACGCTATAATATTATTATAAGAAAATTGTAAGCTCATAATCATTATAATCAAATGTTATTTTATTTTTTATAATTTATATTTTTATTTGGCGTACTCATGGATTCAATGAGCAGGATGATCGAATCGACTACAAAATAAACGAAGTATCCCAACATTTCTGTGCTTTTCGAATATGAAGATAAACTATCAAACAGCTTTCTTTGATAAAATTGTATAATTGGAAAAATAATAACATTTGCAAATTATGTTTTTACCTGACAGGCCATATCTTTATGAAATGCTAAAGTTTATATTTTGTTTCAAATAATTGTGTTTATATTTTGTTTCAAATAATTGTACACGAAAGCGTAGCTAGCGCCAAACTAAAATGTAATTGACACAAAATGGCTGCCGCTTGTTAATAACTTTATGAACACAGAAGTTTTCGCCATGTGAATCTAAAATAAAGTTATTAAATATACTTTAATTACTTTATAAACCGAGATACATTTATTTTTCTATTATAGAAGTTGAAATTTTTAATTTTATATATTTTTTTAAATAACATCATTTTATGTCTTTGTTGCCAATGTAAAAAGTAATGTGTGAAATAGCACGGACATGATTATCTTCTCATTTGGAACGCATAATACGATTTGTTATCGACATAAATCACCCACGCTTTGCGGATAAGTTAAAACAGCGACTTCATTAAAAACAAAGGAAAGAGTTTTCAAATGAATTTTTCGTGAAATGTGGTAATGTAACCTTTTTTTGTAGTATCAATAAAGAGTAATAATACAAACCATCAAAGTGGATTTGACTACTCTTCTCTGTGCGAGAAGATAGCTCATAGATCTGTAAAATAAAAAAAATTAAATGCAATTTAACTTTACGTGTTGTTATAGTACTTTATAGTTATGGTGAGCTATAGCCGGTAAAGTAATGGTGGGTGGACTGCTTACTCACACGAGTATTATTTTTCAACCCGAACAATTTCTGTCAAGCTTAAATGAAGTGTTTCAGCTGTTTTTACCCATCCGTATGTGAAGTTTTATTTAAATTAAAATATAACCAGTAGGAGTGCAATAATATTTGAGAATGTTTTTTTTTAAATTAATTTTATATCATAATTTATTACTAACATTGACGGACCAATTTGTGGCCTTAAAGTATTGAGGCGGGCGCATATGATTGTACAAGATATTTTCATGACATGTACGGTCAGATCGGTATAGTCTGTTAACCAAACATGTGTTAATTAATAAGTACATTTTAGCACTAAAACTCTGGATAAAATCTCTATACTATAGTACCATGCACTGGGTATAGAAGATTAAATTTTTTTTTGTATCAATAATCTAGCTTGAACAAAATAAGGTTGTAATTTAGTATAATACATTAGATTAAAAACTTTTTAGTGGAACATGACAGTAATGTCTCGGTATTCAATTGGTGAGTCAAGCTAAAATATATGCAAGTGCACTTTAGCGTGTATGTCTAGTTATTCTATGCCTATGGTGACGCAGTCGCACGTTTTTCCTTATTGTATCAATGTCAAGACCCCGTGTGCCACCATATGCGTCCGCCATTATTATAAGTGACTCGTACATATCACGTTTCCAAAAAAAAAAAAAAACATTATTGTAGCAAATTCATATATCTTTATTAAAAACATTATTATCTACAATTTAAACGGCACAATACATTTATATATTAAATTCTCACAGAAATATTTTAGGTCGATAGAAACAAAAGTGAATTTTAAATAAATACTATTTTCACACCATTCCTCAATAAACGAATTTTATCCGATATGTAGCGTTGTTTATTTTGAATTTACCTATCCTGGTTATATAAATTAAATGGATGTTGTCAGGAATTTTACATTAAGAAAGTGCATTACATTTGTATTAGAAACGGAAAATCAATAATAACTGTAACTTAAAAAAAATACTGAACCGATAGGTACATATTGAGAAACAATATAATAAAATAAAGTTAGAATGTTATAATGATTAATTTTCGTATAACTAGTTGTAATAAAGTTATAAAATGTAATATCCAATTTAATGCTAAACTTATTAAAAGAGTAGAAACAATTTAAAGAACAAAATAAAAAAGTATCGATTATTGACAATTCATATTCTATATTATTATTCGATTATAAAAACTACACGATTATTGATATTTCTTAATCCGATCATAATCGAAATGATTATTATATTTACGATCACTATGAGTATAATCCATAATCATATTTAATGTTTCAAGAGCCTATTTCAAAACTCCGAGAGATCTTATACATGAATTGAGTCCTCAACCAAATAGCTACACAACTGAATTGAATCGATTATTCAAATATATCGATAGATCCAGTTTTTTTTTATAAAGCTTACAATCGAATCTTCTAAGTCAAGCGCACTCGACACCTCGCGTCGCACAGAATCGATCCGAACAGAGACCAAGGCCGTCATAGCTTGGACCCAAAGAAACGTTTACTCCAAAGTTTCTTATAATTTATAACTATTAATATTACAAAATTTATAATATAGTTTTACACTATGTCCTTGTCCGAATTTATTTTAGAAGGACTAAAATAAAATAAAGTTTATAATTTCCATTTGGGTAATTTGACGGAAATATTTAGTATAATTGAACTCATTCCTTTTCGGTGTCGACGACGATATCTTGAGATTTTGAGGTTCTCAGGCCCTGAGCTTGTGCTCAATGTGGACTTTTACGGAAGAGATGGAACTGGTCGCATTCGGGTATTGGTGGTCAAGCGTTCCGCAGCGTGCATAAAAGCGCCCGAAGCGCTTTCGCCCGGCGCTAGGAGCAACCGTGCTTCTGCATCCAGCTCGTGTACTTGGCGACGTCGGCTTGCGTGACCGTGCGCCGCGTCTTCCCCACCGAGGCGGTGAGGTCCTCACGTGTGACCGGCGCCTCCAGCTCCGAGCGCTTCAACCGACGGATCTGATCGGGGCTCTTGCCGGCAATCTTCCTGCGCATCGTCATCATTGCCGCGTCCCTTTAATAAATTAAAAACTTATTTTTTATCATGCTATTTGAATTAGAAAACCTAGTTGTTTTTATATTTCATACGAATACCTGCAAAGATTGCAAATATCAGAACCGCTGTAACCGTCAAGTTTCGTCGCCAGTTCAACGAGATCCACGTCATCAGCGAGTACCACCTCGCGGAGACTGAGTTTTAGTAGCTTTACTCTAGTTGATTCTAAAAAATTGTAAAAAAAAGCAATAGTCAAACAAAATTACTTTTGCTTTATGTAATAATCAAATAATATGCGTTCGTGTTATAGAACCAGTAAGTAAATATGGAAGAAACGACTTCAATTCGCCAGTGACAAAATATATTACAAAAATTAATTACAGCAAAAAACATAACTTAAGTAAGAAATTGGTTCATAACAAAATTAAAATCATAAATGTCGTCACAAGAAACAGTAAATTTTTATTGTACTAGCTTATTACCATAATTCTGTAATAAAATTGTCATACAAAATTTCATGCATCGTCACTGCTACTTGTCATATATATTTAAAAATAACAATAATTTTCAATAATTTCTAGCATAATATCACGAATTCAAAACGCTTATTATATAAAACACAAACACCACTCAGTTCACTAAATTATAACGCCAGTATAATATTTCACTTTTTCACATTCACGCTTATAAATTATCACTGAATTCATATGTCTGCTACATAACAAATACTTTAAACTTTTGGTTGTTGTAGTCACTCCTAAAAAAGAATGGTTAATCGAGTGGAGGTATTTGGTGTGTCGATTTCTTTTATATATCCAACACAAGACTTTCCTCATATAAAAAATATAGAGATTTTTATACATCAGCCTGTGTGTCAAAAAAAAAATCACTGATATATATTAAAATAGCTAGACATTCCATTCGTTAAATAATGTATAAGTTGATTTTGGAAATACGGAGAAAATGAACCATTAGTTGATCTGTTCTCCGTAACTAATCGTTTATTAAAAACAAGCGAATAATAATACTACATACGATCAAAATAAGTGTTACCGTCAGGAAGACCAATATAAATCCTTTTTTCGAATCGCCGCCTAAACGCCTCGTCGATATCCCACGGGTGGTTCGTTGCGGCCAACACCATTATGATTTTATCCTGATTACTGGAAGAGAAAGATTAATTAAAAAAAAAAAGTTTACAATACGCATAAATCAATAGTTCCAAAAAACCTTTTGAAGAAAGTAATTAACCAGTCCTCTATGATTCCCTAACGTTACCGATATTAATCTAATTTTCTAATACGACGTTTTCAACAAGGCAATTAATAGTAACAAAATATACTTTTACCACTAAAAGTATATTTACAGAAAGATGATAGTACTGTTGTGATTAATTTATTGAAATAATTAATAACATATATATGTACGCAAAAGAATGAAATTCAGATCCAGTCAGTTAATTCAATTGATTTTTAACTATCATTATAAGGCATCATAAAACAAACTGTTGCTTGTAAAAACACTGTATAAATATTTTTATGAAATCAAAACAATACGAATCTGGTAAATAATTATATATGCGTCTTCTGGATTCTTTATATCATTATGTCTCTATTGTACGACTGATTTGTTATCACAATCCACTTGCATAAATACTCCTTCACTACAAATGAGCAAAGACAATCCTTAATGTACTTTTTGTTATTAAAAAATCTATAAATTCGGTTACAAACAGACACACGGTTGAAAAAAAATGTGTGAGTAGTCACACGAAACAAGTGAAAACTTCTTTATAAAAAGTACGGACGTTCCTTATCTTCAAAGATCGGATGAGAACCGGTGTTTTCAACATTCTACCCGATACAGTGTTTAGCCCCACCACTTTTCGTCACATAAAAAGGTTTTGTATCAGAATTTTAAAGCCCTCCCAAAAGAAGTTTCAATTCAAAAATATTTTATTGAATATATATTATATAATGATATGTTTCCATACAATGCTGCGGCGAGTCCATCCATCTGTATAAGAAGCTCCGCCTTGAACCTTCTAGAAGCTTCGTGCTCCGAATCTGCACCACGAACTGCGCACAGAGAGTCCACCTCATCGAGAAATATTGTACTGGGCGCATGAAAAGCTGCCTGAAACAATATAGAGAAAATATTCCAATCAACATTCATACATAATCCAAACAGTATCCTTTAGAATGCTGATGAAAAATAACTCACCATGTCGAACAATAAGCGGACGAGTTTTTCGGAATCACCGCGATACTTAGACGTTAGTGTAGCTGATGAAACGTTGAAAAAAGTCGTCCGACATTCAGTCGCGACCGCTCTCGCCAACAACGTTTTGCCCGTACCCGGAGGACCAGTCAGCAAGACGCCTTTCCAAGGGCGTCGGATACCCTGTAATATAGATTTAATAAAACTTGCAAATTAGTAGGATATTTGTTAGTTGTTTACACTGATGCATAGGGAATTAATCTTTACTTTTCAATAAACAATAACTGGTACTCACCACCAATTAATATAGTGTACTTATTTTTATGAGTCACCATAACAACAAAAACGTGATAGATACTGCGCAAGGTTCAACTACGTAAACATGTGACCACACCTCTATCTCTGCTGTAAAGTAGTAGTGCTCGTTTTGTTGTATTCTGAAGAATATTACAGATTAGTATACGAAGCATTATAACTCAGTCTTCAAGGACAGAATTAATGTATGGGCTCATTTCGGACACCAGTCTTTCCGACGTAGGTTAAATAAGCAGTAATATCCACTTAGTATAAAATTAATTGCATGCCTATTTGCCGACTTAAAAACATTTAACAAATGTTAATAATGTTCTTATCGGAATAACTGTCGTCAAAATTAGTATAATCCAGGTGAATACAAAAAAAAAATGAGACATATGTAATAATGAATGATTCTGACAAATCAAGGACCAACCTGTATTCACGTTATTGTCCGACCCCTAATTGTACTATTCATAATACTATTCTCTACAGTCCACGTTCAAGGCTGTTTTTCAATACACAATGTCGATTGTGACATGAACGTACTCCAATTATATATGCTTACATGGAGTTACGTGAGTAACTATTGGATAACTATAATGATTTGACTCTTTAAATCTTTTAGTGCAAAATGAATTAACAAAACTTTCTATTTTTATAATTTACTGCAACAATGTGACATTAGTCAAACATAAGGCGACTATGAAAGTGGACATCTTATTAATATTTGCTACATCCATAAATACATTACAGGTACTTCAAACACAAATGAGCTTGAACCTACAATATCGCTCACGCAAACTACCGATTTAATGTAGGTTAAAGATATCTGATTATTCAAACAATCCTTCATTTTAACGCCAAAAGTGAAAAACTGTGAGATGCCTTAGTTTTTTCATGGTCGATTACTTCGGCCAACACATTTAATTATTAATAAATGGAAAATAAATCATAAAAATGGAAAAAAATTCATTAATAATTCATTATGTAATTTATCATGGAACAATATTAAGCTTCTATTTCCCAACCTTACGATGAAAATAATACCTGATCAGTAAGTTTTCATAACGGTACATTACCCAAAGTTATATCATCAAGGTCATCTGCAGAAGCTTCCTACATACAACTGAAACACGTACTGCAAATAAAAAATTAAAGCATAGAAAATTGAGCTTATAACGTTACCTTAAAATAATCAGGCATTACAAGTGGCAGAACCATTGCTTCTTGCAAAACGGACTTGGCATCGTCCAAACCTATGACATCTTTCCAACGTACGTCAGGATTCTTTTGCAGTATGTCTCTCTCCAAAGTTTCGACAAGATGTAATTCATAACCAGTTGGATCGAACACTTTTTCATCTCTTTCTAATATCGTTACATCTGCTCCTTCTGAAGGTATATCTGTTTTTCTAACTATCGGTTTGATAGGGGCTAACTGTCTTCCCCTCGTTCTTGGTATTCGTTCAACTGATCTTGTCTTTCGTCCACTGCCCACTGATGATGTTGACGAGGTTTTCCTAGTTACAATTGAAGGTAAAGTTGGCTGTATATCAGGGTCTCTTCTGCGCAGTGTTCCTGCCCACTTCTCCGTTGTGGGGTCTGTCTGTTTGGCTTGATCTAACGGTTGTTCTTGAAATGTACTTGCTTGTGTAGGTTTTACAACTGTAAAAAGCAGTAAGCGTTGTTAATACAAATATTTTCCGGACATTCAAACATTTTACAATATTTATTGCGATTACATTTTTTCCTTTACCAAAGAAACAAAACTTTCACTTTACTTAAACTAAAATTGAATACTATTTAAAATTACCTTGTGTAGGTGGATGTCTGGTGCCATTTGCAACATGTGTGCCCGGAGGTTGATGTTTAGCTTTCTCCCTCCTCGCCTCACTCCGTTCAGTGCGGAGCCCGTCGCGAGGAGGTTCCTGGCTATCCCGGTTGTCACCACTCCGTCGCGTCGTCATTCTCGCGAAGCCGAACGGATGGAGGCTTTCCACCATCATCCGGTCCATCATTCGGGCCATTTGGTGGAAACCAGATGATGGACTATGGACAATTAAATTTTTCATATTAAAAAACATTTTGTTTTTTAATTCTGTCTTTGAGGAATTATGTGGGAAATATGGAGTACAAACCCATATTTCTTATGGGCAATTATTTATATTTCGGTTTTATATTTTCCTAGTTGCGCTCTGCGGTTTCTCTCGAATTTTATTATTTTAGCGTTCAGCTCCGGATTCATCATACTCTATGGCATGGCCCGCACATACTATAAGCTCGGTTTCTCTTAGTGTACTTTCCGACCTTCACTTTATAGGATTACTTTACCACTTCTAAAGCTTATAGTATAATGTAAAGTAAGCTACTAATACCTTTCCCAATAAATAGACTATGTATTGCAAAATAAATTGTTTCAAACTACTTTTTAATTCCAAAGATTTGTGTTAAAAAATGTTTAAAAACGTATAGTTTGATTCTCATTACCGCATAATATACTTAAAATTTTCGTTATAAAAGTGTAGACTAAGAGTCTACAATGCGCATGGTTAAATAAAAAAGGAGAAAAATATATACACATATGTCGTGTATCAATTTCGTATAATTCATTGTTGCATATGAAACTTTATATCGTACCATATTCTAAAAACAATTGTTCTAATATGTACCCAAATTATATCTCAGATTATGCCGTACTACGAAAAAGAATACGCTGATATGTGAGTAGAAGGACTTTCATAGTAAACTTTATCAGTGGTATATAACACGTGTGAAGAAACCTAAACTTGAGTATTATTTTATAATCGGTCACTATGTATATTTTTTTAAATGTCCATATTGGCGAGGACAATGATGAACTTTGTTTCTTGGCTATTGTAAATGTTCCCTTAATGTATGTAAGTATGGTAGTAATAAAGAGTAAAGAGACTGGAAGCCCTCATTGTCAGGACACTTCTGAGTAAAGTTTCCAGGAAATGATAAGCCTGTTATGGCTTTAGAATTAATTGAAGAATGAAACGGTTATTTTCTACATCTCCGCCGTGTGAAGTAATTGGCTAAATTGTTTCGACTTTGCTCAACGCGACTGATCCTTTGTTGTTGATCACGGTAACTCAAAGCGAAAATGACCTCAAGACCTTAGACAAATAAAATAAACAAGCTCCATTCGGTCAATTTAATCACAATGTTTTTATCAATTTGTATGCTGTATAATATAATTCAGGCTTCCTTTGTCAAGAATTAAATATAGTTGTCTGAATTTTTGCAACTTATTAATTTTATTATTCAATATTTTCTCAAATGTTTAGTTTCCCGACATAACTAAACTATCTAAATGGTAAAATAATTAATTCCTTAATGGTATATACAGACTTGAAAAGGTTGATTTAGACGTATAGTTAACTTTATCATACGAAACAGATAATAATAACAATACCATATAACTATTTTTTTTCTTTTCGACTATAAACAAGTATGGAGTGTGTGATGTGTTATTTTCCTAAGTTTTCGACGTTGTAATCTATAAAAGAAGCTTCATTAATACTTATAACTGCTAAAAAATCGATGTTTCTTGTTTGGAACATAGATATGCACTAACGTTTTTATTTCAATTCGCATACACGCACTAATTTGAATGTCGTTAGGCACTTCGGTTGATGACGAGATTTGGAATAAATCTAAATGGTTCTCTTATATTCTCAGTCATAAAATAATACAGAACAGTAAATAGTTCAACATTTGAATTCACCAATACTTCATCAGTTAGCATTATCCTAGCGTTCGTTCTTCGGGATGAACAATGGTGGCATTTCAATTTACTATTGGTAGTAAATTAGCGTTCATTTGAAAATGGTTTTCTTAATTCATGAGAAGTAAGTGCTCTATCGCACTTAGTTATGGACTGTCTTTTACTTTACATAAACGCAAAATTACCATCATTAACCTTTTTACCAATTTCACCTCTCTTAAATGTTATCGTTTCTATTTAGTACCTGTCGAAAGGCATACTATTATATCCCAGAAAATTCTCTATAAGCCTCTAGAAGTGTCTTTTTAGCCCTTTCAGTAAATAGCTTGAACAAACATCAGACACTGGAATTTTATTTATATGTATATAAATAATAATACTTTCTATGGAATACTATATTTCTTTTCTTTAGCACAATTGTTGTACGTACCCAAATAAAGAATCGTGTTCAAAAAACTGCCTAAGACCCCCAACATTGGGGTACAAAAAATTACCGAATCCAAAATTCATCGCTCGTCGTAAAACTCTCGGAACAGACAACAATAACATGTGAATTTTCAGTGCGACATCGACTGGGGTCACTTGAGGTCAGAATTATCTATCAATATGTGTGTCATTACTAGGTTGGAAAATTGTGCGGTCTGACGTTTGTGTACCGAACTCGTTGCTATGGCAACGCGTCGCGTAAATTCGCAGCCAAGCTTGACCGCCAGGTTCCACCAAAAAGTTTTTACTATCAAATAAACTTATTTCACGTGAAAGTGAACCTTATACCATAGGGAATAAGAAAATATAGAGTATATTTGTTAGGTAAAGGCGAAATAGTCCGGGGTCCTTGACTGGACTAGTTTTTGGTGTACGTACAAAACCAATCTTCTCCACGCAATTTCCTATTTTTATTGTTGACATGTATTATTATCCTAATAATAAAGTATAACTCTTTACTATTTTTCATGACTTCTTTAAAACATGTTAAGCTAGCTGCCTCAGTTTTCCACGGGCTTTGCACTAAGAAAGAAAACGAACCGAAATCTTCCATTTCATCACGACCATGTAATGAAACAAAATGGCAACTGAACATTAACCTGTCAATATTACTGAAGTGGCATGTATTTATTATCTTCT
Organism: Antheraea assamensis; assembly: GCA_035772565.1. Classification (NCBI taxonomy): domain Eukaryota; kingdom Metazoa; phylum Arthropoda; class Insecta; order Lepidoptera; family Saturniidae; genus Antheraea; species Antheraea assamensis. The sequence continues at coordinate 584,434 of JAQQSE010000066.1, read as the reverse complement.
GTCACTTTTACTCATTCACTTTTCATACGGGGATTATTAACCCATATTTTTCACTCTCCCGTACGATTTTTAAAAACTTTTTCATTCAGTACAGACCTTACTTACCCTTAGCTAAATAAGTGCAGCCATACTGAAGTGTCGCACTTAGATACATTCAGCATTTTTTTTTATAGGTGGTAGGGCTACGCCGAAGCTATTACTGGTTTCAGCATGACTGGGTCGGCTCGCCCGGTGTAGTACCACCCTCTCACTGAAAACCGACATGAAGTAACAGTGGTTGCACTGTTGCGTTTCGTTCGGTCAGTGAGAGTGCCGGAGACTTGGATTATTATGCTCGGACGGTATTTCTTGGTGGTTTTTTGTGGTTCTTATTGTTGACTTGGTGTGCCTACGGATTCCGAACTAGTTTTTGACCCTGACTTGGCTTGTTTTTCTTGGATTTTGTTGATTTCTCTACTGTTTGACTTGGCTTCGTTTTTTTGGACTGTTTTCTTGCATTTTGACTGGACTTGGCGCGTTTGACGGATTTGTGGTTGTTGCCTCTTGGTCGCTGCGTGACCTTTTGGTCACCAGCGCACCATGAGTGCGAAAAGGGGTTATAAATCGACACGCTCTAGGAGTGTCAGCGGGCTGGGGAAAGTAGAGTCCTCCGACACGGAGGTGGAGGACTGTGCGGCTCCCAAGGTGAGCGCGCGCGGCAGGGGGATTGCCCGGAGCCGCGCCAGACCCGGCACTCCCGTGGTGCGCACTCGGGGTACATTAGGGGAGTCCGACGGGTCATTTGACCGGGCCTTGGCCGGTGGCGTAAGCGTAAGCGCTGCGCAGTCTGTGGCTGGCTCCGCCGCCGGTTCTGCGGCTGTGTCGGCGGCGAACTCCGCCCTGCCCAGCTCTGATTCGGAGCTGGAGCTGATGGACGTGGGCTTGGACGCCCAGGCAGTAACGGCGCTCGCCGCGATGGACGTGGGCATTTTGGACGCCCAAAGATTGAAGGCACTGGCCGGCTCAAATATTGCGACTATATATGAGACGGTCCAGAAGTCCAAAAATATACAGGGCCCCTGCAGAAAGGCCCTCAAAGCCGCCACCAGGACCTTGCAGGAGGTCGTGGAGTCCCTCGTGGAGCGCACTGAGGGGGAAGAGATCAGGAAGCTCCAGAGGGAAATTAAGAACCTCCGGCGGCACGTTGAGGACCTGAAGGCGGAGAATCTGGCGTGGCGGCGGGAGTTGAACGCCAAGAAGGTGATGCCTCCGCCCCCTCCCCCTATGCCAGCGTTAGCAGTGACGGAGCCGCCCACTCAGTGGCAGCAGGCGATCTCCCGTATGGAGCAGTCCCAGGCGTCGCTCGCCAATATGGTGAGCGTACGCCTGGACGAAATGGAGAAGCGCCTCCCTCCGGAGGTGCCCTTACGCCCACCCTTGTCTGTGGACAAGAGGGGGAAGGGTGGTGCAGTTGCGGCTAACGCTGTGGCGGCGAAGGCGGTGGGGCAGCCTCAAAGAGTGCAGGCTGTGGCCCCTGCGAACCCTGCCCCACTTGGGCTGGCGTGGGCTGAATTGCCCTCTATGACTGAGGCGGCTCCAGGCTCCAGTTGGACCACTGTAGTCGGGCGTAAGAAGAAGGCCGCTAAGGCCCCGGCAGTGATGCCGAAGACCGCTGCCCCGACAGCCCCCAAGACCCCGCAGAGGCCAGCGGGGCAGAAGTTGCCTTCCGCCCCCCAATCGGCTGCGGTGATCGTGACCCTGAATGATGCCGCAGCCGGCACGGGGGTCGGATACAGGGAGGTGCTCATTAAGGCCAGGGAGCATGTGGCCCTACCCGACATGGGTATTGGGGAGGTGCGGGTGCGCCCGACGGCCACGGGGGCCAGAAAAATCGAGCTGCCGGGTCAAACCAAGGAGAAGGCCGCGGAACTGGCCCGGCAGCTGGAGGTGGCATTGGCCGGTGTTGCCACGGTCGGCATCCCGACCAAAAAGGCGGACATCCGAATCGTCGGGCTCGACGATTCGGTGTCCCGCGACGAAGTGATGTCGGTCGTGGCGACGAAGGCCAAATGTGAGTTGGCGGACCTTAAGGTGGGGGAGGTGAGCCGGAACTGGGGGGGCCTAGGTGCGGTGCACATAACACTCCCCGCGGCGGGGGCCAGGGAGCTTGTAGAAGCCGGCAAGCTCCTGGTCGGGTGGAGTGTTGTGCGGGTGCAGCTGCTGGACGAGAAGCCCATGCGCTGCTACAAGTGCATGGGCTTGGGGCACACCCGTCCTCTGTGCCCTTCTTCGTCCAGCAGAGGCGACGGGTGCTATCGTTGCGGCGCAGCGGGCCATAAGGCGGCCGAGTGCAAGGCGGACACAGCCCGCTGCGCCGTATGCGCCGACGCCGGTAGGCCCTCCGGGCACGTTATGGGGAGCCGCAATTGTCGGCCCCCCACCACGAAGGGAAGGGACTCCCACTTAGTGGGAGCAAGCCCTAGGGTGGACGCCGCCAGGCTGGAGGAAACTGCTATGGACCACTAATGGAGCACACCATACGCAGTTTCCTCCAGACGAACCTCAACCACTCCGCCGCTGCACAAGATCTGCTCGTGCAGTCAGTGGCGGAGTGGGGTATCGAGCTCGCGGTCGCCGCGGAGCCGTACTTTGTTCCCTCCCAGCCGCAGTGGGCTGGGGACCGGACTGGCTCCGTGGCGATCATGGCCGGCCGGGGTTCGCATCTGGCGGTGAGGGAGAAAGGGGATGGGTTCGTGACAGCCGTCTGGGGAGAGTACGCCATTGTGGGGGCGTACTTCTCCCCTAATAAGCCCCTGTGGGAGTTCGAGGGGTTTCTCGGCTCCCTGCAGGGAGCTGTCAGGCGGCTGTCGCCTCTCCCCGTGGTCCTCATGGGCGACTTAAATGCTAAATCAAGGACCTGGGGAGGGGCAGCCATGGACCCGAGGGGCGTGGCCGTTGAGGAGTGGGCAGCCGAAGTGGGGCTGTCCCTCCTCAACCAGGGGAACGTGCACACGTGCGTGCGGCATAACGGGGGGTCGGTGGTAGACGTCTCGTTTGCCACCCCGTCTGTCGCACGCCGTGTCCGGGGGTGGAGGGTGCTGGAGGAGGTGGAGACCTTATCGGACCACCGATATATCAGGTTCGAGGTCTCCACCTCCCAAGCCGGAATTGGCACCCGCCCCCGGAGGGGCGCGAAGTTCCCCTGTTGGGCGGTGAGCCACCTCAACCGTGACTTAGCGGAAGAGGCGGCCATCGCCCAGGCGTGGGCCATGCCTCCGCCTCAAGATGATGTCGACGCGTCCGCAGCCCGCCTCCGTGGTGCCCTCACGGAGGTTTGTGACGCGTCGATGCCGCGGAGCGTACGCCGCCCAGACAAACGGGCGGTGTACTGGTGGTCGCCGGAGATCGCCGATCTCCGTGCGGCCTGCTCCGCGGCCCGGCGGCTGTTCGGGCGCAGCCGCCGACGGCGGCATCGGGACCCCGAAGTGGAGGCCCGGCTGTATGGCAGTTACAGGGAGTGCAGGAAGACCTTGCAGGCTGCCATCAGCCGGGCAAAGGAAGCGGCATGGGAGGAGCTGCTTCAAACGCTGGAGGGAGATCCTTGGGGGCGCCCGTATCGGATCGTGCGCAAGAAGTTACGATCCTGGGCGCCCCCCGTGACGGAAACCCTCCGGCCGGAGGTGGTGTCGAGGGTCGTGGGAGAATTGTTTCCCGACCCTCCGCTGCTACCAGCTCCTCCCATGCCTCCGCTTCGGGTGGAGGTTGAGGAGGCGCTTAATGACGGTCCTCCCCCAATAACGGAGGAAGAGATGGGGAGGGCTGTTGAGCGCCTCCTCAATAGGCGGAGAGCGCCTGGCCCTGACGGGGTCCCGGGTCGGGTGCTCGGCATAGCACTGGGCCAATTGGGGGGGTGGCTTCGGGAGCTGTTTGACCGGTGTTTAGCGGTCGGACAGTTCCCGAAACCCTGGAAGCAAGGGCGGCTTTGCCTTATGGCGAAGGAGGGCCGCCCTCTGGACTGCGCGTCCGGTTATCGGCCCCTCGTCCTGCTGGACGACGCCGGAAAGGCGTTGGAGAGAATTGTCTCCTGCCGGGTCGTCCAGCACTTGGAGGAGACGGGGCCAAATCTATCGGACGCGCAGTATGGCTTCCGGTCAGGGCGTTCCACTGTGGACGCCCTGTGCCTCCTCAAGTCGCTGTCTGCGGAGGCGACCTCCCAGGGCGATAGGGTCTTGGCGGTGTCCTTGGACATCGCCAACGCCTTCAACAGCCTGCCACACGGGGTTATTCAGGAGGCACTCCGATATTTCGGAGTGCCCCCGTATTTGCGGCGGCTGTTGGAGGCGTACCTCGAGGACAGGGAGGTCGCCTACGTAGACGGTGACGGGGGATGATTCGCCGGCCTACAAATAGGGGGGTTCCACAGGGGTCGGCATTGGGGCCGCTCCTGTGGAACATGGGCTACGACTGGGTGCTCCGCGGCGTGCTCCCATATGGAGCGCGTCTCATCTGTTACGCGGATGACACCCTAGTCGTGGCCCGGGGGGGGGAATGGCGGGAGGTGAAGCGCCTGGCCACGATGGCCACAACCCTCGTGGTCAGGCGCATTAGGAGGTTGGGCCTCAGGGTGGCCCTCGAGAAGACCGAGGCCATACTTTTCCATGGGCCTCGGCGAGGGCCACCACCTGGGGCCCACATAATGGTGGAGGGCGCCCGGATCAGGGTAACGGCCCAGATGAAATATCTGGGCCTCACCCTGGACGGGCGCTGGCGGTTCGAGCCCCACTTTGCGGGGCTCGGGCCGCGTATTGCTGGGGCAGCGGCGGCACTCGGCCGATTGCTCCCCAACATAGGGGGGCCGGGTGCCGGGTGCCGTCGACTCTTTATGGGAGTCGTGCGGGCGATGGCCGCCTACGGGGCACCGGTCTGGGCTGATGCCCTCGGTGCCGCCAACGTGCGCGTGCTGCGTAGTGCGCAGCGCACGGTGGCACTGAGGGCAATCCGGGCGTACCGAACGGTGTCCTCAGCGGCGGCCTTCACGCTCGCCGGCTCCCTGCCTTGGGAGCTGGAGGCGGGAGTTCTCGCCGCCGTGTATGAATTCACGGCGGCGAGGAAGCGTAGTGGGGAGCCTCCGGCTCCCAGGGAGATCGAGGCAAAACGGAGGGAAATGAGGGAGGAGGCGACGGGAAGGTGGATGCAGGACCTGGCGGACGCGCGTTTCGGGACGTTCACCGTCGACGCCGTCCGCCCGGTCCTGCGGGAGTGGTTGGGGAGGAGTTGGGGCTCCCTGACGTTCCGACTGGTGCAGGTACTCACCGGCCATGGCTGTTTTGGGTGGTACCTGCACCAGATCGCTCGCAGGGAGCCGACCGCCGCCTGTCATGAGTGCGGCGCTGACGTAGACACCGCGCAGCACACTCTGTCCGAGTGTGCTGCGTGGGAGGGAGAGCGCCGCACTCTGACGGCGGTGGTGGGAGTAGATTTGTCGCTGCCGAGCGTGGTTCTGTCCATGCTCGGCAGCGAACAGGCTTGGCGAGCTGTGGCCTCCTTTTGCGAGAGGTAGATCCTCTAAGTGGTCCTTTCCGCCGAAGGAGGGCAGGCGGGAGGAGGCGGCGCTTTGCCCAACTCCTCCCGCCACCTTAGCCGGACCTGAGGGGATGTAGTCGGGGGACTCATCCTCTCATTGCACAGGTCCGGCGGACGAGGGGAGGCAGCTGGTGTGTACCCAGTCTGCCTCTCTATAGGTAGGAGCCCGGTGGCCACCTTCCGCCGGGCGGACCGTTGGGGCGGCTATTCAAGGTGATTAGCGAGAACGATCCCTTGCCGCCCCAACAACACGGTCTGTCGGTACACCGTGGGGTTTTAGTCCGTGCGAGTCAGACATAACCCATCCTCTCCCCCGGGAGGGTGGGTATCCATAATGGATTTCCCCACGTAAAAAAAAAAAAAAAAAAGTGAGAGTGCCGGAGGCCCACATATTTAAAAGGCCGGCAACGCATTTGCGACTCCTCTGGTGTTGCTAGTGTCTATGGACGGCGGTGATCACTTACCATCAGGTGACCTATCTGTTCCTTTGCCCCCTATAATATGGGGTTTTTCAATAAGAGCGCTACAAAAGTTTTTTTAAATAAAACAAAAACGGTTTTGGATATCAATGATATTCTTTATTCCTGTGAAAGTACATTTGATGCCATTATGTATGGAACTCGATTTCTTTTGCATGGCCACCACGGGCACGCTTGCAGAAGTCCAGGCGCTGAACCCAATTTTCGATGGTTTTCAAGCATAAATCGGCCGATACTGCTGCAATTTCACGTTCGATATTCGTACGAAGTTCATCAATCGTCGCTGGCTTGTTGGCATAAACCATAGATTTGACGTAGCCCCACAGGAAATAGTCTAACGGCGTCAAATCGCACGACCGAGGCGGCCAATTGACTGGGCCATTTCGTGAGATAACACGTTCACCAAACTTGGTTTTCAATAAATCGATTGTGACATGCGCTGTGTGGCTTGTGGCGCCGTCCTGTTGAAACCACATACTGTCCAAGTCCATATCATCCAATTCGGGCCAAAAATATTCGGTTATCATTGAGCGGTAGCGATTCCCATTCACAGTAACGTGCCGGTCTTGATCATCACGGAAGAAGTACGGCCCAATGACACCACCAGCATGTAAACCGCACCAAACAGTGATTTTTTCGGGATGTAATGGTGCCTCGTGAATCACGTGTGGATTGCTGCCTGACCAATAACGCATATTTTGCTTATTGACGAAGCCATTCAGCCAGAAATGAGCCTCATCGCTGAAGATGATTTTTCGATGAAAATCCGGATCATTTTCAAGTTGTTGCTCAGCCCAATTCACGAACATACGACGCTTCTGGTGGTCAAGCGGCTTCAGTTCTTGCGTCAATATGATCTTGTAAGGATGTAGGCCAAGATCTTTTCGCAAAATTCGCCACAACGACGACACAGAGGTGCCCAACGCTTGAGAACGACGTGTGAGAGACTGATTTGGGTCTTCCGCAATTGATGCGCTAGCGGCAGCAATATTCTCGACACTACGGGCACTTCTTTGTCTCACTGGCACGGGAACATTTTGTACTGAGCCTGTGGATTCAAATTTTTCCACTAGACGCTCAATTGTTGATCTGGCAGGACGATTATGACGACCATAAATTGTACGTAGCGCTCTTAAAGTTTTGACTACTGACTCCGAATTTCGGTAGTAAATTTTAATAATTTCGACTCGTTGTTGGATCGTATATCTTTCCATGATGAAATGGCAAACCTTACTGAAGAGAAATGTCAAGAGAGCGGGAAAAAATATGGCGTCGTTTGCTGGCCCTATCGGTCTACTTTTGTAGTGTCCCTATTGAAAAACCCTTTATAAAAAAAAAACAATCATTATTCAACATTCGCGTAATTTGCGTGTTTTTATGTCAATGTAACTCGCAAATAAATTTCGGCTATCTTATGATGAAGGACAGCGAATACACGCTAAGGTATGATAGGACTATATTAATAACTTTTGTGTCTGTCTGTCCGTTAGTCTGCTTATAACTCGAAAACCACAATACTGATTTACATCGTTCTATTAACGATCCCAAACTCACAAACGGTATCAAACCATTATGTCCAAGGAGGGACGTCGCCTGTTTATGTGTGTTCTACCGTTTGTATAATGGGTTGTGTTCCAAAGAATTCTTTGACGTTATGCCTGTGGCCACCTTCCACAATCGCTCCGCTCGTCGTCGGCAGGGAATACACCCTCACACTTTGAAACCAAAATGGTCGCGGGCGGTCCGGTTCCAGAGGAGTTTCTTTCCACGAACGCTCCGGTTGTGGAACCAGTTTCCTGCTGAGGTCTTTATAGAGGATTACAGTATGGAATTCTTCAAGAGGAAAGTGAACAGTATATGAAAGGGTCGGCAATGCGCATGTGATACCACCGGTGTTGCAAGCGTCCATAGGCTGCGATGACCGCTTACCATCAGGCGGCCCACACGCTTTGTTTGCCACCATCCTAATATAATAAAAAAACAACATAGTTCTTCAAAATCACAGATGTACTTTCTGGCCAGCTATCAGATAATATATGGAACAACTTATGGTGTTACATTAAGCAGTAAATGAAATCGAAACAAAATGTCTATTCGTATAATGTTCTATCGAAATCAATAAATAATGACCAATACAATGCAGTAGAGATAATTATTTAGAATAGTAATTATTAAAAAAATTGGCAGTACCGTAACTCTAACTCTTATATTGAAAACCCATATACTGCTGTTCACATGAAAAGGCAAAGTAACAATGAGGATATGCAAAATAATAACTTTATCAGTATAATTAAATATATTAGTCTGTATCGATTTGTTAAGCATTGTGTACAAAAAGGTCCACTAAAAATATTCGTATGTAACGATCTAGTCTTTAAAAACTTTGTTAAAAAAGAACCCTTTAAGAAAAACTATGGTTCAGACGAACGTAGTCGCGGGCATAGGTAAAGTATTTATATATTTAGTTATTAGAATTGTAAGAATGTTGTATATAAATGTATTACTCGTTTAGAATTTGATTTATAAGAAATAGGCTGAAGGATAATTGATTAAAGTCACCTCGTCCAATATAAAATAAGCTATTAAAAAGTGTAATATTCACTATTTTGTGTTATAGATATGTTAACATACAACATAGCACAATTATTTATGAGTGACATTGTAAATATAGTATGCTATAGACCTAAAAGATGGTGCTGTTGCATAATTCGTATTATTTTGAAAATAAAGTATTTACCATTTTTCATATAAATAATTATGATATGTATGTCAAATTTAGCAGTCGAGTAATTGTTTTTCATTATAAAAAGATTTAAAAATTATATCGTCCTTTGGTGTTTAGAACTTTATCCTAGTAAGACGTGGAAACATTCGTTTTGAGTTATTGCGAAACATTTGTGTGAAACAGGATCTTGCTACATTTGAGAATATTAATGAATTATATGAAGTTAGATTTAAAGGAAAGGCCGTTGACCTTAACCATTATTATTACCTGGTCATTATACCAATTCAATTAAAATGTTTTAAATAATTACTGTCCAGTACATGTTATTCGCTTTATTGTTTATCCCTCGACGGTAGGTTAAACTTGACAAAGTTCAGGCCTAAACTATGTCAAAGTTCATTGGCTTGTCAATGAAAAGACAAGCTACATATGGCCGTTGGGTCGTCAACCTCGTACCTTCACTATTATCAATGCAGCCGATCGGAAAATGTATATGGAAAAATGTGCAATCAATGGTGGTTGAGTATTTAGTTTCCGAGTTCAAAATCTTTCACAAAGCGTGTATTTGTTTGTTCAGAGAACTGCACTTAAGAGCAAATTCTATTTATAGAGTTAACGATTTATTTTTTGCTATTTGCCTATTTATAACGAAACTTAAGGAACTCAACATAGTTTACAAGAGTTTCCAACATACATTTTCTCCCTTTTCTATTATACGTATCAAATAAACTAATTCGTCAACACATAACACTTTTCTTCTAATCTTTATGTTAACAACTAACAAATGTTAACAACAATAAGTTAGTTTACTATTAATTTTTATAAATACTCGAGATACCTGTATGGTGTATTTAAATTTAGACGAAAATTTACTAAAAATACTGCAATCCGAGAGTTCTTGTTTTTCTTTTATACTTTATAGGTTAGCATTTGACCACAATCTCATCTGATGTTAAATGATGATGTGGTCTAAGATGGTAGCCAAGCTAAACCTAGAGGGAGACTGGGTCTCAAGTGCAGCTCCCAGAACACATCAACATGTGCTTGGCGGCATATTTTCAACTTTAGGGTGGTAGCTAGCCAGGCGGACTTACAAAAAGCCCTACCACCATACTATGGTTTCATCACGATATTTTCCTTCACTGATCTTTGCCAATTAACAAAAGCAAAGTGTAGAAGTCTTTCGTAAAAAATTCTATACCTCAAAGATTTAATCGCAGCCTTTTCTAAAGTGATAATATAAACAATAATATTAATAATACATACTGTAAAAGTTTTTAATAACCTTGCTTGCTACTAAATAGATACAAACTGTTTACTACGCAATCCTAAAAAACGCAGTTAAAACAAAAATAGTTGACAGAGCAGTTTGGCGAAGATAAACATACGATAAGACAGAATCGAAACAGCTGGAAACGGTCTGTGTGTTAAGGGATACGCTGACCACTGTAAATATTTACTGCCCTCTATATTATGAAGGTATCTTTCGTTAAAGAGAATGGCCGTTCCGTTGTAACGAGTATATGTGGGTTCTAAGGTAAATCAACCAAATTGAACTAATTTCTACGTTATAAGAGATTTTCCTTTATAGCGAGTCAAAAATGTATCGAAATCTATGGATTATACCCATATTAGTAACGCAATTAGTAACGCAACGATCAGTGTTCATTGTTGGTTTCTTCGACAAATTTATGTATTTTTTTAGTTTCGTAGAAAATCCGAATTACTTGTGACCTACCTTTTATTTATTTATTACATTTTTATCATTACTGTACTTTTTTCATTACTGATTACACCAATGAAAAAATTAGCCGTTAAAAATTCAGCCGTTACAGAGCCCAAATAAATATCGGTCTCTTGAATTGACGTTGACAAATTGGCGCCTCAACGGTCATCTCGTATATAAAAATTATAACCGAGGATGTAGCCCACGCAGAACGAACGTACCTAACATAATGATTGCAAATTGAGTCGTGTAGGCGAACTCTGAAACGAGATCTACAATTTGTTCACGTCCTTTGCTTTATGATAGATCGTTGTATTGAAGTCTAATCTGTTTACTATAGTATGTTTTTTACCCAATTAAAGGCAAATAGGTATTTTTTTTTATTTTCATTTACGTTCTGTATTCATGTGCATATGTGTAATTCTTGGGCACGATTTTACTACTACATACTAATGGTCATAATTCTATAACCATTCATTTTTGTTCCATTTGAACGTTACTCAGGTTCTTTTGTGAAAGACTGTACCACAATATTCAATACCACAATTTAATGTAAAAAAGCCGTGATTCATAAAATAATCTGGATGAATGGAAGCCAAACAAACACAAAAATAATATAATTATTGTCTATAATTATATTAATATATTTATAATTATAATTAGGACATTAATTTATAAAATCATCTATTGAAGTAAAAACATCATATTTTTGTTATTATTTTAAATTTTATTTACATTACTATACGTTATATGTTGAGCGCCATTTATGATTTACTGAACTCCATTCGTATTAATTCTAATTGTTTTTCATATAAAAATAAAATATAAATCATTATTCTTTCGTTTACTGTGTCATAGACATTGGTATTTATTATATTACAAGATACTCCGGTATTTGGATGAGACTGGAATGCATTTATTTGCCTACTTTTCTCGCGTACTAACTCGCGCTGTCATTCAAATTACAATAACTTTTGATAGAGTGAACTGATTGTAATAAAACAAGGACCAAATGTAACTCGAAGATTAAGCCTCGTGACTTTCTTTTATCATAAACCTAGTACTATAGTATTGATACCTGCACAAATAAACAGACCGACAGCATGAAGCTATGATGGCTTAGTTGATACTTGATAGCGTATTCGGATACAGCGTCGAGGGATGTAGTGTCGAATCCTAACAACTGCGGCGGAGCTTTCGATGAAGGAAAACATGGTAATGAAACCATAGCATGGTGGTAAGGGTTTTTTCTAAGTCCGCCTGGCTAGCTACCACCCACAAGTTGAAAATCTGTCACCAAGCAACTGTCGGTGTGTTCCGGCAGCTGCACTTGAGAGCCAGTATTCCTCTAGGTTTAGCGTGAATACCATCTTAGACCACATCATCATTTAACATCTGATGAGATTGTGGTCAAACGCTAACCTATAAAGCGTTAAAAAAAATATCGTAGTGAAACCATAGCATAGGCCATGTTTTAAGTCCACCACCTTCTAGATCACCTAGAGATATTTCTAAAATGGCTGGAAATGTATTTCATTACGTATACTTAGTCACTTCCAATGATTTTTTTGTCAGAAATGTGAAAAGTATAGACACGTTCTTACCGCGGCCAAGTAGCGCAAGCGGTGTTTTACGCATACACAGGAAAGGTAAGTTAAAAGTTTCTTTATATTTTTTCAGCTCTACATAAAATTTATAAACTACGCAAACGAAGTCACAGGTCTTAACTAGTAACTAATGCGTGTATAGAACAATTACACTAATAAATTACAAAGTATTGTTTATTTTTCTTCAAGATTACGTGTACAATATACTTTAACAATAACGCTAAGTGCAATATTCATAACACGTTACTAGCACTTTTCAAACAAAGGCTAATGAAAAGGTTGTCTGCAAAACGAAGAGTAATTAAAAACCTAACACAGGTAGCGCCCAGTGTCCTCTGTAATTGATGCATAAGCGTCAGGCGATCGAATCTATACATTGTCTGTAATATAATTGATATTAGTAGTAATGTACTGTGATGTTTCATTGGAAAAGAAAGAAATGGAATTAATTTCTCTCGCACACACAAATCATCTTTCTTTCCACGTACGTTCTGTACGTACGAGTTCTTTAAAATGAACTCCCTGCGGCGGAGTTTTTGAACCAATATAACCTACGAACCTTTAAGAAACGAGCCTATTCCTTTCTCATCATCTATGACACCCCTCGTATCGCAGGTATTCATGGGCGACGGTATTCACTTACTTCGTTAAAAAAGGTAGGTTTATCTATCAATAAAGTTTTTATGTAGTAAATCTTTGTAAATACCTACTGATCCGATTCAAAAAACTTTTCATTAGCAAAAACTGTATTATCCCTGAATGTACTATCCTCTCGGTTGCATGTCTTGCGTCCCACTCTTCTAGTATCACTAACGCTAACATTTGCATCCCCTCTAAATCATGGTCGTACTTCAAGCCCTGTCGCAGTTAGAGTATAGATTTACTCCAATAGATATTAATCCGACTTGCGAACAACTTGCAATCTTCTCTATGTTTACGGTGTAAATTTCACTCCAGTAACCAGGCCTCGAGACTCGCATACATTAAAGTATGTCCCATCCCTGACGTACCCTGATTATTTATTTATTGTGGATGAATATAGCCGTTTAGGTTTCGACTCACGATTAACTGACAACTAGATAATGGACACGTATTCTAAGTAACATTATAAATACGAATAGAGTTTTTTTGTTTGTTGGTGTATACCTAGTTATATGTTTTGTTATATAAACGCGAACGAAGCCGCGGGTAAAAGCTACTCGATTAATAACTGTGAGTAGATAAATGTTTCGCGGCAACGTAATCAAATTCAAACAAACAGATATACCGTCATAAAGTTAACCAAATCAAAGTGTATATATAATATATTATATATAGTATTCGTAAATAATATCAATACATATTACATGATTCGCATCAAAATCAAAATAAACTTTATTTAATTTAGGCCCTAAGAAGGTGCTTATGAACGTCAAAATTACCATCAGTTCGGTAAAGAACCCAGTCATCGAGAAGAACCGGCAAGAACCTCAATCGGGTTTATCTTTCAACATAAATAGATGCATATTTCAAATAAATTAGACGTTACAATCGTTATCAGTGGATACACAGAGAAGAGTCAATTCGCGACATCACCATCGTTCACACTTTGATCCACTCTATAATAGTCCTTTGACACCAAAATCCACTTGCCATGGCGCTTAAATTAATAGTCCGGCAAATCGGTAACATGCTTTGGGACCTTGTTATAAAATCTGACACTATTAGCTAAGAAACTACACACATCAAAAAAGTCTAAGCAACATGCGTGATATTACATGGGTTCTATGGGTTATATTAATTAATTTCTAAGTATTTACTCAAACAAAGTGCGTAGGTAAGTAAACTTTTTTGTTATTAATGACATACTGGCTGGTTGTAAAAAAAAAATCGATTATATTTGTTTTTTCATAAAATTCAAATGACTGCGAATTTGTTTGAATTTAAGTGCGTTTTAATTGTTACGTTTAGTCTTGATTTTATTATTTTACCAACCATTTAAATAAAGTTAGCGACAAAATTGAATTGTTAGATATTCTTTACGTCATGAAGCGACGTCATTTGATGGCAGATGAAATGCAAAGAGCTGTAGGGATGTTGCAAGCGGGAAGTAATCAATCTCAGGTATCTCGACATTTTGGCATTCATAGAAGTGTTATTTGTCGTCTTTGGCAGCGCTACAATAATACAGGAGAACCCGCTGAACAGCATCCAGGCCGTAAGAGGAGTACAACCACTCGGCAAGACCGGTACATACAACTGACTGCAAGACGCCAGCCGATATTAACCGATCGAGAGATAAGTTTAAGGCTACAAATTTCAAGTGGTGTTGATGTAAGTCCTGAAACTGTGCGAAATCGACTGCATGAGTACGGCCTACGAGCTCGACGCCCAATCAGGTGCCCACCGATACGTCACGGGAATCGCGCTCGTCGATATGAATGGTGTAGAGAACGCATAACATGGACCCAGGAACAATGGGATAAAATTATGTTTTCCGATGAGTCGCGATTCGGGTTTAAGCCTGATACAAGAAGGGTGCGAGTGTATCGTCGGCCCGGAAATACTGAAAGGCTCAGGTGCTTTCAGGAAGTTCATCCATACAGCGGCTCTACAGTTATGTTATGGGCGGGTATTATGAAGAACAGGCGAACTGAGCTTGTTTTTGTAAATGGAAACATGAATGCTGAAAATTACATTGAGGATATTCTCAGACCTTATGTCTATCCATTTGCACAAACCTTTGGCTCCGATTTTAGGTTAATGCATGATAATGCGCGTTCACATACAGCTCGGTGAACCAGTGAATACTTTGCAACGGAGAACATCCGGGTATTGACCTGGCCTGCACAATCGCCAGATCTCAACCCCATCGAGCACGCGTGGGACATGCTCCAGAGACGTGTTTTGAAGGACTTGGACGGAGTGACAACATCCCAACAGCTGAAGGATTTGCTACAATTCCATTGGGAGCGAATACCGCAAGATGACATAAACAGTCTCATTAATTCAATGAATAATCGTTGCCGACAAGTTCTGAATAGCAGAGGAGACCATACTTTATATTAAATTGTTCTATTCTTTCACAATAAATACATTTTCTTTAGAAATTTCATTTTGTAAAAAAAAGTTTAGTTTCTTATGTATCTTAGTTTCTACAGTATATTCTAATATTGTTCATTTCTGTGATTAAAAGAACTTATAAAGACAACAGCTGGTTTTTTTACATCATAGAACCCTAAAGATATTATTTTAAAAATAAAATACAACGTTATAATGTGAAGAACCATCCTAAAATTTAAATTAGTACATGTTGCTTAGACTTTTTTGATGAGTGTATTACTGATTTTACTGAGTTCGAAACATGGGACGACCAGTTTATCACCGTTTCTAGTATTTAGATAATGCCGGTCTTTTACGAATTCAAGCTTTTCAAAGTTTTTGCGAACATACATTTAATTATCAAGAATGTACTGGGAAGATAGAGTCAAAATACCGAATTCTTGAAACTTAACGGATGAATTAATCACAAAAGATATACATTTACATCAAGAAATATTAGGAAATTTATACGTTTACGTTACACAAATAATTTGAATTCTCAGGATAATAAAACCTATGACGAGTAACTCGTATTACAGTTAGAAGCATATTATGTATCCTAGATGATTCCCGCCCACTTCGTTGGCCATTAAAATAACTGCCAAGAGTCAATGGAATCCAAAAACGAAATAACCTAGGACCATCTACGGAAAAAAACCGCAACAAATGCTCTATGCTGACACGTTTAGTAGTATGGTCGTGATTTAACCTTAAAGGAAATGTATTTTCAATGTATGCATACATAGATTTTCACAGTATAAGATTTCTATTGCTTTACACACGTTAATGAAGTCTTATGGCTTCCAGCTTATGTATGGAGGTTCAAGTGATACTTTGTATGGAAATTCATTTCTTTTATTTGTAAAAAGTGTTCCTATAATAAAATAATTTTGTGGTTTTAAGAAACCACTATGCAAGAAAACTTTTAAAAACTGCATTTTAGCATTTTAGAGACTGAGCACAATATTTATTTAAATCAGTCAATCATTTTGAATTGAGCAATGGATGCCACCATATTGGTCTTGGCTGCTCTTCCGAGCACCTATCACTTGACCCCTACTCCGCGGCCGGCTGTAATCCGACATGCGACAGACGAAATAAAATAAAATAGAGGTGAATTTTTTTCATAGATAATTTTATTGAGATTTTACATAGATATAAAGTAATGTATAAGCGATTCTATTTTATTGCGAAAGATTAAATAAGACAGAGTACATTTGTAATTGGACAGATATTTATTATACGCAGAAGAAATCACGGGTTGTATATATACGCTAGTTGTATATATGCACATCAGTTCTAACAGTAAATTCTTATAAGATTCTGTGTTAAATTTAGAACTTAGAAAAATAATATTATTCTCTAAATCTTTAAC
Organism: Antheraea assamensis; assembly: GCA_035772565.1. Taxonomy (NCBI): domain Eukaryota; kingdom Metazoa; phylum Arthropoda; class Insecta; order Lepidoptera; family Saturniidae; genus Antheraea; species Antheraea assamensis. The sequence goes on along the minus strand of JAQQSE010000066.1, from coordinate 567,879 downwards.
CACTAGACCCTTTTAAAAGTAAACTCGTTGCGTTTTCTTTTGTTATTCGATATTATTTTAATAATGTCATTGTTGGCAGCCCTTGGTAGTTTTATCGCGGACGTGATCTAAGGTCACTTGTAAAGTGGGTCGTAAATGTAGTCCGCCCCTTAAGCCGGTTACACATTTAACTGCATAGATAACAAATATGTTTCTACAATCATTTTTATAAATACGCGTGCACATATATCAATAAAACCGTGCACAAGTGCACTAATTAGATATGCCTGTATACGCCAATGTTCATGTGTGTAATTAGCTTTACATTCAATATTATAAACATAACACTGTATAAATTTAATAGGTACATTTATATATACAAAAAAATTGTTTGTTGGAAACGTTACTACTGGATAGTCAGCCACGTTTTAAATAAACTTTGTCAAGATCAATAGTTGGATTATTGTTGAATCTTAATCTTGCTTGCCGGTTTCCAATTTTCTTTTTTTATAATTTAAATTTAGTATTTAAAAACAGGAGAATAACCAAGGTACTGTAGTACATCTTAATTCATTTCATATAAATGTAATATTCATATAAATTCGGAAGCCATATATAAAATAGAATGTAGTCAAATAAAACAAAAGTAATCCAACTGCCAATCGCAAAGGAGGCAGGTTCAATATTCACATGGGTGGACTATTTTTTAAATAAAAGTGGCACGAATTAAAAAATATGAAGTAATCTATGTAATGAGTAGAAACACCGACATGCTTATAAGGGAAGTTAAAACTTATAACTATCCTTGTAAGTTTAAAAGAAATGCCAACTTTTCTTATCAATGGGATTTATGTATTTACCATTAGCACTTATATTGGAAATAAATGTACATTTCAATCGTCAATAATTCAGAAGTCATCCAATTTCCAACCCCTTATTTAAACCCTTATGAAGATTCAAAAATCCTTTCTCAGTACTTTCTCCTATGTTATATAAGGAACACGTGCAAAATATTTTTTTTTCGAACTGTCTACACTGTTGACCTTTCACTGAACTACTAAGGGGAGCGCTTAAGGCACTCACCCGATTTTATATAGGTGCAAAATATCTTACTTCCAGATGTACTAATATAAGAAGTACCTTCTCCATCATTCAGTTTTACGAATATTTAAAAGTGGGGATTTCTGTGCAAGCTTGGACTGCAAAAGCAACGTCGTTACAAATTTCTGTCGTAAATTAACGGTGCTCATTCTACTTTGGTCCAATTCAAATAATGTTAATGACAGCATACACAGGTATATGAGGTATTCCAACTCCTCGGGAGCATATAAGTTGCTTATACATAGCTATATTACCTTCGTATGGAAATGTAGCGCATCGAACTAACACACATAGCTTAGTCGAAGTTTAAATATCTGTAGCTTGCTGCCTTAACAAAAACTATTTTAGATTAAGGCTGAGTTGCACCAAAATCGTGGTTATTGTAATTGTTAAAGTTAACTTTAACAATGACAAGACTTGCTAACAGTTACATTTGCCAAAACGAGTTGCACCATCAAACATTTTGTAATTGTTAAAGTTATTAGGGTTGCTACTTCAATAAGCCAATTAGTCGCTAAAATCGAAAAGGGTAATATATTTTACTTGGCAGGACTTTGTTATAAGTGTCACCAAGTGTTACTATTGTTATTCTGTGACTGTCAATAGATTTTTGATGACAGATTTCAGATGTCAACGACAAAACGTTAGCGTTTGTCGTCCTGTGGACATTTTCCAATTCTAGGAAATTAAACTTTTTTCTTTCTAAGACGCAAATTATCTTCAAATATATTGATTTCGTCATCGGAAGAACTATTTTCAGTTTCCCACAGGATTTCTCTTAGCAACGACATGATATTATAAAGTTTTTTCTAGTGAACATGACAACCGATTCAAAAATTGACATTAACAATAACGGTAACCGGCCAACATGGAGCGGTAATAGTTAACGTTAAATAGTGACGTCATTTTAACCATTGTCAATTGGTGCAACCTATTTTTTGCCTAACAATAACTTTAACCGAATTTTTAACTTTAACATTAACTGGTGCAACCGAGCCTTAGTGTAATTCGTCAAGTTCATAATAGAAAATATCCGAAGTACGTTTTCCGATTGATTCCGAATATATATATAAAAGACTTTAAAATGTTGTTGCTGGAGATTATATTATAAACACAAACAGTACTGAGTTTCTGAAAAACAATTTGTAACCATTTATTAAATATTTATCCTTACGACAACTAAAATTTATAACTAAGATTCTAATCCTACCTGTAAAACAATATGAAACGACATTAAAGTTTACTATCCATAAATATCACTCCCTTTTTTACAATTATTTATTTTAAAACAACAAATTCGAACTGTTTTCTATGAACGCCTTTTCACAACAAAAACCACCACAAATTACACAACACTATATAATAGACATCTTTAGCTACAGACAAATAAATAAAAGTTACATTTACTTTGCATACAAATAAACTAAACTAAATATTGCAAAGCATTGCCGACGCGCCCTTCTTTCTTTGTACGACAGTTTAGCTTGCAGTAAGTACTGCACATACAGTGTATACCAAATAGATTGTTATATGTTTTGAAATTTATTTATAATAGATTGTTCACTATGTTATAACTTACCAGCCCATATTCCAGGAGGAGTGGAAAGTAGGATGTGCACTCATAGCGCCGAGAGGAACTCCGAAGCCGAACTCAATCTTGACGTCATCCGCCCTTCGAGGCCAAGGACTGTTAGACTCCTGAGGTCCAGCACCGGTGTTCATATCATTCGTCATATTACTCGATATCAATGTATCATACCTGAATATACTTATTACATATATAAATATATTAGAACGTTGCGACAATCCAAAGTTGTTTTATAAATGTTTCACAGTTCGAAGCATTTTATTTATTTGTCTTTGCATATATACTTATAATAATATTTGTGTCCTTTAGAACTTTTCTTTATACAAATGTTATTACCATAAAAAAGGATTATGAAATTTTAAAACACAAAAAATGGGTATGTAATTAAGTTTATAGTCATATAATAAAATTGTATAGTTTAATAGTCATTTTTCATAGATCTAGTCATGCAATAGAGATTTGCTTCTGAAAATGTTGTATCAAAACAACGTTACACTTGAAGCAATAGTTGAAAACTTATACAATCATTTAATAAACAATGCCTATTTTCTATGATAATTATTTAAATTACATCAATGATATGTAAAAGAACTTTGGATTACCAACTGCGAATACGTCAGCCGTTCTCTTAAATAATTTGATTAAATTTAAATATACACACTTCAGCCTTTTACTCCCTACATATATTAATTATTGTAGCAAAAGGCGGACGAAACGTAGAGTCTGTTTCTACAGCGCTACAAAACCTGAAAGCCTACGAGACTACGGCCGCTCGCCGCGATAAGCCGCGTTTTACTGACTCAAATGGACATAGCGTAGCCGATATTTACGTGCGAGTTGCCACTCGCAATTGAAATCCATTAATCTCACGGAAAATATTATCCCAGTTATTCTGAAAAATAATTCTTTCTATATTTGGACAGTATGTTTTTATATTTATGTTGGCACAAAAATGTATTAAATATTATCCCTAATATGGTAAAAAGGATTACATGAGTTCCATCATTTTGGGAATGATAGAGACAGTAGAATTGATAAAATACAAAGATCGATTGAGTATGGAATAATATAATAACCCCACTGATACAGACTCGATATACGATAAATAATGAGTTAATACTCAATTTTAAATCAAAATAACAAACACGTTATTCAATTTAGGTCCTGAGAAGGTGCGTATGAACGTCAAGACTTCCACCGATTCGGAAAACAACCGAGTCGTCGAGAAAAAACGTTAAGAAGCTCAATGAAGTTCATCTTTTGAACGTACTTGTTTTTATAAAGATAAATTAAAACGCAATCATTTTTAGCAGATCTACAAAGAGAAATGTTCCCTATAATAGCATTTTCACATCAAAGCTCGATTGACCTGGTGCTTGTACTTATAATCCGGCAATCTGAAGAAGTAATTTCTTAGCAAAGCTTATTTTGCCAGTTTAAAATAACATTCTCTAAGTTTTGTCAAAATTAACGTAAATTAATGTACACAAAAAATACTTATTTTTACAAATATTACCGAAATTTACAGGATAAATAATTTTCAAATTGGCAACCGCCATCAAACAATAGGCCGATGACCGTTACACTGCGTCGATCCACCACTTTACAATTTCATTAATGTTCTAAATCCTAAATCTCGTTGTACTAAAATCGTTTGAATAAATTATGATTTAATATAGTTTTGTCATACAAAAAAAATACTGTATCGTAACTCGATATGTCAACATTAAAAAACCTTTGTTTTAACTGAATATATACCTGTCGCAAAAATTTTCAATGCCCTACTTAGATTCGGTACTAGACTTCAAATGCGTCCGCCAACAAAGCAAGCGAATTTCAACTTGAGGATGCCAAACGGGTATTACAAAATGTCTAGGTTTTCGAAATACGAATTAAAAAATAATCGATTTTATGTGAAGCTATTTCGGACAATGTAGTATTGACCCTTATTAATTAAATATGTTGTTATTACTTTTGGCTTATTTTAATGAACTAGGGGTTTCCAAGTGATCGAAATTCGGCAATAAATCATTATTTTTTAGGTTCAATATTAATGAGGTATTTTTGCCCGAGCGTGTACAAACATTATTATTAGTAGACGTTAGTATCGTGAAGTATCATGAGTAGTCTTATAAATAAAGGCTTTGACTGGTCGATAGTAAGAAAAATAAGGATTGCCTATGTTTCAATAATACTAAAGCCTGTCAATATTTACTAAACATAAAAAATTAAAGAAAATCGGTTGAGGAACGATGGAATGTACTTGACTGTTTTGTCTCTGTCTATTTATACATAGATCGTAAAATGTATCAGAAATGTAAAATTATGCGTTACGAATACAAAAGTTGCTTGCCTGATAAGACTTATCTATGACTTCCATGAACAATATCAAAGCGACAATAAAGTATCATGTAGTACCGTAAGTCGTTATCATCAGCCTATAAGACACACACTGCACACTGCACACTGCAGGGCCACAGGCCTCTTCCCGATGGAAGGTATGGCCATAATTACCTCGCCAGACCACGACATATTGGTGATTTCAAACTGTGAGAAAACCAAAGTTTTATTTTTCCCACATACAATGGAACCATAAGAACATTTCTAAGGTTCAGGTTTCCTCACGATGTTTTCCTTCGCCGTCAGATGAAAGTGTTACCAATTTAAATTCGTAAACACGAATTCCGAAAAATTCGTAGGTACATGCATTGGTTCTAACCTGCGGACATCGGATTGATATTTCACAGGTCAAACCACTAGACCACCACAAGTTCAACATAGTGCATGTGTCTAAATCACTTCGATGATTACGACGGCACATTAGTATAGTACAGCCATGCGAAGCCGCGGCAAATCGGTAGTATTTACCACTGTCCACATTCTATGACCACATTTCTTGTTGTTATACAATATGCACGCCCTTAGCTGTTCAGGGTTCACAAAGGTTTAGGTACTAATATAGAGCTATATAATTGATCCTTCTGCCCACTAACAAACAGACATTAGACAACAATATCAATAAACCGTGATCTAACAAAATCAAAATCGACCAACTAAAAAACCAGGCCACTAATTAGAATTCAAATTATCACAAGTTCAAAGAACCTTACACCATCGTGCCCTGAATATAGATTATTGTACTTGAATGAAGGTAATAATTAGTACAGACAATAAACAATAATACGGTTATAGTAATCGACATATCTAATGAGTTGTTACAATTTGTTTTTACTTTTTATTGGTTCATTTCTCCCAATAGGTATTTAAATAAATCTTTTTATGCGTTAGATCATTAGGCTCGTCTTCCTTCTTTATGCCACTTATACATACTATTCGCAACTGCCCGTGACTTTATTCACATAAATTAGAACGTAAATCTAAATAAGAACAAAGAATAGCCTATGTTAATTTATTAGAACGTAAATTGCTGCCAATGGATGTCACAAATTTTCTTATCGCTAAAACTGTCAGATTACGGTTAAAAACGTAAAAAATGGATAATCTAACAACAATACTTAGCTTGCATACTACTGCGCAAGAGACTTCCATTTTATTTTCTATACTTTTTATGAAGTTTACGATTATGCAGTATCCCTCTATAAGAATAATGTGTATAATGAAAAAACTATGCAAATATACATTAATTTGTTGATTTCACTCCCTATAACATTACAAGATGTTCACTGATACCATATACATGTACATAAGACTGACGGTTTTGTTTGATCCAGGATGCAAAATAAACCAAGATTAACACTTGCCTCTACTACCAAATATATACTTACAAATGAAATAGGATATCCCAAAGGATACCTTTTTAGTTATACACAAAGAATACAAATCAAAACTCTTTATTTACAAACGTCAAACATCAAAACAAAAGATAATACATAAATACAAATACACATAGAAGCTACTAACGAGAAACAAGAATATTCAATTAGCCTACACCCCTTTGCAGATTTCCCTAACATCCCATCTTCATACTGTTTCAAATACGGCATGTAACGTAGTACCATGTTTAGCATGGGACCTCTTTCAAGGGTTTTATTCCGTTCTAATTCTTCAGGCGAGACGCTGCTGTTTCCATGGTCTGATATTACGTTCTTGCCAACATTAATTTCTTCAGGTAAGTCTCTTAAATCTCTTCTTACCTGAAGAGCAACATACTAATTATGTTTTGAAATAATTTGAAAGATATATTATACTCTTCATATGTTTTGTCATTTGACCACAGTGTCATCTGATTTAATTGACGTCATAGCCTAAGCTTATGATACGCTACTTTTTAAAAGTACTGGCTCTCAAGTAAGGCTGACAGAACTTCTATAGGTATGTGGAGATAGATTTTCGACTTGTGGTTGATAAGTAGATGGACATTAGAAAAAGACGTATGACCTACTACGATTTCATCACGATGCTTTCCTTCAGACCATTACAAGATTTGAGTATACGTCAATTGAAACTCTATCCGGACAAGCTACTACTAAACCATCATGGCTTTTAAAGTTTTCTTCAAATCGAGCTCCAATTTTACGTACCTTTCCTTGTGACCCACGTAATGTAGGCTCCAATGTTTGTTCCATACGGTCTAAAGCTTCTTGTAACTCGCGAACTGTTTCAGCTGCGAATTAAAATAGTTTTATCATTTAAGGTTTCATATATCTTAATGTCCATCGTTTCACGCATACTTATACCTCTGTTAATATAAATAGCTAACGTCTCTACTGTTATAATCACGTCACTTTGTCATTTACACTTACAATCGTTAACAAAATATTCCAGGTTTTCTTTAACTTCAGGTGAGTCATTAAACGACGGGGTTATATTTACAATGTCACTATTTGTTGATATTTTTATATTAGTAACAGTGCCAATTTTAAATGAAGTCATGACTTCAGTTGTAGGTATTTCTGCAATTTAATGAACCATTTAAAAACATTAAATATTTCATTGTCTTAATTCATTCTCCACTGACGTACCATGGATATGTGATTCGACAAATGTTGTCAAATTTTCCTTTTCCGTATCTATAACATATTCTTTATATAATACATCCTTTTCTCTTTGCAACGCTCTTTCAACGTGTTTTTCAAGGACATCTGTAACACACGATGGAACATCTTTTAAAGTCAGCATTTTTTCATTATATTTAAAACAAACAACTTACTTTGTGTACTGAATTCGTTTCTTACATCATTCAAATCTTCTATATCATAGGTTTTCGGTCTACCAATAAAACTTAGCTTTTTTCTTAAGCCTTTACCGTTCTTAGTAGCACTATCTTCTTGCATTATGTTTACAATAGCACTTATGTTTTGAAGAATATTTTTGTTTGGTACAATTTTATAAATATCGGCTTTTGCGTCTTCTATTAAAATAAATTCTGCAATATCTCGCTTCTGAATAGAAATATAATATGGTGTACTTGTGTCAATCTTTTCCATAGTAATCATTGCTAACTTCGACAGATATATTTCATCTAAACTTCCTTGGTAATTGAAATCACCTTTTCCTTCCATTTCTAGGACTGCATTTAGAGTGATGTGTTCTTCTAGTGTCATAGAATTATCTAGATCATGAGTCTCATCTAACTCTGGTTCTGAAATTAATTATTCCATTTTGACTTACATCTTGATATTGACAATATTTATCATTTTGTTCTCTGATATCTCAACTATCGAGATAGCCTTTATTATTATTGCTACAAATTGTAGATTACGAAAAATATCTTGGTATATGTTTTTTATATTAGTATACTGGCCGTAAAAATTCAAATTTTATTCGATGCTCACTGAAAAGCTTCCTTTAATAAAATAACGCGAAAGGGAATTATTTAAAACAAATTTACGGTAATGCGTGCCGTAAAACAAAATATGACCAAGTGTTTCATAGCATTAAAACAAACAGAAATTAAAATAAATTAAACATTTAAATATTTTTTATTTTTCAGTTTAGGCCAAAGAAACACTACAGTATATATCAAATTTGAAACGTAAACGATTACAAGAAGAAAGCATTCAAAGGGCAATGTTGGCCTATGTTAGTTCTTAGTAATGGTAAATTGAAAACTTACCGATTACGATTAAAAACATGATTTTACCAAAAAAATTAATGGCATTGCAATGTGGAATATGTGTTGTTTTCACCAAAAAAAAGTTCTTCCTGGCAATTCCCTATTAAAAAGAAGCTTTTTCGAGGGCATCGGAAAAAAAAATATTTTTAACGACTAGTTTATTATATGGTCATAATATAATAATACTATTAACGCAATCAAAATTACTTGTATTATTGACAGGAATAGGATCGGAAATATAAGGATGAGAAGTGATACTAACGGTAGGTGCAAAAAGCGGTGAGGACGCGGTCGGGTTCGGATCGCGAGCTGCATGCGGTTGCCGGCAGTGCGGGTGACCACAAAGCACGTGACGGTGGCGGACCACGAGGCGCAAAATTACACACCAACCGCTCCACGCTTCGAAGACGACCTTGTGACGGAGCCTATATTTTTACACCACATGATTAATTTGATACATGGTTCACTTGTTTTTTCCACTAAGTGTTTTTTGAAGTGCAACTTCTTTAGAATCGTTGTGATATCAAACCGGATGCAACGGAAAAAACGACAGGTAAGAGACACAAATACAAAAATGTGTAGGATGAAGCCGGCAAAGAATGAGACAAAAATATACATACTAATTTATATTATCGGTCTCTCCTGTTTGTGCCACCTGTGTGATTAGTGAGCCAGAGCGAGAGAGCAAATATCGGTGTTTATGTATAATTATTTAACAGTGTTTGTGTATTTGTGTATGTTTGTGTATTTTTATATCTTGTTTGTTGAAATTGAAAATATGGAACTGAAGCAATAAATTATGTATCATATGTTAAATAAAATATAAAATATCTTTTAAAATTAAACAAAATACTTTCATTTTTAAAGAAATAAACTTTGTAATTATCCCACCCTTATTATATATATTCATCTCATTCTTTTGTCGATTTACTGAAGTTTCATTTCTATCGTGTATGAATCGCACACACACCTTTTTTTATTATTGTTTCCTGCCTATAGCGTTCCACTGCTGGGCAAAGACATATTCCATAAAAGTAAACTATGATAACCCAAGCGATTATTTTTCAATCGTTTAAATTTACTGCAGATATTGTCCTTGGTTGTTGGCCGATAATGTAACTTAAATGAACTGAAATGAATAAGCGTATATGAGCTCAAAAACAGTCAACATTGGATGATTATTCCACCAGTTTTAACCACGCGACCATATCGATAATATTGAGATAGTTGAAACAAGTGATAGTTATCAATTTACACGTACTTATAACTTTAAAAAAAATTTGAGATGTATACTAGCGTTACGGATCTTTCTGAAAAAGTCTTGAAGGTCTGATATACTGGCTGAAATGATAATACATTTCTTTAATTTATTTTCTAACCATGAAACGGCTTCGTCCACATCCGACCATGTATGTATTCGCCCAGAGTATCTGCCCGAAATCACCATAGAAACCGCTGTCGTTCGGAGGGCTAAAACATTTTTAATTACCTTTTATAATAATTTCAACCACAAAACCGTTTTAATTAAAGACCTGTACTAGTAATTTTATCTATGTTCAATACTTGTAAATGAAAATTAGTATAAGAGTAACATACATTAAAAGTTACTATAATTTTATTCATGGCTTACGTATTTTTTTGTGTCAAGTAAATAGTCAGTACACTCCTTCACCAGTCTTTTTGGTCGCTCTGAGATAGTGTTTAATACAAAACAACTTTAAAATATGATTATAAGAATATAAAATTGACATTTATATATTTTTAAGCTATCTCGATTTCATATACGTAATATAGGTAGTAGATACGTACATATATCTAAATTTGTGGTTTACGTATATATAATCAGAGCGGTCAAAAAGTTTGACGCGGACTGTAAATAGTGTTATTGGGACACGGGCTAACACTCACAGTTTATAAGAGGTAACATTTCCCTTGTAGTGTACATTCTGCATGTACCACATATCAACCATAGATTCAACACGAAGTCCGGGCGCTTCTCCGATCACGGAAGCAACACACTGTCCGATTGTCGTCGAGTCTAAAATTGTAAAACTTTATTTTTAATTCTCAATAATCCATTTTTTATTATTTTTTTATTTTATATTATAGGGGGCAAACGAACAGGTGGGCCACCTGATGGTAAGTGATCACCGCCGTCCATAGACACTAGCAACACCAGGGGAGTCGCAAGTGCGTTGCCGGCCTTTTAAATATGTGGGCCTCCGGCGCTCTCACTGGCCGAACGAAACGCAACAGTGCAGCCACTGTTTCTTCACGTCGGTTTTCTGTGAGAGGGTGGTACTTCCCCGGGCGAGCTGACCCATTCATGCTGAAACCAGTAATAGCTTCAGCGTAGCTCTACCACCTACGATGCCAATGTGCCATCATCGTTATTTCAATAAATCATACATACATAATTATACACAATAAGTTTATGCAACTATACAATAATAACTACTTTGTATATTTTATAGGTTTTCGCGTTTTACCACAACCTTAACTGATGTGAAATGACGATGTGATCGAAGATGGTAAACACGCTAAACCTAGAAGAACTGATCCACAAATACAGCTCCCGGAACACATCTGTAAGTATTTGATAACAGGTTTTCAATTTGAGGATGGTAGCTAACCAGGCGGACTTAGAAAAAGTGCTATCCCCATGCAAAACCATATAATGCATAACTATATCATATGTCCTCTTGTAACGGGTGGTGCTTAATAAATTAAAATCAGCTTTACAAACATAAATCGCGGCAAACATCGTGCTCCTCCGGAATTCTTGGGATCCGACATTGGTCGGCCCACAGCTGAGCTTCGCGTGCAAGATCTTCAACCCAACGCTGTGAAACAAAACACAAGCATATCTACGTTCGTATCGAAATATATAACATTAACGTCAAATTAGTAAAACAGTAGCGCTTTTAAAACATTTAAACCTTCTCAGTGATTGCGGTTCTATTTAAGGTAGATTATTTTATTTTGTGCTATCTGATACCTGCGAATACATTGTCGTGAAAATCGTCGTGTTGTTTCATCAAAATTACAAAGTTTATGTGGAATCATTGTAATTTGTCTTTTTTTATTGTAATTTTATTATTGCTTCCTTAACCTCTATAGCGTTTTAACGATTATAATTAACATGTCTTAAATTTTAATTTTCATATCGTACAGAAAAACGTAATAATGATTAATCTTGATAATTATAAATATATATATGTACATATGCAAATGTATGTTGTATGTCCGGACTAATCTTCGAAATTATTGAACCAACTTTAATAAGATTTTTACCGTCAGAAAGAGAACTATATAATTACACTAGAGGAATATATACATATAATTTTGAAGATTAGTCTGTTCATACAACAGACTTTTGAATATGTAAAGATTAATAAGGATCCCAGAAATGATTTCAGTAAAAAAATACTACAAACTTTCAAAAATATATCGCGTCTATTGTCACTCCGCCCGATAGTTCTTAACTCATGGCTATAACCTCTTCTCACACCTGGATGTATTAAGATATAGACAAAATTTCGTGGCGATACACGCAAGTATGGGAGTAACAATGCCAAACCATAGGAATATATTCACCTCTCGCGCAAAAGTTTCAATTGGGCACGACGCAGACGTCAACTCAAATGACGCCCTCTGTAGGAAGGCACAATATCGGTATTAAGAGAAGAGACGGTGCGGTACGCAGTTGTGCATTTTACAACTAAGTTATTTGTATACCAGAAGTGTAAAAAAGTATTTTTTAACAAAGTCTCTTGCTCCATAATATGTAACTGGTAGACCGAGCGATGCACATTAAAATCATAGAATTATACCAATTTAAGCATATTCCCAGCTGGAGGTAAACCGCGAAGTCGACCGCTAGCAGCTTCACTTCGTCTACGGTTCAGTCTTGCCATAACTCGTGCTTTCTCTTCTTTTGTTAACGGAGATTCAATATATCCCAAGCAGTTTGAACCGGGACCACCCTTAGACGATTTAGCGAATTTGATTACTTGTAACAATTATGGTAATAATATTTTTAAATTTCGAGACAATAATACCAGACTTACATACACGCTCTTACTTACGATACTAGAAAAAGTGGCGAGAGAAGCAAGGTGAAGAGACAGGATTACAAGGTGAGCAGATTGGACGCTTATTCTTCTGTGTAAACCAACAACCAGACATAGTCGACGTAGAAAATAACTTCAAATTAATACATAAATCAAGCAGTGTATATCCATATTGACTTGTATCGTGGTAGCATTGAAGATCAGTGTAAAACGGTAGATATGTCCTTATTTCTTGGACCATTCGTTCTTAGATTGTATGTTACTTGCATAAAAAATCCCCATTATGTAACTACATTGAAATCCTTTACCTGTTCTAAGTTTCGAGAAATAACACAACCCTGTGTTCCTAGGACATGTATACACCAGTAACTTCACATATTTATAATACTGCGTGAGTGACTTTCGTTCAGTAGTTTTACTGTTTTTATCCCGTTATTTACAGGAGGCAATCTACAGCAATACAGTCTCAAGAGAAACTTTCCAAAAATCCTAGGAGCGCAGGATGTACGTCAACGGGTACCATGGCTTTTGGAAATTCAGTCACTCTATAGAATAATAGCTATATTATCTTTGTCAGTAGCTATGGATATCTCATAGAGAGAGTAGTCTGTGCGTTATGCAGGCTAGTTTAACAAATGTAGAAGTGGAAATAATATTTCCACTTTATGAGTTTTAATGAAATTTGCTAGTGTAATGGAGCATGATTTGATGCCAAAAACACGATGAATACACCGTTGGTCTACAATACTTACTCGGAACTGGCAGAATGTGTGAGCGTTGGTATTGGCACACATCCTCGCCCCACAGTAATTGACAGAGCTGGTAATTACCGACACCATGAAATTACTCAGAAGTAACACAAGACTCCACATCATTTTACAGTTCACAATTAATTTCGAGTATATTTTTATGTTTTCTATACTATGTGAATACATTTTGACGTATAACTACATGTCTCTGATAATTTAAGATTTGTCAGTATGATGAAACTTCTTTTACTACGAAGAAGGAACTCACCATGTTCCCTCTTTTCTAAAATACTTCATACTTTAAACTCATATGTTAATTTTAGAATCGTTTCAATTTTCACACTAAGGATTAAGTCCTCTCTCGCGACGAACTTTACAAACAGACAATTAAAAGACTTAAAGTACACGCAGACATAATGCCCAGACAGATCGCACAAATAATTGTCTTGTATGAGAATCGCACCCACAACACTCAGCGCGGCGAGCAGCCCACTCAAACCCCTATGCTACCCATGTAATTTAGTTTTTTTTTTATCAAACTATGGGAAATATATACAAATAATATAAACAATATAAATATCCATATCAAATTACATTCGGGTACAAAGCGTAAAGAACTTCGTTCCTGACAGTGATTCCTTGACGTTTTTTAATAGATGTCAAACTACTAGTCGACCATATTCGTTTACCTTTGTCTTAAGTTCCAATTAGAAAATATATACATATTAACTCTGTGATGCACATATCACAATATTACTTTTCTGTGACGTGCCATTTTAGATTATTCTACGTTATACTGAATATTTTTGGCAGTTATATTTAAAACGTCTAATTGTCACACTTGATACAAGCGAAATTACCTCCATAGGCAGATGCCACCCAGAACAAAAAAAAAGTACAAGCGAAGACTAACTCGTAGAGTTTTATATATTGTATATTTGTAATTTATACAGAAATTCATCAATCACACGAATATCATGTTTGAAGAAATAAAAACGTGTACATAATAATCATATATTTTATTAATAACCATTACAATATTAAATAAACAATAAATAATAAAAAATACTAAACAATAATTAGTCTCTTACACCAACAAAACAGCCGATAAATGATGTCAACAAATTTATCTGTGATTTTCTATTACTTATATTTGTTACGTTATGAAATTAACTTGATTTAACTAACCTTTATTATTAACTTACGTTTATCACAAACTACTGAAACCAACAGGTCCCTTCACCACATAATGTAATCATCATCAGACCCTGAAACGATCATTTAAAACCATCAACTTCTATGTAAATTACGTTGATTGAAGCAACTAATTGTAGTGATGTCAGTAAATTAGTATGAATTGACGCCGATTGGTAATGATTCAATTAATAGGAAGTGATTAACTAGGTTGATTAAAATATAAACACGGAATCATTCATCGAATCATATACGGGCAACACCTTTTGAGTTTACTCATATCTTTCTATCAAGTTGCAACATTGTTTTTATTGACCACTTGCCTCGCGGTAATTCCCCGTGTTTGATTTTACACTTCGATTGTTTTCGACGAATATTCAGTGAGAACTATGGTTTTCGTAAAAATTATGATATATTTTGGCTTACAAACGTAAATGAAAAAGAGATCCATGGATTAAAGTCATGCCATCCCACCAAGTACATTCAATTTAAAACTATATAGACAAATCAATTAACTCCGTTTTCCGGGTGATCAAAAAAAAATAATTAAAAAGCTTCAAATGATGAAAATTTTGTAAAATTCTCAACGTTGCTATAGCTGAATAAAATATGTTTATTTCATTTATAGGTAACTTTAGTGTTCTAAAGCAAAATCGAATGCTTCAAATATCGTCAATATTTTGAATTGCAAGTGTAAAAATTAATTGTTTCAAATGATCGTCTCAATTCGTATGACGACGTTTTAACATAAGTAAACAAATTTAAGTAAAATAAGTATAAAAATAAAAACTTTGTACAAGATTGAAGAATGATAACATTTTGGTTGAGAACAACTGTCACCCTTTGCTGAAACAATGAGAAAGAAAATAACAGTTTCACAAGGTAAAGACCGTTTCATTTTAAATCTAAAACAAAAATCAATAAACAAAGAAATATGGACATTGATTTATAACCAGAGAATTTGGGTATTTAATCGTTGCCACGTATAAAAAAGCGATAAATAATGGAATCAGTAAGTATAAATATATGTCTCATGCAACAATGGATTAAAGCTTACAATTAACCTAGGATTTGACCATCGACAACTTATAGAGAGAGAGTCTCTAATTGTTGTAAATAAATAATAACGTCAACTAATCCAAGTGTCAGAAAGTAATGTGACTACCAGAGTAAATAAGAAAATATAAAAGAAGACGTGAGAAAAAAATAAATATAGCTATGATTTATTTTTCCATTCATTATTTTTTTAGACTGCGTTTTCGAGAAATTTCGTATGCTTTCAATTTTTATTAGACGCATATCTAGTTCGTTCTATGCGTCAACGAAACTCCCCTCTTCAACCCCGAATCATTTGGAATGACAAACTTACAAAGATATATATTACTATACCTAATGATTTAAATGAATTCATATTCAACTTCAATGAGCGTTATGTAATAAACCTGGTCTTTTGCATTCGCTTCAACCAGAACCCTGGAATCAGGAATATCCTGGACTTCGCGAATCGGCTGGTAATCATAATTATGACCTAAATAAAAAAAACAGCTCATTACTCATTATCTAATACTTAAGAATTATACAGAACGATAGAAAAAAGATCACCGTCATACATAACCAAAAACAAAACAGTTTATTGTAGAAGATAAGCTACAAAATAGCTTTAAAATAATAATTATTTTTGTTTATAAGTATTAAATTAATATTTGGACGAAATAAATATTTTAAAATTTAATTTTGTATATTTGATCATTATGTAAGAACGTACAAAAAATTTAAAATTGTCAAGAAGTTTAAAGAGACCAAGAAGTTTAAAAAGTTCGAAACAAACAAGATTTTTAAAACGATCAGGAAGTTTAAAGTCGTCAACATATGATTTTTGAGCGTACTGCACATTTTTTTGGATAAATCGTAATTAATACTTATTCATTTTCCGGTTTCGGTAAGTAATACATTGAATCGATGAAATATTTGGTGATGTCCGAAACGAGGCTTCTGTCGGATATTTCCTGTGCTACACCGTATATAGCCATCTGTAATAATTAAAATTATTTACATATAGTATTAAATTTTTAACCTATTTATATTTTTTTCATTTGTTTAGACAAAATGTAAGAATGTATAAATCTATTTAAGGAACTACAGAAGCATCAACAGTAGAGTAGCTATCATCGTACAGTTGTTCTGATTCAAAAGGCTTATTATCGAAGAAGTTGTATTGTACCCCTCCAGAATACCGACCATCATGAATGGCCTTAGGACTGTGGACATTTCGAAATTCAGATTTACACAAAGTCATAAAGTATTGGTCAGTTATCATAATTTGGATTGTACACCTATTTACCACTTAAAGTTATAATAATATTACTTTTACAATAAAAAATAAACCGACTTCAATATCAAGACACTAAGGAAACAAGAAGGCACTAAAAATAAAAAAATAACTATTACATTAATCAAATTAAATAAAAAATATTAGTATATACGCTACCTAATAATATATCTGAAGTCGGCGCCAACGCAAATTTATAGTAGGTAGAAAAATATATATACCTGACAAATATTTATGTTATAGCAATACCAATCCTATTAAAAATAAGATTTTGTATGTACTTATCGATACTATTCCTATAAAAACGCAGTTAAATGTCAAATTCATGTTTTATGTTTGTAAGATTGTGCACAACGAAACTACGTTCAAGAAGTTTAAAACAGCCAAAAAGTTTAAAACAGCCAGAAGTTTAAAACGGGTACACATTTTGTGATTGTCTGTTTGTTTGTAGGAGGTAATATATGAAACATCTCATCCGATTTTGAAAATTATTTCACTCATAGGAAGCTAGCTACCTTTTGTATGAGTTACAAGAACTATATACTACTACTCTTATTAATTCTGACATTATAATTAACACGTAGCAAGGTGTTTGTTTCATTTATATTGTAAATAGTAAATGGTATATAATTTAGGTTATAAAAAAGTAATATGTGAAGAGACAATAATACAGACCTTGCCTTGTACCGGTGTAGTAGCCGAGTGCAGACACTCTAGCGCCGTCTCCCTCACGTCCGATACGAACCTCTCTTTCACTCCGAGCGCAGTGTGCGTATGAGTTACGCATATATGCACTCTGCACAAACATATTTAATGTACACCGATTTTGTCTACACTTATAGTACTATTATAAATAAAAACGATTTGATTTTTTGTTCGTAATGGATAAACTCAGAAAACACAACCAATATTAAGAATTCCTTCACCTACAGAATATTACGTTAAGGAACATACCAGTACTACGTGACCCATGTTTGTCAATTTTTTAGTCCCTTTCCTCCCCTTAGTGACCATCCGTAGTATATGGGAAGGCCCCTCTCCCTTTCGTTTTCATGTAGTAATTCATAAATACGGTTATCAATCTTCTCCCTGTGACCAAACGCGGTACTTTGAACGGGTCACGTAGTATGGGTATGTTCCCTTACTCACTCGCTAGTAACATGGATGTATGTTATTTTCTAAATCAACTTTTTGGAATCCTATAAATATAATGATAATTACTTAAAAATCATAAAATATATGATCTGTGTTATGATCACATTAGGGCCACACGTGTGTTCTATTTGTCTATAAATTTCGTAAATTCAAAATGAAATATGTATAAAAAACGAAAATGTTAGCTAAAATGAGAAACAAAAATTTGGGACTTTTAATATATCCATCTTTACTTACAATTAATATTATTAATAATTAACAAAAATTCAGATATTAATTATTTTCCCATTTATATTTATTAGCTAGGGTTAGTTAGGTACGTAGTATTATTTATTGTAAAGTTTTAGGATTGACATTGTGTCGTCATACATATTAACTCACCCTGAGGGAAACTGTAGCGCGTTCAAACTCCAGCCCTTTTTATGTAACAGATCAGCCATTTTGAAGATATCGAAGTGATTCGAGCCAAAAGCTATGACAGTGGTCGCCGGCTTCCCGAATATAAAGATACCCTCGATTCGGCGCAACCTGAAGTTTTATTTCCGTTTAACATTTACGAATTGTCTATAGTCTGTTTTACTTTTAGCTCTATGGAGTAAAATGACATTTCATATGTTACCACATAACTGATTTCTAGACTAGTAATGTTCGTTAATCGGATATAATCCTAAAACCGTGAGTGATTCTTTTCTTATTGATAAATACTTTTAGAAAAGCTTCGAACATACCAGAGGTGAAAGCCGAATGAGTTAAAAAAAAACAAGGACTAACGAAGGCATTTTTTTTTTGTAATCAGTTTACCATATCTACATCTTTTGTTACCAAATTAATACGTAATTATCTAATATTTTGACTATTACAAAATCCTTAATCTATTTTTTCATTATTTTGCGATTCGGTTACGAACCTAGAAAAAATGGTAGGATAATACTAGAAAAAATAAAATGGCAACACTATTTTAAACTTTGAAAACTATTTTAACTGTCAATTTACTATATGAGATTAAAAATAGAAGTGTAATGAACGCCTTTAGAGTGTACTAACTACATAGAAGTTTCCTTATCTTGGTAGCCCATACATGTAAACAGTCCGATCGACGATCCGAGTGAGAATATATTGTCTAATTGTCTACCGCCATTTTAAATCACCCAGTCAATAGTAAATAGCCAATAGTAATTGAGTATCGTGTAATAATAGTTAGCCAATAGTAAGTCACTATAATCACACCGACATATGTGTCACATGACATGACACATACGTCAAACGACATAAGTTCGAATGTATGCAATGAAACTGAGTTTTCATTGAAGGAAAATACCGTGATGAAGGCATAGTTTGGTGTTACGGCTTCTTCTAAGTCCTCCTGGGTAGTTACCACCCTCAAGTTGAAAATCTATCGCTAAGCACCTATACGTATGTTTCGGCACGACAAGACATTCCCCTCTCTAGATTTAGCGAATTTACCCTTTTAGCCCACATCGTAATTTATGTGAGATTTTGATCAAATGTATAAACAAACAAATTAATAACTCACTCCTCCTCAATATATCTCGTCGTTTTTATGACCTCGTCTATCATTTGCACGTATCTTTCCTTACCGATGTACATCATCGTAGCCCAACACGCTGCTATCAAACCCCCAGCTCTACTGCCTATAACCAAAAGCATGTATAGAATAATGAAGGTCTATAATTCTATCGATTTAGAACTAAAATATCTTCCCGAAGTAATCACGACGGGAATTCGACAATTTTGATTACTAAGGAATTTGTAATACATAGAAAAAAGATTGTGCGCACGTGAGAAGTTATACTCTGTTGGCGTGAATATATAAAAAAAATGATTCTACTCATTTCGCCCAACAGTTCTGTAAAAAGTTTAAAGCTCTAACGACGATATGAAATACCATGAGTTTGAAAAAATAATATAGACACATTGTATAAGATAATATTTGTTTAAATGAAGTTGTTTGTAAAATATTGCTAAAGAAACTGTTTATCAATTAACTTCATGATATATTACATCGACGCACAAACTTGTTTTAAACTAAAGCTAACTTTATGGTGTGTTCCGTCGGCGTTGATAACTTCTGTTTTAAACTAAAGCTAACTTCATGATATATTACATCGGCGTTAACAACTTCTGTTTTAAACTAAAGCTAACTTCATAATGTATTACATCGGCGTAAACAACTTCTGTTTTAAACTAAAGCTAACTTCATTGTGTGATACATGAACGCTCATAATCTCTATTTTAAACTATAACTGTATAAAGTATTAAGCTTATAAAGCTCATGAGATTGTTCGTTTCTACGCATATATTTCTGGACGTAACGAAACAGTTTGAACAAATAGTTCCACATTTTATAGTTTATTTATCAAGGAAAGTTTTAGGCTATTTAACATCACGCTATGACCCTTAGGAGCTGAACAACCGTCACTCAAAGTGTAGGTCGAAAAGTACGGTAAGCTAGAATGAAGTAACAATGCTGGTGTGCTAAGTGAAGCGGCGCAGCGAGTATAGAACATCAACGAAAAGAGACGAACTGTGAATGCCTATGCCAGCGACTTATGATACACATGGCTAAATGACGTGATCAATTCTAAAAATATTATTTGTTACCATTAACAGTGGGTGAGCCGTAGACTCCTCCGGGCCACTCCGTCGTCACAGTGTACTGGTAGTGCCTGTACTCTGGCTTCCTGTACAGGATCACTGAAGTACCCTTCGGCGCGTATCCATACTACAACACCACGTACCATTTTCATTTATATTCATATAGTTTTTGTCTGCGGCTTATACCTGATTCAATATTCATTTCCATTAAATACAGTAATTAGTAATAATGATTTAATTTTTTTTTTAATTTAAGAAATATTGTAATACTATCAAATATCTAATACCACAATTTGAGATAAAATTTTCCATAGCAATCAAATTCATTTTAAACGCCATCTATCCGCGCATTCTTTGTACTATATTGTCAATAATATGTCTTGAATGTTTGATATTTTTTTTATTATTTACGAATTTGTTTCTAAGATTAAATGATGATGACTTAGGAGTAATGTGTTCAGACATAGTAATTACGAATATCAGTTCTAATCCCTGAAATAGGCCTGAGGATTCGGTAAAGGAAAATGTCGTAATAAAATGATTTTACGCCAGGCTCGTTAGTTACGACTCTCATGTTAAAAATCTGTACCCGAGCACTTGTAAGTGTGTTAAGGCAGCTGTATTTAAAGACTACTCCCCCCTTGTTGGTTTAGCGGGTTTACCATTAAAAGCCACATCGTCATTACATCAGGTGAGATTTTGGTCAAACGCTAGCAAAATAAACAAAAACACCATCTACGTCATCATTTATACATACAGAATTCAAGGGTTGGTACGGTGTTAGTAGAGATTTCATTAATTTAAAAAATTATAAATATTTGCAGATTTAAGTGTCCTTCAATAATAATCAGAATCGATGTCTCACATCTGTCATTTGTTTCACGGTAAATAACTTTATTTGTACAATTTTGTTTCATTAATCGACTTGACCATTTAGAAAACCAGCAATGAAATAATTTATTTTATTGATATATAAGTTGTTTGTAACTTAAGTAATTATACTGCAATATTTGAAAGGGTTGAAAAGTTAACGGACAGTTCGCGAGTACTGTAGCACTGTAAAAGCTTTGTTAAGTAAAACTACGCATACAAAGAAGAAACGCATGCGCATAAACTTCACCAACGGGCCAATTTCATTCGATAGTCATTTTCCAACTATTTTGATAAAGCTCCTGGCATCCTTTTCCTCTTCTCTTTTAACCCCTCGGCTGATTTTTTAAGAACAAGATCTCACAATGGCGGATTATGTTTTTAACTTCATGACTTCGTACATGTAAATTTCATTGTTTAATAAAAAAAAAGTTCCCACAAATGAAAAAATTATTTAAAAGTTTATTTTGCATAAAAAATACAACTTTACACTACATAATTGCTTATTTATCAAAGTTTTTTTAATAAATCAGGTACTTTCTTAAGTTGATGCTGCCAACAGCCTGTTGAACTGTGCCTCATGAGATCTACATTCGTTTGTATGAAACGTAAACCTTTATGGTTTTGGATAGTCCAAGGGGTTAACAACGACTACTGCGACCTATAACAGTTCCAATAAAAATTTTAAGCCCGTGAACCTGTGGTGCTTTCCAAGGCCACATTAGGTTGCCGCCACCTATAAAAAAACTTTAAGCCCGTGAACCTGTGGTGCTTTCCACGTTTCCTGTACTCAGCCACATCAAATTATATTACGCCTGAAGATATTGTTCTGGAAGGATCGAAAGTGGGGTACCTTATGCGTGTCGGCGGAGATGCTAGCGACCCCCGGGAGGGCAAAGTCGAAGGGAGGCAAGGGGTGTCCTGCAGCTGGCATGAAGGCGGCTGCGAGCCCCCCGAGACACGCGTCCACGTGCAGCGGCACACAGTACTCCGCCGCGAGCGCCGACAGCGACGCGATGTCGTCCATCGTACCGTACGGGAAATTCGGCGCCGAACCGACGATCTACACAAAATTATCGTTCTTATTTCAAAAACTAAAATGAACACGCGTTTAGCACGAGTTTTACTAAACACTGTTTATTAATTTTAAGCCTTGTTGAACACATGTTTAAAATACCACAAAAGCTTGACCAAGCCATCTCTAGCTAAACGGCTGATTTAAGTTTTTTTATGCAAGCGACTCTAGCATTCATCCAATTCAATTTCAACATTCAAAAATGTTCCATTATATACAGATTTTTAGTAAACAATTAGAATTTATGAATAATATTTTTGTTCAGATCGTCATAAATAAAAATATTTATTTAAGTAAAATTGTTTATTATTATTGTGACTTTTTGTTTAAAGAAAATTATGTCATTGTTAAAATAAGCAATAGTATATGTTTTACGGCAAGTACATTGTCAAGTTGACATTATCAAATATAAAAAAAATCATACAGTAGTTGTTTATGATTTACTTATGGATCTCTAACATTGTTTACTTTGTCTACATCTTACAAATTAATGATACCTAAATACAGAATTTACTATGAAACGTCTTTTGGCGGCAAATATAAATACAATAAACCACGAGAATAAACTAAGAACTGTAAACTTAGAAGACTGTAAAACAATGTTTAAATCTAAATAGTATCTCAGACAGTCTTTTGTGATCAAACTTTTTTTAAACAAATTTTCGACATGTAATTAACTTTTTTGTAATAAGACGGCATATATTTAAAAACGTCTAGACACGCGTTACTTACGTGACATTTTGACAAAACAAATCGCATATACATAGACAAATATTTTACATCACATTATTTTCAGCTGTAAAAAAGGAATAAGTTTATGTTGTTTCATATCTTCCCATGTAGAATAAAAACAACAGAATATTTAATAAAAACAGACATGATATATTGCGTTATAATATATGCTTAAAGATAGGTTCAACTGACTATGCTTCACCGGCTTACAGCTTCACTGGATTTATAGAGCATGCGCTTAGGGCACTCAGCCGTAAGGCAACAAGCTCAAAGGCGCCAAAGTGATCGGATCACGGCTCGAGTTGCTGCCTCGGATGCAACAAACGCGAATAGCTTCTATGGCTTAGTAGAAGAGTAAATAACAATGCTACACAAATGGATCTTGACCGTTTAAATACATATGACATCACATTAGTGCATTGCATTCATTCGAAGCTGAGGCTAGATATTACTTTTTAATAATAGTATCAGCAAATTTATCTTTAATATTTCGAAAATTAAATTAGTTAACCCTGCCAAAGATGTAATCTTTACACTTTTGTATCGTCCAGTTATGTAACTAATTGGTAAATTATTTGATACTTTTTTTACCAAATTTTGTTTTTTTATGAAATTTCTATTTGTTACTAAATGAATATTTGTTACTAAATGTCTATTTTTAACATAATTACTATCCTCACCATACAAGTTCTCCTGCCTATCGCCCTCCTCATTTTCTCGACATCAACCGTCATTGTGTCAGGTTCGACAGGAACGGTGATCACGGACAGCCCCAGATACTGAGCCGCTTTGTCGAAAGCGGAGTGCGCCGTCGACGGCACCACGATCTGAGGGTTTGTGATTCCCTTGCTGTACGCGAGATCACGGAATGCCTTGCAAGCCATCATGATGGATTCCGTCCCACCAGTCGTTACCTGCCAAGTTTGTTTTTAATCGTTAGAATTGATGGAGAAACACACGTTGATCTAAAGGATTTGCAGGAATCCGAAAGAGTACCAAAGTCACATGGCTAAAGTAAAATATTGACGTCGAGAAATAAAAAAGACTGTGTGAAGTAGTGAGGACGCGTTTGAAAGCTGTAAATTTGATAGTAGAAACAGAATTTTAATTTATACATATGGAAAAGAAGCAATGTATTTAGACAACTCACCGTGCCACAGCACTCCTCGTCTCCGTGGAAAAGATTTACCGCCATCCTGACAATTTCGGCTTCCATTTTATTGATGCCGGGGAAAACGTCCGCGTGCAGTGGGTTCGTGTACGCCGTAAGAGCGTACGCGTCGCACGCGACCCTACTGATCTCCTCAGAGAGATGGTACACGGCGCCGGACACTGCGCCGTTTCTCCAATCGTAATTACCTGGGATATAGCACTATCGCATCATAATGGTGCTGTGCAAGTGCTACCAGATACACCACCAGCGCACTCACTTGGGTTAATAATGGTCTAGCTTTTTATACTTTATATGTTTTAACGTTTAATCACAATTTCGTCTGATGTTAAATGGTAATGTGGTCTAAGATAGTAAACACGCACAACCTAGAAGGCTACTGGAACACATCAACAGATACTTGGCGACAGATTTTCAACTTGAGGGTGGTAGCTAGCCAGGCAGACTTAGAAAAAGCCGTACCACCATGCTGTGGTTTCATCACAATGTTTTCCTTCACCTAAAGCTCCGAATCAGTCGTTAGGATTCGAACCAACATCGATCGCCGTGATGTCCGGACACACCATCAACTAATCCATCATCGCTCTAAAGACGCTTATCGACTACATACAATGGTGAACAAGGCAACCCAATTCAGTCCCCAGGAGTGGCAATTTACTATGACTGACCCTCAGAACTCCAGAACTTTTGAGATTGGTTGTACATAAACATAAATTGCAGTGACCACTTAACATTGGGTAGACTGCATGCGTGTATGCTACTTAATAAAACTATATCCAAGCGCTTTTTCAAATATAAAATACTAGCTTTCTCTCGCGGGGTCACTCGTGTTAATGTAAATTTATTCTATCCCTCAGGAACAGTATTTTTTTATTCAAGTTATCCTATGTCCTTTTAACTACCCTCAAAATTTATATACAAAAATTCATGATGATCGGTTGAGTAGTTACAGCTTGAAAGCATAACAAACTGGCATTGGCATTTTAAAATGTTTAGTAAATAAAAATAAATTGTTTTAGTAATAACATGGAGAAAATTATATTGGAATTTTACGATTCTGAAATAATACCCACACGACATGGTCTAACAGTACAACTTCCTTAAAATTAGTATTTCAAATGAAATTTGCAAAAACAGACATCATTTTTTTTAAATTATCAGAGCACTTTAGTCTTGTGCAGTAATTAAGCCCTCCTTAAAGAAATATTTCATTGTCCATTAATAGCACACTTACAGGTCTGTATAACATTTATATTCCAAGTAATAAAGATGATGCATACCCAAGCTAACATGATCTCTCACTTCACTAGCAATTTGTTCCGGGTCTAAGCCTTTTTCTGGCAATTCCCGTCTTATTGTGACTCCGGCCAAACGCTTGTTGACATCTTTTTTAAAGTCATTGTTTATTTGTGTCATTTTTTCCTCTATTTTGCGTCTTACAATTGGCACTTGACGAAGCCACCTGAAGAACTCTTTGCGCAGTCGTGTTGTAACGTCTTGTTATGAAAATAATAAAAATCATTATCACAGCAATATGTAAGAGATTCACAGCAGAACCATAGGCTTCTTCCTGAAGGAAGGTAAGGGTATAATCACCATGCCAACCTATGACACATTGGCTATTAAAATCTTCGAGATCCCCAGATACAAATACGAAAGCGATAGTATTACAAGAACATTTCTCAGGTTCGTATATCCTCACTATGTTTTCCCACACTATCAGCTGATAATGTAACCAATTTAAATTAGTTAACATACACAAGTTCCAAAAAATTTGTTGGTACATAGCACAATCGGAAGCTGCAGACCTTGTATCAACATGTCATCAGTCAAACAAATAGACATCCATTAATTTTGTAATGAAGATACTTTCAAATAATGATTCATAAATGAAATATTATTTTTAATAAATATTTGAACAATTAAACATTATTAAGTGTACCCTTTTTTCACGCATATTTGTTATTATTTGTTGCTAATATTATTTATTGTTTGTCTGAGGTATATAGACCAACATCCATCTTTATATATATAGAAAAAAAATTGTACATTCTTACTTACTGTCCCTAGCATTATAAAGACTATGAGCCCAAACTATGGCCAGTACCGAAGAAGCAGTCATGGTAACAATCTGCCATGGTTCCTTGCCTTCAAACAGTCTGTTTATGGCCTTGAGAGGCTGCGGTCTCTCACTCATGACTAGAACAAGATAAGGGAAGACTGAAAAAAAAACCATTATGGGATTCATAAACAGATGTCAAAATCAAACTGAAATCACTAAAATAATAAGAGATTTTTAAATAATTAAAACAAACTCTATGCACATAGTAATCAACAATTTCGTGCCTACAAATAAAGTTACATAAGATAATTGGTTTTATAACTAAATTAAGTGCAAAAGTCTTATGATCAACACCATATTTAGACTGCAGTAATGGAAGTAGATTGAAATTTAGTAATAAGTCAAAGCTTTCATTAAGAGTAATAACAGTACAATAAAACTACTAATATGGTGATATGGTTCTTTATAATATCTTCCCCATTAGCTACCGCCATAAAAATATCTGTTACAAAGCACCTATAACCAGTGGTGTAACTATAGGTTGGTAGAGCTAGCAAAATGCCACATGATCTGACCTGACAGGGCCCTCAGAACTTTCAGAACCTCCTATTTAAGAAATCTATGGGACCAGACGCACTACATAACTTGTATTTACTAAAATTAAGTAACAATGTGATGATTTTTACTGGGACCCCATTTAATGAATTTGCCATGGGTCTCAGATGGTATATTTATGTCACTGCCTATTATAACCAATCATTAAAATCCACAAAATGGAAAAAATCAAATTATAAATTTGATATGAGTGAAATAGACAAGAAATTACAACTTTTACACCATGTGAAAGAGATTACTTAATTTTGGTGCAACAAAAAATATTATGAAGTGATAGGAACCTCCATGTCCGAGGTGACCTGTAAGTAGAGGTACTTAAATTAAGAATAACAAATTATGTGTGTGTATATGTAAATTGAGTTTTAATTTACTTACTAATAGAATGTGAAAAGGCAACAAAATTTTCAAATTTTTATTTGCTAATATCTTGAAAATCATTCACAAAACACTTTAAATTTACAATTTTAGTATGAAAATTAGTAATAAGGTTAAATGTACAATCAATAATTAATATAGGAGTTTAAAGGACAATTTTTATTCATTTCATTATTTACTAGCAGGCATCTGTAGCTTCTCTCTCATGGGTACTGTGTTTTGTTTTTTACCACTTTGAAGTTTCTTGTATTAATTTATATTATTGAAATTTAGCCCCTATGAAAATTTTTAATGATATGTAGCTTATTTACTACTATAAAAACTTCCCTATCTGTAAAAATATTGTCAAATTTATTTAAATCATTTCAAATTACCCCAAATAAACAACATACACATCATTTACTATACTGCTATACTCTCTTCAACATATTCTAGAGACAACAATGAGGCTATCACAGTTACCACTTAGAATCATAAGTTTTAGCAATGCTCACATTTTTACTTGATTATAAAATACTTGAAACCTAATATGCATAGTAAAATTTTGTTGGATATAAAAATAGGTGGTATCCATATTTTTTCTTTGAAAAAAAAACCATAACAAAGTTTGTTGTACCTTCTATGTTATTAATATATAATACTATAATATATAATAATACTCTATAATATTTCAATCACTTTTTTATAATAAAGCAACGAATTCATTAGCATTCTGAAGATAAAAAAAATATAAGAACACGTTTCGTTGGATCGACATCTATGTGAAATTATGTATCAAAAAGGTTAAACAACACAATATACTCTTTGTCTTGAACATTACAATTAAAAAATATATAACAACATTCCTTAACACACTGAGGATAGTTAATTGCATAGACTTATACACTAAAAGCTAATTGTACCCAACAATTTCACCAAAGGACACCCGAACTTGAATTTTATAACGAGACAACAACAAAATATGTATCTTACCGGACTTCGATCTATTATTCACGGACAACACATTTAATACCAAAGCACGTGATTTTGTATGATTTTATGGAATATATTAGAAAAATACTTACCTAAGATATATCAGTAAATTGGACTAGAAAAAGGAATAATACGCCAAATTTCTCTGCGTAGTCTAAGATTTGGCCTTATTACAGGTCCGACAGATCCTTCAATTGGTTTGCTTAACAATTCATAATCGTGATAATAACACTGATAACGTTAATCCAAAGTCATATATTTATGAAAGCAACACGATTCAGGTACAACAATTAAGATATTTCTTTTGTTATTACATTAGCCTAGTGATAAGTGATAACAGAACAATGTTACCAAATGAAAATTTAACAATCTTGTATAAATTTTACAAAAAACAAATGTGGCGTTTTAAATTATCACTATCATTATTTTTTTATAAAAAGTACAAGAAATCGAAATGTAGCTTTAAATTATACTATTATTATAATAGAAGCTGGAGTTCGTTTCATACTAATATAAGTGCCTACACATTATGTAATATTTCTGTAATTCATTAAAATCTTAACTAATATCATGAGTGCGAAGGTATGTTTATTTTTTATGTTGTTTATTTGTTCAAATGATCTTTAAATTTCGCACACTCTTAGTCAAGGGCACAGAAAAGGAATTAATATAATTTTCATCCAAAACAAATTAACTCTTTACGAGAGATAGGTTTTTTTTTTCGAGCTGACTACACTGTTGACCTGGCAAGGCCTCTACAGTTTCACCGGACTATGAAGAGGAGCACTCACCCGATTTTATATAGGCAACTAGCACAAGAGCGCACGGCGCGCCTTGGCTTGGACTGTCAACAAATATTCCGAGTCTAACTAAACTAACTCCGTTCGAAAAAGGAATTCATAAAAACAGACCCAGCCACTATGTGTACCTACATGTGTATATGTGCACCTGTGTGTGGTGATCGGTGTAGGTAGAGATAGGTCAAAGGTCTAGTATCTATTAATGTAGTATCTTATAGTCATTTAGTAATGCCAATACGTAGACAGAGAAATAAACTAACACACCGTGTAACCGGGTATGAGATAGCGATAGTGTCGATTAGCGTTGTAAAAATACTGCAAATTAGGAAAAAGTATAGTTGGTGACATTAAATATATTATGTTTAAATGAAAATAACGACGACTATATATGTAATTTTAAGTATTCTTTGAGAAACGTAATTAATATGCATATATCAAAAAGGGGCACTGGATACTTCTTAAATGTCATCCAAATGGATTCAGTACATTTTGAATTTTTTGTTTGAAAAAAGTAATTTCGAGAAAAACGAGAACGAAAAAAAAGTTCGAAGAAAATTCCTTAAAAACATTTTTTTAATTACCTTCAATCTAGGATTCGTGTACCTGCGATTCATACACGATAGAAGTGAAACTTCAGTAAATCGACAAAAGAATGAGATGAATATATATAACAAGGGTAGAATATATATATTACAAAGTTTATTTGTTTAACAATGAAAGTATTTTGATTAATTTTAAAAGATATTTTGTATTTTATGTAACATAATTTATTACTCAAGTTCCATATTTTCAGTTTCAACAAACAAGATATAAAAATACTCACAAAAATACAATTTTTAAAATTTGTCTGTCTGTTTGTTCTGGGTAATCTCCGAAACGGCTGGACCTATTTTGACAGAAATTTCACTGACGGATAGTTAATATTACAGCGGGTGACATAGGATACTTTATTTTAGACTAGCTGTCATCCGTGGCTTCGTTAATGCTAAAGAACTGAAAATGTATATGAAACACGGTTCTGCCAAAACTGAGGAAAAAGATCTGTTGATATTATGAGTCACCAACCCCCAGTATCTTGTATTCCGAACACAGGAAAGATGTCGAAAGCTAAAAGAGTTATCGAAGAAGCAAAGGAGATTAATAATCCTGAAATAGACTTAGTGGATAAGGGTATATCTAGCCTCGAGGAGATACCTGGACTGTGTGAGTTCCCAGAAACCGGTTTTTTTACTTATGTGTATCCAAAACTTGTTTTGTTGAATTGGTCATTTCAAAACTATGACATATCTTTTAGAAATAATAAAGAAATGTATATATATACACAAATATATAAATCGTAGTTTATTTGTTAGTGGTAAATAACATGGGAACATAAAATACGTAAATAATTATTATGTTTATATATATACATATATAGTTGCTTAGATAAGTAATATTACTTGTGATAATTGGCTATGTAATAAGCACAAACTATATATTTTATTATATATATTTCTATTGCATGGGAGGCACAAGGCCCTTACGTTAAATTAATAAATGACATCATGTTTATAATTATAACACATGAAAGATTCGAAATCGGAATATTTTCCTTATTTTTTTTTATCTCCTATTACGTTAAATACGTTGAGCTGTAAGGAGTTTTACTATACATGACAATAAATTTTAAAATTCTTATGCAAATGAAGGTTATCATAATGATAGAATACTGTTTTGTTTTATTTTTACAATGATAACTATTTTTTATATTTAATTATGCCTATAGCTCTGCTTATTAATATGTCATTTTCTTTTGAGTTGCCAGAATTAGACTTTTTTTTAATACTTTTACATCTTATATTTTTAAATCATATTATTAAGGAAAAGGTTTTTAAAATCATTTTACCTGTTTATTGATACATTTTTCCTGTTGATTTACTAAGCAAAGATGGAGCACAAAACAGCTTTTATTCTTATAATATGAGTTCATATACATTGCCAACTGACTTTAATAGGTTTTAATAGGTGGTAGAGCTACGCTGAAGCTATTACTGGTTTCAGCATGAATGGGTCGGCTCGCCCGGGGTAGTACCACCCTCTCACAGAAAATCGACGTGAAGTAACAGTGGTTGCACTGTTGCATTTCGTTCGGTCAGTGAGTCGGTATTTAAAAGGCCGGCAACGCACTTGCGACTCCCCTGGTGTTGCTAGTGTCTATGGACGGCGATAATCACTTACCATCAGGTGACCCACCTGTTCGTTTGCCTCCTATAATATAAAAAAAAAAAAAACTTCTGTTTTAAACTGAATCTCTGTTGTAATCAAAATGTAAAGTACCTTTTTTTTTTTTTTTTTTTTTTTTTTTACATGGGGAAAATCCGTAACGAATACCCACCCCGTCGGGCAGCGGGGGGTGGGTTATGTCCGACTTCCACGGACTAATAACCCCATGGTGCCTCACACACCTATTTGGCCGGGGAGCAGGAACTGCCAAAGGCATTACTTCTGCTCCCCGGCAGGTGTCGGCCCCTCATCAGGGGCCCCGTCTGTGGTCTGAGGGGTCAAGATGGTAGACCCCTCAGGAGGGGGTGGGTGTTAAACCCCCCCCGACGAACTGTGGGAGTCGCTCGGCACAAGCGCCTCCACCACGCGGGCCTGTGCAGAAAGCACTGCTCAGGGCGACGGACGTGCCCGCCCGTCCCGTCGCCCACAGGCCCTTTTTACGGCGGCATGAGGTCGTCACCGACCCGTCGCCGCCGTGTTCGTCGACCGCGGGAGGGGAGTCTAGTGGTCTGCTCCCTCTCCCTCTCCGCCACCTCCTTCGCGAGCATGACTGCCTCGCAGTATGAGGCGACGGAGATCCACCCGGTCTCGCTTTCGACCATCTTGACGATGACGGTCGAGAGCGAGAGATCCGGGCCTAAGGCCGCGACGAGCTCGCGGCGTGGCTCGTCCCAGGCGGGACACTCCTCCAGTGTGTGCTGCGCATTATCAACTGCGCAGCCACAGTGGTGGCACCCTGGCGTTGGCTCCCGGCCAATGCGACACAGGTAACTCCCGAAGCAACCATGCCCCGAGAGCACCTGTGTCAGCCGGAAGCTCAGGGTGCCATGCCGCCTGGTGAGCCATTCGGCCATGACCGGCCGAACGGCTCCTATGGTAGCCACGCCCCAGCTCGGTCGCTCAAGTCGTCGTTCCCATTCTTCAATGACTAGGACCTGGTGGAGCTGGGACCGGAGCACCTCGATTTCCCGAGGCGCGAGTCTCCGGCCCTGCTCCAGCGCCTCCACGCGTCGTTGGTACAGGGACGCGTGGGCTCTCGCTTCCAGGTCCCAGGGTGGGGATCCGGCCAGAAGGGAGGCCGCCTCGAAGGAGATCGTGCGGTATCCGCGGATGGCTCTGACGGCCATCACTCTCTGCGTTTTACGCAGCTGAGCGTTGCTGATGGCCGTCAGGCCATACGCCCATGAGGGGGCCCCATACAGGGCCATCGACCGCACGACCCCCAGGTACAGCTTCCGGCAGACGGAGTTGGGCCCCCCCAGGTTGGGAAGCAGACGGGCTAACGCGCCCGCTGCGCCCATTAAACGGGGGGCCAGCTGCCGGAAGTGTTCCTTGAACGTCCACCGGCTGTCGAGGAGGAGGCCGAGATACCTCATACTCGACCCGACACCGATGGACTCGCCTCCCACGACTATCTGGGACCCTCCGGGTGGCGCGCGCCGAGGCCCGTGAAAATACAGAGCCTCGGTTTTAGAGAGCGCCACCTTTAGTCCCAGAAGCCGGATCCTACCGACGACTTGAGCGACTCCTGCAGTAGCCAGGATCGCGGCCGCGCGGTGCGTCTTCCCCCGGGCTAACACCAAAGTGTCGTCAGCATAACACACAATGCTGACGCCCCGGAGGAGCGCACCGCGCAACACCCAATCGTATCCGATGTTCCACAAGAGGGGGCCCAGGACAGACCCTTGTGGAACACCGGATACTACGTCTCGCCGACTTGTCCTCCCTCCCTGACCCGGGAAGGTGACGTACCTCTCACAGAGGTACGCCCCGACTACGCGGCGGAGGTAGCGAGGCACTCCATGATATCGGAGTGCCTCTTCGATACAGGCCCAGGGCAAGGTGTTAAACGCATTGACGATGTCGAGAGACACCGCCAAAACCACCTCACCCCGGGCAAATGCTTCCTCCGCCTGCATCTTGACTCTCAGCACTGCATCTGTGGTGGAGCGCCCCTGGCGGAAACCGAACTGGTTGTCCGCCAGGTCCGGCCCAACTTCTGTTAAGTGCCGGACGAGGCGGCCTGCGATTATTCGTTCGCAGAGCTTTGCCGCCTCGTCCAACAGCACTATGGGCCGGTAGGCGGACGGACTGTCCGCCGGGCGCCCCTCCTTCTTCAGCAGGACCAAACGGCCGGTTTTCCAGATGGTCGGAAACCGGCCCTGCTGAAGAGATGCAGTGACAATCCTGCGTAGTCGGGGCTCGAGGGCCTCGTAAGCCAGGACCCATACACGGCCAGGTATGCCGTCGGGTCCTGGGGCGGTGTTTTTCGCCTGCAGGCGCTTCACCGCCGCCCTCGACTCTTCCCGGGTCACCTCGGGGACCTCGTCGTCCTCATCGCAGCCAGCCGCGTTGGCCGTGGGCGTGGGCGGAGCCATCGTGGGAGGCGTGTACTCTGTCCTCGAAGGGAACAGAGCAGCCAGAATCTCGTGGAGGAGATCTGGCTCGAGACTCTGGGTTACCGGGGGGCCACCCTGGCGTAGTTTGCCACGTACCACACGGTACGGGCGACCCCACGGATCCCGACTGAGCGTCTCGAGGATCTCCTCCCGAGCGAGAGCTTTCGACTGCTCAATCGCCCTACGGAGCGCCAATCTGGCTGCTCTGTACCCCTCGTAGAGCTCAGCCTCCCCTGCGGACGTGACCTGCGAGCGGCCCCGCCTGCGTCGCTGACGGGTGTACTGGCGACGGGCCGCCGTGCACGCTACGCGCAACTGCGCGATTTCGGCGGTCCACCAGTACACCTGACGTTTGGCGGGAATCGGCCCCTTGATCCGGGGCATCGCCGCATCGCAGATCCGTGTCACGTCCGCTTGGAGTGACTCCGCCTCCAGTTCGACGTCGGCAGGCCTGTCCGGTAACTCTCCTGTCACCCAGGCCTGCACGACGACGGCTTCCCGAAGCGCCTCTTTATTGAGGCGCTTCAACGCCCAACGCGGTCCATCCGCCACGGGGGTCCTACGGGCTGGTCCGTCCGAGGTCTGGGTAGAGACGTCGAACCGTATGTAACGATGGTCCGACAACGTCTCCACCCCCTCAAGGACTCTCCAGCCCCGAACACGGCGTGCTAGAGCAGGGCTAGCGAACGATACGTCCACTATCGACCCACCCTGCTGTCGCACGCACGTGTTAACGGACCCCCTGTTCAGAAGGAGTAGGCCCGATGTTATGGCCCACTCCTCCAGCACCCTACCCCTGACATTCGTGGCCGGGGAACCCCAAGCCGTAGATTTGGCATTGAAGTCCCCGAGCACTACGACGGGGTGAGGGTGGCTGCAACTGACGACACTTTGCAGGTCCCCGAGCAAAGCCTCGAAGTCGGCGAGACTCATGCTGGGGGGTGCGTACACCCCCACTACCACCACGCCGCTGTGATGCGCCGCTACGTATCCCCGACCCCTCAAGATGTTAACGAAGGACGGAGAGCCGGCGGCGGCCTGGGACCCTAAGGCCACCGAGCCGTCGACGTCACCCACCCAGTTATCCCCGGGCGGGATGAAATACGGCTCGGCCATCACAGCGACGTGTATCAACCACTGCGCCATGCTTTGAAACAAAAGATCCTGGGCCCTGGCGCAGTGGTTGAGATTCCCTTGTAGGAAGTGGAGTGCCGCCATTAGGGACACTCCACGTCTGCCTCCAGTATCACCGGCGTTTCGGCAGCGGTGGGCGTCGAAGCGGGTTGAGGAGGGTCTTTACGACGCCTCCTCCCTCTCCCTCTCCTCTTCCGGCTCTTGCCTCTAGGTGGGGGCACAGGCTTAAAACAGGCACTGCCGCCCATCCTATGGCCGGCGGGTTTACCCGCAGCGGCACAGACTGCGCAATGCGGGTCAGCGCTGCAACCGCCGGCCATATGCCCCGGTTGACTGCA
This sequence comes from Antheraea assamensis, assembly GCA_035772565.1. Classification (NCBI taxonomy): domain Eukaryota; kingdom Metazoa; phylum Arthropoda; class Insecta; order Lepidoptera; family Saturniidae; genus Antheraea; species Antheraea assamensis. The sequence goes on along the minus strand of JAQQSE010000066.1, from coordinate 532,214 downwards.
TCTATAGCAGAGAAGGCTGCAGTCAACCTTGGAGGTGCATCTGGTGCCCAAGTGCCCATCGCGTAGACACCTGAAGCACCTCAGGGGCCGGGGTGGCAGGACTGCAGCCTGTGCTGAGACCCACCCGACAAGAAGCCGGCGTCCGTCGCCGAGCTTTCTGGCAGCCTCCACCGGACAGGTGATAACCGTAGTCCATAGCCCCCTGAGTCCGGGGCGGACACCGTTCGATTTCACCTTGTCCGGTGGACATTCTACAGCGTTGGCCACGGCAGCTACCACTTCCTCAGGGGTGATGGACTCGTCCAAGCCCGAGATGCGTACATTGGCGCACTTCATAGGCCTGGACACCTTCACCCCTTCCGGCACGGCCTCTCTGATTTTGGCTGCCAGTACATCAGCCTTCTCTCCGCTACCAGCCCCGGGTATCTCCAGCAGGTAGCCGCCAGTGGCCGCTTTGCGCCACCGTATCCCGGGAGCGCCTACGTCAGCAACGCTGACCTCAGCCTTAACCCGTTTCAGGACCTCCAGGTAGGAGAGTCCCTTCTCCTGCCCCTCGCGCTGCAGTGTCAATGTCACTGCAGATGACTTAGGAAGGCGGAGATTCTGGGTATTCTCCTTCCTGGAGGCCTGCTGTTTTTTCCCCAGCTTTGGTCGCCCCTTCTTGCCGACCAGCACCCATTCCTTTTCAGGACGCTTGGGTACCGGCTGCTCTTTATCGGCAGTGGTCAGGGTAGGCGCTCCCTTCGCTTTCGCCTTGCGCTTTTTCCGCCCTAGAGGCTTCTTAGGGGCAGCAGCAGGCTCTTGAAGTCGCGTCTCGACAGCAAGGGATGTCCTGGCTGGTACCGGCACACCATTCCCATCGCCTGCTAAAGGTGGGCGCAGGCGTTTAGCTGGGAGGAGTCTGTCCTCCAGGGCTTCGAGACGCGCGCTTATCATGACTCCCATTTGGGCCGACAACGAGCGCGCCATCTCTTCAAATTTCTGGCTGAAGTCCTGGAGAACCAACTCCCCCCGATCTCGTCCTGACAGCCGCTGCGGGAGCGGCGGGAACTCAGTCGTGTTTACCCACTCAGATGAGTGAGCAGGATGGGCCTGAGGTGGAGGGAGGACGCTGGCTGCGGGTGCTTGGACGCGAGCTTTCGCGAGCTCCATCTTCACCTGCACGAGCTCTTTGCGAAGATCGTCCATCTCGCTGTCCTGCCTCGCGTTCCTCCTCTCCAACCGAGCGCAGGTTGCCTGAAGTTTCGCCATCTCCTTATCGGTGGTACGGTGGCACAGTTCCTCGACCACTTCGATTAGCGAGTCTGTCGCATCATTTATGGCCCTGAGGCAGTTCTCCTGGAGGTTTCCCGACTTTTTGGCGACATTGCTGATCATGTCAATGTCGCCCTTCGCCCTCCTTTGGAGCTCCGGGATCAGCAGGTCTGCGGCGATCACCGGAGCTGCTGCCCTCCGTTCGGCACGCTCGCGGCGCAGTCGCTTGGCCATCGTGTCTACTTCTTCCTCTGCCTTCCGACTGGCCTCCTCTTTGTTGAGGATGGCGAGGTTCACCTGCGCTTCGGCAAGCCCCGAAAAATGGCCCGTAGTGCATAGGCGACCTCGACCTCGACTTCCTCCTCCTCGACCTCTTTTGGCAGAGGGAGTGCAGCGCCCGGTAACACCGGCTTCAGGCTCGGAGTCTGTTGAGGCCGCTGATGGCTGTTCGGCCGTGGATGACTGTTTTTGTGCCACCTCAGCCGTTTGCGCAACCTCCTTCACCTCTTTCGTCGCAACCTCTGCGGTCGGGCTATCCTCACCGCCCTCAGAGAGTACCTCTAGAGGCGGGAGTTTTTCCCCTTCCACAGCGGGCAAGTCCTTAGTCCGTCGTCGTGTGGCCATAGTCGTCGTTTTACTGGCAGAATCGGTTGTCCGTTGTACTGCCTTGGTCCGTGGTCTTGTTTTTGGCAAAATTTTGCCCCCCCCAGAGAACGTGGGGCAGCCCGAGCCCGAAGGCCCGGGGAGGGATTCTCCACTTCCGGTGGAAGTGGTACCCTCCTGGGGTAGTATACTTTTCAATTTTGCACTTTTCATTTTGTACAAGCATAGTTCGTACAGTTCGCAGTACGCCTGCCGAGACCGGTATAAATCAACTGGTCCCGCCAGCCGCTACCCGGTACTAGGCCGTTGGGGTTCAGACTGAACCCTCCTCCGCCCTAGCCCGGTACTGAGTGCGCTGCTCACACGCCACACTCAGGAGTGTTTATCGGCTCTCCAGCCTACCTGTACCTGGTACCTGGAAGTCACTTATACCCACTTATACAGTTACTTAACGGTCAGAATACACTCTTTTAGTATTAAACAAATGATACAGAAACAATTATAACTTTAATGAATTAAGTACAATAAAAAGCCAAACTCATTCAAGTTACTTGCCGGTTCTTCTTGATAACTGGGTGGTTTTCTAGATCGATTGTAGTATTGACGTTCATAAGTGCCTTCATAGGCCCTTAATTGAATGAAGTATTTTTTAATTTATTAAATAAATATATAGCTTAGTATTCATGCCATATAACTTGCCATAACCATACTATAACTGATGATGAAACATCAAATTTATTGGATTGTTAATTTCTATTATAGTTACTCTTACCAACATAACTCGTCTGTCCTTGAGTCACAACAAAATACAAGTGGTACCTGCAGCTTTGGCCAATCTTACTAATTTGGAGATACTGAATCTCGCCAACAATCATATTCAGGAGTTGCCAGTCAGCCTGTCGTCATTACTAAAGCTGAGAATACTCAATGTCTCCCTCAACAAACTGTTTAGCTTGCCAAGAGGTTTTGGATCATTCCCTGTACTTGAAATATTGGACTTGACTTATAATAACTTGAATGAGAAAAATCTGCCTGGAAATTTCTTTATAATGGGTAAGTTATGATTAGAAGAAGCTTATGTTAGTGTAGTAGGAATTTTAACCCAATTACTAAGTGCAGTTATATTGGCTCCTAATTTTTCTTTTACTATTAAAGACCACAATGTTTGATAACTAATGTCTTTATGCCATATAAAAAATCCCATTTAGATTGTTTTGTGTTATTTTACTATGATAATATTTTTTAATATCTTAATTGAATATTTTCACTATTATTTACAAAAAATATTATGTTATGTATATATTTATTTATGTACTAAAAAAATTGCTTTTTTCTTTACTAATTTGATTATATTTTCACAAATTTACGAATCGGTAAAAATACTTTGTGATTTTCTACAATTTCAGACAGTCTTCGTGCTCTCTACCTTGGAGATAATGACTTTGAATATTTACCACCAGAAATTGGAAATTTAAAGAACTTACAAATTGTTAGTATTATTTTATTGATGACCCTTTAATTTTCAGGTTATGTCTGTATAATTATTATTGCCTTTGAGAGTTCCATGTACCTCTGTAAAATGTTAACTTTTGTTATCTACTGTACATCTAGTATCTGTATCACCTATGATATGCTAATATTGTGAATCTCTTTTGATACTCCATTCATCTATCATTACTAGTATTTTAAGGTTTGGGAGAAATTATTATTATTATATTCTCATAATTAAAAAAAAAGTATTTGGGAAATAACCTTAGTACTGTTATTTAGTAGGAAGAAATAAAATACAATTTCTGTATTTCTAAACGTTAAATAACCAATAGATTGTGATTGTACTTAGTCTTACCATAAATACATAAACAAAGAAAAAAAAATTCTATTGCAAATAACATTTATTACTTTTACAGTGTGTTAGTTTAATACATAAATATAAAACAATTTAAAATATAAAAAGCTTATTCGAAGCTGTCTCCATTGGCTGCAATACAGTCCTTTAAATTTTGAGGCCAGTTATCAATAGAAACATGCACTCTTTCCATGGGAAAGTTCTTGACTGCCAATCGTACGGATTGTTTTAGAGACTCCAAATTATCATGGCGTTTAGAGCAAGCCTTACTTCTAAAACTGTACCATAAATCATAATCCCGCTGATTAAGATCGGGACTGGACGACAGCCAGTCTTCAGCTCTGATGAAGTCCGAAACGATCGTTTCCAACCAAGACTGAGTAGACCGAGCTTTATGACCCGGGGCCGAGTCTTGTTGGAAGGACCATTCTTGGTTATTGAACATGGTATTCTTAAGGGGCTTCACTACCTTCTCAAGAATGGTATCTATATACACTTGTGCCGATATTTTAATACCTTTTTCACAAAAGTATGGCTCAGTTACTCTTTCATAGCAAACCCCCCACCAAACCATCACTGAAGTCAGATAGTGATCACGTTGCACTCTGTCGACTAATTGGGAAGCTTCCTTAGAGCTTTGAGCATAAATACGGTCATTTTGTTTGTTAAAATGTTGCTCAATTGTAAAAAAAATCTTATCCGTAAACAAAAGTTTTCTGTGACCTCCCTTTGCGTACCGCATCAGTTGTTGTTTCGATATTACCACCATATTCTTTTTTAAATGATCAGTTAAGAAATGACCAGTATGCCTCTTATAGGCTGCAAGTCCTAAGTCATCTTTTAAAATACGCGACATGTTTCAAGGTGCTATCTTCATCTCCCGAGATAAAATCTTTTGCTTTTGGACAGGATTTCTTCGAATTCTTTCCCTTGCTGCTTTGACCACCTTTTTCGTACGCACACTACGTGGACGGCCAGATCTTTTTCTGTTACAAACAGAGGAGGTCTCATTGTAGCTATTAATAACTCGGTACACAAACATTTTACTAATACCCTACTCCATTTTAATATCGCAAAATATTGTACAATGTATTGGCGCCAAAATGAGAAAACTCAATGAACTATCATATAAAAATGACAGATTCAAAATTCAAATGTAATATTTTGTTTATTTTTAATTGTAACAGTATTTATGGCCAGACTAAGTATACGTTAGCTAGTGATTAAACTCGAATTTTATTTTGAAGAAAAGTTCACGTTCAATTAAAGTTACCCAATAATAAAAATATGTGCTGGTTTCAATTATCGTTATCCTCAGTCATAAGCGTAATGGATATATTTAATTTTGTATTTAGATGAGTATTACTAAAAAATTAGTATAAATATATTTCGTGTATTTCGGAAACGGTTCTAAGGATTTGAATAAAATTTTGCACTAGATAAGGTTTTACATTTTAAGTTTATTGATGTAAATGTCTTAATCGAAAAATACGGTTTTACATTAAAAAAAAACCAAGTCCCATTAAAGTTTTGTATTACTTGCATTTTAGGTAATGAACAGTTGTGAAACTATAAAGTTTTGTGAGATGGCGCTATGATATATATATGGCGTATAGCAATACTTTCGGCCTAAATCCAACTGCAACAATCCAATTATTGTGCACTCTTTAATCTTAAATTGGTAACTTTAATACTCTTAACTTAACTTTGTAAATTAGCATCTACTCGGATAACCATTTTACAATTATAGTTTTTAATATTTTTGACACTTAACAATATTTTTAATCATTTTTATGTTTTAGCTATCAATGCGCGAGAATGATTTGATAGAAGTGCCCCGGGAACTGGGACAGTTGGCTCGTCTGCGAGAACTACACCTTCAGGGGAATCGACTGGTTGTATTACCTCCTGAAATTGGTAATTGTACCTTTTTAAACGTACGAAATTATTGTACTAATGTAATATATATTGATTTATTATAATTTCAGGGTCTCTCGACTTGGCAAGCAACAAGTCGGTACTGCGTTTAGAAGGTAATTTCTGGGTACCGCCTATTGAAGATCAACTCAAGTTGGGACCCTCGCATGTACTGGATTATTTACGTTCTGAAACATATAAAGTGTAAGTTACAAAATATCGTTAATTAAAAATAAAAAACATAATCTTATAAATATTTGTCTTACATAACCAAAATCATATTAACTATGTAATTGATATCGGATAAATATGCGTTAATATGAATATGATTTTTATTTAACTAAACACATATTTATGTTAATTTATATATATAGTTTTAAGTGAAAAGGCATGTATCACTGAGATTATAGAGAGAGCTGGTTTTGCAGTAAATCGTAAATATATTTGCTTATTTCTGTATGTTATTGTAACTGCCGTTACATGCAGATTTTTTTCAACGCCGTCTATTCGCTCTTTCGTCGTACTAATAATAAACAATTTTCTTTATCGATTTACATTTACATTATGTATTTTGGAAGACTCAGTATTTAATTTTGTCATTCTGAGTTTTTGGATTTGGTTGTAAAACTAAAATTTAGTGTAATTTGATTCCTTATAAATTGAAAAAATTGTTTAATATTATCAAATGTCCTTAAATAACAATATTTTGTGTGTACAGAAAGCCCCACAGCAGCTCATTTCACAAATAAAATATATAAATGTTATATTTTCAGTTTGTACAGCCGGCACATGTCCGCGAAACCTCCGCCTCCGCCGCAGACACTCGACAAAAGCAAGAAAGCGAGTCGCGCCGCTTAATTTGTCTATCGCATGATTTATAATCAACTAACGCTTTATTAGCAAAGAGATTACAAGTAATATATTTTTATTATGTTGTCACTGTTATAATAACTATTGAAAAGTAGGAAAAATATATTAATTTGATTTACTATGTTTCCATCGAATATCGATAATCTCATAAAGTTCTCATTAAAATTATCGATAATCTCCCTTATCGAAGAGTATCACAATTTGAAGGACGAAATAGGAACATTACGACAAGTTAATGCGAAAAATAAATAAAAGTCTATTCAGATTTAAGACACTATAAAAAGATGACGATATTATTTCTCTGATACATCCCACCTAAAGATACATTAAATTTTTTTTGCACATTATATCCGACCTAAAACAGTTTTCTATATTTTTTTGTATCATGAAATCTACTAAGTATGCAATATACTTAGTATGGGATATTATTTCCAGTTATTCGTAATATAATAATAGTAAATACAAACTAAAAGTACCTTTTTATCAGTTTAATTTATCATTCATTTTGGACAAAATTGTATTCGTTTAATTTCAATGAAGTCTAAATTTAGAGCTTGCATTTACTTACTTGTTGTTAATGATTTTTAAAAACATTAAAAAGATACAAATATTTCGCAAACAACGTTTATTAATACAATAAAATGTGTAAATTATTTATTACACAACAATTCTACCAAAATTACAATTCTATACCATAAATAATTACATACTAATTATTTTAGTAACCATGTGACATTTTTTATTGTATTATATGTACTAATTTTATTAATAAAGGTAAAATATAGGAAAGGAACAAATTATTTAAATTTTACAGATTACTAAGAAGATTTTGTCTTTACTATATTTATCCCACTGTCGTTGAACGATGGGACAAGTAAAATAAAATAATAAATCATATATACTCAAGTGAATACGGCAAAATAATTCCCATATACAATTACCACCGACAATGCAGATCTAAAATTCACACAAAAATTACGAAAATTTACAATGGAAAATTAATTTTGATAACGTGGAAAATGTCAAACTGGTGCTATGAATTAGTATAACTTATTTTATATTTGTATATTCATAAAAAAAAAACAATTAAAATTATTAACTAACAATGTTGTATTATTATTTGAAAAAATATATTCCTTATGTTCAGTCGACTTCATAAACTTACCTATTTACTAAAAGGCACTTCATTATTAATGGACTCATGATTATTACAAAATTGTAAAGTATCACATGACTATTTGTTGATCCGGTACAAAAGTAAAATTATTTAATATTTCCTACTTGATTTCACTCACTTTCATATTCATAAGTATAAATATACTCTATATCTAAACACTCAATATATTATAGTCACCAAAACTTTGTACACAACATTAGGAATAGCAATTATAAAAATCTTATCATTAATTAATTTAGATATTATTCATTTTTGAAACTAAACCAGTGTATAACTGCAGGCCGCAAATTCATGGATCGAGTATTTAGTCAATTAAGTTGACAAACATGGCGTCACGGGTTACTATTGCCATACAAATTCTATAAAGCTATCACATAACCATAAAAAATATGTCAATAGGTTGGCTGTGTCAACGGATATAACTAGGGCTATCGTATTTCAACAGCTCATAAGAAATATATTATTTGATTGGTGGTGTCCTTTTGACACCCGACGTGTCAACGGACACGACCAATCAATTGACATATTTTGTTATGAGCTGTCAAGATGCGATTGCCCTAAAGAGAATTTGTATGGCAATAGTAAACTGTGAACTCATCTATTTGCTAGTTCAATTGACTAACTAATGATTGATTTCAGAGCAAGAAAAAATAATGTGCTGTTAGTTTCAGGGTTAAAATAAAGTATACCTTAGAGAAATTTTGTCCTGGAATTATTGATTGAAGGGTTCCACTACCGTATCGGACATTGCTATATTAAGCAACGCCTAAGTACTATGGAAGTGGGCGTGAATACATAGTGTATAATAGCAAGGAATATTATATTAATAGTTTCATTTTTACATACATAAATATGTTGCCGCTGACACGCTCTAGTTCGTTCTCATGTTGCGTGTATTTTCATTCAATTACTTATATGCAAAACTAGTTTTAATAAATTCCCTAAAATTGTTTATTATATAGCGGGTCGCAATTTGACACCAACCTTACTTATATATTAATGAGAAAGCGTTTTTTTTTGTTAATTAAAATATAAATATGTGCCATTTTTACTCTATATTGTAATACTTTCACACTGGGCTTTAAAGCAAACAATTTTTATACACGGGAGAGCAGATCCGAATCTGTTGTATATATATTGTTTATATTTGAGACCATATCCACCAAAAGACAGTCAAATATAATAATGAATGAGATCATAATTAAGTTACAAAATTATGAATATTTAATAACAAATCTACTATATACGACTTTAAACACATTTATAGAACCCAAATACATGGATGCAAAATCGAAATTAACTCTATTAACTTAATACAAACCCCAAAGTTAAATAAATAATGGTTTTTAATGTCAGTAACTTATTTGAACAACATTTTTACACTCGAGTTGAGAACTCGGCAACATTGAGAATAAACTCGGCTCTCCATTCCTTATTTTTCTTCAAATATATTCATCAAAAGTGATCAATGATCCCTTCAATCTTCATCACTATCGATATCGTCATCATCATCATCAGATATCTCCATGTGGTTTCTCGTCGAGTTACAGACGGGATCTGGTTTGTGAGTTCCGGTTATGGAGAAGGCATAAGCTTCGTAATCCATCACCTCATCGTCGCTTAGATGCGAGTTGCCTTCTACGAAACTTGCAAACCTGTGGAATAATATTTACACATAAATAGGCGAAGATAAAACAGTTCAGTTCGTTTTCTCAGCTGCTTCTCAACTGATCGCCTTTTTTTTTAGTAAGTGTTGAAATGGTGTAATGTCAATAATAAAAAAAATAGGGAAAACATTTTTTACTATACCATCAACGAAACGAAGCTGTTATTTATAAGTTTGTTTATTTCATTAAGTTATACTTCTTTTGGTGCGTTTGGGAAAAATGATGAGAGTGAATGTTTACGATGCGCGTGCACACCGACACCTCAACGCGACGCCATGAAGTTGGTTGGTAATTGAATGACAAGTTTTCATGAGAAATGATATTCAATTATATTCAAGATAATTCTTTAGATATATATGAATCTATAACACGTATTTTATATCCCTGGAGCTAAAGAATTTGTTCATAGATAAAAATACATGTGTATTTTTTGTATGATTTCAAATTATGTATGGTGGTGAATGATAATTTATTGTGAGTATTCGATATAAAAGTGTTTTTTTTTATACCGGATATTAAATGACGATGTGGTCTAAGATAGTAAACTAAATAAATATTGGTAGAAGATGGTGGACTTAGAAAAGGCCCTGCTATTATAAAATGTTTGTGATGGTTTAGTTAGTTAAAAAGGAATGCGTACATTGATTTAAAAAAATACTTTACTTAATCAAACAGCTAGTACAATTACAATAACTGAAAAATGGAATGAATCTTTAACGAACTTACTACACAAGTATTTATACTAAGTTACATGTGGCTTAGTGCCAGGGTGGGATGTATGGTCGTATGACATTGTGTGGTGTCTTATAGCAATTTAAAATTGGATTACAACATTCTAGATTTTTTAATGTAACGTCTGGTGTTCCCCAAGGCTCACATTTGGTGCCCCTTTTATTTAATATGTACGTATGTGACATAGGTACCTGTTTTCACTATGATTTTTTTTATATGTACGCTTATGATACCAAAATATTTATGCCATTATATACTATTGAAGACTGCATTAAATTACAACAGGACTTAAACAGGCTATATGATTACTGTGCATTAAACCTTCTAGACATCAACGTAGACAAATGTCAGTGTATTACCGATACGAGGAAGACGAAAAATGTCATCAAATACGATTATTGTCTCAGTGACGTCATTCTATTGAGAGAGTCTTGCGTTAGGGATCTAGGGGTAATAAATTATCATTCAAAGATCATTACGAATATATAATACAGAAATCTTATAAAATGTTAGGCTTTATAACTAGAATTTCAAAACCATTCCAAAATCTGTCTTCCTTATAAATACTATTATATGTGTGCCTTTGTACGCAGCATTTTAGAATTTGCATCGTAGATATGGACCCCGTGTTATGCTATTCATATGAATAGAATCGAAAACATTCAAAACAACTATTTGACAGTTCTCAAAAGAGGCGCCATGCTTTCAACTACAGTTAAAAATGAGAACCATCGTGAAGTAAACATGTTAACATTTGAACAACGGCGATTAGTAGCAGATTTGATGTTCTAGTATAACATAATAAACAATAACATAGATTGTCTAAAAGTGGTGGAGCATATAGGGCTGAAAATTACCTCAAAATATACTCGAAAGCCACGGCTCTTTAATGAGCCAAAACTAACACTAACTATGGCTCTAATTCCGTAATGATAAGATGCGCTCACTTATACAATGAAAAAACATCAAATAGAGACATACTTCATGAATGTAGTAGATCCATTAAGGCGGATGTGACAAAAAGCATTATTAACCATACCTTAAAGGCAAATTTCTAAATCATAAGCATATTCGTTCTGACATATATACATTTGTGTTATCATTTGTTTTTCGTGTGACAGTAACAAAAGTGTCATGTGTTTTTTTATTTTATGTGATTGTAGTGGTGTCTTTGTATAGTTGTTATTTTCTATTTAAATTTTTATTTCAAATTTTATTTTTCACTTATAAGTTATTTAATTTAGTTATAAATTAGATGTTTGTTATTTTACTTTATATATAAAAGTTTGGGTTAGTCATTTAATTAAAAAAAATTATATTATACTGAAATCATTATTAGCGAAACTAACATTTAACTTGTACTTTTTGTTTTTTTATTACTTGTAGAATTCTTTGAAATAAATTAAAAAAAAAACTAAAAACCATCAGACCACCTCTTGTTATAAGTAACAATAGAAAATTATACAATACCAATTACTGTGAACTCAAAGGTGGCATGGCGTAACCTTAGTTTACTAATACTGTACGATGGAGTATATGGCCATGCATAACTAGTTACCTTTTAGAGTCATTAAGTTTGAGCATGATGCTCCACTGAGCGCAGTCCGGACTCGCGCAGTACTTCCTCAAGTTCTCCAGCGCCTGCTTCGTCTCGCGAGCGCCTTCTTCATAGTACTCTTCATTGCTCAACAACCTACGTTTCGGAGGAAACTTTCTACACCTAGAAACAAACAGAATAGTATCAGTTCACACTTAACTCACATAATTAATACTAAAATATACATAAGATTTAAAACGCTTAACGCATGTATTTATTTTATGATATTTTTAGCATCGGATGATGTTTTTCAACGTCTTCTCAGATTTTATCCTATAAAGAATTCGAAGAGATATATTGACATTACAAAAAAAATGAAAAGAAAATACAAATACTATATGTAAAAATATTTACTTGGTGTAATGACTATTTATTCTATATTTAATCTTACTTATATTACAGATAAAAGAGAACATATTTTCTAAGAATTAATATTACTGTTCCAAAATACATATAATTTTTAATTAAAAAAAAGAAAGTCAAACTAGCTTCTACTGATAGTAAATGTCGTTCAAAAATTAATGTTAACATATAGTCTTAATTATATCAGTAAAACTCACCAATAACCGCGTAGTCTATAGAGCAGAGACTCGGGGAAATATTTAACGGTAAGCGATATGATTATTATAGCGGCAGAGGCTTCCTGATATTCGCTGCTAAACAATATCATCATAACGCCAATGCCCTGTAACAATACATAAATACATAAATAAATTAATAAATACATATACAAAGCGACAACAATGTTTACTTGACATTATGATTTATTAATAAAAAAAATTCATTGGAGAATAATCGTGAGATGATGACTCAGTGGTCGTGGCATCGGACACTAGATTCTAATGTCTGTCAAGTTTTGGTGAAGGAAAATATCGTGACGAATCCTTAACATATGCATCTGGTTAACTGCTACCATTGTGTACAAAATTTACCCCCAAACACCTAGGTTCAACATCAAAAGATCTAAAGTACCTTCAAAGAGAAATGCTAGTCTTGAAGTGTTTGTAGCTCAATAGTAACACTAATCAATATAGTTTTGAACCCAACAATGAGCCTGCGGTCATGAAACATTAAGCCACATTTGAGTTTACAACACCAAGGAAGAAAACTGCAGACCCTACTCAGGTGGTACAATGCAAAGATGAATATTAAAGAAAATAAGCTTTAGAATAATATAAACGTTTTTAGAATGCACCTGTAAAATCCACATAACAAGGTTCTTGCTTCTCTCATTCTTCGGTGGACCAATCCTGTAGCACACAAGGAAACTGACGAAGCTCACTATCACCGTATACCAGAACATGTAAGTCTGGTATGAGATCAACAAACTCCGTATGTTCTCCCATATTTGTTGAAGCACATACACACCGACTGTCCATCCGCCGATGAGAATTCCATATGTTAAAGTTTTCTTAAAATATAAAATACTTAATTTCTTATTTGTTTTTTGAACCACACCAAAGATGTCACAAAAAGCAAAATAAATAAACATTAAAAAATTAGAAAGTATAAAATGATCAAAATAGAAGCAATAATAATTTTAGATATAGTACTATAGAAAATATTAAATAGTAATCTACACATATAAATAAAATCAAAGGATTTACTGTTTGTTCTGCCTTATCTTGGTTAAAATGATTTTGATGAAACTTCTACTGGAAGACATAGAACTTATCAGCAGTCTAGGTTACATATAATTATACTTTTACATAGAGGCTAAGCATTAATGTTAAAAAATTTAACAGTGATGACTTAAAATGAATTATTATTAAAAAAATAAAAGATGTCCCACAATTATTCCAGATAAAACACATAGTTATAAGCACCTAATAGTAAGAGTCGTAAGTTTTAAGTTACCATTAAGTCATAGAATAATCTTATAGTTGATATAACAAACATACAAAATCCACGCAATACATTGTGAAACTGTGATTTACAACTCACCTTAGGTAATATTTTGCTGAAATAGTATACCAATATCATGAACGAAGCAAACACTCCAACAAAAACACCGCAGAGGTAGAAGAACACAGGATTCCCGCTAAGAGCTTTCGATGAGAATATCAGTCCAATACCGAGGAACATCAAGAGTACACGCCAAATGTCCACCCCTTTAAAAAGAAAACTTAAATAGAATTCACACATTTTAAAATATCACTATTACATTTTTAAAGTTTGAATATATAATAATTATGTTAAAAATTAAATTAAGCAATATCAGAAAAATTATATAGAGTCAAAATCCCCTATTTGTAAACTATGCCAGAACAATTACAAGTATTTATTATTGTCTATCAGCTGACCGCGATTTTATCTGAAAAAATACAAGCAGTCAAAGTTACTCTTTATAACTAATAACATTCTCATCAAAATCGGTTCGACCGTTTCAGTGATTAGCCAAAACAAATAAACAGAAAACATTTAAAAAAATGGTGTTCTGTTATAAGTACAGTATATTTATTTAGTAAAGCTGTTGCTTTGCTGTTACAAACATACTATCAAATTTTTATATTTATTTGTATAGATGTTTAGAAGATATGGAATACCATGCTGATAAAATTTACGAAAAACAAAAAAAAAACTAATAGGTTAAATACGTTGAACCTTTTAAGGGTATGAATAAAACTCTTTTCTTAGTTCTAATCTTCGTTAAATAAAGAAATCGTCTGCAATCATGCTTGTAAATCCACCAACATAAATAATAGTAAGTAGATTATGAAAATATTTAATACTAATTGATACCCGATAAATTAGGATCAAGTGTCTAAAAATGAAACTAGAAAAGTTTGACCAAAATCTATACATTAGTTTTTCAGTGATATGAACAATAACAAAAATGTATTCTTTTATTTATATAGAATTAAACAATAAAAGCAAAAAAAAGATATAATTTAATTAATAAAGCTATGGAATAAAATAAATACATAAACCAAAGAATTTCCTAGGTACTTACTCTGCACTTGTAAGTCTATACTATGTCTCTCTTTAGTATTCACTGCTAAGCATGTAGGCTCAAACAAACCAATAGATACAGTCTTCTGTGTTTTCTTTTGAAATGGATTGATCACTGACCAACCGTAACTATCTTCCGTGTATGAATTGTAGACTTCTTCTGGGCTACCACCGACATATTTACGGAATTCATCATTTTTAACCTTTATACTAAACTGAAACAGTAGTATAGTTTTAATTAGTTTTATTTTTTATCTTTATTTTATTCTTTACCATTTCTGACAAGTCAGTACCATAGTAACCTATATCTGATCATAACTAAACCTCATAAAACTATAAAAGAAATAAGAAATTGACTAAGTAGGGAGCTTAAGTAAACTGCACATCATTTTGGTAGTCCTTTTTATTAGTACACTCATTAATAATAAAGGTTGTAGTAAAATATAGTTAAAACTATATATAGTTTCTGTTTGTAGGTAGTCTATTCTGGAGATGTAAAAAAAAAAAATAATAATAAAAATTGTTGGGATCTCTATCCTTTATGGTTCTATTCACTTGACATTGGAGAAATTGTGTGCACACACATGTTGCCATTTTAAGAGAAGAAGAAGAAGACATATTAAAAAGATACCTAAAATTTGTGCATTATGCTGTAAAAGAAACTGCTCAAAAACATCAAAAAAACATTTAAAAGAATTCTTTGAAGGAACACATGGTATTAACTAGATATTAGAAAATTAAAAAATATTTCACCACAACTGCTGTTTTTAGAATAAATCTTAACACTATTTTCAACAGAGGCGTGGCAGTAGTTTGTCATAAAAGTAAATAAACAGAGAAAAAATTTGTTCATTTAATTTTCCAAACTACATAATAGATTTTAGTAATTTTTTGTTAAAAATCGTCAATGGAACATACCTTAATAGTTTGCCACAGAGTGAATAAATTTTTGGATGTCCCAGTATAACAGTATATATCAATAGTTTGTTTTGATAAGGATGGTACATCTTTTTCAATGGTCGAGGGACCACTAAGCCAATGAACTGAAATTAATGAATTTTAAATATATAATTCAGTTTATTAGTTAATTTACTTTAAAAAATATATTTACACAACAATAAAAACATGTAAATGATATATGCATTATATAGAAACGTGGACAAAATGTCTCATGTGATCCAATAGTAACAAACCCTACCTGTAGGTCTAATTTTATTTAACTCTTATTAATTTTAGGCAGGCCTCTGGATGATATTATCCCTATGAGATTAATTTCATGTGCGTAATAATAATAACAGAGATTATAGAGTCAAAGTGCTTTCTTAAATGTTCAAATGTTGAACTCTTATTATTTAGAGCCCTCTATTACTTCACAAGTAATCCACACACAAATCTTTAACAGACTATGTACTAAGTATTTAATTTTGAAAGTTACTATTACTTTTGTTTTAATCACAAAGTAAGATAAATCACTGTGTTTCTAAATTAAAAGGAGAATGAGATATCAACAAAAATATGGAAAAAATGTGGAATAACCACAGACTACAACTGTTACTTTAGTATTTCTAGCCAATATATTATTACTCTTGAGTTAAAGAATCACACAATTAGTAATAGAGGACTATTTGGAATATTTTGATTCTGGTTTCAAGTATATAATATCTATCAATACATCTGTGATTATGGTCACCATATTACAGGCTATACCTCCCTTGGGAACCAAGGTAAGGTTACATACCAATATAATAATGAATTAATAACTTTATATATTTCAACTTTTTAATTATATAACTATATAATTATACACAAAGTATAAACTATATTTTCTTTTATAAATAAAAGTTAAATTTATATATATTACATAATCCTAATAAAATATAAACCAAAAAGATTAAGAGAGTTTAATCGTTTTCAAACAAAATCCTTCAACAGAAAAGTGTTGGATATTAGCTGACTTTTAACAATAAAAGTAACTAAGATTTTCAGTGCACTTTTCCAGGACACGGGCTACTTTCTGCCAAATATCATTAGGATCTGTATGAAAATCCACGAAAAAGTAACAACAGATAGAGTAATGTTAGCATTTATAACATGGTTTGGATTTACATTATTCTTGGTCAGTTTGGTAATCGAATTTGTAAGTCCTTAGAACCTCTAGAATCAAAGTGCCGCGTTCGCATTTCAATGCCCCCATATTATTTGTTTATATACAACAAAGCACAAAGTTATTTTTTGTAAAACAAAATAAATACTATTTATACATACATACATACATTGTATGTATTAAATTCTCTCGTGAAATGTATACACATAGTTCTGATAACTTACCGTCGTACAACAATGAGTTTCCACGAGTAAACACCGCAACCAATATCAAAAATGCAACATGAATTCGGAAAAATGTATTCATGTTGTGTTTATGAAAAGTTAAAACAAATGTGTATATATAGAGATATACATACAGTTATGAACAAATAAAATAATCTCTCATCTCACACTGAGAATATGTTCTCTTTTGCTATTCCATCGAAGTTCACATAAAGTTCACAGAGGATTCAAATCAAATCTAAAAATAATAAGATCTGTCAAAACTGTCAAAGTCAACTATAAGGTAGGTATGCTAAAAATAAGGGCAAAGCGTTGTTGTCATAACCTCTCGATATATGTTCTATAAGTTTAACGTCACACCGTGTCGTTTCACAGAATAAAAAGATAACTGGATGTGGTACATCGAGTATCAACATAAGGAACCGTGATCGTTGTCTAAAAACCACGGAACAAAGATAAGTTTTAGTGGTATATCGAGTACTAACGTAAAGGAACGTTGTCGCCAATATCACACTATTACTGAAACAGCAATCATCTTTTAAAATAAAACAAATTAAGTTAACTAATATTCGTACACAAAGTAAGCTCTCATTTCAACACAAGTTTTAATTTTGCTTTGTTTATATCTCCATAAAATATTTTTCATTCAAGTCTTGAACAGTACATAAATATGCAATAAACACCGCTACATGCCACTAGATACCACATGCTTTAAAACTGTCGCGTTAAATCACGTAGAGTATTCTTTAGACAGACAGAAGGCAATTACTTCTGACGCAGAAATTTCGAGTGTTGAGGTTCGGACACTTTGACATTCTTAAGCTTGGTGACAAGCGTCCAAGTGCCATAAGTGCACTCCTTACTAGTTCGATGAAGCTGTGAGGGCCTCGTAAGCCAACATCGTATAGCCAGTTCGAAAAATAAAGTGATTTAGTCATTTTTAAGTGAAATCTGGATATCTGCTGAGATTAATAGACAGACAACATTTTCTTAACAGCTTAATCACCATCAGCGGCCTTTATAATAGCCATTTGTTAAAGATTTTGGAAATAAATTAAATGTACCAAGAAAAGTACATACTTGTTAGTGTATATTGTTCAAGACTTTTAAGTCTGTATGAATTATATACATTTTTTGGCAATCGAATGTTAATTGAAGACGCTTATACTTATTAGAATAAGTTTCTACTCATTCGATTAACTTTATGGTTAATTATAACTGTTCACATACACCCTATAATACATCTCATACAAAAACTCCTAAATTTCATTATCCTCATTATCAGTGTAAGCGACGCAGCATGAATATTGGTAACGCGTGTGATTGTCAATTGTAATCTCTGGTCTGAGCTTAGCTAACAATATCGTATTGTGTTATTGTAAAAAACCCTTGGAGACTTCTGGAATAAACGCCGTACTTTTTATCAAAGAGTGTAGTTTCTACTTCCTGCCAGTGTCCCGAATCCTCCCACCACAAGAACCCCGAAGTTTTAGTCCTCGAGCCGACTCTTCGGGGTTTGTTTTAGTCAGGATCATCAAACATTTTTGAAGTTATACTTCTTTTGGCGCGTTAGGGAAAAATTATGAGAGTAAATTTTTACGATACGCGCGCACACCGTCACGAAAAACCGACACCCTGAAGTTAGCTATAGTCAATATTTTATATAAAAAAAAAGTATGTATGTATAAAATAGCTTTTTTCTATTGTTAGTGTGGTTTTTTTACAAACGTAGAATAATGCGAAATTACAATTTTTGATAAGATTTTTATTTTGTTACCCCAAAGAAGTATAACTTCTAATGCGTGAACATAAGTACACATTACTTTTTTTTGTAATCTAATTTTACTTTTCTCGGAATTCGCTGCAATTTACTATGGCCAGCTCTGAGTAGCTGATCAATCTAGTTGAATAGCGTGTAATTACCAGTTTGAAATATACTTTATCAATATAAACTTAGGTTAAGGTTCTTTATTTATAATGAAATAAATAAATAGATGATGCTACTTGAAGGTATGCAACACCTGCATTTAGCATATTTTTATTTCTAATATCATTTAACAATCCATAACTGGAAAATAAACCATTATAACACGATTTATACGGATCAGGTAAAATGACTACATACAAACAACCGCACTGTCGTGATTTTAAAACACTTTTAAGTACCAATTACGTATAATTATAGGTAACTCTACCCACGATTATGGTTGACGTGACACGCCTACTTAGCACTTCCCCTTGTCTCTTTCTTCCGTGCCATTATACCACTATTTTCTGTTCTTGAGAGCTCTAACCATAGTTTTAATAAATAGGTATATTATAACTCCTATGGTTGTACCAAAATGTTGATACTTGGGGTTTTAGTTGGGAACTGTAGAATAGAATGTTGTACGTTATTACAGTCAATTATAGTGTAAAGTTCATGTGAACAATAAAGTAGGTACGTGAAAATAGTTTATACCACATAGCTTGATTTTAACTAGGGTTTATACTACACAATTCATTAATAAACAAAAACTATCGCGTAATTTAAGGCAAAGTCTATTTACTTTTTTTGTTTTCACTGATAACTTACGAAAAATATATATTTTATACAAAGTACTCTTATTTCTTGTATTCAATACGAGTATATACCTTTTATTCATATAAAAGATGAAAACCTAATTGAAATCAAACTTTTTTCGAACATTCTACGCTATTGGTCTGTTAGGCATTTACAGCTCTACCGGGCTACCGAAATAAAACAAACAGGAAGAAAAATATATAGGAAATCACTCGCGACCATTCTGTTACAGTCTTCAATCTAGTTTCTAGTACACCAACATCTCTGTTGGTTCGTTTTATTAATTACGTATTAGTTAAATACAAATTTGAAATGTTACCTCAGTATGTGGATATACCACTATTTTCAAGATGCTTTGGAAATTACATCCCAGGTAGACTTTATAGGTTCTTCGTTGGTGGTTCTATTTGTCTATGGAGTATAACCCACACCGGTTTATGTATTCGAGCAGCACTATTAATACGCAGTAATTTTTGGTATAAGAATAATAAAACAAATAATCAAATAAATTCTCTCTTTATTTGGTAAAGCATAAATATTACATTTATAAGATACAATCGTTATGTACTTAAATTACAAAAGTGTACGCACGACAATAAGGCACTCGCATGTATTTGATTTTACCACATTGTACGTTACATAGTATAAAATTAACTCAAATAATACATAAGGGTTTATTTCTCACTTAGATGGCATAAAATATTTAGGGGAATGTCAATTTCGAATACTATCTGAGGAAATGTTGCAAAATGCAACTGGGAAGACTTTTAAATACTGGTAGTGGCAATAGTCATAGCTTTTATAAAATATATTATTTATTATTTCTAATATATGCATATTGTACCCATACGATATAGTTTTTTCTTTTTTTTAATAGACCATAGCTAATAATTCTAGAACAGTAATTAAATCCATTAATTCTCTTAATATAACATTCAGTTAAAGAATTGCGGTATACCATAATAATAACAAGATTCTTATACATTTTGTATGGGAAATGAAAAAATTGCGGAGATGGTTCTCAGTATTACTTCACCGGTATTTAGATGTTTTGGTAATTTCCATACAATAGTAATAAAACTCGTTTACTGCAAACTTCTAATGATACTTTTTGTTTCTCCAATATGACCTGACTGCAGCAAATGAATTAATTTTAAAATAATAGAAAATAGCTGCAACCGATACTTCTAACTAGGAATGTCCACTAGTGATTATGAATTTAATACCTATACTTTAAAATTAGTGGTTATATTAAATTATAAGTTAATTAAATTTTAGTTTTTTAATACTTTATAGGCCGTTTGATCAATAATTCACTTGATGTTAAATGATATGGCCGATAATGGTATCACGCTAAGCTTGGTTAAGACTGGTTTACAAGCCTGGCCAAAACAAACTTATTGGTATTTGATGATAGAATTTTAGATCGCGAGTGTATATATATAACCCGATAGTTATTGTAAAAATATTCTACCACTCCACTCAATTGGGTTTATGGAAAAAGAATCGTTATTTTTAATGTACTATAAAACGTACTATAATGTCTGCGAACGCGCCATCATTGGTCGCCTAATTTGTGACGTCATTATGCCAATATAATTACACGATAGTACAATGTTGACGTTTCTATATGTGCATTGATGATAAACGGTTGCATATTGCGTAAAGATATACATTGTGACGTCACATGGAGCTCGGGATTGTTCGGAAACTGTTGGCGTGTCCTTGATACTGGATTCAAAAATCTAATTTTAACTTTTTAATTACAAGGAGAAAAATTTAGTATTGTTATAAGACTTACGACCTTTTAATTTATGAAAAAAAAGAAACATGTTTTTCAAAAACCCAATTAGTATTCCATATTTGTCTTTTACAATTCATCTAACTAAATAGTAAATTTCGCTATAAAACGATAAAATATATGTACTATATATCATTGTACATTGATTTTCTAAAGTGATCACATTTTTATTTACCTCATACATTAGATATCGATTATTCAATAAATTTTAATTCAATCGATTAAAATGTATTAATCAGTGCACATTATACATCTAAATATAAATTTATTAGATAAATAAAAAAGGCACCCGATAACTACAGCAACCGGCATGGCGTCTTTAAAAGCCACAAAAAAAAAAACAAAAAAAAACGAAGTATGACATCAAAGAAAAAAATAAACAAATATATTCGTATCTTAAGAAAAAAAATGTATAATAGAACTTTTAAATATTTACTTTTATATCTTTTTGCTTAATAATATTTCGATCAATTCAATACTACATGATCACTATTTTTCCTTCTTAAATAATTTAATTAGCTTTAATAGTGCACGATTAATATACACTCCATTATTGTACTCATGAATCTGTAAAAACGAAATATTCTTTTTCAAATTAATATGGCTAAATTGAATACAATATGAAGATATTTTCGTTATCGTGTAATTAACGTATTTCTCGATAAAATCCACCAATTTATGTTTAAAAATAGTGGCGTATTTTAAGATTTCATGATTGATCCTATACGATTTACCACGGTATACTATAGGGTAACGGTAAAAATTATGGAATGTAATAAATGTTACTAGAAGGCTAGGGTTTTTGGAATGTTTTTGGAAAACAACAAAAAAGTGGCCTGAACACCCAAACATATTTTTCTGCTTTCGTCCAGAGCTATTATAACGTTAAGCCAAAGTCGATATTATTTTGCATGAATGATGGTTTTATAGTTAAAATAGAAGACGCATAAGAGTTTGATGGAATGTAAAGAGTAAAATCAACATTCTTTTGTTTTTGGGTTATCATCAGTCACGAATAACGCCAACTTTCGAATATCGTACAGCGTAAAAGTTCAACTTAACTGAATATTATTACAAATGTTGGACGAACTTATAGTTAGAACAGTCCATAGAAGAGAACGACTGAATTCAAACTGTATAACTTTGTAACATCGCCAATTATTAATAGAGACTAATTTGGGATGTCATTGAATATAGGATCCGGTCAAATAAACTAGTAACTGTTCTACTCGATAGGCGATTCTGTTGTGATTAGAATGATCGTATAAATTAGAGATCCATAGAAGAGAAAGGTAGAAGATCCTGATAACTGTATGCAAGCCATATTAAATTTGAATGATCAAAATTACTAACTAAACATTACGGTGGCCTTCTATATTGCACTTAATGCATCTAGGAACCTACGAAGGCACATTTTAAAAGCACTACATTCGTACGTAAATATTAAGAACTTAAAGTATAATCTTTCTTATACACCTCTACTGTTGTTCTCGATGATAGGAATGTTGAAACCTGAAAGAAATTGTAATAATTAACATCGCTGGTATACAACCAATTGTACCTAAGTACTTTATAAATAATGAATTGCCATCAAAAATTAAGCAGTGATCGGCCGATCACTCGGCGGATTCGGTTATTTCAATTCGCTAATCCGGATCGCAAGATCAAAAACTTTGTAGGTGAGTTGTACCTTTAATATTTTTATAATCGATAGTGATAAATCAACTTTGTTTGTCATACGTATACTTTATTTTTGTGTGGTTTATTGTGGTTGAATCGTTCAGCAGAATATCCAACTCATGACGGTTAACTCAGCCATAGAATTTTCTAGATTCGAGTACATTTAATATTTTACATTCAATAAATAAAACTGTCGATAGATAGGAAAACAAATACACCACAATACATGGGTAACAAACGAAAGTATACATTTATCAACATTTGAGTGTGTTATGGGTTAATATTTAATTCGGTGTAAGGAAACTTGTACACACTATATAACATTATAAATAAGATGTCTATAAGGGAACTTTAAACTGTTAATTGTTGTTTCAATTTAGATCATAGGGTGTGTAATATATCATTAACTAACACCAAAAGTCACTAGTTCTATTACCTGTTATAGATCACAAAAATACCATTTTATTTTTAATTGACAATTAATTTTATTTCTATAATAATAATTTTGATCTATTTAGACAATGTTTTTTTCTAATATAGTCGCGGTGGTCTAGTGATTTGTCTGCTGGAATATCTATGCGATGTCCGCTGGTTTTGCGCAAAATTAACTTTACTTTACTTCTATTTGAGTGAGTGGGTCTGCGTGAATGAGTGAGTGGATGGGCGGGTTTGGGAGTAAGTGGTTACCTAGCGCTTGCGCAGGTCGGGCGTGAGGTAGACGGTGCCGCCGTGGCGCGCCCACTCGCGCTCGAACTCATGCTCGAGTATCTCTGCGCCGCGCTTGCGTGTGAGCCCCGTCTCCTCCAGGCTCAGCTCACACATCTGCATGTCGTCCACGCCTACCGCACGACACACCATTAACTCACTATCAAATACTCTAATCCCCCCTATCTCTTTTCCAAATTAAAGTGATGTACACTTTAGCAAAAATTTAGAATTGACACTCAACTTATTTAATTATTTTTTTTTAATGAAGAATATTATTAAAGTAATATTATAATAACACATGAATTCTCTCAACACTATTTTTTATATGGAATCATTAATTGCTATTAACTTCATTCATAAAACGTAGGGGAAATAAATATATCTTACTTGACTTCCAGCTTGTTATGAGAAGTAAACTTTTCTTTTTGACGTTGTTTTTTTTTTCGAATAGACTATACGCTGTTACCTTACGAGCCTTAAAGGCTTAAGGCACTAAGTTGTATGACAACAAACTAAAGGGCGCCAAAGTGGCTGAATTTCGGCTGCAAAATCGTCGATAAGAAAAAATTACGAGTCGATCAAAGTTAACCAAGCTAGATAAATAAGACATTCATGTTGGCGTTAATGAGACACATGCACCTAACGAACAAGTAGACGTATTTCTAATCTGGCAATTTAGTTAAAATTAACTAACCAAAACCGTCATTAGATGTCTTTGATTTCACACTCCTCATATTATATAAATAACTTATATATCATGTACATATCATATATTAATAATTTGAGCAAAGTAACTACTGTAATAAAGAGTACTTGCGATGTGAGTGTGTGGATATACGTACCAGCCTGCAGCAGGACTGGCGTCTTGTCCGGGTGCAGTTCCATCTGCCTCGCGACATACTGTCCGTCGAAGTGCGCGTACCACCAGCCGCGCCGGTCCGTACCCCCTTCCCCAGCGCCCCCACCGGCACCCGCGTTACGCACGAACGGGATGCGGAAGTACCGATGCCGCGCCCCCAGGATCTCTCCCTTCTGCGTGACGCGCGGCGTGCGCGCTGCACTCACACACATTCACACGTTATGTTTCGCCCGTCACATTCTGTCTCACTGGCACAATTACACGCACGTGCGCAAACATGCACGCAACACACGCGATACGCATGTTCAGGTGATCGTGTACGTGTACGTGTACATGTACGCAGTAAGTAACTTTTTGGTGGAAACATCGAAAGTTATCAAAGTAACATAGCATTTTGAAGTTGAATCTGGGAAAGAACTACTTAAACCATTCGTAACAGCGGTAAACACATTAACTAAATTCACCTGCATCCATGATGGACTGTGGAGCGCGTTCCTGGTCGGCCATAGTGGTTTTGCGAGCGTTCTTGGCCTTCCACGCGTGGTACACCTTCAGCCGTCGGTGGAACTCGTGACGGCATGCCTAACATATATAATTTTCCAATTAGAGTTTACCGCTGGATCATAGTCTGTCATGGTTAGTTCATCTGTCTGATAAATAATACTATATACCGCTTAACTTTACCTGACCATATGTTGACCACATTCTGTCACAATAGACATTGTACACAAATTAAGTGAATACTAAATAACACGGACTATGAATTCTCCGATCTGAAATGCCTCTGTTAGTCTGTGTTTAGCATATTACCGCCTAAAACTATATTTTTATTGAATTAATCACGAGATATGTGGTCAAACGCTAATACCCAACAAAGTATAAAAAATATTAAACTTGATACGATCATGTAGCTCGCTCACTCTTGCGACTTGTAAACAAGTATAGAAAGAGACACAGCATGAAAATGACTATATGATTTTATGTTATGTTTATCACATTTTAAAATAAGATAGATATATATTTTCTAGATACTTCGATAGACAAGCAGTGTTACCCATTGTCAGATTATTTGATGTGAAAATAAAATAAAACGGCAATACGCTGACCTCAAGCAACTCGATATCGCATGAAGTGTTTATAGTGTCTCGTAGCTCTGAATACTTCCACTTCGAGAGGTCGTACTTCTGCTTGCCCTGCATCGCCTGCTGCATTCTCACGCGTTCCGACCTGACGTTACATTATCACATCATCCTGAATTATTTGGTTCCAACCATTTCTTCTACGTTGTTAATTCTACCACCAAGTATTTTGTACGTTTTTTTTTACAATCCATAACAATGTAGTTAAATTTTAACATGCAACTTAAAATTCCAGTACCTGTCATTCGATTTTGCATGTCGAGGAGAAGAATGAAATGTTCGACTAAGATCTACTTGCTTCGATTTTGCAAAGCACTCTTTCTATGCGCAATGACTGTTATAGACAAAGATAAAGCTATCCAAATCCAAACTAAGCCGGCTATCTTACTCTTCTCCTCGGCCTGCCAAATGAAAAGCAGGATTCGGTAAAATAATGTGTCTTTGTTTGATTGAATACCTAAACAAAATAATATCACATTCACCTTACTTTGGCAGAATAATATATTTTATAATTATTTCTGTAAAAATTGCAATTATTTAGTAATTAATCAACATTATACCATTTGTAAGAAAAGCCTATCTATTGTTAGCCTTTCTCAAATTTATTAACATACTATAGTTTTACGACAAAAATAAATTACTAGTATTATACCATGATTATAAAAACTTTTTGTAAGATATAAATAGTAGTTTCTACATTCATACTACTGGCAACACATATGCTTATAGACGCTCAAGTTCTCCCATATGCTATATTTTTAACGAATACCGAGTAATTAAAAATACATCATTTGAAACTATTTAATTAATCCAATAACTATCAATTTAAAAAATAAAATAAAATACAGTCCAAAAATAACATTTTCGAAATCGAATTATCGAAAATTATCTAGAAACTTCGATAACTTTATAAGGAAAATAAATTAGATATATTTTAAGAATTTAATTTTTATCCGAGATAATAAAAACTTGAGCGTCGCTACTTCGCGTATTTAGAAACCATAAACATACAAAAACGAAATTAACGTGCATGTCGTAAATAAGAAAGCCATCAACCTTAAGTGTTAGAAGAGTTAGTGAGCGCGTAAACAAAGAAATAAATCCTCTTTCAAAGTATACCTATTATATTTGTCTATGACGTCAAAAGTTTTTAAATAAACTTTATTTTGACAGTTTAAATGATAGAAGATGATTGACAGGACACAAATTAAAAATGTAATTCTTACATAAGTTTTTAAGATTAATTTACTCGAAGAATCGATTTGGGAATTGTTAAATAATCAGCATAATAAAAAAATGATCATAAAATTACAACTGTAAAATATGAAATACATCTTTAAAATGAAATGATGACAAAGTAATTTGAACTATAAATAGAGGTAACTAAGACTAATTTCACAATAACTTTGTTAGAGGATTACAGTAAGAGAGCGTGCATAGTTGTAGAAACATTAGTGGGGGTATCACACAGAAGTACCTGTTCAATTTATTCTCTCCGTTCACTGACTCCATTGCAGAGAAACTGTGCGAACATCAGACCAAAATTACTTAAATGCTATGTCGATTTATTGTCAACAATACCCGATTACATCAGTTACAAAAGTGTTGAAAACATCTAAATATAAAACAATGATTTTGTAATTATATTTAGGACGTCAGCTTTCGACACCACTTTGGGCCGAGAGTGACGCCACGTTCTTTTTCTTTATGTAAAAAAAAACTTTCAGTGTTTTATCTCGGTTATATTTTGTACAAAATTATGAAAAAAAAATACTATATTTTAATACGATACTTTATCGATATAATAGGAAATATCGATATAAGGTTATCTCTAGTCATTATTAACAATTTTTTATTGTTTTTTGACAATTCGAAACATACATAACTTTATTGTCAATAATTTCTGGAATCAAGCATAATTATTTTTTCTCTAAACATCTATTTTGACTCACATAAGAAAACAACATAGAAAAATCGATTCTTATTTCAATCGATTTACGGTCAAATGTAGTCGTATCTTATTTCTGTTTCTATTCTACCCTTATAATAGAATAAACACAGAAGATGCCGAAGTGAATACAATGCGAAGCTATATACAAGAAGGGAACTCGTAGAGACGGTGTGCGATAAACGATTATACAGTGTTTAGACCACACAGTAATGTAACACGGAACACAAATAGGTATACAGGTTTGGTTCCAGCTTTAGTCGATTAAATTTATGTTTGCATTCCGGTTTTCAAAAATGGTTGTTTTATGCTAATAACATACAATATGTCTTTTATTGTGCTATGATATTTAAAAGCGTAAAATATAAAATTTCTTAATGTCGATGTTTTTTTGTGTAAAATTGAATACATAGAAAGGATTATGTAATAAGGTTCTATTCGATACCTTTTACCTAATTAAGAAGTGGGTATATCGTTATCTATATTTTTATAGAAGTGGAAGGGAGTTGGGGGATATATTTTCGAATGAAAAGTATCGATATATGCGGGATATACAAAATTATTTGACTAATTTCACACAACATAATAAAGAGGGGAGGGATGATGTGACATATTATCGACATAAAAACTATTGATATTTTTCGGAATGTAGGAGTTTATTTGACTAAATTCACACAGGCGAATAAATGGAGGAGGGGACGTATTATTGAATATAAAATTATCGATATTTCGGAGATATAAGAGCTTATTTGACTAATTTCACACAAAAAAATGAAAGGAAGGGGCGGGGGTTTACATATTATCGATATATTAGAGATATGTAGACTTATTGAATCAATTGAACAGTATGTTGGTACCTGCGTAGCTGCGGCGGGGACCCCTCCACATGGCCATTGGTTTCGTTGGCGAGCCGCACCGCCATCTCGTGGTCTCTCCTCTCCTGTTCCAATCTGTGATACAGTTTATAGTTAATTATTTGTAGACTACAAATCATTAATAATAAAAGATAAGTTTATTAAACATATGTAATTTGATGATTTAGTCTTGAAATCCTTTCACTTGTGAGAATCGTTATTGTTTGATAGAGAATAAACTAAAAATATTATATTATCCGAAATTAAATAACACAAATGTATAAACTTTTATGTATGTACGTACAATCAGTAGAAAACTTTAGTTAACTTTCATTTTTCTAGTAAGGGCTATTTGAAAATAATAATGTTATATACTGTTGTCAATTATTCTGCTATTGGGTAATTTACTTTTGTGTATCGTATTGTAATTCGTAGCATTGATACTATAATAAAATTAATGTGCGTTGTTCTTATCGTGTATTGTGTGAGTGTGAGCAACGTGAAGCGCTCCCTTTTTCTATCTATTAACTATGGTATAATAGCTTGATTATTTGCAGGTTGTGACGATACCGGTCAACTATTATTGTTGTTATTAATAATAATAGACACCAAGTAACTTAACGTAGTAGGAGGAGCCGTAAGTGGGAGGTTTTTAAAAGGAAAGGCAATTTTTATCCTTACAAACTTTAGTTACAATAACTAACTACTTATATTATATTACTTATATTTATATAAACCTGAGGTGTCAACCTCTAAGCTATGCCGATCGAGCACGATTGATACTTCGTAACGGTTCGATTGTTACACAATACGTTAATTTATATAGTCAGAACTTTACACAATGATTCACATGAAACTTTCACAATAACTGAATTAGTACTGTAGTTAGAGTTCTGTATTATATTGTTATATTTAGGTATAAGTAGTATGTATGTAGGTAACAAGCATCAAAATATTGATATCTTGGATAATTTTAGAGAGGACGTAAACTGGTCAGGTATTAAAGTAAGGGGGAGGGGGGGGGAGAATTTAGAAATAAGTAATGGGGGCTAGTATCGGTTAGAGGTGTTCGGTCACTAGGGTGGTTGTAAACTGGTCAGGTATTATAGTAAGGGGAGGGAAATTTAATAGAGGGGAGGGGGAATTTAATAGAGGTGCGGGGGAATTTAATAGAGGGGAGGGGGAACTTAATAGAGGGGAGGGGGATTTAGAGATAAGAAATAGTGGACAAGGGTGGGTAGTAGAGGTGTTCGGTTACCTTTCGCGGTTCTCCTGATCAGCTTTAGCGGCATCGTGGAGCTGCTGCTGTAACTGCAGCGCGGCGAGCCGGTCGCGCTCTTCCCGCGCGCGTGCCTCCGCCTCCTCCGCCTTGCGCCGCGCCTCCATCTCCGCCTTCCTGCGCACGCACACCAATACCCACCTTACTCAACCATCATACTCTAAACTACACTTACAATCAACAATCTATTATAAAACCAATCGGTACGAGGTATTAATATCGGTTCAATAGCTAAGGCATGACGAACAAACAAACAAACATACTCATATTCGTGTTTATAACATTACTAAGGATCTCTATGTAGACATTTCCTAAGCTTATAATTAAAAATATATATTTCAATATCATATATATCATTATAAAAAAAGTATTCTTCGAAAACTGGTACTTTGTAATTACATGTCATTTGGCAGTTTATTATTGTAGGTTATGATGTTATTCTTTTATTAGTATAATTATAGTTAGTGCACGAAAAACTTTTTTCATGGTGTACAAATAAGACTTTTTAATGTCGATATAAATAATGCAGCACTAACAGTTTGCGATGTTCTTCTTCCTGTTTTATTCTCTCCTGTTCTTTTAGTTTAGCGTCCTCAGCGGCTCGGATCTCCGCTTCGATCTTACGCAGCCTCTCTTGTTCCTCCCTGATTATGGGATAAAAAAAAATACAATATTAATTGTGGTTGACTGTAATTAAAATCGGTACCATCTACTGACGATGTGGAACACATATCATGAGGAATCCTGAAAACCTTCAGAAATGACCATGAAAATATATTGACATTGGAAATCGCCAATAACTCATGTTAGAGCAATTTAATTCGTACCTTCCCTCGGAAAATTGGTTTTGCTCAGTAGTGGGACAATGAAGAAACACAAAGTGAACTATTAGTAGGACAGTAATTTTTTTAAATTCTATATGAATTAATCAACGCTTAGATTGATTAAATTTTATTTTACGGATAAAGTTTTCAATTGTAACCAACATTATCGATTCGTATCGATTCCTATATGATGAAGTGTATAAAGTTACCTGTTCTTCTGATCGGCCATAGCCTTCTGCAGTGCCGCCATCTGTGTCTCAACTTCCTTTGTCAACTTGGAATACAGTTGATCTATTTCAGAGATCGATATGTTTTCATTTTTCTGTAAAGGAAAACAATTTTACAACATGATAAACGATTTGAATTACCGACTTTTTAATATTGTTTTGTAAAATTTAAAATGTTGAATGAAAGCTTTTTCTAATTTACGTATCTTGTCGAGTTATCCAGAGTGATTAGGAAGGTGTATACTAAAGGCATTGTAGTAACCAGAGACTACATGCGTGTACACTTTACAACTAAATAGAGTATATGTAATTTGTAACAATGTAAACTACGTATTGCAAGAGAACGCACTACCGGGATTTCTTAAACTAACATGCTCAAAAAATATTTTTAACAAGTAGATAAAAAATCAGTAACACCCTACTATCTTATCTAAGTAACTTATTATCCCCTACACAAAAAACACCAATCACAGCGAATGACCTTACACCTTCCCAAACATTCTTCTCAAATTTACACTTAGTGTGTTACAAATAATGAGACGTCAATCTAAAGATATAGTATAAATAATAATGAAAAGACATATTTTTTTATAAAATTAACATTATCAATTTTTTTTTCATAAATATGTAATAATAGACAATGATGATTAAAATATTTTCAAAAAGTATCTGCATTTTTATTATTACTTACGATATTTAAATTAACAAAATTCGAATATAAACGACTATATAATAGTTGTATCTTAAAAAGTAAAAATTGGACTTTAATAGTGGATACTACTATTAAACTACTACCTACTTTTGATGCAACGGCCTTTTACTTGACCTATATCCATAATTGTTACTTACAGCATACAGCATAAAGCTGCTTAAGAAACATGTTGATAAAAACCGAGAGATAATTATATAACTTTGTTACGATAATCTAAGTAATACAGCTATCTCATTACTAGCACATCGATTTACTTAATTACTATCGACAATTATTCAATACACTACATTGCTTAAAACATATTTATGAGAACAGAAGAGTGGCTGTATAAAAATCGCACGTGTATAATGCATAGGTTTAATCATCATGGCACGGGTAGCTTTTTATGGCACGGGTAGATCTAAATCGCCCGGGTAGCACATAATGGTATGGATAGCTCATAATGGCAGGGGTGGAATATATATACGTATAAAGTGTTACCTTGATAGTAGCACAGGCGGTTCTGATGGAACTCCTCAAGTTCTCGATGTTTCTCTGCGCGTTCTGCTTCTCGGTCTTGAGCTGCGCGGTGACGGCTTCCATCTGCTGGAGATTGTGCTGCAGCGCGTTGATCTTGCGTATGGCGCGATAGCGGGGCCGGTGCTTGCGCCGCACGAGGTACCCACGTACCGTCTTCTGGATCGTCACTAGACACTCTCTACGGTACAGGATCTTGTTCTTTACTGTAATATCACGATTCTAGATTAAATAAACTATAGCAGAAATACAAAGTGTTAATTATCTACCAAATAATAATAATTTATAAGGAAAACCAATAAAAAGAATACACACCGACAGTTAACCTCAAATCTATAAAGCCACTTAAAAGTATATAATATAAATAAAAATCACTTTCATCACGAATACTCAAAGTAAATTATCATTCACCACCATATATAATTGCAAACCATATAGAAGTATATTTATGTACTAATATGTTGTTTTATCTCAATTGATATAAAACACGTGTTGTACATTTATACACATTTGAGTAACTATCTGGAATATAGCTATCACTTCTCACGAAAACTTGACAGACAATTACCAATCAACATCATGGTGTCACAGTGAGGTGTCGGTGTGCGCGCGCATCGTAACAATTTACTCTCATCATTTTTCCCAAACCCACCAAAAAGAAGTATAACTTCAATAATCAGCAAATTCCTAGATATAAACTTACATTTAATAATGGAGAGTACCGCGAAGATGCTCTTCCTCCAGCGTGACTTGACGAGCCACGAGAGGACGGAGTCCACGATGGCCTTCAGGTTCTCCGGGTCCGACTTCATCATCGTGTCAAACTCGGAATATTTTCCGGGACGGAAGAACACTCGGGTCACACCGAACTTATAATCTTTATCTGATAGACCGAAGCTGTGCACTATCGCCTGTAAACACACATAAATAAATAAGAATGTTATAGCGCAACGTTTCCGACGTAAAATAATAAGCACTTGGGCAGAGAGAGAGAAAAGATAGAACTATACCGTAAATAGAGAGAACAGATGAGAACAAATGAAATGCATGAACTTAAACAATGAAGTCTCAGAAAAAAGGGAACCATCATAGAGCACAGATTAATAGTTTGGTGTAATTAAAGTAAAAATGCCAATTGCATTGCCAAATTGGTGACATTTTAGTGAATGAGTTTGGTGTAAAATTGTTGACATTTTTAGGATAAGTAGATTTTAGTGGATGAGTTTGGTGTAAATAGATAACATTTTAGGGGATGAGTACAGTACGGACCTCGCAGAAGAGCTTGGCGGAAAGCTTGTGCAGTTTGGGCGGCAGGTACTCGTGGTACATGCGGTGCAAGTCGTTGAAGGGCGCGCGCGAGGGGTACCCGTGCTCCATGAGCTCCAGCACGGCCGCGGTGCCACTGCACTGCAGCTGTGTCAGCACCAGCCCGCCCTCCACCACGCGCCCCGCCATGCGCCCGTTCGGCTTTATGCACCGCACAAAGTTCGTACCCTGCCATATACAAACAAACAATTTCCTTTATTCATAATGCATTATTCGATACAACTCTATACAAAAGTCAACAATCAAAAAATACTTTATTCAATTTAGGCCCTAAAAAGGCGCTCATAAACGTCAAAATTACCACCGGTTCGAACTAACAACCCAGTCATCGAGAAGAACCGGCAACAAACTCGATCGGGTTTCTCTTTTTAACATATATAGATGTATATTTGAAATGCATTACAAGTTACAATCGTTTTTAGTGGATGTCCAGAGAGGAGTTATTTGCAGACATCACCTTCGTTAACATATTGATCCACTCTATAATAGAACTTTGAGACCAAAACCGGCTTGATATAGCGCTTAAACATACAGTCCGGCAAGTCGTTAATATGCTTTATGACTTTGTTATAAGACCTAACAAAAGTGAATAAAAATCTGTACATCATTATGAATACGTAGTCACGAATTGTCCATAGCAGTGAATAGTTCAACCATTTAACTGACATTGTTTAATGCCTAGTCGTTGGCCACTTTCTAAAGCATAATAATCAAGATGTTTATGATTGGAAAAGAAAGAAAAGAAATCGTCTATTCATAATGCATTACAAAGTACAAGTATATAAATAAATCTGCACACCTCGCCATTATAAAAGGGTGACAAGGCTCAGCATACGTTAAAGTGCCAAAAAAACCTCAGCACTGATTTTCAGCTGGAACCCAGTACAAGTCAAGGTACTTAACAAGTATGATTAGCTGGTAGCTCAATTTGATAGCATTTCAAAACATGTCAATGGTAAGAGAGCCATTAGTAAAGGTCAATAGTACGGACGCAAGTCAATAGCAATCCCTCTGTCGTATAAAATAGTTTATCCATGTAACATTTTTTATACATTTTATTTACATAGGGTCGGTTCCTTTTCCACTCTCCTTTTTCAGATATCATCTCAATTTTCACACCTTTTATACACATCATTTATTACACAATCCATCCACACGTTTTTCGGTACACTTCCAACTTCATACTCAAAATTTTTCTAGTTACCTGGCTTTCATCTTTTCTCATAATACGCCCATATCATGTTACCCAATTACTCCTCAACTTCTCTGTCACTGGTGCTATTTTCAAATTTCCTCTGATATACTCTTTCTTAATCGTATCCATTATGCTTACACCACACATCCATTTTAACATTTGCATCTCTGCCACATGTAATCTTTTCTCATACGTCTCTTTCGTAGCCCAGCACTGGGATCCATGTAGCAACGGCTCGTATATTTAAAGTAAACACAATATGGAAACAATATGGAAATATCTTGATCCTGTAACCCTGCATCCAGTATTGTTAACAAAAATATTTTCAACATACTATCTCTCATTTCAATTGAACACTTACATTTTCCTTCAATTTGTCCATAAGCTGCGACAACTGTGTTTGAAACTTGGCACCGACGGAGATGAAGTTGAGTTTACCCTTAGCATTGTTGTTGTCAGTGTTCTGGAAAAGCTGCTGGACGAGAGAACTCCTCGACTCCTGCACCAGGAACTCTAGAGAAGCGTGCAGCGCGTCGTTGTTCTTCTCAATAAATTGGTTCTGTAGAAAAAAATCATAAATGGCCCAAATAGTTTAAAATGTGTTAAATATTACTAATTCTATACTTAAGGATGATTTTTATTTATACATAAAAGTAAATTGTCATATGTATGTTCGCGTATAACTTCAGAACGGCTACACCTATTTTGCTAATTCTTTGTATTTGTCGGTATGGATATGGATTTCTTATAATGAAACAATATATCTTGAAATAGAGAATGGGGATTGAAAAGTTTTAAATTGAAAAGCTCTATATAAAGAACTGAGTGAATGAAAGAGATGTCTGAGGAATTAGTTGGAGGAATTTTCAATAATATTGATAGAATTAACATTAAGTTCCAATTTTATTTCATTACATGTCGTACTGTAAAAGAAATTTTTGGTCACATTTTGTTAGTACATCCATGCGAAGCCGGGCGACAACTAGTATATAATAACATTTATCTATAATTACATTATCTACTATAGCAAAAACTAAAGAAGCAGATTACTTCGTATAAAAAAAACAACAACCTCTTCACGCAATTAATTACCACTATAGGACTACTGAATCAAACCTTTTAACTTAATAGTGTGGTTTTTACTCAGATGAAAGTTAAATTGTCTTTAATAAATATAAGTAGTTAATATTTAACCCACAGTATTATAACAAACAGCACCAGCAAAGTGTCTTAGCAAGAACCCCTCGTCATCTCTCAGAGTGCGGTGAGCTTTCAAACGTGATGTCCTCGGGACCTGTATCCTGGAGTAATTATTACAAATTATAATCAGCCTATCTGTTCATTCAATTATATGGAGGTAGGAGTAAGGATTCGTATGGATTTGGTTTACACTTAAATAAATCAATTAAAACTCAAATAATCAAAAAATATAAGAAATGGAAACATAGAAGAAATAGGATCACAAAAAGTAGACGATGCGTGAACATAGGTACAGGTCTCCTCCAATCAGTGGTCATGAATTTCGTTTCTATCTTCATACTAGAAAATTCTTACTTTATCACAAACTATAATAATATCGAGTATTGAGATAAGGAGAAGTATCTTTATGTATAAAAAAAATGGCGCTGGTGTATCTGAGAGGTGAAAGTTGAGGGAACACACTAATAATTTTATACTTGATACATGTCGGGGTTCGAATCTGCGGACATCGGACTGATATTCGAACGGTCAGATCACTAGACCACCACGACTTGTGAAACAAAACCTAAACTTAAAACATACCTATTATTATTAGCAGCCAACTGCTTGTGTACGGAGTGAGTAAAATGTCCAAACTCCGGTTTCGGTAATTTAGACTCTTCATCAAGGAGATGAAATATGCCGTGGTTCTTACTTTCAATTAAATCTGAAAAATGAAATATATAATTTTGCTTGAAAATAACATGGAAATGTAGAAATTAATTTTTGTAACTTCTGTTTCGGAATAAATTATATTATTCCCAAATATTCCGTATTAGATGAAAATCAAAACGTATGAAGTAACGGCATTGTTTTTTGAAAACAGACATGAAATATCGTACCAAGGGACCGAGAGAATTAATTATCTTAACAGTATAACAGATAATGCACACATAAAAAATTATAAAAAAAATTGAAAGCAAAAATATACTTTGCTTAGAAAATTTGTTTGTAAACAATTTTGTCCGTTTAGTTTCTCTCTCCTACGCATAGGCATCACATCGCTTGCTTCGCTCAATACATCGCTAAATATACACAGAGTTCATAAACGCTTTCTCAAAGCGTAAATTAAATAAATCATTTGTGATTTTCATTTTGCAGTGTATATAAAAATTGTAGTTTCTTAAAATTTTATATTAAACAGAAGACATCGTGATAATTTTTTAGATAAATAAAGATCAAAGGTTTAAGAATTAAAATTTAAAGAAATAATCAAATTCTATTGAGTTGTTTTTCAGTGATGTCAACAATATGGACTGAATTTTACATATGTTTAAATTGGTCAAAATCGATACAAGAACTCACCTATACAGTCCTGATTATCCACAAATCTGATCTCTGGCACGTTCAACCCTTCCCTCTTGTACAGTTCCTGTTCATTCTTCAGTATTCTCTCGTTGAAGAACTGCTGCAGTTTCTCATTGCAATAGTTTATGCAGAACTGTTCGAAGCTGTTCATTTGGAAATACTCTGAAAATGAAAAAATAAATTCATTTTAAATACATGACAAACGTATATAACACTGATTTTACAATTACTCTTGAATAGAGCATTTTTTTAGGATATTTTGTTTTACTAGCGAAAAATTACATACGAGTATACTAAAAATTTTTAACCTAAGTAAATAACACATTTGCATAAAATTTATTACTTAAGTAATAATCTGTTTATGAACTTAATTAGTATCCATCGAATCTATCTACGTTAGTGTTTAAAACTAGATTGTTCTCGCTGCTTCGGTCATGTTAATCATGATTTTTAAAATAAAATATAGGCTGTATGCTACACGCTGATAATGTAGCTTTTTATAGATGAACGAGTTGTTAATTTAAATTAACTGTTTTTTTATTTATCCATTACAAATAGAAAAAATCAATTCTGTCTTTAAAATAGCAATAATGAAGAATAGATAGATATGTGATAACAAAAAAATGTAGTAGTTTAAGAAAGCTAGTATCAGACAAATTGGAAATTACAAATAAAACCGTCATCGATAAATCGCGGAAAAATATCGATAAATTTCGAAAAAAAAAAACAAATAGTTGTATTGCTGAATTCGATATAAACTGTTTAAAAAGTGTATAATTACCAAATCCGGCGATATCTAGAACACCGATATAGTAAGAGGAAGCCTGGAAGGGAATGCTGATGTTGATGCGATGCACAATGTAGTCGAAGAGTCGGCTGT
Source organism: Antheraea assamensis (assembly GCA_035772565.1). Taxonomy (NCBI): domain Eukaryota; kingdom Metazoa; phylum Arthropoda; class Insecta; order Lepidoptera; family Saturniidae; genus Antheraea; species Antheraea assamensis. The sequence continues at coordinate 494,213 of JAQQSE010000066.1, read as the reverse complement.
ACACCGCTTTAGCGAGCGCGTCTCGGGCGTTAATCGCTTCATACGTTTTCAACGGAACCCTGGAAACAATAACTTATTTACAACCAGAACAGAAAATCAATCTATGGTCATGCCATCGGGGGCTGAAAGTCGTTAGTGCAGAGTGTTAAATATTAATATGGTACCCTAGAAACGAAAACTAGTTTATAACCGTTACAGGATGTCGAGGAATATTAGATTATCCGTGGACATAACATCGGGGTTGAAAGTCATAACTAAAGAGTGTTCAATACAAATGTGGATGGATATATAAGCATCATTAGATCTAAATTATTCATCCATTTTTATAATTTTAAGAAGTAATAGGTTAACCTGATATGAGAAAGAGAGGGATGAAAATTAAAACCAAGAGAGTATTCAGTATAAAAGTGGACGCATATAAGAGCATTGCCAAATATACCCGGTTTTAAGGTGAGCAGGATTAAGAGGCTTGAAAGCCATCAGATCGACAGTTTTAATTATTTTTTTACTATTGGCAAAGGTATAAGGCCACGTTGACGATAAGAAGCAGTTAAAGTCAAGGCTTATTTTAGTTATTATTTATGGACAGGTCATACGGGATGAAAGTCATACCTAAAAAATGTTAAATATGAAGATATAGAAGTATCATTTGATAGACCACAACTATTCACACATTTTAATAAGGGTGAGGAGTAATAGGGTAACATTTTATGGGTAAGTCACGAGGGACGAAATTTAAAACTCGAAGAGTTTAAAGTATAAAAGTGAACGCGTATAAGAGCATAAATATACCAGGCCTTAAGGAAAGCATGGTGAAGACTGTTGGAAGACAATAGATCGCCAGTTTTGAATTTGAATTAAAAAGTGTGGATATTGACATGACAATTTTGGAAGGAGAGTGGGAGAGGAAAACCTATTATGTTGATTCTATCTTAACGAGAATAAGAAGTAGCAAGAAAATAGAGAAGAATCATTTCATATTTATCGTACATAGGTCTTAGTAAGTAATGCTAAGCTTAGAGAAACTGTCTCTCAAAGACATTTATAAGTACTTGATAGAATTTCATACCAGCCAGTTGGGCGATTAGAAATATATGGCATGGTTTCTTAACGTTATCTACCGTCGACGAAACCTTTGGCATATTGTTTTAGAACCTGTAAAGCGATTAATGAATGAGAAACTGATTGTTATTGAGGAGCAATACACACATAATAGCTGTTCCTTTGAGTCCACCTCTAGAACTCTGCATGAGCCTGGACACGAGCGCCATCCTGAGTTCCCCCGCGTCGACCCCGAGCAACGCGGCGGCTTTCGCGAGCGCCCCCTCTGACTCGGGGGTGACCTTGCACCCTCCCCGCGCCCCTCCCTCCTCCTCGAACTCTACATTCCCGAGGTGCAGCACCGCACCCACTATCGAGTACACGGCTTTCTTCTCATCTTCACTAAGACCAACACGCGATAACGCCTAATAACAACACAATATCTAATCAATACCTAAAGATAGCGAGTTACTGGAATTTTTACTTAACACACTTAAGTCTAATATGGTAATTTAATTTCGCGCGCGATAAATAAATATAACGAGCTAAAAACGCACTGTACTTAATAAGTGCGATTTACCATATTTTACCATTAAACGAGATAGCAACTAAATATAACGGCCAATAATTGCTATAGCAATTATAGCATTTTACATAAACGTTAAAATTTACGAAGCAGGTCATAGAAAACCAAATGTTTAACTGATTACATATATTTTTCAATGTAGTTCGTTGTCGTTAATTCGTAATTAACAGATATATTCGGCTAATACAGTAAGTAACACATTTGTTTCCATTTTTATTTAAAAGCGATATTCTTAGGATACCATTTTTAATAATTTATAATTATAGCAGATTGATCGTTTCTAAATTATAACGAATGAAACGATTCCTAAAAGTAACGTTATAATAATTGCTATATGACTAATTAACTACAACTGTCTATACCCTTTATATATAAAATTCTGATGTTCGTGTCTCCCTTTTTAATTTCGAACTGAACGACGCTATTGGCCTGAAAAATCAGATTTACCATTTAACCAGTGTATAAATTAGTAAAAATAGTAAAAAAATTCTTACTAAACACGCCATTTTTAGTCACATTATTCAATATCTTATTATTTATTATCTGTGATTCCATTTTTTAAACCAATTTTATTTTAGAATTTTTATCAACCAAATTTAGAGACAATTATTCGGATACTAAAGAAGCTATGTAAGACACCGTAATAAAAAAAACTCACTTGATGAAGCCTCTGGAAATCTTCTACATCGTCTAATATTGGATCTCGGAGTCCTCCTTTGGCTTGCTGTAGTTTACTCTTCCGATCAGCGCTGATCTTCTTCTCAGACTCCGCAGTTGTGAAGTACTGGGTGCATCCGTTTTTCAGATACTGAAATAAATATACTTAAAACATAAAATATTGCACAGGAACTCCTCATATTAATTACAGACTATCATTAAAAGAAGATTTTTTTAATTTAACCTATAAGAGGGGTTCCTCAGATATTGTTGTTGGGAAGTATAAGCCGCTAGCATAAAATAATTTTTTATTTTGTTTACTACAAATATTATGATCCCTTAAAAATTGTATTTTGGGTGGTATCATTAAAAAAATCACCTTATAATGTATAGATGGTACTATAGATTCTTTCTTCTATCAAAATCTCTTGTCGTTAGCAATAATGATACTATAATAATGCCCCACTACTGAGAATTACCTATTCCAGAAAGAAGGCATAGCAAAAGTAACAACCTCCAGCCCAGGATCTATTGGACAATACGAAAGAAATCCAAAGTTCTATATTTTTCCCACATGCCATGCGACTGCATAATTATTTCTCCAATATTCAGATTTCCCCACCATGTTTTCATTGACTATCAATTCAGATTAGGGGTGCGTTCGTTCACATTTTACTTTCTGGTTACAGCAGCACCATCTAAACTCCATACATTTTTAGGTACATAAAGACTCCTCCTTAACTCACCTCATTTTTTTTATTTTGGCAATTTTCTAATATTTTTAGGAAGTGGGGTAACTGTTTCCTATTGTAATGTTGTAATTATTGTAAAGCTAATATCTTCCAGTAACTTCTGTTCTAACAAAATGGCTGCCCATTTTTTTATAACTTAGCAAAAGGTTTCCAATATGTTCCCTTTTTCTAATTATACACGAATAAAACGTAAACGTAAAACGAATAAAACGTAACACTATAAAATAAAACGTGAAGAGATTTCTCAGATGTCCTGCATAACATGGATTGTAATCTCTTGGTGTTCGCTGTTGTTTTAGGACTACACTGGGAGCATCATCAGATACAATGACGTTATTTTATAAAGTTATAAGCTTTTCCTGCGGATGTGCTCGCGTTAATCTCGGTTAGACGTATTCCTCGGGAACAATAGTATTTCTGAATTGAATATATCCTATGCCCTATTCTATACCCCTGACAATGTGTATGCTAAATTTCATAATGATCGGTTGAGTAGTTAAGACCTGAAACCGTAGCAAAACCACAAACTCACACTCGTATTTTTAATACTAGTTTGAATTATGATTATAAAACAACACGTTTTAATATAAAATTAAAAAAGACATTATATAACACCATAAAGTTGACATAAGATATAGTCCGTGGCCAATTACACTGTCCTGTGTAATAGTTAACTGATGGTCGACTAACTAAGTTAAACGTAACTAACGAACGACCAAAAAAGTCATATTTGCATTCATAATATTAGTTAATATAATGAAAAAATCACAAAACAATCGCTGTGACAGAACAAACATCTCACCAGATAATCATCAGGCTTCGTGATACCGAGTGCATTGCGCAAGTCGTTCGGAGCGCCGGCGCAGAGCAAGTAGAACACGTGGTAGTTCCTCTCTTCAGCACTTTGAGTGCATATCCTAGACTTTTCAAGCAGATAGTGGGAGATGTGTCCGCCGACGACTTGGTACTTGTTGCTGAAGTGCACCTCCATAAACTTGCCGAAACGCGAACTGTTGTTATTACGTGTCGTCTTCGCGTTACCGAACGCTTCCAGAATCGGGTTCGCTGTCAGATTTTACAGTTTAGTCAGAACCTATTAAACTCCATAGTAAAAGCACTTTATTCAATTTAGGCCCTGAGCCGATGCTTATGAAACAGTCCCCTAGTAACCATGCCAAATCAGTCATCGTGAAGAACGGGACATGAAATCTAGTTTATCTCTTTTTTATCAATTATTAACTTGTTAGCGTTAAAACTTCTTGTAAATGTTTTTTTCACGTATTTGTTTTTAATTGTAATTTTGAACTCCTATAATATTTTACACATTTTAAATTATCTTTAAATGAATGGAATCTTTACAACATTTTCTATTTTACACACTGGTGAGCTTAATGCCAGAAGGTATTTTATTCTACCTAACTTTTTCATAATTATTTAGTTTCTACAGCTAACCCAAAAAATCATTTAAAAGGTATATCTGCACATGAACCTATTTATCTAATTCATTTTTTGTCGTGTGTGTAATTGTCAGGAGAAAGTTTGAATGAAAGAAAATGCTTGGAAAAATCGTACCAAAAAATGAAAAATTTGGGGTTAAAAATCGCTATATAAAAATGAATGAGTGAGACAGAAAACATTTTTGAGATCTTCAAAAATATGGTCAGACTTGACAGACTGACGTTTTATCTATATTTCATTTTATTACATGATCGTACTGTAAATGGATGACATGGTCATTTTTTTCTTCGTAAGTACATTCGTGCGAAGCCGGGGCGGGCAGCTAGTTTCATAGATATCCATTAATGTATAAGTATTCATGCTTTTCATCACCAATGACGTTACTGTTCAAAACATGATTACTTGTTATAAATAAATATGCGTCACATTATCATCCTATTAGCAAATATCCAACAGGACCTAATGTCTATGTAAATAGTTTTGATATAAGTGACAGAGTTTCAATAGTAATGAGTCGTTTAAATTAAAATAAGGTTGATAAATCTTCATCGTATTCGTTATGTATTTCCTGGTATGTTAATATCAATCTTTATTATTAAACTAACTATTGCCCGCTACTATTACCGCGTAGAATTTAGTAAGCAATTGGTTGTCTGTAAAGTTTGTTTACGGACGATAATTTTACGTGATAACGTCATGAGAAAACATTGATGAAAAATTATGCGTCACAAGCCGAACGCTTAGGCCGATCGATCGCGCCTCTCTATCGCTTGCACGCTCGGCTCAGGCGGGAAGTGACGATGAGTCATGCTTTTTCCTGCACGCAGCCGGCGTTCATCGATTTCTAAGACATTATCACGTAATAAAAAGTTTTGTTCAGTATAAGCATGCACGCGAGGTGCTCGATTCTGGACTCGGCTTCTTTAGTTTATTATATTTGTACGAAAAAATAGCTTACGTTATATCTTATAATCATCAGCTATCTGCCAGTGAAAGTCTTATCAAAATCGGTTGAACCGTTTCGAAGATTAACCAAACCAAACAGACAGACAGACAGACAAAAATGTAATTTTTTTTTTACACTACCGTATTTACTTTCAAATTCATTTAGTGAAAAGCTGTTATTTTGACATTACAAAAAGACACTCTAATTTTTATTTACGTGTATAGAAGATTAACTGCAAACAACGTTAAAATTCCTTCTCTCGCTTTACAACAACAAAAACAAGTCTATGAATATAATTACGAGATGCATTAAATGCATCGAGGATATTTACATTATTTTTAAATGTTTTCATGCATATTTATTGTATGCGATTATTTGTGAATTAATATCTCATAAAATAAAACAAATTTAGAACTAAAATATTATATTTTTCTTTACACAAGTTGCCAACCCCGGCTTCGCACGGGTTTAGTGACGAAGAAATGGGAGCAAATCTTTCCTTTACACTACGACCATGTAAGGAAATAAAATGGCAACTGAACAACAGCACGTCAATCTGTCAATATTTTTAAAGATTTCCCTAGAGTATTCTATGTCAGTCACTGACTTTGAATATTGTAACTCAAATTTTTCACTTTTACGTAATATTTCTCATCATTTTCTCTCACACAAACCTTGTCCTTACAAACACAATATAAAAAGCATTATCCAAATAGCTGCAGTCGTTCTGAAGCGATGCGCTTACATACATTGGGCATTATTTAGTCTTCTTTTTACACTTATCGCACCAAAGTAGAGTCGATACAATAAGTTTGTCTTAATCTTGGATTTTACTTCATTTTTACGAGCGGCCACCTGCCTGACATCAACTCTCTTTGGGATTATTTTGTAGTACCATCGCTTTTGTTAGAAGTATAGCACTTAGGAAGACAATAAAAGCACTATTGTGATGGTTGTGGCGAGTAGCACATGCCGATATATAACGCTCATGCAGGTACGATAATTTTGTACAAATCATGGAATGTGACGATAGGTTATGTCACATATTACATTATTTATATGTACATACAAAAATGAATGTAGTTATATATGTAATCAATAAAATGTAACACCGTTTGACCGTTCAATAAATTTGGCATACTTAAGTATTTTTATGGAGGTTTCGTTCTATCCATTGCATTATAACTAGATCCGAGTTGGGTTATTTTTTATAACTATTGAGATTAACATTGTAATTAAACGGGAACGAAGTCGCGGGCGATTGTTAGTAATATATAAACAACAACACTGCGACGATAATACACTATAATGAGCTAGTAAATACTAGAGGTCACAAGACAAATGGTGCGACCTTTCCTGATCATTACAATTAATAAATTAAAAGTGGCTAATTGGCAAATACTTAATATGTTAATTCATAATTTTATTATTGAAATAAACATTTATCACTATAAATTCGTCATATAATCTTAAGGAAGTTTTAAAATCAAAGATTTCAAATGATGTGATTTTAGGAAAGCTATTATAATCAACAATGCCAGATTTTTTTGTTCTGTTGGTTTAGTGTCCCTCAGAGTTACAATATGGGCCTTACAGAAGTAATAATAATATGAAAGAGCCTCTCTGCTGGGACAAAGTTCTCTTCCGAAGGCAGTTTCGGGTATAATCAGCACAACAGTTTACAACGTATTGGCATTTTAGACATACAACAAACTACAGCTTTATATTTTCCCACACACGGTGTTACTACAATAATGTGTCTTAAGTCCAGGTTTCCTTGTGATATTTTTTCCTTCCGCTATCTCACTCATTCACGCACTTTTTATAAAGAGATTTCTTAACCCAAATTTTTCGCATCTCCTTTCATATAAAACTTGTCATGACAATTACAAATACAAAAATAAAACGAATTAGGCAAATAGACTGCCGTTCTGAAATGATGTATTATGGTACAAAAAGAATACAAATTTAATATAGCTTAAACTTATAAGTAAAAACATACCATCTAGAATCTTCTGTTCCACAGGACCAGCTCCCTTTGCCCACAGATCGCAAAGATACTTGAGAATATACTTCGTAGACTCTGTCTTCCCAGCACCAGACTCCCCCGATACTATGATGGACTGGGACTGTTTCAATGACTTCATGTCACGGAACGACTTATCGGCTGAAATATCATTAAATTATGTGATAAAACCTTAGCGTGGAAAAGTCTCAGAGAAATGGCCAATATAACTTAAATTGATTTTTAAAAGTATGTTTTACTTTTATAGGCTTGTACTACAATTTCACCAGATGTTAAATGACTATGTGGTCCAAAGTAGTACACACGATAAACATAGAGGGACTGGCTCACGTATAAATGCTTGGCAACAAATTTGAGTGTGGTAGCTAGCGGGTGGTGGGCTTAGAGAAAGCCCTACTACCACTATTTTAATACATAAATAACACACTGTAAAAATGTTATTTGCAATAGATTTTATTATTTTTCTTTGTTTCAGTATTTATGGCAAGACTAGGTATATATTTACATAATACATTTTTCAGATTGTATTTTTGTTATATAAAAAAATGAATATTCATTTGGCCATTTTATCAATTTTATGGTTCATCTGTTAAACTTTATTGCAGTAAATGATCAATCAAAAAATGATTATTTTATATACCCTACTTTAGGAAAAGGCTGTTTAGAATTTTTATGCACTTACAATGAATTCGAAGTATACAGCTGTGTTTGTATATATATATTTATGATTTGAGATCGATATTAATTTAGGACACAAATCTTACCGATAGCAAAAACGTGAGGCGGTAGTTCCCCCAGAGATTTTCCTTGATATTTTTTGATCGTGTTAGAGGAGTACATGTCGGGAATGTCTTCGTAGGGATTCACAGCCAACAGTATATTGGCAACGTACGTCTGTAAATTGATAAATTCATATGCTATATCTCTTATAATTTTTTTTATATGTAATACAAATTTTATATGCTTTCAATACTTCGTGTAACTCCGTTGGAATGAAAAATTTCTATATTGTTATTTTATATTATAATATATATAAATACGTATATACTATTATCTACATAAGTAAAAATCAATTACCCAATGTATGTAAACGCAACAGTTCAGAATGGCTGCACTTATTTGCGTAATTCTTTTGTTTGTTGCGTTTGTAATTGTTAGGACAACGTTTATATGGAAGGAAATATTTGAGAAATCGTACGAAAAGGTGATTGATGATTCTCGTTTAAAAAATCTCTAGTGCGTGCGTGAGATAGAAGACAGTAGGCAAACTTCAAAATTATTACCAGAATTGACAAATAGACCTCCAGTTGTTCAGTTGCCATTTTATATCATTACTTAGTCATAGTGTAAAGGGAAAATGTTAATATCATTTTCTACGACATTATACCAGAACGAAGCCGGTGCGCGCAATGAGTATGGGGTTGTGCAAAAATAAACTTGACAACGAGTAAATCGATATTCGAAATTCAATTCATAATCATTATACGGGCCTTTTTGGTGTATAAATATATAATTTTAAGCAAAAAACAGTCTGTATGCAAAACTGTGTTTATGATTAGGGTTGCCAACATTTTCTAGAATATATTTAAGAACAGTATACACCGTTAAGACATACAGTAGATATTTTTAAGATGAACATCGAGTAAGTAAACGAATAACTCAAATTATGTAGGTTTCAAATTATACCTGACTTTATAAAAAAAAATCTGTAATAGAATAATTGACTTGCGGTGGAACATTTAACGATAATTCTCATGGTATAAGGTCATGTTTAAGCTGAAAATTACTTCTAAAAGAGTATGTATATACACAGTGTTGTTTATATTGTTAAAGTCCGTGCTTTCATTTTTAATTCATGGAGTTACTCTGTACCTTTATTAATTTGAAATCATCGAACTGTAGAAGCAGTTGAATCAAACATTAAATATACGAGACCCGAATATCAAATACATTTTTTTTAGTTATAACGGGTAAATATTGAAATATATTTTTATGACAATTGCCCTAGGCTCAGATTTAGAATAGTGGAGATAGTGGGTCTTCTAGGGAAAGGAAGAAGAGTTTTTCGTTTAATTACTAGACTTCCTACATACCACGGTTCGATTTAAAGATGTCTTGCTGTATTATCAGGTTCTTATACTAAATTCGAATATAAGTTTGTTTTTTTGTTACTCCTTCGAGCTTCATCTACTCAACCGATTATCATAAAACTTCGCATACACAAGATCAGGGGTTCAGAAGACATAGACATATGCTACATCCTAGGCCTCGTTCTCGCTTTCTATTAGGTGTGATTCGAGGTCAAGCTTCGCGCAGTGTAGTGTAAAAAAATAGTATTCAATTTTTCGGTCAGGTTTAGGATTTTTTTATATCTTAAGCAACGGGTAGTTTTAATTACCAGCATGAATGCGTCAACTGAGTTAACAATTAACAGCACTGTTTTTCACATGGTATTGCATGATAACAGTATGATTAAATGCAATTACAGAAGACATAATAAGAGTGTGGCAACCCCCTATTTACGATACCCGCGTGACAGAGCACGAGGAGGCATTCACCCAACGAACGGACGCAGTAATCAATACGGCCGGCATATTTCTCAAAGTAGGTAAGTGCTCAAGGTGAAAATAACTTCAGCCACTACTACTAACACATGAGTCATGGCGCTGTATCGTGTTGATTTTTACTTACGTATATTTTGTTCTTTTTGTACCGCGTCAGGATATTATTCAATAACGTCGCTTCGTTCAGGAACATCAGTTCACCTGTAATATTAATAAATACGATCAATATTTATTGCCGGTTTACTTCTTTACTACTACAACCACTACCACCACCACTACTACCACACAACATCTTCTATTTAAATTAAATGATAGCGTTCTGACGTTGTCCAGGGATCATCCAAAAATTACTCGATGGACTTCGATCTTTTTGTTAGTTTCACTTCTTAGAGTTGGTTTTCATAAAAAGACATCACGGTATCTTTATCAAATATAAAGTTATTAAAGTTTTAAGGAACTACGATTTTTATAAAAACTACGAGTTCACCAATGTAGAATTCTTTAGCGTGGAGTAGCGGGGCAAGTGGTGTCGTATGCATGCACAAGATAACGCAAACACGTTCACGAGTATTACTTAGTTAGCTATTATAACACCTGCAATAGACGCTTAGGCATAGCGTGTTTCAGGTATTAGACGCAGTATATCCAACTGGACCGCTATCATTATGCACATGGAGATAAACCAGTTACAGTGTCTCTTTTTTGGTCTGTCGCGTTTTGAAATTCTGTATGGCTGATTATCCATGATACCTATGCATTGTCATGGGATTAATAACGATAGGTAACAGGTTCAAATCCTACGAGCGAGTTTAAATTCAGTTATCACCCATTTTATTCCTTTTTTTTTGTTTTTTATAAGTATTATTGTTTTACCACAGTCTCATCTGATCTCAAATGACGATGTAGTCTAAGATCGTAAATACATTAAACATAGAAGCGAACTGGATCTCAAGTGCAGTTTGCCGGACACACAGCAACAGGCGCTTGGCGACAGATTTTCAACTTGGCGGTGGTTAACTTAGAAAAATCCCTACCACCATAAAATGTATAAAATATAATGTTCATTATGTAACTTACAGTTATCTTCAACATCCTTAACGGGGTCTCCAGCTGGGAATATGTCTTCGAAGCTGCAGACTCGCCTCGTATACTTATTATCTAGGGGAATGACGTCCGCTTCTTCCCCCATCAGCTCGTGCAGGCGAGCCAGGACGAAGCCTTCGCTGGGCTCGCGGACCCATACTAACTGCTTATCGATGGTCATTTTTTACTGTAACCAAAGAATTATTCATTTTTAAATACACTTCTTGTATAATTGTATCAAGTGACACAATGATGATACGTGCTGTGACAAGTGACACGATGACGTCTATCGATGACATCTTTTTAGGACGTTTGCGTGAAAACAGAAAGAGTGCTTTTTATGCTAAGGCTGTTAAATGTTTGAGCAAACGTCAACTGACATTAAATCACAATAAACCCTAAGATTATAAACACGTTAAACCTAGAGGTGGCCTGACTCTCAAGTGTAGTCCGGTGAAACTGTAGAGGCCTTGTCAGGTTAACAGTGTAGACAGTTCGAAAAAAAAAAACTGACTCTCAAGTGTATTTGCCGGAACACACATTACAGGTGTTGGGTGAGAGATTTTCATTAACGGCGATTGCTTCCTCAATTGAAAACTTCCAGTTCGAACATACATCGATCAACTGGTATCCAAGCACGCTATCACTGAGCTGTGAGCATATTCAGCCAGGAGGTGAATAATTATAAGCAATGTCCGCTCATAACGGATATAACAAACTAGCAATGACACCAACATGTACAGGAGTCTAAGAGAATCTAAGGCCTATTTCAGAGTTTAGGCGAGGGCGGGTGCATGAGCTGACGACGCGTGTAGTGAAATGTACTTAGAAGCCGCTAGCATTACTGTAAATGATAGCGGCGTCTACGTACATTAGAACTACACGCATCCGCATGAGCACCCCGCCAACCTCCTGCACCCTGAAACAGGCCTTAGAGAGTGAGAACAACCGCTACATTGTAATAAAATTATTTTTATTATAAAGAATCTATACCTCTAAATGTGAGTATGTTTTTAAAGGAAATTTCTAGAACGCCTAATGATATTCAAAAAAAATATTTTTTCGCTCATAAAAAGCCACATTACTCTGAGTGCCATAATGTTTTATTGTCATTAATTCTAAAATAATAATTGGTTCCTATCCTGGTAACTAAACAGCCGATACCACACATATAAAGCCATTTATACACATGCTTATTACACAAAAGTAACGCTGGGTTCGAACTTGCCAACTCTCTTTTTTTTATTCGACACTGCGCTAACAAGGCTTGTCAAATTAACGCCGTAAGAAGTCGCGAGCAGTCGCAAGTACAATAATAATTCTTACGGCGTCTATTTAAGCAATAAAACGTTTACAACCAGGATATCATAAAAAACGAATATGTTTTAGTAATACATGAGACATGCAGACAGGCGTCATTCAACCATCCAGTGTCAATCATCCCATGTGCCATTGCGATTCGTCTTACAGGTATACATGTTCAAGGCAACTGTACTCGACTGACAGTCCTCCATAATATTTAGCATTTTACTATTTTAATTAATATCTTCATTTAATTACAGATGAGATTATGTTAAGAAATATAGTGCATGATACATTTTTTTTTCAAACTGGTTCGAAGCTTTTGGCCTCATGGGACTTTTTTGTGCGAATGCTTAAGACGGTGAATTGTATGGCAATAAGTTCAAAAGTGCCACAGCGACAGAAACTGGGGGCTTGGTCTGTTGCTTTGATTGCAACATCGCAAACCTGACTAAGTTAGCTAAAATAGTCGTCCATATATATGAGTGAGTGAGGCACACGTGTGTATCTAGCTGCAGGTGTGCCTCACGAACTTAACCATGGAATTCGAATCTGACAAGTCGGCTAACCTAAGTTGAAAAATAAGGAAAAAAAATATTTCACCACAATATGTATGTAACTACTGTATGCGCACGTATGTGGGGTGAACTGTTGTGTGTGTGTTGACCCGCTGCCGAGAGGGTTCAATTTAGTGTGGTCACTACAATGTTACCGTTTATAATCATTTTCAAAAATTAGCGAACTCCTGAGGCCAGTCAATAAAAGTTACATTCTTATTAAACATTACCTAATTTATAATAACATCAAATTTACATCTATGTAAGATCAGATTAGAGGAGATATTGCCACGTTTACCGAATATATTCGAGTGACAAATAAAGAATATTATCATTGTTACATATGAGGTTTAGATAGCAGCAGGGCAATTAATCAACCGATGTTCGTTTTTACCTACAATTTATACAGGATCAGTTTCACTCAAATACTTATATATCAGCGCAATTACGTATGCGCTCTTTTGTGTTCAAAAATTGAGTATAGGTTTGTTTAAACATTAAATGGTCATGCATTTCGACAATAACAATGACTCTCTATATTACAGCAATTTTAAATTAACAATATCAATTAAATATCAACGCAAACACAATAAAAAAAAATTAAGACTGGTCGCAAAATATTAAGATAAAGCAGCACGTAACTCATATGAAACCACTAAACCTTTTTCACAAAAAGAAAATCGCAGGCACTTGTTAGTTATTGATATAATAAATAAAAAAATTGTTTTGCTGTTCTCAGTAATAAAAAATGTCGTTTATCATAACAAAATAATATTCATCTTAGAAGAAACTACACATACCTCTTAATATATCTATCTTACTTATTTTTTAGAAGAGTTATGTTAGTGCGAGTAGGGTTGTATGCGAATGCAATTGATCCCGTGAAATAGTCGTTTTGTAGATATGAAAGTTAGAAAAATAACTATTTCCTGATAACCCCATGGGCAAAAATCATAATTATAAATCAATAAACAATCATCATAGCAATTGTGCAACGAATAATAACGAAGTCAAATGCCATATAAATTATTGTGTTACATAATTTTTATAATCGCTGTAAGCACCGCAATGAGAATACAATTAACTCACTTTCGTACCAATAAAGCATAATATAACACTTTCGTGCGAGTTACGTCACGGTGTTATAATTGAAAAGAAAAAAAAAACAATAAACAATGGTCATGTCCGCCGCGGTAAGTCACGGTTGGTGTAACGTGCGACGGAAACAAAAAAGTAATGGCTATCAGAATTAAAATGCATAGAGCAACAAATGTTGTATTGAACCGTTGTTTCGAGTAAATTATGAGTGTCTATAATACAATCAAGATTTCTTTATTCAGATATGAGGGTACTCAATCTTCCGTTCTCATTTCTTCCTAGATGGCCATCGAACCAGATCTATCGTATGCTGAATATCAGATGGAAACCTCGTCGAGTTTCTGGATGAAATATAACATAGTGATAAAATCGTAGTATGCAATTAGGTCCTTTTCTATTACTCCCCCAGTAAGGTACCATATTCAAGTTGAAAATCTGTACATTACACATGTGCATATTTTTCGTTGTAAATTCTGTGGTTTGATTTCGCTTTGTTTAATGGAAATCCTATATGTGAACTTGTTTTTATTGAATGATGTGTGTTTATTGTATTGTTGTGTAAGTAAATATGTGTATACCTGCCCTAGAGGTCCAAGAGCTTCTATTCACATTTTATTGAATATATGACAAGGTTACAATGTATATGCATTTTATTTGATCAGAGGAACTAACAGGTTTTGTACGGGATTGTACATTTTATAATGTGAATAAACGTTTACTAGAGTCAAGGTGTTGACCATCTACTACTTGTAAGTACAAAGTGTTATAGGGGTCGTGTCGAATTGTTGGATAGCACGGCTCGTAACACACAATTTTAAGGTGTCAATCTGACCAACTATAGTTCTGTTGATAGGTTAAATAAATTGGTCGCGTCTTTTTTCCCATCATAAATAGAAGTATTTAAGTGAAAGGATCATCAAGAACGTTATATTCTTTGCTTCATCTTCATTTTCACAAGTGTGATTAAGGCCAACCATTTTATAACAATAAAAAAAAACGTATGTGTGTAGAAAAAAACCGTTACAAGATAACACAGAAACTAATCACAAAAATATTCGGTGAAAGTGTAGAATAAATGTAATAACACGGGAGGTATCAAAAAATGTTGTAATAAATAATAAATTGCGGTGATCTATACAAGTGTCGCGTACCGTGAAATCGTTTTATGTCCAAACCGCAGGAGAAACCAGTTAGATATTTACGAAAAAAGGTGTAATATTTAATTGCACCAGCCGCGATTAATATAGTGCAATATCAGATGAGGAAAGAATAATTATATAAATATACATAACCAAGTTTATAATAATAATTTAAGTTTCAAGCTGTTTTTACTATATATTTATAAAAAAATAACTGATTGATTGATCGACGCACAGACCAAACTACTCGGACTATGACTGTGAAAATTGTAGGTGAGCACTAAGGAGTAAGGAAGGATTTTCGGAAACTCTATCCGTAAGATAGTCGAAAAGGCGGTGAGATTTGAATGAAAATCCGTCATGTTATAACCTAGATCTCTGAAAATTGGAATTTAGCCATTTACTTAGGAAAGTAAAAGATGTATTTTACAAAGATATCAATACAAACGAAGTCACGAGCAGCTGCTAGTGTCATATATGAGGAGAAACCAACGACTGACATAACAAAACCCTCTCCAAAACCCAAAAGGTCGTTCATATTAATTATCGTTGAGGCATTAAATTGGGTTGAAAGGGAACTTCGTTTTTAAAAACCCGAACCCTAAAGCCAGTTTTGATAAAATAGCGAGAATATTATTGATCGAGTAAACTACAATTATCTTAATTTTAGAAGAATTGAAATTAGAATAGAGAGTACTAGGCGTATTACTTCATAAACATCTATCGACAGGAGTGATAAAAACCAACACTGACGCATTATACACGTTCTTTGCCAATTCAATATTTTACACAATCAGGATCATTACAGTATACAGAAAGAGAAAGTTTAGAAGCAAAAAAAATAGATCGAAGAATTAATATATTTAAAAGACACAAAGACAAAGAATTCAAAAAAGCCTAACCTATTCAAAACGTCCCTAGATTCATTGTGAATACACACAATAAAGTAGCGCAAATAATTGGTACACACATTAATAAAACCAGCGAAATGTAACGAATGGGAAATGCATATGAAGGCCTAATTTCAACGGTATTACTATAATCGTCTTAGTGCGTAAGCAAAACAAGAGTAAAAACTTTCATTTGTTTTAGTCTACCTATATACACTCGTATTTTCAAAAATGAAATTATATTAAATGAAAATACAGTGATAATTTTATTCTTTAGATAAGGGCCGAGTGTCTAAGAAGTATTTTTTTCTATTTGATCGAAATCAATCTAGTAGCGGTTGCGTGATGCACGCACAACGGCAGGCATCTTTCATTTTATTTATATGGACAGATTACCTAATTGAGTTAAGTATATGGA
This sequence comes from Antheraea assamensis, assembly GCA_035772565.1. NCBI lineage: Eukaryota > Metazoa > Arthropoda > Insecta > Lepidoptera > Saturniidae > Antheraea > Antheraea assamensis. The sequence continues at coordinate 477,696 of JAQQSE010000066.1, read as the reverse complement.
AGGGAATTAACAAAAATGTCATAATAATTTCATCAAGTCGAGTGGTTGAAGAATGTAACGTTATAAATAGACTTACTATGGTACATTGTTTCATTCTTATTAAATATCTGCACCGCTTTATAGGGTCCGCAGTGTGAACTTTTATAGCTTAGAGAACATTTCTCAATAAATGGGCTATCCAACACCAAATTCTTTTTTTTGTTCGAAAATAATCATCGCATTCAAAATAACACGAACTCAGAAGACATAATAACGACATAAAATAAGTCGTGCTGGTCAAGTGGTTTGAATATCAATCGGATGTCTGCAGATTCGAACGCCGACATGCACCAGCAAAGTTTTCGGAATTCACGTAGATTTAATTTAAATTGGAAACACTATCGGCTGTCGGTGAAGGAAAACACCGCGAGGAAACCTGAACCTGAGAAATACCCATTGTATATGGAAAAAATGTAGAACCGTGGATTTTTTCAGAGTTTGAAATCGCGAATACGTCGTGGGCTGGCGTGGTCTTTATGCCCATAACCTTCCTTCGGCAAGAGGAGTATGGGCCTGCAGTGGATCTCTTACAGGCTGATGATGACGATAAGTATAAAATCATAGTTGATACGTTTCATGTTACAAAATATTTTGTTCTCATTTTTAAAAATAATTTAGTATTTTTATCGAATTCTTATTAATGTACTAATAATAAATATCTTATTATTGCACTAATAATCTTTATCATGCATTAGTAACAATGCAAGTACCACAAAAAATTTCGAAATGCCCTGCGCGACATTCAATAATTAACAAAACGTGTTTTTTTTTTAAAATATAAACGCGTTTTTTCAGAGAAGACACCTATATAGCTAAATATTAAACGAAAAACTTTATCTAAATACCAGATTTGATAGAAATCGTTGGAGCCGTTTTCGAGATGCACGAAATAAATTTATATATAAATATGTTTGTATATAAGAATTCCTTGTTTACTGTTACAAGATACATAATTAAATTAATCAGTGTCTACATTTATAAACGTAATTATAGACTATGTAATATACAATAGATTTGAAACAAAAGACGACAATTAGATTTAATTCTAATTGTTATTTCCCAAGTGGCCAGCCAACATTTGGATGACTGAATAAATTGCAATATCAATGAATTCCCACGCCGCGTTGTAGCAACAATACTGAGGCCTCTGGAAGTTAACGAACAACATTATACTTAGTCTGGCCATATATACTGTTACAATTAACAACATTAATCAATAAATAAATTACATTTAAATTTGGAATTTGTCATTTTTATTTGATTGTTCATTGAGTTTTCTCATTTCGGCGCCAATGCATTGTACAATATTTTACGATATTAAAATGGGGTGGGGTGATAAAGAGAACCAAATCGCTGTGATTGCATTACATAAAGTAGGTATGGAGCTAAATGCAATTTTTAAAACTGTCCATACGCTTGGTATTAGTAAAATATTTGTGTACCGAGCTATTAATAGGTACATTGAGACCTCCTCTGTTTGTGACAGAAAAAGATATGGCTGTCCATGTAGTGTTCGTACGAAAAAGGTGGTCAAAGCAGTAAGGGAAAGAATTCGAAGAAATCCTGTCCGAAGGCAAAATATTTTATCTCGGGAGATGAAGATAACACCTAGAACCATGTCGCGTATTTTAAAAGATGACTTAGGACTTGCAGCCTGTAAGAGACGTACTGGTCATTTCTTAACTGATAATTTAAAAAAGATTAGGGTATTAAAAGGTCACAGAAAATTTTTGTTTACGGATGAGAAAATTTTTAAAATTGAGCAACATTTTAACAAACAAAATAACCGTATTTATGCTCAAAGCTCTAAGGAAGCTTCCTAATTAGCCGACAGAGTGCAACGTAGGCACTATCTGACTTCAGTGATGGTTTGGTGGGGGGTTTGCTATGAAGGAGTGACTGAGCCATACTTTTGTGAAAAAAGTATCAAAACATCGGCACATGTTTATCAAGATACCATTCTTGAGAAGGTAGTGAAGCCCCATAACAACTCCATATTCAATAACCAAGAATGGTCCTTCCAGCAAGATTCGTCGCCGGGTCATAAAGCTCGGTCTACGCAGTCTTGGTTGGAAACGAACGTTTCGGACTTCATCAGAGCTGAAGACAGGCGGTCGTCTAGCCCCGATCTTAATCCGCTGGATTATGATTTATGGTTAGTTTTAGAGAGCACGGCTTGCTCTAAACGCCATGATAATATGTATATACCTAATACACTAATCTCAATTATATTGTATGTATAACTTTGTATTACCTTATTGCTATAGTTTATTAAAAACATATAACCTTCGAAACCATTATAGTCGAAAACATCCAAACTGACTATTGATATCATCAATAAAAATATCTGAATCTTTACAATCAAATTTCCTACAAATAGTGTCTTATCAAAATTTTAATTAACATATCTATTTTGATCAAGTTTAATCAGCGACAGCTAAATATTAGAACATATTATTAATAACAAGTGACTTCGGGTTGTTCTTACCTCATGCTAAGTTAGGCTCAGCAAAATAAGATTTCTCTTTCAGTTGTCATCTCAGTATTCATAACTTTCACGAAGTGTGGCTACTGCCGATATAGGTCCCTGGGTTACAAAAGGGCCCCGAGGTGTATATATTTTTTTTTTATGTTCCCTACAATTTATTTCAAATACACGACATATTCGACGGTAAGTAGTTACACTCATATGCCCAAAAAGTTCTGATACGGAGCCCCTTAAGGCTAATTACGACACTGATACCTTTTATACACAAATGATCATTTTTCCACATGACAACGCAATATAAAATGAATCTCTTATTAGTTTATTATTATATATTACTATCTCTTATTATACCACAACAGTTTCGTTATTGTTATCCCTTTCATAGTTCCCCTGATGTAATAATTTCTAAATTTACCCATTTGAATTACAACATACACCCATTTTAATATTTGCATTTCTGGCACAAGCACTCTTGTTTAATTACTATAATTGATCGCATTAGTAATAAGTACCAAATAACAATCATTATTATATGAATTCGGTTAAGATATAGTATGATGCCGTACTATTTAAAGAATAATTCGATGCACTACAGCTTTGACGTAGGACACAACGTGCATGCGTAAAACGGACACATTAATTACTGTCAATAATGTATCTACTTACACTAAACCACATATGTACCTACAATATGGGTTTACTCTTACATTTATAGTTGAGGATCTACAATTTCTCATTAGACCTTTGGCCATCGAACTTTTAAATTCAAAGGGACAATTAAACACATATTTATATTTATGACATTTTAAACACATTCAGTTAAATTATATACGATACGATTGATACTCGTATATATCAAGTAATTTATACACACAATTATATGTCAATATTATATACAATACCTTTTATAGATGAATTCATTTTCACGTTTATTGTTGTTTTTTTTTCTTATTCAAAAGTTATCTTATCAATACTTAACCCTTAATAACCTAGAGTTTCAATTTTGATACCAATCTTTTAAACCGAATGTTCACATTAGTATTCGTTTTTTTTTTATAGGTTGGCTGTTCGTATTTTACTGTTGTATAATATTCTTTCCAACGAAATAAAAAAAAATATTGTGATTTTTTTAGCTATTTTTCCCTTCATCTAGACCCTCAAGCAAACACAGTAATATTAAAAATAAATCAGGCTACTAAGGGTTAAATGTTACAAAATTTAATTTTTTAATATTGTTCATGGTGTAAGTTTTATTAATGTGACAAAGTGTTTTAGGTTTTCAGTCTTGGATACTCCTTCGTATTATTGTTTTTCTATTATTTACCCGACTGTTGACAGTTGCATTATACAAAATTTCAAATTAATGAATAAATCTGATACCACAGTAAACGCAAAACTATGAAAACTGCTGCCCAAGTGAAAGGCAGTCCCAAAACAAACTTTAACCAGCTCATACAAATAGGCATTAATTTAAGCTAATCTAACTAAATCATATCTAGAAGAGATACTGAATTTTTATCTTCATACAGTGACAGGCAACAAACAATACAGAGGACTAATTCGATGAAACTGATCCAGGTAGTGAATCATTCGTTTATACTTACTTGAATATAGGTATAATGTTTTATCATTGCAGTTTTTATTAGAGCTTCATATTCCTATGGTATTTTTTAAAACGATCACAAATATAATATATATTATAGAAAATATTTTCAGATACAAACAAGGAGAAGTATGATTAATCGTTAGAACATTATTAGTAAAGATTGACATTTATTTGCATTTAATCAAGTATAAGTAAACTTATCAATCGTTTAAAAAAATATTTTGAAATTCAGTTACAAAGAAATAGAAGCATAGATAACTGAAAACAACTCTCTAGTGATTTCATTCAGTTCTATGACAAGTTTAAAAAACAACGTCGAGCAACAACTTTTTATTCGCATTACATTGGTGATGTAAAAAGCAGCTTACCTTGGTTTACGCTAATACCTACACTTGAAATATTTCAAGATATTAATTTCAATTAAATGTGTTTTATAAACAAAAACACTAATAATCAATATTTCTACGAAAGGAAATGTCAACATAAGCGTTTATCTATTATACCAAGTCTAGATAAAACTCAGGTCAAAGTATACAAAGGCAGCCCGTCAAATTTGCAAAATATCACGACGTGCTATAAATCACACGATATGGCATTAACACCATTTCAGGAAAAAAGGTTTCTTCGTTCTCAATTTCGCAAATTATCTGTAACACTTTTACCGTGCAAACATAAACCTTATTGTCTAAAAATACGGGCCTATATAGTTTAGCATCAGAGTTCAAATTCTAACCTATGTTATTATAGACGACCTGCTTACCTTCAACCTTCAACTATGCCATTTTCGATCAAAGTAATGCCACCTTGCTACTTTCTTTTTACCCCGCCCAATTTTATACGATGGGTGGGGTGGATATTTATAGATTGACCTTAAAAGGGTGGAGAGTTCAAGAAACTAGAGACTTGATACTATTATATACATTAGAGCGTACAGTTGATTTTATGAGTAATTATTATATATTACTGATTAGTAATTATTTGGATTTAAAAATTGAAACAACCCACTACTATCTACTTAAAGAAACAATATTAATTAATGCGTTCATCATAAAAAATCGATATAAAAAGTTTTTAGTCACTCAACTATAACATACATGTCTTATCCTGCCGACATACCTACTTAATACATCCATTACTATATCCTGTTTTGGAGAAAATTGTATTCAGATAATTTTCAGTGTATCAAACTGTTAGATGAAATAAAAATAGTTTGTGACATTTTATTTAGAACAATACCATTAAAATAATTAAGTATTTGCAAATTATAAATCACGGCATCTTATTGTATTACTTAAAAAGACAAATAGAATTGCTAAGATCATGAAATCATTAGCATATTTCTTTAAGAATTGTGTTAATTTAAAAACCTAAAATAAGAAATACTTAGAACGATTAGAACACAATGGCGTTTCAAGTACAATGGCATTATAATTTAGTGCATAAATAACTTTAAATCTACTCATTTGTGAGGCAGATAAAGCATTAAACGTAATACTTCTACGAGTTCAATATAATAAGACATAGCGTTACGTTAATTCACGCAGGTCAAGGATTAAATTCTTATATTTCAACTTAATTTGCACTTGTGAAGTACTTTATAAATGGATTTATCTAATGGCCGAATAAAAGTAGAGAAGCCAATAAGTAATTGTGTAATTGTGGTTTTAGGATCGTTTTCTTTTCAATGCGGCTACAGGACTCAACTGAATCACCAAAAAGGCCCAAAAACATTTAATACATTTTATACAAGTTTTCTAAGGACTCAAGTACAATTATATATTGCATAAATCACGTCAGTGATAAGCTCCATGTAACTATGCTTAGTAATGTAGAAACAAGTGTTTTGTAAGCAAACAAACGTATGTAACTTAACTATAGCAATAAATTAAATATTCAAAGAGTCTTAAAGGTAGTGGATGTGTCTTAGAAATAGATATAGAATAAGCATTTAATATAAACTTTGCTTTCGTTTATAATGTACGCGGCATTAACACAAATGAAATTTAAATGGATTAAATCATTTCAATTATAGCAAGTTAACATTGGTTATGAGAGGGACACTCGCAAATTAAATAAGTAGTCCGGTGAAACTGTAGAGGCATTGCCAGGTCAACAGGGTAATCAGTTCGAAAAAAAAAATTAACTAAATAAGGACGAAGTTAATATGGAAACGTAGACGCGAAAAAAATAAATAGCAATGATTTAATTGCGATTAAAATCGACACTAGAATAGAAATAAGAACTCGGTGATAGAAATGTATGAAGTACAAAATGAACGAGGTATATAATACCCATGTTTATGTAGAATTTGTCACGACTGGCTGCTGCCGTGAGTCACAGTGCAAACTCAACTGCTATTTGTCGACCTCCGGGGTCGGATAGTGATTTGCACACTTGGTTTTTAATGAAAATTAAATAAGTGTCTGCATTTCATATTTCTGTACTGTTTATTGAGGACCTCATAATCTTTTAACACTTTTATCATCCAATTAATTAAGGTCTTCAATAACCGAAGGGAATTAAATAATCGTCTTCTGACAGTCTTAATTTAACATCGATCGTTTCTAAATAGAAATCTTTATTATAACGTCCTTTAATAAATTCTATTCAAAAACTTTGCCTTTATTTATAATTCTTATTAATAAATGCAAATGTGAGTTCGTTAACTTGTTTGCTCTAGTTTCACACCTTCAACGATCACTATGAAATTGCCTACACGTTATCCGAACGAAATCGACGAAACGAATATCTAACGTGGTAGAGCTACGCTGAAGCTATTCCTGGTTTCAGCATGAATGGGTCGGCTCGTCCGGGCTAGTACCACCCTCTCACAGAAAACCGACGTGAAGTAACAGTGGTTGCACTGTTGCGTTTCGTTCGGTCAGTGAGAGCGCCGGAGGCCCACATATATTAAAAGGCCGGCAACGCACTTGCGACTCCCCTGTTGTTGCTAGTGTCTATGGACAGCGGTGATCACTTACCATCAGGTGACCCACCTGTTCGTTTGCCCCCTATAATATAAAAAAAAAAAAAACAAAAAAGGAGAAGGGTAATTTTCATCCAAAAAAATCCCGAGGGATAGGTCAAAAACTAATTTTAAATAAATAAAGCTACCTACTTGATTTATAAAATGTCACTATCTTAAAATACACATCTTATTCATGAACCAAACTTGGTGAAACATTATTATCTTATCTTAGCCAAGGATTTCAGACAATGAAAATTCGTACAAATATGAATTTCCAGTAATTAGTCGCATTAGTCTAACGTGACGTTAATGTTCAAATTATTCACCTGTCAATGATATGTAAAGCGAAACCTATTACAATAAAGTGATTAAAAAGCACATTTTACATAATGCCATAATAAGAAGCGAAAGTGCAGATGTTTCGGAATCAGTTTGCTTCGGAACAACGAATATCATGTTTGCTAATAGAGATAAAATGAAGCAAGCGAGTGAGAGGCCCTGAGATGTTGAACTAACAGATTGCAAATAACTTGTCCAGTGTAGGTGGCGGTATAATTGAACACTATGTATTGATATAGATTGATACAAAACAATTATATCAGTCTACGAAGTACTCTATTTCAGATGAGTTGCCGATCTGTACAACTTAGCCATCAATAGTGAAGGTGACAACATTGTAAACATGCAGTCCAATTGTGTATCTAATACGCCTAACTTGTTGTATCGTGAAGGGGATTAGTTAGAAAAATTATGTTCAATAGAAAAGTCATTCCAAAACAATATTCTAACAATAATGCATCACGTAGATGACCAATTGACCACACATGTTAATCCCGGTTTTATAAAAGATAAAAAAGTAGAACAAAACATGTTGTCCATCGATGTTTGCGTTAAAGAGTCAATTTACTAAAAGATTAGCTGTAAATTTAAGAGGTAATGGTGACCGGCAAACAAGCTATACTGCCGAATGACCTAACAATTTATGTATAAACATAAAGGTTTATAATGTACAAAGTTTGTTTAATCTAACATTTGCATTAAATTCACATTATCCATACATTATGGTTTCTCAGTTGAGTACTATCTAAACAGTTTTCTTAAAACCACCAGAAAAAATATGCAATTACTTTAAATCTGTAAGGACAATTAAAAAAGGTAAAGTAGATGCAATTATTATTAGTAACGTATTATCTCCTGTAACACAAAAAAACAGCAAATATTACCAAAATAAGTATTGTTAATAACAAAGTTAATTATAATGACGAAATATTATATACGGCAGTTGAAAGACGATCCACCGCAGTAGCGACATGCATAGAACAAAAATATAACAGACATTAGTCACCAAGATTCCTCAATGCCAAGGTCGGATCAGCGAAGTATCTTTCCGTAATACCGGTTTTAATAAATAATTCGGTCATCATTGGGGTTATGTCGAGTGTGCAACAAGTAAATGTACCCTATACGAATTATTGAGGGGGCAATGGCTACTTCGAAATGGCATTACGATGACGGTAAATGTTTACCATAACTGAAGGTGGAGATATCTACGTTGGTGGTTTAGAAACAGCTGTCGACCGAGACATTGTAGCTTATTCATATGTAAATCGAACAGAACGTGATTGTATAGGGCGTGAGGGGAATTTAACTGACATACTTGCTTTTTCGTACCTATCGTTTATATTGCGATTCAAATTGCCTTTAAACAAGAGAGTGTTAATTGTTTTAAATACTATTATTACATTTTTGTGAACATTTATATTATACAGATTAATAATATACATTCATTAACTGGAAAAACATTGTATATGTAAATTCCGCCTATAAATACACATAGCGGATAAGAACAGGTTTTTCAGCTTTATGTTTATTTGCTTTTGCAATAATGTCATATACTATGTAGTTATTATATTTGTAACAATATTAATGTGTAAATGTGTCCCTGATATTAACTGCTTTATATTTCCGAAGACCACCACGCTTACTCAAAGCGTATTGATGATTTGAAACGTCCAAAAAATTATGTATTTAAAAAAAATTGTAGGTTACCACTACATACTGGGAGAAAGTTTATCTACTATTCAGATTTCCACACGAGGTTCTTCTCGGTCGTTTTCACAACAATTATTTGAGAATTTTAAAACAATTGTTACATACCCATGCTTAAACCTGGTTTAACCAAACAGCACATAAAAGGAAACACGTGCGGAGCCGTGGGTACAGTTAGTATATATTATACCGTTCATGTAAATAATTGGAAAAACGTGTGCTTATTTGAAAAGTGATTTAAATAGATGGAGCCGGTTGTAAGTTAGAAATACACACAAATAAGAGGAGTAATCTAAGGAAGACAAGGGTTCGGAAGTGATAAGCTTTAGAGTAATTCTTATTTTTAAACTTTTTAATTCTCGCGTACATAGACAATAAAAAAAACCTTCTATATAATATGGTAGCTATATAAAAATATATGGTAACTAAATATACAAGAGACAAGTATGACTTTCCATAAACTTTTTACATTGCTAAAAGTAATAAAGGTACGTGAAACTAGACATAAGACACGTAAACACTTATAATGACTTGGTATTGTATTTCTTTAAGTTATATTAGAACTGCAATATCACTACATATTATAAAACATAGTTGTCCGCCACGTCTGTCTGTTCGCGATAAACTCGAAAACTACTGAACGGATTGCAATTCACCAACAGATAGAGTAATAGATGAGGAAAGTTTAGGTATATAATCTGTCAAGGTTTTGTGTAAATTAATTGAAATATAACGATAATTGTTAGAAGTGTTGGAAAAGTCAAGTCGCCTGGGAGCTTTCATCGAAAGCGCTGAATAATTCTTTTCAGATATAACAAAATAATACATAGTGAGATATTCCTCTTTTATAGATCTACAAAAACTCTGTAATGGCATATACCTATCTTTTAAGCATAGCTTACTATACCCATTTATCTACTTAAAATTGGTCACATATAATGATGTAATTGAAAGGCAATTTAGACGGATACAGTATTAATTCTTAACAAATTAAATACATTAGTTACCTTAAGCATTTCATGTACATAACTATATATATTTTTATTATCATGGAAGGAAAACGTCCGCCAGGCTTGCTAGTTATTTATAAATAAATACTTACCACGGTACTACATTCTACGAGTTCTTGTTAGATATCAATTACAATAATTACAATTAGAGAAACTTAACATTACGTAATACTAAATAAGTGTATATTTTGTCCGGGATGGTCTCTGAAAGGATTTACATGATACTTATTGGAAGATAAACGACTTTCCAAACTATTATTTAGACTACAAATCAATTTGGCTTTTACATAGGTGCTAAACAATTATAATAAAATTACAATTAACTAATAGGCAACGGAAAATGAATCCATATAAAACACTCAATTCGTGAACGAAGTCATTAGCATCAACAACTATTACATTACTAAAAAATAGCTATTAAAAACCAATCTATAGTATTTACTTATAAGAAAATATGAGGCTAACAAAAGACACAAGAAATACATAAGGAATGTAAGAAGTTTCTTTATGCCAATAATTTACGCATCGTAAATGTCTTTAGATCACATATGACATCATAAACGATCGACAATAGCAGAGTGGAAGTTAATAGGGTCAAGCTGCATCAATACGGTACAGGTTAACGACTAAATCAATAGTGGGGCGTCTGCGACAGGGCCATATCAATTGACGATCATCAACTCCCCTACACAATTGCGATGACTTGCAAATTAGAAATGGAAAATGAAATTATAACCAACTAGCAATTTCCCACATATTCACAACCGTTTTCTACGCAGTAATTATGTTCAACTTTTCATTTAATATCTACATATCTATATCAAAGAATAATTGACTGTTGAAAAAAAGCGGATTTTCATACAAAGTTTCATCCCCTTTTTCACCTAATATGGTTTCAATTTCCAAAAAGTCTTTCTTAGTGCTCACCTACGGTGTAAAAGCAACGCGCATGAAAATGTTCATATCCTTAACCTCTTTAATTTGAGCTGTGCGTTGATATGTCATCATTTACTTATTTAGCGATAAATGAAGCAGTGAAATCGCACAAACTTGTCAATAATCTAAAATTATTAACTTAAAAGGAAATTACTAAGAAAATTTTATTAAAGTATAGAAAAAGCTTATCCACATTACATGGCTATAAAATAACGCAATTTAAATTCCATTTTCCAAGTGTCTCTTACATACGAGATGACAAAGGATTTATTAATACAGGATTTTTTTTTACTTCATGACTTCTATTTGGAATCTTACATACAGATATAGATGTAATTTATAATATCAATGGTTATCGTTTATTGAGTGAGCCATTTGACTATTACTTCAAACACATTGGGTGTTTTCGTAGTTGCACTCGAGATCCAGTCCCCCTCTATGTTTAGTTAGTAGTTAGTTGTTTAGCGTCTTTACCGTCTTATTAGATCACATCAGATGAGATTATGGTTAAACGCCGAGTATAAAAAAGTCGTCGTATCACTCTTTCAGTTCCCTTAAAGTCAAATTAAGTAATTTCAAAACTTTGTAATTATAATTTAAAGTATATAACATTTTACTTTGAACAAACAAAGTTTTTTTTTCGAACTGACCACACTGTTGACCTGGCAAGGCCTGTACAGTTTCACCGGACTACTAAGGGGAGCGCTTAAGGCACTCACCCGATTTTATATAGGAACAAAGTTGCTCTTATGTTTATTAAGATTAATAAGCGTGAATTATCTACATTATTTCTTTATAGTAATACATTTTCATTATTGTATTTAAGATTCAGAGTGTATCCTCCTATTAGTATAATGTTTCCTCATTCAGAACTCTAGGCATAGAACTGCAACACAATCGTTGGCTTTTTTATGTTTGTAAATATTACATACACTGTTTTACAATGATTACGTGGTAGCGTAATTGGTTTGGAGTTATCGACGTATGTTCGAATTTTGCACTAAGCAGAAGTTTTCGGTGAAGGGAAATGACGTGATGAAACCATAGTATGATGGTACGTAAGGCTTTTTGTAATGCTTACTTGATTTAGTCCGTTTATAATCTTAGACCGCGTCACCACTTAACAACAGGTGGTCTTGTATTCAAACGTTAAAATATATAAATAGTAAGAAAAAATCACAATTATGTGATATGTGTGCCAAATGTTTTGCAGTTCTGTGACTAATGTATTATTAAGTCTACTGTATTACTAAGTATAGTTCGTGGTTCACAGAGGGAACGAGAAAGCCAATTCTTAATATTTCGAGACCCTATCTCAACATAACCTAGAACGCGGACCTGATGATTATTAATGATTTTTTGAAGATAAAACTTATTTAGCTGTGTTGAGCGACTTTTAGTAAGGGAAATCTTGTGAGTTTACATCACCGGTGACCTCGACATGCTCGTGACGAATTGCGCTTGCACTAGACCCAGCGCTCGGTAGTATAGCGGCAAGTGTACATCTAATATTCATATTTTGTATTAAGCTTGTGCAGCCTATCATACGTTTGATTAATCAGTAAGCTCTATAAAAATCTTTATGATTATTGCTCGGAGTACCAATAAATGTGAAAACCAGACTAATGTTAACAATTTCAATGAATAAATTATGAAATTTAAATAATTCAGACTATAAATGATTTTAATAAATCAAAAAAGAGCACAGTTACTACATTGTTTAGAGTTTTCACTTCTGTCAGCGGTTGTTTCGCGCCTCGACTTTTAGTTTTTAACAGTTTCTCATATTTTTTTCATAATTGTTGAATTCGAATAGAATCGTATCCCGAAACGGACATGACATAAAGATAAGACTTGTAACTTATTACAAATGTAGTCAGAGTTCTCTAGAAATCTCTTATTACAACCGAACTCGAAGAATTTCGTTTTCCGAACCGGTCACGGTACATAAATCTACCGCGCAAATAATAATCACGTGTTCAAAGACAGTATAACGCGTTCCACAATTCCAGATTCGACTTAGCTAGTCAGTTAAGTGGAACAAAGTCTAGATGTTATATAACATACAAAAAACAACTGAAATAACCTCATAACTGCACGTCTACACGCCACAGACATTTTAAGAGTAGGAAACAGAACGGTAGCGTGCAAAAACTTTTACAGCTTTAAAGTTATGTAACGTCGTCGTTTCTATAACATATTAGCTGCCCGCTTCGGATTTGCACAAGTGTAGCAACGAAAAAAATTAAGCCAAGCGGTCTCTTTACAGCTGTCATCATCATTATCAACCTGTAAGAGACACACTGCAGAGCCATAGGCGTCTTCCCGAAAGAAGATATGGGCATAATCAGCACGCCAACCCGCGATATCTTGGCGATTAGAAACTCTGAGAAATCCACAGTTCTATATTTTTTCCATAAACGGTGCTACTACAAGAACATTTCAACTGTGGTACTACAAGTTTAGATTTCCTCACGATGGTTTCCTTCACCTTCAACCGATAATGTTACCAATAGAAATTAGTAAAAAGCACGCAAATTCTGAAAAATTTGTTGGTACATGCCGTGGGTCCGGAACCTGCTGACTTCGGAATGGTATTATACCGGTCAAACCACTAGACCACCACGACTCATTTTACAGTACGAACATGTCATCAACCAAAATGGGGTCTAAACAACTGAACGTCAATCTGTCAACATTTTGTGAAGGCCCCTTTTTTCCTACTGTCTGCTATCTGATCCTCTCACTTAGATATTTTAAACCCAAATTATTCATTTATCCATACGATTTTACAAATATTTTTTCCATACAAACCTTTTCATGACGGTTACAAACACAGTAAAGAAAGAATTAGGAAAATAAAATAGGTCCAACCGTTTTGAAGTGATGCGCGTATATTCATTCGGTCATTAATTTTTATTTATATACCAGCGGGCTTCGCGTACGTTGTCCTGCCCTGATAATAAAAATAAATTTTAGAATCACACGGCAACACCACCAACCGGATCTACTTGTGAATCTAAACCGTCATTGAATACATCTAACGTACACAAAAAAAATCAACAAAATCTGTCCAGCCGTTTCGGTGTAGTTCAGTCATATACAGTTTTTTATTTTCTCAATCTTGTGATATGTTTTAGTATCCCTCAAACTAGCCCTTGAATTCAAAATAGAGTTCGAGTAAAGCTCTTTCAGGTTCTGGATGACATAGTGACCCATGTAATATGTTACGATATCTATATAAATAAAATTACAGTGTCCGTAGTTGTGTGTATGTGCTAATCTGCGAAACGAATGAAACGATTTGAACGAGATTTGTAGTTGCAAGTGGAGGACTTTCATAACATTACCTAGATTACCTATATTTTCGGTTTTCCATAGGGATTAAGTAGTAATAATAAAAAAACTAAGAAAATAGTTTTCATGAAACAATAAAACCAAGTATTTCTTTTCAAATTAGGCATATCATTATAAAATTGACCCATACGGGAATCAGAGTAGCTAGCGTCAACATTTCTGTAGCTGGATCTATCAACCATACAGGACTTATGTATTAACGACTAGTGATCTTCCCTAGCTTCGCTTAGGTGCAATGTACAAATGTTGCGTCATAATCGTGTAAACGATATTTACAGTGTGTCAAATTTATAGAAGTTTTTTTTCCGTAATTTTGTATGGGTGTTATTTTTCTATATATTTGTTAAAAAAATATGTTATAAAAGATAGTTTATGTCTACAGGAAATAGCATCGCAAATAACCGATATTTTTTTAATTAAATACAAATATGAGACACCGGAAAGTGTGCGATACAATTTGACGAATAAAACAAACGCCCGGTCACTTAACTTTCCATTTAACAACATGAGTTGTCATTTTGCAAATAAACTGTGAAAGCAAACAGAACGCAACATTGCAAACGCCTTTGACATTTGATGATTTAGCAACGTAACACACCGAACAGATGTTGAAGGATCAATCTATTACAAAGTATTTTTTTTATCAATTACTCGATTAAATTATATAAGTTTTATTGAAAATATTCAGGAAGCTTTCATAATGAGCAAAATGATTTTTTTTTCCTGGTTAGGGAACGTACCTATACTACTTGACCCATGTATGACAATGTTTTAGTCCCCTCCTACCCCTTGGTGCCAATCGGTAGTATATGAGAAGACCTTTTTTTTTTTTTTTTTTTTTTTACGTGGGGAAAATCCGTAACGGATACCCACCCCGTCGGGCAGCGGGGGGTGGGTTATGTCCGAGTCCCACGGACTAAAAACCCCACGGTGCCTCTCACACCTATTTGGCCGGGGAGCAGGAACTGCCAATGGCATTACTTCTGCTCCCCGGCAGGTGTCGGCCCCTCATCAGGGGCCCCGTCTGCGGTCTGAAGGGTCAAGATGGTAGACCCCTCAGGAGGGGGCGGGTGTTAAACCCCCCCCGACGAACTGTGGGAGTCGCTCGGCACAAGCGCCTCCACCACGCGGGCCTGTGCAGTTTGACGCTGCTCAGGGCGACGGACGTGCCCGCCCGTCCCGTCGCCCACAGGCCCTTTTTACGGCGGCATGAGGTCGTCGCCGACCCGTCGCCGCCGTGTTCGTCGACCGCGGGAGGGGAGCCTGGTGGTCTGCTCCCTCTCCCTCTCCGCCGCCTCCTTCGCGAGCATGACTCGCTCGCAGTACGAGGCGACGGAGATCCACCCGGCCTCGCTCTCGACCATCTTGACGATGACGGTCGAGAGCGAGAGATCTGGGCCTATGGCCGCGACGAGCTCGCGGCGTGGCTCGTCCCAGGCGGGACACTCCTCCAGAGTGTGCTGCGCCCGATCTTCGGCGCAGCCACAATGATGGCACCCTGGCGTTGGCTCCCGGCCGATGCGACACAGGTAACTGCCGAAGCAACCGTGCCCCGACAGCACCTGTGTCAGCCGGAAGCTCAGGGTGCCATGCCGCCTGGTGAGCCATTCGACCATGACGGGCCGAACGGCTCCTATAATAGCCACGCCCGAGCTCGGTCGCTCAAGTCGTCGTCGCCATTCTTCTATCACCAGGACCTGGTGGAGCTGGGACCGGAGCACCTCGATTTGCCGAGGTGCGAGTCTCCGGCCCTGCTCCAGCGCCTCCACGCGTCGTTCGTACAGTGACGCGTGGGCTCTCGCTTCCAGGTCCCAAGGTGGGGATCCGGCCAAAAGGGAGGCCGCCTCGAAGGAGGTCGTGCGGTATCCGCGGATGGCTCTGACGGCCATCGCGCGCTGCGGTCTCCGCAGCAGGGCGCTGCCAACGGCCGTCAGGCCACACGCCCATACGGGGGCCCCGTAAAGGGCCACCGACCGCACGACCCCGAGGTACAACTTCCGGCAGACGGAGTTGGGCCCCCCCAAGTTGGGAAGCAAACGGGCTAATGCGCCCGCTACTCCCATTAAACGGGGGGCCAGCTGCCGGAAGTGTTCCTTGAACGTCCATCGGCTGTCGAGGAGGAGGCCGAGATACCTCATACTCGACCCGACACCGATGGACTCGCCTCCCACGACGATCCGGGACTCTGCGGGTGGCGCACTCCGAGGCCCGTGGAAAAACAGGGCCTCGGTTTTACTGAGCGCCACCTCTAGTCCCAGACGCCGGATCCTACCGACGACTTGAGCGACTCCTGCAGTTGCCAGGATCGCGGCCGCGCGGTGCGTCTTCCCCCGGGATAACACCAAAGTGTCGTCAGCATAACAGACAATGCTGACGCCCCGGAGGAGCGCACCGCGCAACACCCAATTGTATCCGATGTTCCACAAGAGGGGGCCCAGGACAGACCCCTGCGGAACACCGGATACCACGTCTCGCCGACTTATCCTCCCTCCCTGACCCGGGAAGGTGACGTACCTCTCGCAGAGGTACGCCCCGACTACACGGCGGAGGTAGCGAGGCACTCCATGATACCGGAGTGCCTCTTCAATACAGGCCCAGGGCAAGGTGTTAAAAGCGTTGACGATGTCAAGGGACACCGCCAAAATCACCTCGCCCCGGGCAAATGCTGCCTCCGCCTGGATCTTAACTGACATCACCGCATCAACGGTGGAGCGCCCCTGGCGGAAACCGAACTGATTTTCCGCCAGGTCCGGCCCTACTCCTGTTAAGTGCCGAACGAGGCGGCCTGCGATTATTCGCTCGCAGAGCTTTGCCGCCTCGTCCAACAGCACTATGGGCCGGTAGGCAGACGGACTGTCCGCCGGGCGCCCCTCCTTCTTCAGCAGGACCAAACGGCCGGTTTTCCAGATGGTCGGAAACCGGCCCTGCTGAAGCGATGCGGTGACGATCCGCAGTAGTCGGGGCTCGAGGGCCTCGTAAGCCAGGACCCAGATACGGCCAGGTATGCCGTCGGGTCCTGGGGCGGTGTTTTTCGCCTGGAGGCGTTTCACCGCCGCCCTCGACTCTTCCCGGGTCACCTCGGGGACCACGTCGTCCTCGCCGCAGCCAGCCGCGTTGGGCGTGGGCGGAGCCATCGTGGGAGGCGTATGCTCTGTCCTGGAAGGGAACAGAGCAGCCAGAATCTCGTGGAGGAGATCTGGCTCGAGACTCTGGGTTACCGGGGGGCCGCCCTGACGTAGTTTCCCGCGTACTACGCGGTATGGGCGCCCCCACGGATCCCGGCTGAGGGTCTCGAGCATCTCCTCCCGAGCAAGGGCCTTCCCCTGCTCGATAGCTCTACGGAGCGCCAATCTGGCTGCTCTGTACCCTTCGTAAAGCTCTGCCTCCCTTGCGGACGCGACCTGCGAGCGGCCCCGCCTGCGTCGTGAACGGGTGTACTGGCGACGGACCGCCGTGCACGCTACGCGCAACTGCGCGATTTCGGCGGTCCACCAGTACACCTGACGCTTGGCGGGGATCGGCCCCCTAATCCGGGGCATCGCCGCATCGCAGATTTTCGTCACGTCCGCTCGGAGTGACTCCGCCTCCAGGTCGACGTCGGAAGGCCTGTCCAGTAACTCTTCTGTCACCCAGGCCTGCACGACGACGGCCTCCTGAAGCGCCTCGATGTTTAGGCGCTTCAGTGCCCAACGCGGTCCTTCCGCCACGGGGGTCCTACGGGCTGGTCCGTCCGAGGTCTGGGTGAAGACGTCGAACCGTATGTAACGATGGTCCGACAACGTCTCCACCCCCTCAAGGACTCTCCAGCCCCGAACACGGCGTGCTAGAGCAGGGCTAGCGAACGTTAGGTCCACTATCGACCCGCCCTGCTGTCGCACGCACGTGTTAACGGACCCCCTGTTCAGGAGGAGTAGGCCCGATGTTATGGCCCACTCCTCCAGCACCCTACCCCTGACGTTCGTGGCCCGGGAACCCCAAGCCGTAGACTTGGCATTGAAGTCCCCGAGCACTAGGACGGGGCGAGGGTGGCTGCGGCCTACGACGCTTTGTAGGTCCCCGAGGAATCCCTCGAAGTCGGCGAGACTCATGCTTGGGGGTGCGTACACCCCCACTACCACTACGCCGCTGTGATGCGCCGCTACGTATCCCCGGCCCCTCAAGATGTTAGAGAGAGGGGGGGAGCCGGCGGCGGCTTGGGAAACTAAGGCCACCGAGCCGTCGAGATCACCCGCCCAGTTATCATCGGGCGGGATGAAATACGGCTCGGCCATCACAGCGACGTGGATCAACCACTGCGCCATGCTCTGGAATAGAAGATCCTGGGCCCTGGCGCAGTGGTTGAGGTTCCCTTGGAGGAAGTGGGGTGCCGCCATTAGGGACACTCCACTTCCTCAAGCTGAACCGTCCTGGCCCCAGCGGCCCCTGACGGCAGCGGGGGATCCTGGGGCTTTCTCCCCCTCCCCCCCCTCCTTCGTTTTGCCTGCCTCGCAGGCGGCGCAGGCCTCCCGCAGGCCCTGCTTCCCATTCTATGGCCGGCGGATTTCCCAGCCGCTGCGCACACCGCACAGTGTGGCTGGGACGTGCATCCGCTGGCCTTGTGCCCCGGCTGACTGCACCGGAAACAAAGGTCGGTGCAGTCAACCGCCGAGGAACACGACCCCCCCAGGTGACCTTCCCTCAGGCACCTGAAGCACCTGAGGGGACGAGGCGGCAGGACCTGCACCTGCGCCGACACCCAACCTACCAGGATGCGGCGGCCATCGCCCAGCCGCTTAGCCACCGCCACCGGACACGTCACTACGGACGCCCAGAGCCCCCTAAGGCCGGGGCGGACGCCGTTCGTTTTTATGTGGTCCGGTGGACAGTCTCCGGCTCTGGCGACTGCGGCGATGACCTCCGCATCCGTCACTGATTCATCCAGGCCCGATACCCGCACATTGGCGCAGCGTATGGGCCTGGACACAGCCACCCCCTCGGGGACCGCCTCGCGGACCTTGGCGGCGAGGGCATCCGCCTTGGCGCCGCTGGTGGCGCCAGGCACCTCAAATAGGTAGCCGCCGTTGGCGGCCTTGCGCCACCTGATGCCTTCGATGCCAAGGTCCGTGACCTTGACATGCGCCTTCACACGCTGCAGGACCTCCAGATAGGATAGTCCCGCCTCCCGCGCCCCGGACTTAAGCGTTATCGTCACTGCTGACGTCTTCGGGGCGCGGAGGTTCGGGAACTTATCCCCTCCGGAGGCCTGCTCCTTTGGCTTGGGTTTGGCGGGTTTTGCCGGCTTCCCCCTCTTGCCAACCTGCACCCAACCCTGATCTGCCGGTCTGGGTGCAGGGGCTTGCCCGCCGCCGGTGGTGGGCTTGGGCTTGGCCTTCCTCTTCTGGGGCCTTTTCCTGGCCCCCCTTCGCTTCTTCTTCGGCAGCTGCGATGTGGCGGGCTCCCGCGGGCTTCCCGCGGGTGTCGCCGCTGGTGACTCGGCCACCATCGCAGCCGCCCTGTCGGAGGCCAGGGGTGGCCGCAAGCGCCTCTCCGGGAGGAGCCTGTCCTCCAACGCTTCGAGGCGTGCGCTCACCATGACGCCCACCTGCGTCATTATGGTGCGCGCCATCACCTCAAATTTCGCCTCGGCGTTGGAAGGAGGAGGATATGAGAAGACCCTCCCCCTCTAGTTTTCATGTAGTCGTACATAAATATGGTTTCTCCCTTCTCCCCTCCTCCTGTGACCAAACGTGGTACTTTAAAGACCTTCCCAAAGCAGGTCAGATCTTCCCAGTGGTACTTTTGATACAATTTCGAGAGTTACAATTCTATTTCATTAAATTTATATTTTTTATAGGAATTGGTTATTATTTGAAAGTGTTTCTCATCTACATAAATTAAATATGTGACATAAATTATATTAATAAAAGTTCTGTGAACGTAAAAGTATGTAAAATGCAAATATTTTAGAATAAAAAAAAAATAAAGATATCAATGCTGTTGCGGACTACTTTATTATTCTTTTTGGCCATTTCGTTTTAATTATTTATAATACAAATTATCTCTAAACCACTTTTAAACTGCCAGTTATTATATTACATCACCAGATTTTAATAAGGAAGTTTCATTTCGATATTTGTGTGGAAATATTTTTTATGCATATATTTTGTATTACAAACTGTTTTACTTTTGGAATAGCGGTAAACCGAAGAAGGTACAGATAGATTCTATGAAAAACGGTATGCACAAACCAAAATGTAATGATAGTTGATAGAAAAGTGAAAAACTTGAATTTGAAAGCGAAAAACTTATTACGCTTTTTTTGTTACCTATTGTCGAGCTATAGTGTTACAAATAATAGAATTTGCAAATATTTCGATTTTTGAGTAGGTACCATCGAAAAGTTAAAGCAAATATTTAGGGTCTCTTCTTTATAATTCACGCTCCTTACATTTAAAATTCTTACTAATATGCCAAGTGATTATCATATTATAAATAGAAAAGTGAATTTGATTGTTTGTCCTGCTTAAGCTACTCGACCAATCATCACGAAATTTTGCATAAGCATTGTCTGGGATACAAAATAGAACATAGGGCACCACCTCTTTCATTTAGAAGAGAAGGAACCGACATTAACGCGAGTGAAGCAGCGGGCAAAAGCTAGTCTACAATATTTGTACAATACAAATAATAATACTTATACATTGACACGTGAACTAAAAGTTCGTACACCTTATTACTCAATTCGACCACACGTTAGGTATAAAGGTTCAACTAACGCAGAGCTACTTACAATCAAACTAACAATTCCAAATGAATAATCATATTTGCAAATCTATTCTCACGTAACACGATATCGTCGATTGCAAGGCTTCCGTCGCGGTACATTTCACAGCGGCCGGTGTCCGAAGGCCGGGTTACCGTTAACCTCGCGGACACAACTTGGAAGATAATCTCGCACTAACGGGATGATATCCGCTCGTCGACGCGGCGACGGTCGATGCGTTTACCGACTCATTCGACAGACCCCGTTTCAAGTTATTACATCGTTTTTTTTTTTCGAATTGTCCATCACTAAATGGCCTTTACAGCTTTACCAGAACTCCGCCGTATGGCAAAAGGCTCGAGAGGACCCGCATGGTCGAACTACTGCTTGGGCTGTCGACGCGGCGACGGTCGATGCGTTTACCGACTCATTCGACAGACCCCGTTTCAAGTTATTACATCGTTTTTTTTTTTCGAATTGTCCATCACTAAATGGCCTTTACAGCTTTACCAGAACTCCGCCGTATGGCAAAAGGCTCGAGAGGACCCGCATGGTCGAACTACTGCTTGGGCTGCCTTTATTGCAATATCGCGACTGTTGAATCGGACTAAGCTAAGGTAATCTAGTCGTACATAAGTGAGTTAGTGACAAAGCATATGTGCCTTACGAAAGCAAACATATAATTTATATGTATTATCAACTCTGCTAAACTAAACAATCACATCGGCAATTGTCCATAACACAGTGAAAGCTTCGACCTATGTTTATAAACTTGAGAAAGTTTCTGATAAACATTTTAAATTGAACTTTAAACACATGTGCTTTATGTATGGACCAGACATCTATATTTAAAATTACACAAAGATATTTGAACTACTATGTACATAAACGAGAGTTTTATAATCCAAATCCAGTTGCCAATTGTCAACTGATCGTAGAGAGTTTTTAATATGTCGCTTACATCAAAAGTTGTTTCAGTTTTAAAACAATTAATAACCAAAAAGTATATTCCGGTTTGCATAGTAAACTACTTTAATGAAACTACTATAAGTAAATATTTTGTTTTTGTCATGTAAAGATTCGTTTTTAATTACTTAGAACATTCTAGATTCATTTTTTTTTTTGAACTGACGGCTACAGTTTTATCGGACTACAATTCTAGATTCGAATAAAGTTTTGTACACGATACCCCTCTGTACAATTCATTTTCTGTATAAAACCTATCTATATAGGTAAATCTCTTTGTCGTTACCCTATCCGTCATGGTTTAAGAGGTTTTTTGACCTTGTCCCATCATCTTGCGCGTCGTTTACCCATAGACCTATTTGGAGTTCTATATGGTTCGTGACGAGAGTAATTGGGATGCAATGACTTTAGATATATTTTTACTAGTGGTTGAAATTCGACCATAATACATTAAATTTTCAAGTTTCAATATTAAGGACAAAAAAAGAAAGCATTTCCAATTTTTCCCCTGATAATACTAAAGCGCGCCAATTACTACCAAATAGGAAACAAATTATAATCGGTTGAAATACACAGAGGAGAAAAATGTACGTAACTATTTGTACATAGAAGATGATAATAACAAATCTACATATTATGTTACACAAATGACCAAAAAAATGAAAGAAGATAACAACTTCTTTACACTATAATTTAGTGCGACTAATTAAATGCGAATAAATACCTAGTCTTGCCATAAATACTGAAACAAACAAAAAATAAAAACTTTTGTTGCAAATAACACTTATTACTTTTACAGTGTGTTAGTTTAATACATAAATATAAAACAATTTAAAATATAAAAGACTAATTCGAAGTGGTCTCCATTGGTTGCAATACAGTCCTTTAAACGTTGAGGTCAGTTATCAATAGAAGCACGCACTCTTTCTATGGGAAAATTCTTCACTGCCAATCGTACGAATTGTTTTAGGGACTTCAAATTATAATGGCGTTTAGAGCAAGCCATACTCTCTAAAACTGACCATAAATCAAAATCCAGCGGATTAAGATCGGAACTAGACGAGGGCCAGTCTTCAGCTCTGATGAAGTCCGAAACGTTCGTTTCCAACCAAGACTGCGTAGACCAAGCTTTATGACCCGGCGCCGAGTTTTGCTGGAAAGACTATTCTTGTTTATTGAACATGGTCTTGTTAAGGGGCTTCACTACCTTCTCTAGAATGGTATCTTGATAAACTTGTGCCGATGTTTTAATAGCTTTTTCACAATAGTATGACTCAGTCATTCCTTCATAGCTAATACCCCACCAAACCATCACTGAAGTCGGATAGTGCACCCATTGCACTCTGTTAACTAATTGGGAAATTTTCTTAGAGCTTTGAGCATAAATACGGACATTTTGTTTGTTAAAACGTTGCTTAATTGTAAAAAAAATCTCATTCGTGAACATATTTTTCTGTGACCTCTCTTTGTGTACCGGAGTTAAGAAATGGCCAGTACGTCTGTTATAGGCTGTAAGTCCTAACTCATCTTTTAAAATAGGCGACATGGTTCTAGGTGCTATCTTCATCTCTCGAGATAAAATGTTTTGCTTTTGGACAGGATTTCTTCGAATTTTTTCCCTTACTGCTTTGACCACCTTTTTCGTACGAATACTACGTGGACGGCCAGATCTTTTTCGTCACAAACAGAGGAGGTCTCATTGTACCTATTAATAGCCGGGTACACAAACATTTTACTAATACCAAGCGCATGGAGAGTTTTAAAAATTGCATTTGGCTCCATACCTACTTTGTGTAATGCTATCGTAGCGATTCGGTTCTCTTTATCCCCCCACTCTATTTTAATATCGTAAAATATTGTACAATGTATTGGCGCCAAAATGAGAAAACTCAATGAACAATCATATAAAAATGTCAGATTGAAAATGCAAATGTAATATTTTGTTTATTTTTAATTGTAACAGTATTTATGGTCAGATTAAGTAAATGTATAAGCACTGAAAAAACACATTGGTACTGGCCGAGACTTGAAATATCAGACATCGGATAGTTATACTTTTCACTAGTGTGAACTTTTCGACGACTCTAACTTTTTATAAGATTAGCTGTGACCCTCGGTGTCACTCAAGCTTAATTTTACACTGCGCCGTGTTCGCACTATTACTTCGTTGTTAATTAACTAAGGTCGCAACGTGATGTTTCTTAGTTTTTAAGTAGGCTATAAAATACATACAATGAAAGAAACAAAACATTTTTTTTTGTCTTTTATAGTATTAAGTAAGTATGTACACAACAAAGAGATCACACGCTATGCACTAAGTAGGACGTGTTCCTGTACTAGTGTATATTGGTTTCCACACTTTTCAGACGTACCTAACACAGTGACAAACGGCCAACATAAGGACACCGTCGGAAAATCAAACCTTGACTGTTTCAGAGTTCACGATGTAAGTCAGAATTTTTATTTTTACAAATAAGTGCATATACATATATCAGTAACTGGAAGACCGTGACGAGACCGTGTGTCACCTGCGCGTCTGTTACCGTCCACCTTACCTGACAGTTGTCATGCGTGAGAGAGATCGACCATAGGTCAGGGGTCGGATATCCGCGTTTCGTTCAAACGACGCGTGACGGTACCATCCGGCGCGGGGTGAGGGCCGTGACGGTTGTTTTACAGAGTTCCATTATGTGATGACGTCATCGTTATTAATAATGTCGACGAATTCAAAGTACATATACGTAGTATATGAATAAGCATCTTAGATTATGTATTGTTGTCAGTATGACGAAAAGAGAACATGATGTTTAAGAAACAGCTAATTAGAACTAGGACTACAGTCTCCGATTGGATCGTGATTAACATATAGTTAATAAGCCCGTCATAGTAACTCTTTTTTAGTTTGTTATATTACGCGATCAGCCAGCGTATATTCAGTTTTGGTTTGCAGACCGGCATGACAGTGGTAACCTTATAGATTATGGATTTTTTTATGGTTATTTGTTTCAGGTGAAGCTATAAAAACCCGCCCTGTCAGGCAAACATCATTACACAGATCGAGGAAAAAAACGATGGTCACCCTTATTCATCGATTTCACAGCGTTTACCATCAGGTCGTTACTTTAACGTGCCACAAGTAACAATAAAAATTACCGTTAAAAAAATACTATAATCAATATACACTTATACACAATTTTACATATTATTTACAATCACACAAAAACCATACCTATTTATCGTTTGCATAGTAACCACTTAGATTACCGACGTGAGATCGCGATTCTTTGATTATGTAAGTCTTCGACTTGAAACAGAGCTATTTCCACATTTCTTTTATTTAGACGAGAGAATATTACTCCAAAATAAACCAAGGATCAACCGTCAGTGCATATGTTAGACCGAAGTAATCTAATTCAAATCATATCGTTGGAATGTCCGAACTCACAAAACTTATGCTGCATAATTATCATCTTATCAGTTCTGTTTTTTTATCATAAGTTATTCATCAATAAAATTAAATTATACCTTTATGTTTTCAACGATTCCTTGTAATTCAATATTATTAGGTATGTCTCTGATTATGTCATTGTTCTTAGAAGTGTATTTTCCGTGGAATTTTTATAGGTATGTTTAGACTGATTAAGCGAACGGGGTTAAGGTAAAAAAAAATACGATATAATGTGTATATCTGCATACGGATTATACATATAAATATAACTAAAGTTTAACCTTTTGTTTGTCCGTGCTAATTTCCAAAATGTCTAACCAGATTAAGCAGACTTACTTGTAGATAGAGGACTCTTATGTAGCCTACATGAAGTGAGTTAAGCAACCAATTAACCAATCTTCTAGAAGATTATTACTGCCATTGATGAATAGGTAATAATGATAATTACAAGTTTCTTGCGATTATTTTAATGAATTAACAATATGGTGTCCGTCTTCTTGTTAGAAATTTTCAGAAAATTTTTGTGACAAGTCTGAATCCATGCTCCGTGGCATTATCTCCCATCGACTTCACTTGTGCACAAAATTCAAACTATATTATGTAAAAGGGCACGAATATACAGTCACATAACCAAAAAATATTAATATACATAAAAACCACTACATGACATTCTGAGATCCCGCTAAAAACACCGGGTCAAGCGATAACGGTACAGTTTAGTAGAGGTAACTGAAACTCTGTAAAAGGGTTGTAGCAGTTAAGCAGTAATGACAAAATTACAATAAAAAACAACGAAAACGTTACGAGCGATATAAAATTAATAACAATTTAACATAATTAATGTTCATTTTGGATCACATTACCGATAGTGATTCTGGTAATGACCTCCTTATTGTAAATCTGCTAAGAGTAATTAAGCAACTGTGAACAACCGCTTGAATTTGATTTCATAAATTTAATAAAAATATACAAATAAAAGCTCTACAGGTTGTTGCCAGTTTTTTTCAATGACTAAGATGTATTTCCGAACGGGTGCCGTGTAGTTATAACACTCTAATGTTTGTAAGTGCCTTTCTACGACTTAAATTGAATACAGTATTTTTGATATTGAATTTAGGTCACTAATGTAGCTTCCCATTAGTTATAAATTATCATAAAATAAATAAATTAATATTTATTTTCCAAGTGACTTGGTTTTTCTTGTTTCCGACAAACGGATTTTTGTATTAATCTTTGATTATGATTTTCAGTTTATATACTTTACTTAGTATTTACGGTTTATAAACCAAAATTAAAAAAAAAATTACGAGACACTTTTGGTAGGTAACGCGCAATAAGAATAGAAAAGGGATTTGTTGTCATAACAATTCCCAAAACACATTGGTTAGTCTTAGCAACAGATGTACAACTTTTGCTCATTACAAAAATGCCATAGCACCGTCCTATTATATTACCACGATGTTTTAAATCAAAATTTCAAGACATAAACTTTGTTTGTAGGGAGGACGTAATCTTCAGAACTGCCGATTCGATTTTGATAAAAAACTACGTTGCCCCGGAGTGTAATATACCATGTTTTATAAAAATAATAATTAAAAGAAACTGGTGTGTGCTTATGATTACACGAAATAAGTGATAACTTATTTATAAATAGTAACAAAAAATTAACGTCACACGGTGTTCCCAGACAGTCGTACATCTCAGTAGTGATCGCACCCGACGTTGCTTACCTTTGGTGATTTCAACACTCTACCCAACACAGTGTTTACCTCAACCACGTACGTCAACAAAAAGGTTGCGAATCAGAATTTCAAATACCTTCCATAAAAAGTATCACTTCAAAAAGAAAAAACAACAAAAACTAAGAAAATTCCAAAAAGATTTCCGAAGAGATTAAAACACCGTTTAATATTACAGTATATTATCAAAATACAAGATATTTTGTGTGTTATCTGTGTTGGCTAATCAGTCGTTACGCATACTTCAGTAATACTTACGACCACACCTTACTCAATAAATAAAAGGCATTATATAAAAAAAATAAGAAATTATTTATTTGCTATTAAAACAGTTATAAATTACGAACAAAAATAAATATATCACATTTGGCGTCTATTGCCGAAGGAAATTCCCGACTGCTGGCCCTTGTTGGTACCGTACTGCAGAGATATCACGTTCTGCCCGGCCTTCAGCTGTTCTTCGGAGAAATCACGGATGTTCTTGTCGGCTTCCTTAGGACCGATGGACGGCTTACCGTAGTTAGACGCCTTCCTGCCCAACGACTGCAAACAAGTGACGACAGAATAAAGGTTCTGCCTCTCCCATAAATCGATCGTTTGGAACGTCTCCTGCGGCGGTACACCTAACTTCTTCGCTGCTTCCAAAAACGCATTGATGTTCTCCATGCATTTGAAAGCCATCGTCGATTGGTTGACCTTTTTGACCGATCCCTCCTGGATCGTGTTCACGAGCTTGCAAAGAAGGGTGCCATCCTTTAAAATCTCGTACAAATTGTCCGCGGATCCATCGGTGTTCGCCGGTTCACCGGTCAGCTTCCTGATCCACTCGAGTGTCTCACGGGCGACTTCATCATTGTATTTGCTGTGAATCCTCGCCTGAGCTTCGGCGTTGATTCCGGCTTTACCAGCACGATATTCGGCCATTTTGTGTATTAACAACTGTACGGACACGAATCCACTGAACTCCTTACGATAAGCGTCCTAACAATATCAGCTTCATGATATAGCTGATAGGAGCTATCGCTTGTTGTACGAACGTGCAATATATGTGGTTTATCGCGTCACTATTATTATCTTGCCATATAGATGATTTATAATTATGATAATATGAGGATGTAACATTAAATTTGGTACCGTTACCTAAGCGTTTTGAATATCATAATATACATTTATATGTTTTTGTTTGTCGTAGTCTTTATGTGACATGACTTCCACATTAATTATATTCTTAACTTATTTTCATTCAACTCGAACACTTTCCAAATCTTTGTAACATTTACATAATAAAATAACAAAATCATTCAACTGTATTTTATTAATAAGCATTACTGCTTCTTAGTCACTATCAAATATATTAGAAACGTCTAGAATGTTTTTTCATTGGTCATACTTATCGACAGATATGTTTATTGCTAGCCTTATTGATTATAGATACGATTGTAAGATTCTATATTATTATTTCAACATGATTAGGATAAGACAATGTCCAATTAACAGCATATATTATTATAGATAACCATGGCAACCTTGTTCAGGCGCAAGTTATTTGAAATTTAAAAAAAAACGAGATAACCTACAAAAGCCAATAATTTCCCGCGTCCGCACTATGTAGTCAGTTATTACAGAGTAGTTTATTTTTCCAAATTACCTATTCATAGCAATTGTTCTCGCATAAATAATCTAGGGTTGTATCTATTATGCTTAAAAAATTATTGATGCGACAACTGTCCAATCCTTTCTATGCAAGCATACACTATTGTTTACATTACCGAAGATGTAAAATTTCAGCATATAACTTTGATATCAAATCATTTTTGCAACCAGAAACAAAACAGTTATGATAACCAACCGAATAAATAAAAGGCGCCACCTATACGGTCCAGTTTTTGAAATTTATTTTTCGAACTAAACCAATATGTAACGTGAATGTAAATATTTTTGGTTTAGTTATAGAATTTGTTAATAATTACTACAGCGCGTTTATCCTATCGGGTATGCCTAGAATAGGATATCATCTCAACCTATTTTCGTTATAAAACATCATCTAGACAAATTAAAATAAACCGTGTGAATAAAACCTCGAAGACTAGCACGACAATAGCCACAAATATTTTATAACATATATAAAGACTGTAGGACAACCCTACTCACGGCACAGATGTGCAATAAATTACGTTATTGTATTTTATTGTACGTAACACAATGGTACTATGGTGGATTGTTTAAAACAAAGACAAAACACTATCACAGCCGCGTCGATAACACCGCGCCGTCCGATACCATCTCGAATGTATTTTCGTGCTGATATTAAATCTATAATTCGGCTCCCTAATCTAGATCATAAACTAGTATTTTTTATATAGCAACGAATAAACTTAAAATTTTAGGGATTTGTATAAGTTAAATATTGCAATTATGACCGATTTCAAACAATCTGTAGATTTGATTTATCCCTCGAGAACAGTACTTTTTTCTATGTGTAATGTATCCTATGTCCTGTTCTGTACCCCTATGTAGTAAAACTTAATGACAATCAGTCGAGGTCCAAGGTGCGAAAGCATAACAAAAAAAAACACACACAGACAGTAACATTTACAATATTAGATAAAATAACAAACATAAACTGTGCTTGATAAGTAATTTATATTGAGGAACTGTTGACTTTACGTAACACTGAAATTATTTCAAATACTTTACAATTTGAAAAGATATACAATTTGAAAAGATATTTTTAATTCTCCAAATTAACTCTGGTTCATATTTAAATATTCTCCTTTTAAATTCTCATTAAAACTCATTTCAATGTACGCAAACGCCATTTTAGGAGTAGAACTAGAGTTACTCTGCACTATACTGGACAGCCTATATTTTGTTCACATAATTATGGAAAAACTAGCTTTTGGCAGTGGCTTCATTTACACGAATGTAGATTTGATGTGTACCTTTACAAATAACACTTTTGTACTCCTGACAATGTGTATGCAATGTTTCATACTGATTGATGTAATTGGTTAAGATTTCATAATATTAGGCTAATCCTATACAGACCACTCCCAAAGACTATGCGTTACCTAGTCAATTGTCAAAAAAATCCTTACCCTTATAATGATATACCTAACTCACATAAAATGTAATTAACTGTGGATAAGCTAATTTAGTAATGACTAATTTACTAATTGCCAGTTGAGTGAATTATCCTTTCTACCATTGAAATACGTTTTGAAACCTTTTTACTTATGTTTTGAAACTTTTTTACTTATGTTTTGAAACCTTTTCTACATTTATCATTTATGTGGCCTTTTATTTAACATTCAGATTTGTTTCATAGCATGCTTTTTAATTAATTAATTTTTTGGTCTTTAAACTTTAGAGTAATCTCGGTCTAATTAATTTCACAGATAAAAGATCCATAGATCTTGACGGCCATCAGAACAGTCAGCTTTAGAAAAGCTCCTTAATCCCAAGGACTCTGTTGATAGCAATAACAATTCCTCTCCAATGTTTGTTACTTATAATATCCACATATTAGTTCTATAAATTCAATCAGCTTGTTTGAAAATTATTTTATGAAATTTATATTGCATAATGAATTGGTTATATTTATATGGCAAAAATTTGAACATAACATTGCAGATACGTCGACAATGTCCTAGAAATAATTTTCGTTCGGGTTAATACATTCAGTTTTAATAGGAGTTTACAATGTTTTATTTACATTTTGCACAAATTTTAAGATATTTTATATTTTACTTCATCGTCATCGCGATAGCTTGGTTTGAAACATGTCCACGCAGCATAAAATCAATAAATACATAAGCAAAAAAAAACCTTAATAAAAGCAATTTACAAAACGATGGTATCTTTTTAAAATAAATTTCTAGTAATCATAGTTTATAATCATTCTTATTACGAACTACAAAATATTTCACGATAAGATTGCTACGAAATCAAACAATAAGCCATAGGACAGGTAAAACAAAGGTGAGAAATTCGAAAAAACAAATAAAACTTACCACCAATCTAAAGTCGATAACTTTTGCCACTTTACACTATGTTTTAATAATCAATTAAAATATTATCCATTGTATGTTTCACAACGCACTTCTCACATTCACAAGTTTTTGTTTTAGCTGACAACCGGCCGCGTCACGAAAAAACAATTCACATCAGCACACGAAGCCACGATTGAATAAAAAACTTTTGTGTATTTCGTTCGAAAATGTATATTTTGCCCCCACCACGTGACAGTTAAGTGACAGTTGTGCTAGTTTTTGATTGGTCGATAACGAGAATTGTAGACAGAACCACAGAGTACATTTTTGTATACAGGAGAAATCTTGACATGAATGTATGATATTTATGAATAATTTTTATAGCTGCTATTTTTCATATGGGGTGAAAATCATTAATGTTATCAAAATTGGGATCAAGTTCGTCACATAAAAAATGATTTGTCATATGAGATTATAAATTTATGAATTTGTGCAACTGTTATTCTTCATACAATGTTATGAATTCATAACTACTGACAATTATAATCCGTAGAATTCATAGATTTCTACATTTAAGTCTCGGGCACTATCTGGACGATATTTATTTGTGTAAATATTTACTTTTTTATGTTTATATAGGTTAAAGAGTTAAAAAAGAGATTACTCGGCAATAGGCAGCAAAGGATAGGTATAGACAGAAAAGATAAAAGTAAAAGAAGGCTTTTTAACAGAAACACTTTTTACTTATGGTAGCCGGGTAAAAATGTAGTGAAAGTCTGATAAAATTTTCAAAACTCTCGGCAAGCAGTAGATTTTCATTTCTCACATACGAATTAGCAGAAATTAAAAAATAATATCACTGTTCTACGGTTATATTCAAATAACTATAATGTTCTTTTCTCCAGAATGTAGAACTGAAAATAAATCGGTTATGAACATATTTAGAATGAAATATATATATACTTTATTAACTGGTTTGGCTCTTAAAATATAAATCAAATTCACTGCTTTCATAAATTACAAACAGTTAATTCATTAGAATCAATATTAACCAAAGACTACTAAAAAAATATTACTGGAGCTTTGGATTTTATGTACAAAATGTGTAAAAAATATGTATACATATTTATCCACGGCTTAATTAGAGTGAAATTAATTATGCTTGCACGAAATCACTACACAAGAAGCAATAGTAGTTACATTTGATAATAATGAACCATTTCCTTTCGTTCTGAAATTATGTGTAGTAATCCTGACCACAGAGAACTTTATATAAATAAAAGTATCATCCAATTTTTCAAATCAGCGCCTCTAGAGTTAGAAGTTAGAAATAACAGGCCTGCGAGCTGTAGACATTTATATATCTATATAATTACGTATAAAGCGGTACTGCGAAAGTTGCAAACAAGCTTTTAACTATTTATGTTTATAATGTAAAAAAAGTTTATCTAGTTCTAAAATTAACTGTGTTTATTATAGAAATAAATGAACATTTACCTCCCTTAAAAATAAAGAAGAGTATAAAAACAATACAACCAAACTATTTAACCTTTAGCATAAGAAATATGTTTATTTTAATGAAGTAATACTAAAGTACACCTTTTACGTCTAGTCGCCAAAATGTTGTTAGTCCAGAAGAAATAACAACGGATCCAAATTACACAACAGCGCCATCTAGAGATATATGCTATAACAAAAAAACATTAAAATTTCTTCGAAGTATATATCAAAGATGTGAGAAGACCGTGAACCTGACGATAAATGTTGCTTAAAACATATATGAGATGGCGTTAGCAGCTTTTAGTGCACTGTTTAAACAAGGCTATACTATTGTGACGGACACTCTTTATTAATGCATATTATTGTTTATATTAAACATATTCTATTATTTTATGTGTGAATCCGCTAACGATAAATTGTGTAATTACTAGAAACTAATCTATATTCCAATTAAGATCATAAATAACCCACAGTATTGATGACACTGGAGGGCTAGTTAGTCATCTATAAATATTATATGGGCTTGGTTCATAATAAGTAGGTAATTGTAGATTTTTGAATTATTTTTTTATTGTAATTTACTGGAAACGGTGATGGCTTAGGTACGTAGATTTGATTCCTACAATGAGCCAGAGCTTGCACTGTAGGAAAAGTTGTGATGGTGCTATAGCATGGTGGTAACCCTTTACCAAATGCCTGCCTAGCTAGCTACCACCTTCATGTTGAAAATATGTCGCCAAGCACATATAGTTGTATTCCGTAAGCTGCATTTGAAAGTTAGTCTTCTTTTAGGTTTAACGGTACAAAGAAAAATAGCAAGAAATAATTTTGTACATAATAAAATATATCTATAAATAAAAAATAATGAGTATATGAAAAAATACTTATGTCCTCATTATGTTATCAACACACAACATCAATCTAATTTAGGGGAAGAGGACGGATTTAAACCGAATATTCTGGGGCGACTCAAGTGTTTAACCCGCCACTGGCAATAAAAGATGTTATTACAGGTTCAAAATTCTAAAAATACGTAATTACAAATTAGTTCATTTCACGTTTACAACTTGGTTGTAACACTAGAAATAGATATGAAATAGTAATCCCATCTTTTAGACTTAGAAAGATATAAGTTTTTTCTTTTGGGTTATGGTCTACGGTGTGCTCCCGAAGCACATTAGTTTTCCTAACAATATCTCCATAAGTAATTTTATTGTGTTTTGTTTATTAACTTAAATCATTAAAAAAATATGATTATACAGTGGAATAGTACAGTGATAGTGACGTCTATAACTCACAATTTATTGTAAATTGTAAACAATATTTGTAGGACCGAAAAAATACACTAAAAATGTTTGTGAAAGTAAACTAATCGAGTCTCCTACTGACTTCTTCTTGATGACTTTTACGAACCGGTGATAGTGTTTTCAAGTTCATAAGTATCTTGGTGTAAAACGAATAAAAACATTTTTACTAGTAGCCGCCCGCGACTTCGTCTGCCTTTGCATCTTTAAGAATGATTACACCAAATATAATCTTTCTGAAACACTAACCGTTCATGTAGCACATACCGAAATGGCTTTTAGATGGTATGATTTTTCCAACTTACAATACATTGTATCTTGCGTTGTATCTTGGCTAATTTTGCATGGTGGTATGGCTTTTTGTAAGTCCACCTAGCTAGCTACCACCCTCAAGTTGAAAATCTGTCGCCAAGCACCTGTTGGTGTATTCCGGCAGCTGCACTTGAGAGCCAGTCTCCCTTTAAAGTATATAAAAAAACAATCTTTTTACAAACAGACTTTTTTGTTATTCTAGTTTATAAGCTTTTGTATAGTTTTATCAAAACCCGCTGAGCAGTTTTTGACTGAAAGAGTAAGAAACACCCACCTTCAGAAACTTTTTAGTTTCTAATATTAATAGGATAGGATTTGAAGTTTATATTATGACCACAGTTTACGCATTACATTAACGCGACCGGAGCCGCGAGTAAGAACTAGTTCTAGATAAATATAGCTCGATCAGATATTACCTGTATAAGATGATTGTACGAATTACTACCGTGGCTGTGTTATTTTAATTTCACGTTATTAAAAAGATTTGATCATTTCCTGGAACCATGAAGGTGATTCGCATTGACTGGTTTCTCTCGTTGTATCGGCTATAACTGCCGCAGTATTTTTCTTGGTTTGTAATAAAGACGCAATAGATGATGTTTATATTTATACCAAAAATATATATGTACGAACGATCTAATATCACGGCAAATGTTGGTAGTCCGGTGGAACTGTAGAGGCCTTGCCAGGTCAACAGAGTAGACAAATCGAAAAGAAAAAAAAATACGGCAATTGTTCCTACTTGGTCTTACTAAATGTCCTACTTAATATTTATATATATGTATAGGTATATTATATATATATATATTACAATACAATAATTCGAAATTATATAAACATTGGCGATTTGTAAATCAACACAGTCTTAGATTACTAACCTGTAGTTATTGGATCAGTCATTTATGACAACATGCATTTGTGATAATTTATTTTTTACTAGCCATTTACCGCGGCTTCGTTTTCGTGAAAATGATTTTACTGTTTCATGAGAAACTCGGCATTTGATTTAGCTCGTCAGAGAGAAGAGTAAGACTTTCGGCTGAGATCGGCTTGTTTCGATTTTGTACAGCGTTACACAACGCCCTGACTGTGATAGACAAAGACAACACTATACGAAATCGAACTGAGCCGACTATCTCTGTCTTTCCTCCAACGTGCCACATTGAAAGCCGAGTACTGTGCATGTTTTATCCGGATTTTTTTACTTTGTAATTTTGTTAATATAACTTATTAACGGCTGAGTACTGTGTTTATATGTTTTTGTTTCTATAATTATTTATGGTTTGTCTTAATTATCCTTCAAGTGGAACCATAGAACTAGTGTTTGTTTTAGTAAATACTATAGGAATTAATGTATTGAGTATTGATTTATGTGACGTATTTCTTGTATTTGCGTCTTGCATTTTTGTTATATTTTTCATTCAATCTTGTACTGTTTTTTCTAGCATATTAATCCGCTAAATTTTGTTTGCTTACCATGTAATTTGGACGTTCGTTAGGCAACTAAAAATTAGCAGGTCACTATAGATAAACTATACTGCAACGTGAAGCGAAACGAGATTATCGTTGTTGGTGCAATGTTAACCAGTGCTTAAATTATTTTGTATTGACAGTGTTGTATCAATCGTAATTTTTTCTTTCTAATAGAGATGGTTATTACGGTGTACTTTCAAATTACTCAAAACTCACGAAAAGGTTTAAGCACATTTATTTAGTCCAGTTTCTTAATGATTTATATAAAGATACTAGCGACCGCCCGCGACTTCGTCCACGTTAAATTATAATGTAATAACAATAAAATATAGACTTACGTTATCCAGCGTCGAGTACAATATAATGGGTAGTATATAAACTTTTTCCATGAATAAAGCATATGTTCCAACTTTCCTTTCATAGTGGTCCACTGAAGTTTATCAGTCTCATATATATAAACTAACATTCATGTGTTTACATACATATATTTGATTGTCTTGAAGTGTCTCATGAGAATATCTAATCAAATATTTTATGAGGTTAAGATTTTTTTATGACATTGGAGGTATAATAGACAGGTTACCTGATGGTAAGTAATCACCGCCGCTCATGGAGACCTGCGACCCGAGGGGCATCACAGATGCGTTGCCGGCTTTTGAGGAAGGAGTAGGCTCGTTTCTTTAAGGTTTGTGGGTTGTATTGGTCCCGAAACGCTGCCGCTGGGAGTTCATTCCAAAGGACCGGAGTATGTGGGAAAAACACACGTAAGTGCGAATACCTGAGACTGTTACTATTAACAGGATAAATTAACTGTAGTAGATACAAGCATGTGTCTTATAACTTTGTAATTATTACAGTTATCATATACATGTACATGAATTGATAGACATATCTTTCTTATTCAACATGTACCTAGCTTAGAATATTTTAATTGGTATAAAATTATAGAGATTTATATTGTTGGGCATGCACTTCCTTTATTAGCCATTATTTTTGAAAAGGATTAAATAAATCTTCAATAATCTTATTGAGTATAACAAGACAACGTTTCCATGTAAACAAAATGTAAAGTACGAGCAAAGTGGAGTGAGAGAAACGTAGAGTGTAAAGCGCATGCGCGTGTATCGGGCGGGCGGTGTCGAGGCGCCGGCGCAGGGCGGGCGGGCGCGCTCAGTCCGCGCGCGCCCTCGCTATGGCTCGGTGGCCGCACGCTCTGGTGGCGGTGCTGCTGCTCGCCGCCGCGACCGTCGCGCGCAAGTCGCCCTCTGCCCCACCCGCCCCGCAGCCTAAACAGGAGCCACGGATCGAGGAGGTCACCGCCAAGCAACTCGAGCGAGTGCTACACGACAAGGACTTCGTAGCTGTGTACTGGTGTAAGTGCAGCGGTCCGGCACTGCTTGGCCGCCAGCCAGCGCGCCGTCCTCGAGCCGAGAAGCCCTCGGCCGGCCGCGGCGGTCGCCCGTGCGCGTGATATTTTCGAAGCGGCTCGGTTGCCGATCGTTGGATTATGCAACCGAGCCGCGGAGACAATAAAACTTGACCCGGGCGCCGCGCCGGCCGCTTCGTCCGCCTGCGCGCCCTAAAATGGTGCCGAGTCTCGTTTTTCCCGTTCCGTGAGCACCGGCCGCGGCTCCTCTGCCGAGGTCGAGCTGCGCCTACGCTCGCGGATCGGCTATAACCGTGTGCCGCTGAAATAGACTACCATTCCACAGCGGCATTCCGACTGTTTTCTTTTGTCGCCGGCTGTCGATGTGGTTCTGTTTGACGTGTCACATTCCTAGCGATATCTTTTCGTAAAAGTGCCAATCGTGTTTGTGTGCGTGGGATGGATGATTCTAGTCAACCTCATGGTTTAAATTGTGGCTATTAACAGTCTTGGCTCGATTATAACCATGGCTGTAATACTGTAATAAGCCCGCACTCATTCTAAACATGCTTAGATATATGTAGTTATACAAAAAGGACGGTATGCTATCCGTTACCACAGTACCTACTTACTGTCTTTTGGTTATGGCAGTAGTAAATTGGGTCTATAATATAGTCTTATCGTTTAGGTAGAAATGTTTCTAGCTTCAAAAAATATTTTCCACACTATACATAATGGTTAGTATCTGCAACAAGTTCGTGTAGGAAATCAGGAATTTATTTACGTCAGTTGTGCTTAAATAAAACTGCAAACAAAACAGAAACACTCTCTGCTTTTAACACACTTGTATTTGTTGTATCTGACAAGTATAGATACACGCGTTTAACGCCACTATAATGTTTGCAGATGTTAAGTCGATTTTATAAAGGAATGAAAACGATTTATTTTAAAGTCTAAACACGTTGGTATGTTTCAAAGACTCTATGGAATTATCTTCAATGCAAAACAATCTAGCCTTGATAAGATTGTCGTCATAAAATAATTTTTGTATCCCAAAAATAGGTCCCGGTCGCCTAGTGAGTTTGTGAGACTAGAGAAAATACCTAATTGCGAAAATGTTCCCAGTAACTATTATACAGTTTCAATTGGAATACATCCAAATTCATGAATTCTGTCGTTAATTTCTGGTTTAATTAAAATTGCGACAACCCAACGAGTTGAGTCGGTACAATTAATTTAAAGAATTAACTAATATGTCATATGCATATAATATAATATAAAAATTAATCATAGCAGCTTGCGGAATTAATTTATACAAACAATGCAATAAAATATTATGTAGTAATTTTTTACGTCAGACATCGTGAAGGTTAATGTTCTCGTTGCTAAGAGGGACAAAAGATTCACATCACATCCAATAGAATAATTTTACAATATTTGATATTACCCTCTTCTATATATTTATGCTTTAGTTCAGCAATGTAAGATATGAATGATTAGGTTTTGTAAACGAACGTTGCGTCTGCTTTTACGCAAAGTTTTCGTTGACTGTTGCGTGTGCAAGATTCGACACGGTGTAGCCTTCATTGCAAGTGCGCACGGGACGAGCTTTGTCAACAGTGCAATGAAACTGTCGTCGAATAACGATGTATTAAAGTAAATTATAAACACCCGCTTTTTACTAATAATATACACTAGTATCTTTAAATATTTTGGTATTACAGTGAACATATTAAACAGTAAAAACAAATGAGTTTCTCATAGTTAGTCATTTTGATTTCTCTTTTGTTACTTGTACTAGAGGTTGGTTTCCGCAACCATTATTTAGTTCGACGTGCCATATCGTATTCATTAAAATTGTTATCATATTAATTGCTGATCTTTATTTGTCTGTTCAAATGACTCTGTTATCTCGTACTCATTCGAATTGTCGCTTTCAACAACTATTCTATTTGTTTAGACAGATGTTAACAACGACATAAACTTTGTTTGATATCGAGATGGAACTAATTAGATATACGCAATATGTACTTCTTCATTTTATTGCCATAAGTTTTGTATAAGCTCGTCGTTGTAGTATTGTGCGTTTCAGGCGTATCTATTATATCTAGCAGCTTATTTCGTGGCATAATTATAGGGGTGATTCTCAATTACTATTAGTTCTCGACAGCTTCGGCTTTTCTTAGACTGTGCTGTACCATTAGTTGGATTCTATCTATTTATTTCAACGGACGGTCTCTCGAATTTTTTTATTGAATTTATATGGTGGCATATACATCTGCACTGACAATTATTGCGTCATATCTACGCCTCTTACCATTTCATTTTTTCGTTATGTCAATCAATATGACTCTTTTGGGACACCGGTATTATTTCCTTGATACCAATCTTTGGCTTTGAAATTCTACACATTGCCAAATTTTCATAATAATGTTGTTTGTATCGCTTTTTCCACGTTGTTGCTATATTTATCTTATGGAAATATTTTATTATTAGCAATATTAAATCATTAACAAGCAATGCGTAATTAGATAAAAACAATTTACTTTTGTTTTGCGGACATCCTGTGTTGTTTTTTTATCATATAAAAACAACATAATTAGTGATCATTTAAAGTCATTTGATCATTCAATTGAGTGATACTTGGAAGTTTTTGTTTTATAATTATCTGATAAATTTTAATTATGCCTTGAAAGATGAAAATATAAATTTGAAGGTATTCAGAACTTATTTAAAAATATTCTGTTCTTTATTAGATATTGTAATATTTCATTTGTTATTTGATATTGTAACTTTGAGCGTAATGTATGCCAAATCGAGAGTTTAATAAATAAATATGGGTAAACCACCAGTATAAAATTTGTTGCGTAAATCTTTTAACCACCAAATTGTATGCTGTTCTTTTCACGACGTATAAGGGAGATTTCAAATATTTTGTTTTTTGCATAGAACTGAAGTGCAATACAAATATACAAAAATAATAGTAATATACAGAACAATAATATTGAAGAACCTTCGAGTAATTTCTTTAAAATAATTCCTTTTTCACTTTAGGGGTTATATCTATTGCGAGAATTTCTTAATTACAAATTTGAGGTTACGGGTTTATTAATATTTCCCAAAACGTTCAAGTCGGGGTTCCTGTAGCTTAGGAGTCACGTATCATATTAATATATTAGGCTGATATGGTGTCAGTTACGGCCTTAATTGAAGCGATTATATATATCTATAACAAATTTGGATGATACTAGTCCTGTCATAGGACGAGAGGGACGACTGTCTCAGTTCTCAGTTCTCACTTTTCGATATATCAATCGCGAGTTTCTCTCTAGTATAAATTCATTTATTCGTTGCTTTCCATGCCTTGTTGAGTACAAGTTCCAAGCATGCACACGACAAGTGTATATTAGAGGCAATCATGGGAGGCGTCATAATCGGCCCATGATTCATGATAAAACTTGCCTCGCATCAGCACTGGGCTTACTATATAATTTTAGTAATATTTGACCGGCTCCTTCCTCTTGATAGCAAAAGTAAGCAATATACGTAACCTATGATATATCTGAACTGAGGCAAACACTTGATATTAGGGACCCTTTCTTTCGATATTTGTGATTTCTAGAAACGACAACAATTCCTCTGACAGAAACATCACGTACTACGCACGCGGTGAAGAATCAAATTGGAACGTGTTTCAAAAATCGATATTGCGACGTGATCTGAATGGTAGGGGATTTAGTGAAATAAATATAATTAATAACAAACGGATTTGGCACACTTTAAATTCCTACTACGGTTAAGTGATCCGACCTCAAATTATACATATCTTTATTAAAGTTCGGTTGTGTTTGGTACATAATCTTAACATATTAACATTTACTTTGTTTACGAACTCTTGACAATTATTTTGTTTAATTTTTACATAGGTAGAAATTTTATCCTCTACAGACTTATTTTAGAAGACTAGTACTCGTCCAGTTGTTGAAATTCAACCATAATAATACGAACAAACTTGTGTACCTATTGTACAAATATTGTTGATTATAGAAGTAAGAAGGGTGACGTACGAAGATCAGAGGCTTATATAAATAAAGACTTAGGTCTTGTCGATATTACATAGTAGATAAAAACTATTTCCAAAAATTTTTATTGATAGTTCGTCCATAGGTACTAAAATAAAGGAAATTAGTTTAACAAACAGAAGAGAAAAAGGTCCCGAACCGATTTATATTATTAGCCTATTTATATATACATTTATTCAGTATCACCAGAATACACATTTACGACATACGCTATGCGTTTTCAAATAGACGTTTTTTTTTTATTTTACCATAATTATCAAAGAGTGCCAACTTTTGCTACCATCGACGTCACTACGCTCATACATATTATGAACCAACACCATGAATCAGTAAACATCGAAAATAAATAGCGCTGTGTGAAACGGGACTCCGGTACGAACTGCGTCATTCTGATTTAATGAATAAAAAAATATATAAACTATCCCCTTGAAACGTCTTTCTGGCCGCATAAAAGTTAAAAACGCCTTGACAACGAATTAAGAGTTTTACTCAAATTGTAATAAAGTAAGATTAATTGCTTGAAGAGGCGAAATTAGTCTGTTATATTTATTTTTAAAATATACCTTGAAGTAATTTAAAAAATTGTGAATATAGAAATATATTCATCACGATGTACATACATAAAAATATATAAATCAAAGTATAAAAATAAATATTAGCTACGTGCGTCCGTCCGTTTTTAACATGCTATTTAGCTGACTGTTTATTTGCAAGCGTGTTTATTTTTATGACAATTTACAATAATAAACTTTATATATGGAAATAATATATACGTTATGATTTATAATACTATTATGTAAATGAGACAAAATCAATTGTAGTTACACGAAGATAACGTATAGGTTTAGTATAAAGATCCCAACGTAGTTAAAACCGCGAGCGGTCGTTAGTAATTTATAAAATAAGTAATTACATCTAACGTTCGCTATTTGTTACACTATAGTACATGTGATTTGTTTACATTCAATAAAATAAGCTGAAAGTGTCATGAACCTTGTCGTAGAATAGTTATTTATAAATTAATACATTAAAAAAAAACTTTGTACCCCTTTTTAAGTTGATTATATGTAGCATAAGAAGGCATTTTTGGTTTATTAAGAAAATTTTAAATTCACTGAGGATTTCGTAGCAATAATCAGGCTGCCTTGCGCGAGAGAGCTACAGATAATTTATTTTTATTAACGAAAACCTAATAATTAAAAAAAAACTATATTATTGTAAAAGCTTGCCATTATGTTTAGCAAAGTTCAATAGCTGTAATTGGTACTGAAATGACGCCCTCTCTGTGCATCCACCAAAACCGAATGTAATTATCTATATTTAAAAAATATGAGTTATAATGTTTGATGAAAAGATAAACCAGATTGAGTTTCTTGCCGGTTCTTCTCGATGACTGTGTTGTTTTCCGAACCGGTGGTAACTTTGATGTTCATAAGCGCCATCTCAGGGACTAAACTAAATAAATTATTTTTTATTTTGATTGAAAAACAGTGAAAATTGGCCTATTTTGAGAATGCGTCCTAAAGCACAGTGCATATTGTATTAGCAAATAGAAAAGTGTGAGGCTTAGTATAGTTAAAGGCTGTATGGAGAAGGCCTGCAGAAAGATACAATTTATATATGATACGTGTTACACTTACATTGAATTAAAATAAAATGAAAAGTCATTTCATTACTTTTATACTGGATGTTAAAAACATCAAAGTCAAATATATACCAGTCTGTGGTCGTACAGTCGCTCTGAGTAGAGACTAAAAACTAACGAAATATTAGCGGGTTCGGCAGACGTCGTCCAGCTTGGAATATAAGAAATTCTGGAATCCCATCACAGCACAACTTGCCGGGTCCAATTAGGAGACTAACCATCCAGGGACCACTCAGACAGTCACAAGAAAATTCCAACTGCTTCTAGGAAGATTTTATTCACGAGACATACGTACAGAAGAATTATATGTATTTAAATAAATTGAAAATTAATACCTAAAGTATTATTTGTATGCGCTCGTAGTTGACATAATATATACACAGTGATTACTAATGTACACTATAAGCTACTTTGACAAAAGAACATCTATTATTATTACTAATATTACAACGTTGAAATGAAAAAAGAATACGGTTGAATTTCTACCACTAACTTAAATTAATCTGGAAAATGCCCAAGAGTAATAAAACTAAATATATCAAGCAACGACAGATTGTACGACATCGTTCACAAAATGTTCAACTTTTTTCATTTACTAATAGACATTGTTTACTATTTTGAAATACTTTTGGCTACGAGACATTTTGTAGCTCATCTACATCCAGCCGCTAAATACTGCTGTACGCGATGACGAATATAATTTACAAAGTACTGCTGTGGTCGCACTGAAGACCGACTATGAAAAATTATTCTTAACATACTTCGTCCTCAAATATAAGCATTGAATGACATTGAAATATTTGCCGGTTCTTTGACTTTCACACAAAAAATCATCAGCCAGAAGAGCGCTGGACAGCTGCTAGTATGACATAGCGCCAGGACGAGACAATCGTCATGAATTCATAGACTATATGGGGCACAGTCGTGTTTACATATTTGCACTGCTTAATTAATTACTGGCTTCTGGGCAAGTGGGCTTTATGTAAACGTAAGGTTACAATGTCAGATATGATATACAATCTAATTTACTGAACAACACGATATTCGTTGTAAAAAAAATTGTCATCTCAACTTGCTGTTTGCACATACAATTGCTTGTAATTTGCGACATTGCTGGTGGCAGTAACTGAACTGTAAGATTGACGCTCGTCTC
Organism: Antheraea assamensis; assembly: GCA_035772565.1. NCBI lineage: Eukaryota > Metazoa > Arthropoda > Insecta > Lepidoptera > Saturniidae > Antheraea > Antheraea assamensis. Next base: position 433,521 of record JAQQSE010000066.1, on the reverse strand, counting down.
AAGCATTATTGACAACCGTTCATAAATTCCAATATACATGCGTCCATTAGAGAAAAACAGTAATTTTATGGAGTAAAAAAACTGCGTTTAGATTTGCTCAGTATTTAATTAAATACAATTTCTCGCCAAACTTTTTGACCGCTCTGAACATAGTTACGCATAACAGAAATTTAAGTATAAATACGTATATGTGTATAGTATCGAGGCAACTTAAGGATAAATGAATGCCTATTTTAGATTACTATAATATTAATTTAACTTGTTTTGTATTAAACTGTAGGTATACTACATTATGTGCAAGTCCCAACTTTCGGCTATATTCAGATCGGCGACTTTATAAATAAATAAATATACCAGAAAATAATATAAATTAGGGATAGTTGACCTATTTACACCTAAAACCTATTTTAAATTATATTATATCTTATTATTATAAATAATATTATTTACCATATATAAATAGTAGTTAAATTTACTCAAATCAAATAAAAAAAAATCTAATTTTTGGTTCCATTTCCACGGTATTAACGACTCATTACATTTTTTTTTTCGAACTGACTACAGTGTTGACCTGGCAAGGCCTCTACAGTTTCACCGGACTACTAAGGGGAGCGCTTAAGGCATTTATCCGATTTTATTTAGGTATTCATAACATACAGGAGTAGCTTTAATAACTTTATAGCATTTATGTGAGTTACAGGAGGTTATATTATAATTTTCTTGGGATTTTTGCTAAGTTTAGCAGAATACATCCTTATAAAGCAATTCTGTACGACTAAATCGATAATTTTATTTATACTCGCCATACAATAGGCTATGAAGTTTTATGATAAATCTTTACAAATTATTATACGAGCTGAAACGATCAAATTGTAGGCAACATACTTTATATATTGTTTTCGTCAAAAGATTTGTTTTTTTTTTTTTAAAGATAAACACGGATATTATCTGCCTATCTACATTGATTCTATCTATTAAAAACGTTATTGGAGTGTCTATTAATAAAGACTAAATACAGTTTTATCTCAGATAATAATGTTAAAGCGCTGAGTGATAGAAGACTCGTTCAACTTGTGATGGATTTAGTAATATTTTATAAATGAATACCTAAACAATGAAATTTAGCTGCGGATGTATGAAGGAATTAATAAATTTAATGAAAAGAATGACGATAGATTTGATTAAATAAGTTCAGTTGTTCTGAAAATAGACAGAAACTTGTAATGCAGACGGATAAACATTAAAAGTAATCGACAAAATTGGCTAAAATGAAAATGGAAATAGCTGTAAGACTCACTAAATAATCTTTTTTTTTATTTATATGTAGCCTTTCACCACTATCTGATCTTATTTTTTCTCGAACTGACTAACTCTATTGATGTGATGGGCCTTCACAACTTCACTGGATTAAAACACAATCTGATCTAATGTTACGTGATAATATAGCTGAAAATGATAATATCCAAAATTTTGCTGAATTTGCTATCGAGCGGAGTTACCCACAAAGCGGTCGGCGGGAAGAAAAAAAAAGAAATCCTGTCTGGTGACCACGTTTTGGCTAACACCACCATCAATGTTATTGCGATGCTCTCGTTCTCAAATAAGCCATTATCGCAAATCTATGCGAATCAAAACGCATGACGTAAGGTTATCTGGTCTACACTTTAATAAATTCTTAGTGTATATTTTTAGATTTTCAACGATATCCACATCATTGCATAATAATCATGTAAGTGATCCATCATATGAATATACTATAGCTATTGGTACAAAATTAGCTCCAGTTTATCTTTTATGTTAGAAATCTTCTGTATGTTAGAGATTAGTTTGTTATAGTTTCATCTTCATTATCTATATGTGTAGAGGCATTTGATTTGGATATAGGGCTTTTCCTTTACGTAATTATTTTATGTACGCTGTATATTAATATATATTTAAAACAAGTACAGAAATGAACAGATATGATGGATCGTTGTGGAGGGTCATGTTCATGAAATAAATTTGGCGTGTATGCCAAAAGCGTTGCGAATGTAATACGTTGATTGAATAAGGATTATTATTATGTTTGTTCTTATCCCCATTTATAATAATACTAGCAGGACCGGCAGACGTTGTCCTGCCCTGATAATAAAAAAATATATACTTATAGATATGCATGAAAAGCTTAAGGCGGCTTGACTGCTGCCGGTTCTTTTAACAATTATCATTATATTTCAATCAATTTACAAAAATAACTTCACAAATTATATACCTAAACCTTCCCCATTAATTATTATATCTATTGGTGAAGTCCGCATTACAATCCGTTCAGTAGTTTATCACGAACATCCAGAAAGACGCGGCGGACGACTTTGTTCTATAATATGTAGTGATAGTATACTTTTTCATAAGAACCTTCGGGAGCGTCAATCGAGATCCTATATTAAATACATACTAAGTCAGTTAATTTTATAGAAATGAGGTACATTAGAACAGTGGCAGATACATTCAAATGAGTTTAACCTTGTCACCTATGTCGTTACGTTAAGCCTAGAGCGAGACTGGCTCTCAAATGCATCTGCTGGAACACACCAACAGGTGCTTGGTGACAGATTTTCAACTTGAGAGTGGTAGCTAGCCAGACGGACTTAGAAAAAAAGCCCTAACATCATGTTTGTTTATAGAAGATAATAATAGCTGGAACTACTATTACGATTTTGAACATTATTTTACGAATAAAAGGCTACGTTATTCTTGAATATGAAGGAATACAACATGATAGTCTATAATGAATATTAAATTACGTCAAACAGAACTATAACATCAGATTGATAACGGCGTTGCTTTATGAAATGTATCATATTATACTTGTCAGGTTAATATTCTTTGCTACTTTGTCTCTATTATATTTTGTGGTATTTATATTACTTCTCCAAAGAACTTTGACTACCAAGTATAAGTATAATACCTATATATGTCTTTAAAGTCTTTAAAGCAATAAAAGATATACCTAGTCTTGCCATAAATACTGAAACAAAGTAAAAAAAAAATCTATTGCAAATAACATTTATTACTTTTATAGTGTGTTAGTTTAATACATGAATATAAAACAATTTAAAATATAAAAAGCTTATTCGAAGTGGTCTCCATTGGCTGCAATACAGTCCTTTAAACGTTGAGGCCAGTTATCAATAGAAGCACGCAATCTTTCCATGAGAAAATTTTTCACTGCCAATCGTACGGATTGTTTTAGGGACTCCAAATTATCATGGCGTTTAGAGCAAGCCGTACTCTTTAAAACTGACCATAAATCATAATCCAGCGTATTAAGATCGGGACTAGACAACGGCCAGTCTTCAGCTCTGATGATTCGAAACGTTCGTTTCCAATCAAGACTGCGTAAACCAAGCTTTATGACCCGGCGCCGAGTCTTGCTGGAAGGATCATTCTTCATTCATGGTGTTTTTAAGTGCCTTTACTACCTTCTCAAGAATGGAATCTTGATACACTTGTACCGATGTTTTGATACCTTTTCAAAAGTATGGCTCAGTTACTCCTTAATAGCTAATACCCCATCAAACCATCACTGAAGTTGGATAGTGCCCACGTTGCACTCTGTCGACTAATCGGGAAGCTTCCTTAGAGCTTTGAGCATAAATACGATCATTTTGTTTGTTAAAATGTTGCTCAACTGTAACAATTTTCACATCCGTAAACAAAATTTTTCTGTGACCTCCGTCTTCGTACCGCTTCAGTAGTTGTTTCGATTTTACCACCCTAATATTTTTTAAATTATCAGTTAAGAAATGACCAGTACGTCTCTTATAGGATGCAAGTCCTAAGTCATCTTTTAAAATACGCTTCCTGGCTCTAGGTGCTATCTTCATCTCCCGAGATAAAATTTTTTGCTTTCGGACAGGATTTCTTCGAATTCTTTCCCTTACTGCTTTGACTACTTTTTGCGGACGAACACTACATGGACAGCCAAACCTTTTTCTGTCACAAACAGAGGAGGTCTCATTGTACCTATTAATAGCCAGTACACTACAGTACACAAACATTTTACTAATACCAAGCGTATGGAGAGTTTTAAAAATTTGTATTTGGCTCCATACCTACTTTATGTAATGCAATCACAGCGATTCGATTATCTTTATCACCCCACTCCATTTTAATATTGCAAAATATTGTACAGAGTATTGGCGCCAAAATTAAAAAAACCCAATGAACAATCATATAAAAATGACAGATTCCAAATTGAAATGTAATATTTCGTTTATTTTTAATTGTAACAGTATTTATGGCCAGACTAAGTAAAAAAAAAAGCATACATAAAAATAAAATTACACTTTCCTAAACAGATGCAAGAAGCTGCGTAACATGCGACAAGGTGTTAGATGAATTAGAGAAGATAGACGACGACACAGACACGTTCGGGGTGGACTTCGTTAAGATCAATGACAAGCGGCTCGCGAAGCAGTATGGCATCACGAAATTCCCCGCCCTCACGTATTTCCGTGAGAAGGAACCGATCATTTACGAAGGTCAAGCAACAATAATAATCTCATATATATCAGACTTATTAATGTAATTTAAATTTAGTACAAAAACATTACAAATCGATTTCTTTTAAAACGTATATAGCCTTAATTTAAGCTTTCAAGGTAAGGTGTCGAATTGTCTTTGCAAAATGGCTTTCTCTCATTACCAATGAATTATGATATGGATTCAAAATGGTATTTGAATATTTTTTTTTAATTTATATAGGGTTTTTTTATGGCTATATCTGTCCCATAGTAACCATAATTTAAATGACAGACTGAATAACGTAAATAAATTATAACTAAACAAATTATTAAAGATAAGATGAACGAGAGCGTCACTAATGACGACCCAACAACTTAAATAGACTCAGTGCTTCAACACTATTAGGTTTAGATACTTAGCCATGAAACATTCCAATATCTTGTAACTTGAAATTGAGTGTTGACATAGTATTTAGATGCGGCGTGTAAATGTGTGTAAATACATATAAAAATTAAAAATGAAAATGGACTAGATTATTAGTAACCAGCATGCATCGTGAACCATCTACAAAAAAATCCGCAAAGGATGGTCATGGTACTATTCCGATATGTTCAATAGGTTTGAGCAAATTAAGCCTCAAAATAACTGTATTGTCATTATATGTATAGAAAGAAGATTTGAAGATTAAATTTTATCAATGGACATTAATGCAGTATTACGTTGAAAAATAAAGAAAAGTTCATTTTATTAAGCATAATTATAGACTCGATTTAAATGACGTCCATCAGCAATATATTGATCGATATCTACGTGATTTACATAGCTATAGACTAAACCGGCCTTAATCAATATGCCGGAAAGAAACCATAACTTTGGCAACAATATTGCGCTGGGGATAAACGCCAGACATAATAGCTAATGACCTTCGACTTGTTAATTTAGTAACCGCCACATAGTCTGTAGAAGAAATGGGAGGTATCATATGCAATAACTTTTAATATGCTACTAAAACTGGAATAAATACAATACTGTATTTAGTTACTTCTGTAAATTAATGTATTTACGCAATGCTTAGAATCGAGCGGAGTAAGGCAGATTAGCATATCCTTAAACTCACTAACGGATTAACAAAGGCTAATGAAAATGACTAGGAAATTATTTTGTAATGTTGTAAACTATTCCTATTATAGGAGATCTCATGGACGAAGAAAGCGTCCTGGATTTCTTGACGAGTTTAGAAGCAATGGACCTTCCCGACCGGATAGAAGAAGTAAACCAAAAAATTTTAGCAAAGATTATCGACGAAACTGATTATGTTGCCGTTCTCTTCTGTAAGTATGGTGTGATATTTTTGGGTTTTGTACTTCGTATATTAGTGGTAAATTCGATTCATTACTTTTCAACTAACCTCCGTCAGAATCTATAAATTCTATCAATGTAGAACTATCTAGTTGAGATATCTTCCGCTCAGTCGTAATCATCTTATTGTCACCAAAGGAGTTAGAAGAGGCGTCTGTATATTGTGCCGTGTGTTTTATTGTGTTTTTGACGTAGGTCCTGACCACAAAAGTTGCGGCCCGTCAAACAGTAAGTAAGACTCCCAGTTGGCGGCATGAAATATTTTAATGTCGGTGTGGCTGTAACTCTTCTTGCTTCATAGAATAGCGTTAGTGTATATTTATGATCCAGACGTGCTTTTCGCTTAGTTGTTAAACGAAATTACGTTGGCATTAGAAGTATGAAACTAGTAATTAAATTTTCTAAATTCCTATTCCAAAATATTTGAAATGTACAATTAATGATGAATACGACTAGTACATAGGTATATAATCCTGTTACAACATATTATTAAACACTTACAATTCGATAAGATTAATAATATTTATCCAAATAACTTTCTAAAACAACAGTTACATTCCGATGGTCATTTGAACGTTATTAATTTCACAATAATATTGATAACTACAGCAATAACTATTTAAACTACCTAACCAATGATTACGAGGATTCGGTTTTATTGTAAGTTTTATCTAAGGTAACGTAGAATCAAGAACACTTTTGCATTATCGGGTTGCGAAGCAAACTATTTTTGTTGAGCTATTTTCGTCTCGCTAGCAAGCTCGAATTGACGAACCATCTTGTCATTGCGACTTTAAATACTCGTTTTGACTGTTTATATGTAGGAGAGTTGATTAAAAATTGGAAAATCAGTTATGCAGATCAGAAAATTAAAGGTGACCTTGACCTACATAATTCGAAGCAACAGACTGTCTACAGTACAGTAAATGTATAAATGTTCTATTTATACCAAAGAAAAACATCAAATGCCTCGCCTTATACTGTAGAAATGTTTGTTTCATTAAATATAAACAGAACTAGTGTATTTACTAATTGATTTTTGGATTTACTGGAGATACTCATGATATTGCTTTATATTTTCGTAGCTGTTACAAGAGACAACATTCACAATAATAATGTTATACTGCACGGATCACGCTTTGCGAATTCCTTCGCACACTGTTTTCTTTTAACACACAAAGCAAACATTTAGGTAAACGCACTTAACTGCACTGCTTCACATTTTTTATGGAGTATGATTAGGATTCCTAATAGATAAATTTTATTAAGTCCACGTACCAATAAACCGACCAACGTTTCAGATAAACCAGAATGCAAGAAATGTGCGAAAGCTCTGCAAGAGTTGGAAAACATTGACGATGAGGCTGACCAGCTTGGTATCGGTTTCGTGAAGATCCACGACGAGGAATTAGCTGAAGAGTACAGTCTTGGCGATATGCCAAGACTGGTGTACTACAGGCATCAAATACCTATTATCTATGAAGGTTTGTGAGTCATTTTTATGGCCGCTGACGTTTGAATTGAGAAACCGGATAGCGATCTGGATGCTTGTTGCTGTTTCACGTCAAATAGAGACTGATATACTTTCACTATGCTGCACGTAATTGATAGTAACGGGCGTGCTGCTTCTAAAATATTATCACATAAACTATGCTACGCTGGCGGACTGCTGTATAGTTAATGGGAATATAAAGTATAGGGTTTTAAATAAAGTCGTTTTTTAAAAGCCTAAAACTTTATCACTATAATTTCAAAAATATACAATTTTTAATAAAAGCTATTATAAAGAAAATATACTTAAATTTACAAGTGGATTTCGACTATAATTATTTTTTAAAGTATTAACATTGTTGAAGTTTATTTTACCAAACCATGGACTTTTCTATAATCGTTGCACACATATAATTAATAAAAATACTGTTTCTAAAATATTTCTATTGATTACACTAAAGCTTGTTAATAGATACTAAATTAAAAAAAGAAAATCGATTGATAAATAGAGGAGAAAAATGTACTGTATTGTTTAATCGTCGCCTATTTGTATATACATTTATCTTTGTAATCATTCCCTAATATTTTGATTAGTTTTATCTCAATACAAAACAATTAATTGCAGGTGAACTAAGCAAAGAGGAAGATGTATTGGAGTGGTTGATTGCTAATAAATCGACTGGGGATGAGGAAGATATAATCGAAGATGTCACGGCCAAAACTTTGAACACGCTTATTATTAACGTGGATAACCTTGTCGTATTATTTTGTAAGTAAACTTTATCTTGTACTCTATTTCGTAATTAACTACAATATCAACAATAAATAAATAGTACATTAAAATAATATTTTATATTATCTGTATATCTTACATTCCCATAGGATAATAATTTATGTATTGAAAAAATAGGTATTTGGAGCTATTTACATATTCCATTATACAGATAAACATGCACCATTACATGCAATGATGATTATTCTAAAATACAATGATTTACAGATGACCATGGTGATAAAGAATCTATGACTGTTCTTGAAGAACTAGAGAAGATAGACGACGATTGTGACCGCCATGGCATTCAATTCGTTAAGATAGACGATCCAAAGGCTGCAAAGGCTTTCGGAATTGACAATGTACCCTCAATCGTCTATTTCGAGAAACAGATACCTAATGTTTACGACGGTAAGTTTCATTTAGGATTACATAAATAAAATATATTTACCTTATTCCATGATAATAACCTCTTCATTTAAATAACACCAAATGTATTTATAAAATCATAGGTGACCTTGAAAATGAGGAGGTTATTCTTCAATGGCTTGTTGATCAACTGGAGAAGGATGAAATCGAAGATGTCACTGACGAGATGTTAGATCGCCTTATCAAGGATGGAAAAACTGTCGCTGTTTTATTCTGTAAGTTAAAGCAATAAAATTGTTTGGTATCAACACCATAGTGTACTATTATCTAATATTTATATTTACAGATGATAATAATGACCGTAAATCGCAAAAAGTCCTTAACGAATTAGAGAATATTGATGACGAATGTGATCAATTGGGCATTGCATTTGTAAAAATAGATAATGACGAAGAAGCTAAAGAATATGGCATTGAAAAGATTCCAACACTACTTTACTTTGAAAAGGGTATCCCCACTTACTACGAAGGAAACCTAGAAGAAGAAGAGAAGGTTCTCGCTTGGTTCAGACATCAGGCGGTAAACGATGAAATTGAAGATATCACTGATGAGATGCTCGACCTGATCATAGAGAAAATGCCTTACGTTGCTGTATTGTTCTGTAAGTATTTTTGTACTCTTTAATTTTTAGCTCTTTATGTTGACTCGTTTGAAACAATTATATGCTTTTGTAATTCAACATTTCTTAAAAAAAAATCCTACAATATACGTTGGTATTTTATCCTATGAAGAACTGACATATAAATGAAATACAGTTCTTCTAATAAATTTCAGACGACAAGGATCAAAAGAAAAGTCAAAAGGTGTTAGTTGAATTGGAAAACATTGATGATGAATGCGACCAAAATGATATTGCATTTGTTAAAATTGACGACGATAAAGAAGCAAAGGAGTACGGCATTGATACAATACCGACAATGGTATTCTTCGAGAAGGGAATCCCTCATATCTACGAAGGTGATTTGATGAAAGAAGAAGAGCTTTTGGGATGGCTGCTCCATCAGAAACGACACAGTGAGATCCCTGAAGTTACTGATGAAATGATGGACAAACTTATTGAAAGCGCCCCTTATTTGGCAGTTATTTTCTGTAAGATTTTTTTTTTACTTATTTTATATATTATAATTTGTGTGTATTGCTTTATTTTTATTTTATTTTTTCAATATATCATTCTTATATTTCTTTTTACATAACGATGTTATATTCTGTAGATGATAAAGATGACAGCCAAGATATCAGGATACTGAATGAGCTTGAGAACATCGACGATGAGTTAGAAAAGGAAGGTATTGTTATTGTAAGAATGGATAACAAAGCAGAAGCCAAGGAATATGGAATCGATCACCTACCTACTTTAATTTACTTCGAAGAGAACATCCCAGCTATATATGAAGGAGACCTTATGAACGAAGATGAAGTGTTGGAATGGCTCATTGAACAGAAAAACAGCGCCACAATTGAGGAGGTCACAGACGAAATTTTGAAAGATTTGATTGAGGAACACGAATATGTAGTAGTTTATTTCAGTAAGTGTTATTCCTTTGCTTCTATTGTGTTCTACGATTTTGTTTTAGTAAACTGGATAAGTTGTAATGTTGTTGTGAGATACTTTGTAGAAAAAAATGTTTTATACAAATTTCCAGGTGGTAATTGTGAAGAGGGAGAAGAATGTGATAATATTCTAGAAGAATTAGAGAATATTGATGATGAACTTGATGAAACTGGCATCATCTTCGTAACCACTGAAGACGTTTCTCTCGCAAGAAAGTACGGAATCAAAACTTTCCCGACACTAGTATTCTTTAGAAATAAAGATCCACTAATTTATAAAGGTGGGCTTTATTTTTTACAGGAAATGCATTTTACACATAATTTCGTATTCAAGCATTAATCAAGTTTATCCATATTAGTTAATATTAATCTTAATATCAAATTAACCTTGGTATAGCTGCTATCTTAGATTCTACTATGATTCTCGTATTATTTCTTTGATCTTGTGCCATTTTTCAAAATTTTTAACTTCACGTTCTTGTGTGGTTATCAATTCAAGGAAAGATTATGACTATTTTTATACTGAGATGATCTCGAGCTAAACTTAATTTTAAAACTTGACTGTATATTTTCGACATATTGTTAAATGTTTTGTCTATTTTGATGTACATAAATTATTTATATGCGTGACAAAATTAACTTACATTTGGTGGAATCTAATGAGGATCCAACGTGCAATCTATGATGTATTCAATTCACTGGACTTTAGAAGCAGACAACAATTTATAATAGTATTCATGTTATAAAGAAAACTGAGCATAACTACATAAAATTTCGAAATTACAGGTGATATAGAAGATGAAGATGAAGTTTTGGCGTGGTTGACCGACGAAAATACTCTAGAAATTCCTGGAAAAATTGAAGAAGTTAACGCTAAAATGTTGGATAAAATCTTAGAAGAGAATGATCATGTCGTTGTCTTCTTCTGTAAGTAATTCCCAAAATGAAAATTACTAAAATACATCAATATAAATTTCTTATAAATTAAGGCGATAAAGTTGAGGTAAATTCTATATAATTAAAATTAATTATTACAGATAAGGAAGGAGACAAAAAGTCACAAAAAATATTGAGTGAATTAGAAAACATTGACGACGAATGTGAAGAGAAAGATATTGACTTCATAAAAACATCAGATAATGGTATTGACAAAGAATATGATCTTCCTGATTTACCAGCTTTGGCTTTCTATAGACACAAATTTAGGACCATTTATAATGGAGATTTGATGCATGAAGAAGCCATCCTAAAATGGGTTTTGGAACTTCACGACTCTCAACCCGATGTCATTGAAAGTGTCGATAGAAAAACTTTGAAGGATCTCATTAATGATGTCGAACATCTGGCAGTATTCTTCTGTAAGTACAAAATAGCCGTATTTGTTAACACCATAGCACCTACATATAAATTTAGATCAAAGTAAATATATGAAACTAAATTAGATAAGTAAATTGCAACTAAATTTTCCTTAGGGTTATTTTTATTGTTATTACATAAGAAGATTTTTTTGTTCGAATATGGTGTACTTCTATTAGCCCGCTTCGTCGTTCACGTTAATGTATTCTTGACCAACCACTTTGGAACAGTATTTTTTTCTGGATAATAGGTGCCCCATATACTTTTTGTACCTGTAACAATATCTATACAAAATTCCATGTTAATCGGTTGAGTAGTTAAGGAGTGAAAGCGTCGCAATAAACTCACATTCCCATTCATAATATTATTATTTTCTTTTGTCAGAAAGGTGTTCATCATAACGTTTGCCTGCGCCTAAGTACCAAATGAAAATATTAAATAATGTTAAATTTATAATAATTTCTAATAAAATAAGTATTTTTATTACAGACAGTGATAATTGTGACACCTGTGATGATATACTTGAAGAATTAGAGACAATAGACGATGATACAGACAAACATGGCATTCAGTTTGTTAAGTCGAAAGATTCTAAATTAGCTTCTGATATTGGTATATTCAGCTTTCCAGCTTTAGTGTACTATGAAACAGGAGTTCCAATTATGTATGATGGTAAGTAAGTTAATTATTGCAAAAAAAATGAGTAATACTTTTTGTTATATCACAATGAAAGAAAACGAGTGCGTATTTATGAATATATTATTTGTTTTTCTAACTTATGTCTTCTTTATAGGTGACTTAAAGAATGAAAATAAGGTCCTCCAGTGGCTTGTAGATCAAAAAAGTAAGAACCCACATCCATTCTGTTAAGAAGTGTCTAATTTAATATTTATAGGGTCCAGAATTCTGTTGTAATAAATATTCTATAGTTAAAATACGTGCATGACATCATTCTTGATATCTTTATATGAAAAATTGTACAATTTTATGACTTATATGCTAAATGTTTGAGCTATGTCAATTTGCATGACAGTTACTAATGCCTGCAGGTGAACATAGCGTCCAATTTAAAAATAGAGGTAATATTAAAAGGAACGACAATGCAGATGATGATGGAGTTGGGTATGTACGTAATAAAAAAATATTTCCAGCGACAAAATACTTCTCGGAGAATAAAATTGGTGCTGATTTGAAAACCACAAAAACATTTAAAGGCGTAAATCCAGGAAACAAGAAAGATCAGTTAGGTCAGCAATATAATCGAAAAAATGATGGTGATGGCGACAATAAGCGTGGCAATGATGAACATTTCAAAGCATCTACGAAAGCTACATTCTTAAAATATAATAATCTTATGAATCAGGCTAATTCTAAAATTGTTACTAAATCCCAATATACTAGTAATAAACCAACACAATATCTCAGAAAATATAGTCATAATAATTATAATGATGACGACAATAGTGTTGAAAATGATGACGAAGATGATGACTCTAACTCTATTGCCGATAATAATGACGATGACGATGACGATGACGATGAAAATGACGACGACGACGACGACGACGACGACGACGACGACGACATAGACAACGACGACGACGACGACGCTGATGATGATGACAATGACAAAAAAGACGATGAAAACGACGTTGATAATGACGATGGGGATGATGATGATGAAAATAAAGAAGGAATGTATAATCAAGTCATAAGGGGAAGAAAGATAACCGAAACAAATGAAGGTAACAACAACGATGAAGACGATAGCTTTTTTAGTAGAATAAAGCAAATGTTTACAGGTAAATTCGTAGCGTGGATCCCCAAGATATGACTCCTGCACGGAGGATTGTTCCCACTATCGTCACATCTGCATGGTCGAATTTATGAACCCGCATGGGTCTTACCACTTTAGCTATCGCCTGCAGTCATTTGCGCTTTTCGATTTAAATGTTTTGAATTATTATTACTAACAAATTATTTAGAATTAATTGTGCCATAAAATAAGCGCATAATTATAAATAATGTGGAGTATTAATTTGCAGTTAACTATTTTGTTTTAACCGTTTATACGGTGTGTAAACAAAGATTTTTACTGACTGCAGGCGATCGCTGTTTCTACATTGGATTGGGGGCGAAACCGGCTGTCCCAAAAATGACTTACGAACCCTACCAGTGCTGTCCCACTAAAGTTCAGAGTCCAACAAAAGTAGCAAAGGCCACGCCGACGAAGGTGCCATCTAAGAAATTAGAAAAGGAGAATTCAAAACAACCAGAGAAGGCAGGGAAGGGCAAAAATAAGGCACTAGCTAAACCGGAAAAACCATCCAAAGGAAAGAAAGGTTCTATAGAGTCTGACAACATTTGGTGGTGGTAAATCTTAATGTTAGATACCACTTGCACTAATAAAGACGGTATAAGTGCAAGTAAGGGGCGTACACGCGAGACGTCAAGTGGACACGAATGTTATTATTCTCCTTGTAAAAGTTGACTTCATTCTTATCATTTTTTTAAATTACTCTGGTCTAACATTGCATCGATTTATCATTGCATTAACATTGCAAGCTTTGATATTATAACCTCGTGTCCCTTGATTCCCGCAAACACTTAACAGGGTTGTATGTTGTGACATGTTGCAAGAGGACGGTATTCGTTTATTTCCGAACTGATGGCATCTTGTTCTATGTTAAGATCTGGCTTAAAGTTAAAAGCGAAAACAGTCCTAACGTTGATTCTCTTTAATGTAATGCTTTACGATTAAAATTCAATAACACATGGAGACTAAATATTGGGATGTCTAGTAACTTTATAAGCTGGTGTACAAATCTTTCTATTGATTGTAAATTAATTCCAATATTTAGAGATTAAATGTGAAACATGACGTAATAATAAAATACGAAGGCATTTTTTTATAATATTTTGTTGTGCCATCTTGAAAGACTTATAATAATTATTGTAAGGATTTCATGTTCATATAGTTATCTAGTCTTCATGAAATCTCATTATTTTGTATTATTACATTTGATAACATAATACTTCTAGAATTAAATCTCATTTTTTCTATCAAAATAAATATTGAATTTTCACTACCTATAGCTCTGTACTGGATATTTGCAATAATATGATGTACAATAAAGTAAAATTTTCAATTGGTGTATATTATATTATCTATATAAATAAAAAGGAGATACTATGTGGTTTTAATCATAATATTGTAAGTCAACTATATAAATACAATGCTTCGTTCAATTTTGAGGTTATAGATACTGTAATGAACGAACAAATTATTATTAAAAGTTAGATAGATTAATGCTTTAGCATTTCGTCTAAAAATGGTGTAAAAATGAATTTAAAAAAGTTATTATGATCAAAATCATGCAGGATATCTTCGAACTAAAGTGCCGGCAATGTGTGACAAATTATGTCGATATGTAAGGTATAATGTTTGGCCGTAAATTCGCATGAATGTATAATTTAATTTGTTACGTTAAATCGTTGAGCCGGCGCTGGTATAACTTTTTTTTTGTTAAATAAATACATTTTTCTATAAAATAATGTCATTATTCATTTTCCACACGAATGATGTCAGCATGGTAAAGCTGTAGAATTATCCATGCATGCCGTTTATTGGATGTAAACCGGTGAGTTTCCAAACCGATATGGATGTGGTTTCTTATTTTATACTCTTAGTTTATAGGGTTTTCAGCATCAAATTAAATGTGAAAATATTTTAGGGGACCTCTTGGATGAATCAGAAGTATTGGACTGGATGGTTAAACAAAAAGAAGATGAAAGTATAGAAGAGATCGACAGAGATCGTTTATTCAAGTTAATTGAAACTAAAGAATTTTTGGCTGTCGTCTTTTGTAAGTTTTTGACACACTATTTCAATATAATTTATCATAACCTACTGTAAACATCAGAATACTAATAAATATATTAATTCCTTTAGATAAAGACGATGATCCAGCTAGTCCAAGAATTTTGAGACATGTTGAATTAATTGATGATGAAGCAGCAGAGTATGGAATAAAAATTGCAAAATGTAGCGACAGGCTTATGGCTAAGAAATATGGTTTCCGTAACCCTCCTGGTATCACTTATTTCAGAAAGACTAAATATATAAATTATGACGGAGACATAGATGATGAAGAAGAAATATTAGACTGGCTAACGAACCCAGAAAATATGGAGCTTACAGATCATATAGAAAAAGTCAATAGAAAAATGTTTCAGAAGATAAGACAGACTTCGGATTACGTAGCTGTTTTCTTTTGTGAGTTTTATTTATTGTTTTTTATATTCTGTTTCAGAAATAGATTTAACATTGGATTTTTGAAATTAATAGTGAAATAATGTTTATAGTAAATCAAATTGTATTGCACATATTACATGTTTTAGACAGTAATGACTGTAAGCAGTGCCCTCGAGTACTCACGGAAATTGAGCACATTGATGATGATGCTGATGCAGCTGGAATAAACTTTGTAAAAATTGATGATAAACAAATGGCAAAAGAATACGGCGTATTTGCACTTCCTGCCGTTTTGTTCTTTAAAGCGGGTTCCAAAGATCCTGTGATATATGCAGGTAAGTCTAATGATTGCGATAAAGATTAACCCAAAAGTGTTATTACAAAGGATTTAACATAAATTATCTTATTTAAGGGGATTTGTATGATGAACAGCAACTACTAAGTTGGCTGTTAACTCAAAAGAATCCAGCAGGTGATATTATAGAAGCTCTTGAAGGTCAAGAATTAATCGATTTGATCGAAGAATCAAGTTCACTAGCTGTGTACTTCTGTAAGTCAGAGAATAACGTTGTTAATATATTACGTATTGCACATATAAGCCTCTAACACGCTGCTAAATTTGGCAATTATTTCACTATTTAATGTACTACTGAATATTATTACTTATTTAAATAATCACTGAAAAATTATAACTGCCGTATTTGTAACAGTATTAACAGAATTGCTTTTTAATAGGGAACAAAACTTTGTGCGAAATATGTACTGCTAGAGCAATGAAAAAAGCGATGCGGAAAAAAGATAGAGAACCAGAGGAAGATGAGGCACAAGAACTGGAGGGTACTTTTATGCCATTAGAATGACAGATCTTGAATTATGAATGACTTTGTTCTCAATATGTTTAATGTCAATTGTATCCGTTTTACTTATTGTTGCATGAAGCATGAACAGATTGTCTTATAGTTATAAATGATGTATAACGAAATGATCCTAAAATTTTTTACCTATCATCATCATGTTTTGATGTGTCCATAAATGTTAATGTCCACATTTACATAGAAGCCCACATTTAGATTTTTGTGATTGTTCAATGCATTTGTATGTTTTTTGTTCGTAATATTATGCATTACATAATAAAACACATTTTATAGTAGTTAATATTTGGAATATTAGCAGTATAGCTAAGTAGTTTTTTTCTAAAATAAAATTCACTTACCAATTGTAAAAACACCGTAACCAAAATAAAATTTAAATTGAAATAAATTTGGATATTTCAGATGGACTAGATTGTGAACAATGTGCTGGAATTTTAGAAGAACTTGAGAACATTGATGATGATTGTGATCGACATGGTATTAAATTCGTTAAGACCCAAGATTATGCTATAGCAGAATCTTATGGAGTTACTGATTTTCCCGTCTTGGTATATTATGAGCACAATGTCCCAAATGTATATGAGGGATCATTGGCAGAAGAAGAGGAAGTTCTTCAATGGCTTATTACTCAAAAAACTGAAGATCGCATCGAACTTATAACAAGAGTGATGTTGGAAAAGATGGTCGAAGAGACACAATATTTAGCTGTCTATTTCTGTAAGTGACAGAAACGAATTTTGCCTTTTTAATATGATTACTTTATGAAATTATTAAAGTATTGAAAAAATAATAGTAGTGATTTCAACACCGCATCGGTCGACCCGGTTTCCATTACTAAAATGTGTTTGAATATTTGGTGAAGCAAAATATTGTAATGCGACCATAGCATGCCAATAATTTATATTTTGATACTCACCTGGTCAGTTACCATCTTCAAATCGGTAATCAGTCACCAATCACTTCTCGGTCTTATGTTCTTGAGAGCCATTTGTTTTTTTAAGTTTGGTATATTTTTTGTCTCTTATGTTATCATCTTTATTTACGCATTTACTTATTTTCTATGCGTTACGTTATAGACTATAAAAAATGGTTGTATTGCAGATAAATTGAACTGTCACATTTGTGAACATATTCTAGAAGGACTGGAGAGCATCGACGATGAATGTGATGTGTATGGAATTCACATGGTTAAAATTCAGGATCCACAACTAGCTAAACGATATTCTATAAAAACTTTCCCAGCCATGGTTTACTTCAGGTTTGATATTTTTATGAATGTACTTAAATCAGTGATAATTATTATGCAGCAATTATTGACATTAGGTTGGTTTTCAGAAATGGAAACCCCCTTTTATTCGAAGGAGATCTGCAAAATGAAGAATCCATTCTGGAATGGCTCATTGACGACGATAATCGTGAATTGGCAGATGAGATTGAGTCAGTTAATGAGAGGATGTTAGAAAGATTACTATATGAATCGCATTTGCTAGCTGTCTTTTTTTGTAAGTGTGGTAATTTTAATTTATGTATTCCAATATTACAGAGTAATTAAATTTGTTTTTTCCGAACTGACTACGCTATTGGTCTGACAGGCCTCTACAGCTTCACCGGACTACTGAGGGGAGCGTTTAAGGCTCTCACCCGATTTCAGTAATTCAAAATACATCTGTTCTAATTTATTATATCTGCAGATGACGATGAAGATTGCCCCGAATGCGCTGAAATTCTAGAAGCACTTGAACAAATTGATGGGGAAGTTGATCAGTATGGTATAGATTTTGTAAAAATTTCAAGTCCCGAAGCGGCTGCCACGTATAACATTATTAATATTCCATCTCTTGTCTATTATCGAAAACAAATACCAATGTTATATGACGGTGATTTACACCAAGTTGATAGAGTTTTACAATGGCTCACTTCCCAAGATGTATTCGAAATCAAAAACGAAATCGAAGAAGTGAACAGAAAAATGTTAGACAAATTATTGGAGGAGAACGAGTTCTTGGCGGTTTATTTTTGTAAGTTAAACTGATTTTTACATATTTCATATTTTACTGTAGACATTTACACAAAAAATTTTGTTTCTCAGATGAGAAAACAGCAGAAAGTCGCACTGTCTTAGACAAATTAGAAAATATTGACAGTGAAACTGATAATTTAGATATATCGTTTGTTAAAATGGAAGATCCTCGCTATGCGCGCAAGTGGGGTGTCACGAAACTACCTGCTATTGTATACTTTAGAAAAAGATTCCCTAGTATATACCGAGGTATGTATAACTAGAAAAATAAATTTACAATAAACAAAGCTTTTCTCTCACAATTAAAATGTGTATTTCAGGTGACCTTATGTCAGAGGAAGAAGTGTTAGAATGGTTACGGAAGAATAGGTTCAGGCAACCAGAATTAAATATATTTATGTACGCTTTGATAGCACTGTCAATAGCGTTTGTAATGTACACAGCGTTTCTACTGCAATGTTTTAAGCCATCACCTCCGCTGCCGGCGCCGCATCCAAAACAAGCGTGAAATTTACACAGTTTTACAGACATTGATATATGTGAGACATATCTGCGTTTTGTGCTGAATTTACACCGAATTTCATAATACGATCATAGCTGACACGTAATCATTGATTGCCTTAATGAGAAATATTGTCATCTTTGGCGACTAAGAGATTACTTGACACGTATTGAATGTTCATGGGATCAAATTTATATTTTAGTAATCATATTAGAAATTACACATTTAACGCCATTTTTAAACACTGGATTGACAAAATAGGACGCGTATTTTACATTTGAATTTAATATTTTGGGTTTTTAATTAATTTGTCTTTTTCTAATGAAGTGTTTAAGTTTTTGTTCAAGGCATCGCCTTCTTTAAGACTGTATAAGTTTCGGTAGCAATACGTATGGTTAATTTAGAGTGAGATATACCAATTTCCAGTGTGCCAAAGTTTTAAAGAAGTATTTTATCGATATATTTACTTCTTATTATATTTATTAAACTTTTAGTGTTCCTTTGCACCTTATCGTATTTCTATAATTTTTAGAGCTCTTGAACAACGATATCTCGTAATAGGTTTCCTAACTGCGTATTTTGCAAAAATTGACTAAATATCAAATTTCAACTGGTAAATTTAAATTACAAACGGAATCGATATTTTTTGTACAGGCTTTCTTGAAGAAATTAAAATTGAAGAATAAGTAGAAGTATAGAAGTTTCTTATATAACATACAACGAACGCAGCAATATAACGATAGAGCCACGGCTCTCTTGTTTGATTGTTGTCAACAATATATGATCTGTTATTTTAAGCCAATATTTTGACATTTTTCCTATGAAAATATGTAATTAAGGAGACGATTTCGATTAATTTTCTATGTTTTGTTCTTATTAGTTTTGCTCTTGAGCTCAATTTTTACTTTAGTGTCCAAAGAGCGAGATCTACAGTTACGTAATTACGATGATTTTGAGGACTAAAATACTAAAACTTAGGCCTTTTATGAGTTATTGTTTTATTAGTAGAAGATTGGACACATGTATGGAAGTTTATCGGGCTGTTACACATAAATACTGCTACATAATCTTTATATCTTATAACTTTCTATATTAAGATTTTAATGATTTTGTAATCAAAATATTGTTTCAAGTTACATATTATTGATGAAGTCTTAGTAAGAGCATATTAACTAATAACCATAATTACCATGATAGGTTCCCTGGCAGTTATATAATTCCCGCTCTAATGGTATATTATTTGTTTGTTTTGAAAACTTTAATTCAACGGTAAGAAATGGTCGAGGATAGGAATCCATGAAAGATGATTTTCACAGTATCACTACATATTATAAAACATAGTCGTCCGCCGCATCTGTCTGTCGATCTATTCGCGATAAACTCAAAAACTACTGAACGGATTACAATGCTGTCTTCACCAATAGATTGAGTAATACATGAGGTAGGTTTATGTATATAACCTGCCAAGTTTTGAATAAATTGATTGAAATATAACGATAATTGTTGGAAGTGTTGGAAAAGCAAGGCGCCTGGGAGCTTTCATCGAAAACGCTGAATAATTCTTTTGAGATATAACAAAACAATAGTGAGATATTCCTCTTTTATAGATCTACAAAAAAGTCTGCGATGGCATATACTTATCTTTTAAGGATAGCTTACTATACCCATCTTTCTTCTAATAACATAGTCGCATACAATGAGGTAATTGGAAGGCTATTTAGATGGATAGAGTATTAATCCTTATCAAATTGAATACATTAATTACCTTAAGCATTCATTTAGTCATCTTTCTTGTATTCTTAAATTCAATGCCATCTGCTCAACCGAATGGCAACTTCTCTTCAACACGAGCGCTCGTTAATTTTAATTTTGTATATATAAAATGTAAATATAACGAAATAAATAAAAATAGCGAAAATTTGTTTTTTTTTTTAACCTATTTCATTCTTTATTAATGAAATAAAATGAACAACATAATTCCATAAAAAGATTATTTAATTAAATCACATTTCAATCAGTCTGGATAATATGTATTAAATAACAGAATACATTATTGAATATTCAAATACAATAAATAAATAATTTATTCAAATAACAGAGCTTGTACTTGTACTGTGTACCATAATAGTAAATATGTAACAGTAATAATTGAAATTGTGAAATTTCTATAAAAAGCTAATAAATGTATTCACAATACGGTAATTATTCACTCCACATACGACTTCACATATCTATTATATTTACAACTAGACAAGTATAAAAAAATTAATGTAAAAAAAAAAAAACGGTCATTTGCAATTAATTTAAACCATGTACTTATCAAATTAATGCTACGATTTCTTAAATTAGCTTAAACTTGTTTTGATTTTAAATAATGGTAACTTTAGGCCTTTGTGTTTATGTTATAATCATATTATAATCATAAAATATTTATGTATGACTGTTTGTTACCTAAATAAATAAAAGTCATAATAACGATAGTAAGCTCTAACTTTGAACAGAAAAGTATTGGATTCGATTTCCGAATATATATATATATATATATAGTGCGATGAACATAATTGCCAATTGGCATCTGGGTGTTTATGATATGTACGAATGCCATAATACAAATTATCGTTAGTTTAAATTATATCCTCATTTATATTTATTTATAAATCAACAAAGTCTTTGAAGTATCTATTATTACCGATTTGCCGAACTGTAAGTTTACGTGCTATTGCCCGGTTTCTGAAGCCGTCAGTTAAACTATCAATAGCTATTAATTCAATAAAGTTATCCATAAGATAAGCGGCGTTTAACTGCCAATGCGTTTCTGAATATACAACGAGACGTCAAATAACTATCAAACCAATAACTACTTTTTTGATGTTCACTAGATGGCTCTTTTTACAAAGTGGTGTATTAAATTGATTTTATCATTTCAATTCGTCATTAATTGTTGTTCTATTGTAACAGTTTTTTTGCCAATTTAGATTCGTGGCTTTTTTTATTTTAGTTATAAAGTTTGTATGATGATGTTTCTCAAAGACTGAAAATTGACTTCTCATTCCCAAAATGTCGAACATTATAAAAATTTTGGTTTTGTTATTGCTTGAATGGTATTATTATTATGCATAGTAGTATAATTTTTGTTGATTCAGTTAGATTTTATACTCAGCAATCCCGTTGAAATCATTATTTGTATGTATTTTATAGATAGATAAAAAAATATATGTACGATAATGAAGCACGAAAACAATATTAAAATATAATATAGTTGCTAAAGGATTTGTGTCGACAAAAAATAAACATAAAATGATTTATAAGTACAGAGGTTAGAAATTATCTACAGTATTTTTATACTGAATTATGATGAATTTTCGGATCCTTATTCATATTATGGAACATAATAAACAATAATTTAAACAACATTTGTGCTAAAATTAGTATACCGACATAAAGAAAGGTCAGTTCAGGTCAGTTTTGGCAGATGAAACGTCAAATAAGCTTATCGAATAGATAAACGCCCAATCTTGGCCAGTTAAGTTGAACCGAGGTTAACTGACATTTCTCGTATAATTGTGTGTTCAGAAACCCAATTTGACAAGTTATCGAACCGATAGCGCTATTGAACAGATAAACTACAGTTAAAAATGCTTCAGAAACCGGGCATATGTCAAGCAGGTTTTGGTGTCAAAATGCTATTGGTGGATAGATAAATATGCCGATGTCCGGAATTGACAACTCTCTTTATGCATCGACCAAAAGCGATTGTACGATTGATTCTTCTCGATGAGTGAGTTGTTACCGAACCGGTGGTTATTTTGACGTTCACAAGCACTTTCTTAGGTCCTAATAGAATGGATTATTTTTGATTTTGATTAAGTACCTATATTAAATTTTGTATTCAAAACTTAAAAAGTGTTCGACAAAGGACACGATAATCATACTTTATTTTTTTTATATATACTTACATATAAAAGAATAAAAGAATATATAAAAGAATGTATACTGAATATTTTGCAAATTCACAAAGAAGACAATAGTTAAACAATTTACTGATAGATTCTCTTTTAAAAAATAAATAAACATATAACTGAACTATTTTATAGAATGCCGCGAAAAGTTAGGCGCCGTTCAAGTAAACGGCGAAGAGGATCGTTGGGTCTATGCCTTTGCTTCCTTTTGATGACTAGAAGGATGGGGGAGAATCTGATTACGTCAGCAATATTTATTTTCCGTAATTCCCGAAACTTATGAGAAATTTTGTAAAAATTATACCAACTTAACGTAAGGACACTTAATATAGAAGGGGAGATTAAGAAGATTTGCTTAATTTTGCTGAGAAGGGAGGAGGTACGGGTCTCTAGAAACTATTTTTTTTACATAACACTTGATCGGCCTTTTACTGTAAATAGTTAATTTATTTATCAATAATTACTCAAAAAACGCATTCGATATCCAAAACGATGTTCGTTTTATGTTTTAAATACGATCATGACGACAAAAAATATTTCTGTGGTTTTAGACTTTTTTTTTATTTGCTCATATCCCTGCTGTACTTGCTTACTGGGATTACTCGAGGTACATTACAATTAATTAATACAACCCGAATTGGATGCCGTTTTTTAAATAGAATATAATTTGCTTTTTATATCCTTTTAAACTTTTAGGGTTTGTTAATAATAAATATTGTTTGGGGTATCTGGTTTTCAAAAATCAATAAATAACGAAATATGTACATAATATATATGTTTTGCATTGTTATTCGAAACGTGTTTTTTTTTGTCGCAGCACGACAAAGGGACAAAGTAAAAATAACTGCTACAACCGAGATATTTAAACCATCGACAATTGACATTATAATGTTGGCTTTCAAGCTTTTGGTAGATGTATACTAAAAACAAAGCTAAAAGAGACCTAATGTGACACGTTTATCGCCATGTATACGGTGATAGAAAAACAGTAATGTACATATATTCCAACATGTCGCTCTTATTTTCCAAAAAGCAAACATTGAAATCAATTTTTACACTAACAATTCTTTTGCCAAGCTTTTTCAGACTGTTCCCGTATTTCTTTTTCATATAATAACCGCTCGGTACTAAGTTTATGTTTATTATTTTACGTTATAACAAGGTTCACGTCCTCGTGGTTCTTCAGGTACTTAGACTTCTCGCTTTGAAATAGTTCTACAAGACGTTTAGTGAACTCGGCGTGCACGGCGTCAACTTCCTCGTTTGTCGGCTCTAAATTTTTCTTTACTTCTATTGGGGCACCAACTAAAATTATTAAGTATAATGCATTGAATTTACTAAACTGTGAACGTGACATGAGAACTTAAATTATATTAAAAATATTTTATGTATAATATTGAAATGACGGTCTTTGTCCGGTTTAATTTGCGAATCGTTAGCATTGAATTTGATGAGACTTTTACCATCATATATAGGATTTTCCAAAGTGTTGTATAGACTGTATATTTTTCTGCTTTTTGGCAGGGTCTCTTTAATATTTTATTTTTAGAAAGCAATCTTCTAGAACATTGTTACTGCCATTGTCAAGAGGGTAATGATATTACAAGTTTTTTGCGATCATTTCAATGAACTATCTTAACGGTCATCGTCTGGTTAAACAATAGCGATGAAATTTACCATAAACAGCATAAAATCGTTAAAGAGGTTACAGAGGTTAGGTAACGATTACAAGATTAGAATAAAAATTTGATTACTCTAACTAGATGTAGAGTATATGGTACTAACCAACAGTAGTGACAGGAGTCCTTAAGGGCACAGTGCCAAACGAATATTGAAACATTCCTCTCCCGAGAGGAAATATGGGAGAGAGCCCGGTGATCTGTCGGACTTTCTCTTGAAATCTCCTCATCAGACTGCCCTCGGGACTATCGATGGGTCGGAACACGTCGGTCTCTCCAAACGTGAATACTGGTACTAAGGGTGCTCTGAAAGTAGTATTATAAGGAAAGCGTAGAATAAATGGTTCAGTAATAACATATACAATGAACTAACTTTGCGGGTGGCTGCGTATGCTTTTGTTATTATTAGTTGGTGACAATCAGTTGAGTTATAGGATATACTTTTGATTAAAAATAAAGTTGACTTCAAAAAATCTACTTTAAACATCAGAACGGTCTTGACAATAGTTATTTTTCTATCTAGACTTGGATTGTCATAAACCTAGCAATATCTCAATCACTATATATTTATTTATTATTTTTACACATATATTTGTTATTCGATTTCGGGTATTTACCTTTTGTATCTTCGAAATACAAGGTTAACGTCAAGGTCAAATGCTAATGAAATTAAAATAGGGCCCGCTTGAGAATATTTTTTATCCAATAAAAAAATTATGTTTCAAATAGTTATAAGCAAATGGATAGCGCAAAAGTATTCTATATGTAAACGTACATAAGGAAGCGTCTATTAATGAAGCACGAATTTTTGTGGATATTTTCAACCCCTCCCCCATTGTGAGATGTCCTGAGATTTGCTTCGATCCCCTTTCCCAACTCCTAATCTCACGTGATATCTTTCAAAACTTGTATTTTCTCAAATTATGACACTATTTTTTAACCAAAAAAAATTACGTGATATCTATTAAAACCCCTTCTCCCCCCAACGTGAGTGGAATGGAGACGTGAGGGCAAGCGGTGTGGTGCTTATATTTTTTTTCCAAGACAAGAAATATATTGCTAAGATAACAAACAACGCATACAAAGTTGCGAGTATCAAGATAACAAATAAACAATTTACCCAGTCTTCATTGCTACACGGATAAATCCTTTCCTTCTATTGAGGATAATCTTGTATTTTCCTGGTCGAGCTTGAAGAGCTTCAGCTGCTCCTCCGACTAACACCGCCGCGCAATGTCCCTGACTCCTCTTCGGATCTAGTAAATTTAACAAACTCTCCTGCGAAGACGAACACATACCCATCGCAAGGATCAAATCTCGGAAGAAAGGTACAAGGAAATGACCACCGAGAACAATGAGATGCGAGCTCATGCCCGGGAACAGTTCGGCGAAACCAGCAGCATTTGTACCAAATGACCCGTAAGCCCCAGCGGGTAGTATTCCGTGTGGGTAACAAGCGAAGAGGTAGTTCTTAGACGGATCCAAGTCTACGGTTTTGACGAGTTTGACGGGGAAGTAATCGCTGTAGTATCTCCACCACTTCCAGTTTCTAACCCATTCGATTCTGGAATATCAATGAAATATTATGTTCATTCGTGATTTATACGTACTTTATAACTAGTGCTTCGAGTAACAGAATATTGCATACAAGTAATTGTCCGAATTTAGTTTTGGGGCTGATTCTAAAGTTTGTTTACTTTTACTAAGTTATTTGTTATTGTAATTAATGCGTACGAAATGGCCGGCCTTGCAATATGTCTATAATTTTGTACATTTATGATTTAATGAGCTCTTATTTACGATCTTTTTATATTCGTTTATTATGAAGTATTTGAATTAATTTAAAACGTACTAAATGTTTAATAGCAAAAGCTGGTACGTCACAATATGAAATGAAAATCTTAGCATACTTAAATAAGTCGCATGCTTTCCATGAACATAATTTTGTGAACAAGGTATATACTTCAACTCAACAAAAAAAATGTTTAAAGTGAAATAAATTAAAAAAGAGCAAAGAAATCACTGACAGAACCATCGATAGAAAATTGGCTGTTATTAACTGATATTAAGGAATATGATTAAAATGGACAGTATTACTATGCTACTCCAACAAGCCAACAACAATTTGTTTTAAATCGGCGTGAAAGGCTTTTGAAGCGATGATAATTAGCGGTAGCATGCTCGAAGAACACATCTGTCCATGTTGGTTCGAACCCAGCAATGAGCCGAAACTTTTAAAAAAGAAAAACATCGTGATAAAACTATGCTAGAGTGGTAGGACTTTCTAATGCCCGCCTGGTTAACTACCACCTTCAGATTCAAAATGAACCAACAAGCACCTATCATATAGATGTGTTATGGCAGATGCACTTAAGCGGCAGTCTCTTCCTTACGCTAAATTTTTTTACCTTCTTAGACTCCATCGTAATTTAACATCAACTGGCGTTGTGGTCAAATGTCAAACTTGTAAAGTATAAAAAAGAAGTTGTCTTATACACGACGTTCAATTAAAAGCAGTACTTACGTTCTTCCACCCTTGTTACATATTTCAATGTCATTCAACATCCAAACTCCATATAAAATCGCGAGCCACCAGTAATCCGAGTAGAGTAATTTTATATAACAGAATACAGATGTCAACTCTCCGAGAAGAGACTTAAAGATCCATCCTGTTGCTGCTAGTGTCTGTAATCGTCTATGTGTTGGAACGTCTAAGGGTGCCCATTCGATGCCCAGAATGTCTGATATTTGACTGTAAAATGAACACGACTATATTAAAAAAAAAAAACAACAAGTCGTGAAGGTCCAGTGGTTCGACCGGTAGAATATCAATGTAATCTCTTCAGGCGCAAATCCTGCCATACATCAACGAATTATACGGAATTTGCGTACATTTACTCATTTAAACTGGAAACACTATCGGCTGACGGTGAAGGAACACATCGTGAGGAAACCTGAACCTGAGAAATGGTTCTGTAGTACCACCGTATGTGGGAAAATATATACAGAACTGTGGATTAGTCGGAATATTAAATCACCCACTCATCATTTCTTTTTTTTTATGTCATAGGGGGCAAACGAACAGGTGATTCACCTGATGGTAAGTGATCACCGCCGTCCATAGACACTAGCAACACCAGGGGAGTCGCAAGTGCGTTGCCGGCCTTTTAAATATGTGGGCCTCCGGCGCTCTCACTGACCGAACGAAACGCAACAGTGCAGGCACTGTTAATTCACGTCGGCTTTCTGTGAGAGGGTGGTACTACCCCGGGCGAGCCGACCCATTCATTCTGAAACCAGTAATAGTTTCAGCGTAGCTTTACCACCTACAAGCGTAGGTCTGGCGTGGTGATTATGTTTATACATTTCTTCGGCAAGAGGTTTATGGCTCTGCAGTGCTCTCTTTTGGACCGATACGATAATGACAGTGTTTAAAATTACAATCATTGCCATATAAATTGCGTGTTGATGTACTTTTCCTTTAGTTTACATTCTTTTATTTTTTATTTCTTTATTAATCTTTGCGAAGGCGCCGGAGCTTTCAGCGAAGGATAACATCTCGATGAAACCATAGCATAATGGTAGGGTGCTTTCTAATCCCGCCTGGTTAGCTACCACCCACAACTTGAAAATATGTGGTCAAGCAACACCATTTGAGAAACAATCCCTTTGCTAACTTTAAAGTGTTTATCATTTTAGTCTATATTGTCATTTGCTATCATCTGGTCAAATTGTGGTTAAACGCTAATCTATACACTATTAAAAATAATTAAGGAACTTGTGTTAATTACTTAATCTTTTAGATTAGTACCTATGTAACCTAATCATCTAAGTGACCTTATAAATACAAAAAAAAACATAAATATGTATAAATATATCCAATTTACAGGTAATGAAACCGTCCATAGTTAATAGCTATTTTAATACTTGTAAATTGTATTTAATTACTCACTGAGTACTGAATAGTATTCCTGATAAATCCTGACCATGATATGTTACTAATTATTAGTGAATTTTTTTTTTTTAACATAAAACTGTTTTTTATTTAACATAAAGGGCACTTTATGATCTTAGATATATGAATAATAATTAAGGTTAATCGTCTTATAAATATAATTAAGTGGTAACATAAAACGAAACAATAATTATATTACTCAGCGTCGTGTTAGTAAGGTCAAATTCTATATAATAGGTACGTCAGCTCGGACTTAGTTATCCACACGTGAATCTTATTCAATATACGCAGTTTAATAACTTTGTTTATTTCATTTACAATAAAATTTCCTCGAATGAACAACAACTTCATTTACCGTGAAGTTTAACACATTCCCAGACTCTGTTCACTTGGGGAAATTCGAATGAGTATACATAAATACAGGCTGGCCCATCGTTCATGAGTTTCTATAAGACCTTTATTTATACACTAGCGGCCCGCTCTAGTTTCGCACGGGTATAAAATATATAGCCTATGTCATTCTTTGAAAAAATGATTAAAATCGATCCAGTAGTTTTGATTTATTCATTACTGCCCGTCACCCGCACGCGTTAAATTTGGAGTAAAACAATTCCCCTTTCCCTATACCATGAAGATTACCTGCTATCTTTGGAATATCTAAATTCATACACTACATTTTTACTTATTTACTTTTTACATTTTTACCTATTTATTTTATTTTTACAACAATTTTCAAAAAATGTAATTGCAATCGGTTCGAAAATTAGCCATTATTTGTCGTAAAAATTAAATGACAAAAAAATGTTATTGTGGGATATATGTTGACCTTTTCAATGTGTACAATACTTAGTACATTATTTTGATAAATCTCGTAGGGTTCAGCCTGCGTTTGTTGCAATGTAAGCGGAAAAAATGTAATTATTTACGACATCACATTAGAAACCTCAAAAATAACAGTATTTCTCCACTATGTAATGGATGTTATTATACATATAAACCTTCCTCTTCAATCACTTTATCTATTAAAAAAAACCGCATCAAAATCCGTTGCGTAGTTTTAAAGATTTAACCATACATTGGGATATAGGGACAGAGAAAGCGACTTTGTTTTATACTATGTAGTGATTTCTATTCGTAATACGTCACACTCTTTATGTCTACGTACATTTATAAACACGAAGAAAAAGTTTGTACGCCTTATTATGTTAGAATTTGGACCACTGGACGACAAAATCGATATAGATAATACAAATTATCTTACTGAATTATTACATATACATTCACGTTGCATCACGCTGTTAAATTGTCTACAGATTGTGCCCTTTAATATATAAAAGTTGAAAATAAAAATAAAATAGACATGACAAAAACGCTACACAGCGTATCCAATTTTGGCTAACAAACAAATAGGTAACTATCAAATATTTGAGTGGAAGTTACTTTATACTTACACCTGAAATTATTGGTCATTGCCACGTCTCAACATATATCGTCGGGTTCAACCGTCAACCAATGACGCGTTTTAATTACTTTTTGTTGTTACACAAACGTTTTCTGTGGTAGCGGCCAATCAATTCCAGGTGGAAGTGCAGAATAACCTCCACTCTAATATTTACTTATGGATTTCTGCAAAGTAGCGTTAATATCAAGCAAAGAAATAGATAACCTAGATAAACAAAACAAGAACATTAAAAAAGTCAGACCTCTTCGGATCGTAATTCACACCTGAATTTTATATATTTGGAGATTACAAGTTATAATACTGGGTGCTGGTTGGTTATTCACAATTAGAATTGATTGATTGAAATTCAAAATGAAATTCAAATTATTGTCGGTCTCGGTAAATTGTTGTTTAGGTGCCTAAGTTGAGGAAGTTAATATAAGAGGGGGATTGGGCAGCGAAATAAATACCAAAATGACTGATATTCGTGATTATCCAATCACAACCTCCTATTTATCAGCACAAACATTTGCATTCCTGTACACGCATATTTTTGCTATACACGTAGAAAAGTACTCTGCCTCAGCCTACTCCTTAGAATAATAAAAGGGATCAGGAATAGACACTTCAAATGTATGTATGTATGTATAGATCTAATTGTGTAATTTCAATATTTTCTTCAATTAATTTATTATAATAATGTTTCTTCATATTAACGGGCACAACATATTAACAAGGGTTATAATTTAATATCCCACTTATCTTTCATAGATTACACTAAGCAAGTATATAAAAACTTATCAGCAAGTAACAGAAATGCGCCATGCTTCTGGTGATAAGTTATCTATCGTACTATGTGGTACATAAATTTATCCAAGTTACGAAATTATCTACATCGGTATTCAAGAATCAAATATGACTATCCAATATTTTATTATTTCACAGCGAATTCGATTCTCCCGAGAGTCTTCAACGAAAATTACTTAGAATTTTAACACGTCTAATTTTTAGTCACTTCAATAAATTTTGGAGAAGAAACGAATTATTTTGCAAAAATATGGTAATAGCCACAACCGGCGACCTTGTCCGCCGCATTAATTTAAAAACAATAAATTGTAACCTACAAACAAGTCTTCGTAAAATGGATAGTATGGAAACCTTACCAATGAAAAAACAGTGAGGTATGGTCAATGGTCAATGGTCATCGGTAACACGGTGTCGGAATCTATTAATTCCTTATTATGTACAAGTCAAGCCTAATCAAGTTATTTGCCGATGAGATGTTAATTTCTGATAATCATTGAATGTAAAGTTGAGTCCAACGCCCGTTGTAATTGGTTGGTTCAGACAAAGAAAAATTTCCACCCCTTAATGTAAATAGTGCTACATATTTTCAATAACAAACAAATCATCTAAATAATATAAGCCTGCAATATTTAATAAACTATTATAAAGAAAAATTTATCTATAATATTTTCAATTCAGTTTATTGTTCACAATTCAGTTCAAATACAAAGTTTCAACAGCTTTTTATATAGGTAAAAAAACCTGCAGTGTTTATATTTTAGATAGTCTGGAAAATAATTAACCTGTACTTAATTATTAGTCTTTAAATATTTCTTTATATATACTATTATTATAAACGAGTTAGGGTTTTTTTACCTGTAGAAGTTATCTCTAATTACCGATTCCATTATGAAAAGGTTTTTGTCGACAGGACGCTATGTTCTCCCATACTGGCATAGACTATATTTTATTGTTATTCGATTACATATATCGGAGAAGCGTTATCCTCACGGTCAGTCATTGTGGGGTAGAATAAACTATTATCGTGAATCACAATAGGTAGGTACTATTTACTTAGTAGGTATCTCAAATACACAGTACAGTTCCTAGTCAAGTATCACTTCTCAGAGTATTCAGAACGATATGGGAGTCCGATTACGAAAATACTCCTTTTTATAAACATCATCCCTCCCAATCTATGCTCTGTACACGTCACTTTGACGTTTTTGTCTTCACGTTCCACACTCATGATCCGGATGCGACATATATTATAGTTTAACACAGACAATGACACGGGTGCTTATTAGTACACAATCAACACAATAATTAATAAGTAGCTTTAAATATCCCTTAACTATTTTACTTGCAGTAAATAAGTGTAGATACAATTATTCATAGACAGCCCGTTTGACGTCAAGGTGGACTAGTATTTAAGTACCCATATAAACTAGACAAAGTTTGCTATAAATGTTGCACATAATAGTAGTTACCTTTAGTATCGTAAAATATATATAAATACATATTATAAAACAAAATCCCTTATCGTGTCTGTGTGTTGCACTCCTCGCCAAACTTTTTGACCACTCCGAAGATGCGGATAACGTAAATTTATATACAAATACGTATTATATTTTATAAGATCGATACAACTTAACGATAAATAAATGCCAAGTATAGGTTCCTATAATAATATTTGAACTTTAATTTGTTTTAAATTCTGGACTGTATTATGTACAAGCCTGAACTTACGGTTATATTCAGATCTAGCAAAAAGATTGACAAGGATTATACCTTAGTTCTTCTAAACTATGCATCAGGTTTTACCACGGTTTTCTCTGTCATTTACAGAACTCTTTTCGAAAGATTTATGTTTATAACACATATATAACATATTTAGGTATCTACCTATTACAGAAAAACCACTATATTCTATCATCATCATCTTACCCCTATCTCGCCTAAGTAGGGTCGGCACAACATGTTTTCCTTTTCCACTCTCCCCTGTCAGATATTATCTCAGTATTCACACTTTTTATACACATATCATTTTAAGTTTTGTATCAGAGATCAGCTTTAAGTCCTTATCTATTTCTTCTTGTCATGGATACACTAACATCAGACATGCAGGAGGAAGCATCTTGGTGTATGCTATTCGCTGATGATATTGTTCTTGTTGGTGAAAATGTTACCAAGGTCCAGAGTAGGCTGGAGAAATGGCGAAAGGAACTGGAGAATGTTGGTTTAAAGGTTAGTGGGATGAAAACTGAACATTTGTTCTGTGACTTCGGGAATCCATCCAGTTTTTATCATATTACCACAAACGGTGTATTCTTACCAGCCTACTCTAATTTTCGGTACCTCGGCTCGTTGATCCAAAACGACGGTGGAATAGACAAGGACGTGAGGAATAGGATAAATGCAGAGTGGATGACTTGGCGAAAGGTGTCTGGGGTGATTTGAAAGTGGATGGATATAGGAGTAGAAGAAGACCGAAAAAGGTGTGGATGGATTGTGTGAAAAATGATATGTGTATAAAAAGCGTGAATACTGAGACGACATCTGACAGAGGAGAGTGGAAAAGGAAAACATGTTGTGCCGACCCTACTTAGGTGGGATAAGGGTAAAATGATGATGATAGAATTGTCTTAAGTATATGCATTAAGATGTGAATTAATACGATTTTTACTTAGTACCTACCCTAAGTGCGAAATGCTTATCTTATTTCGCGCGTGATAAATTTTGCTTAAACTATAAAGACCTAAGAAATGCACTATACTGAATAAATATGATTTACTATTCAAAAGTCTTTTTTTAGAGAATAAATTCATGCTATCCATTTTACTATAACACAGTTATTTACCTATTACATCAAACAGTAAATACTTATTAATATTGCAAATGCCAAAGTGAATTTGTTTGTTTCCACATATTCACTATTCAACCGATCAGCATGAAATATGACAATGACGTTATTACAAACACCGAAAAATAAATAGGTTGCCTTTAATCCAGAAGAAATGTATCCTTCCCGAGATTTTGTTTTATTGTAGCACGGGAAATTGTCTGCATTATGCCTGATGTTAAGCACAGTACAACCCAAAAACAACGGCGACCACCGAGAGACAACTAATCCATCGCCAGTCGCCGCTGTCATGCCGGCCTGCGTAAATGTCTCTTGACGTTACGCTTGAAGGACCCCATGTCGTAGGAAGGAGGGAACACATTGGCCCGGAGATTGTTCCACAACTTCACGGTACGGCAAAGATAAGACGTTGCGAACTATTTAGTTCGTACCCAGACAGAATTTACCGTAAAACTGGTAAATGGATCAAATGCATATTAACGCGAGAAAGGTACCACTTATAAACGAATTATTGATTTAAAATGAATCTATTAAAAAATAAAGAATACAAATTGTTGGTATCATGAGAAAATTCAAATATTAAATTGAATGGTAGGTATATTTATGGCACTCTCATAATTTTATATCAGAAATGTAATTTTTTACTTTAGCGTTTTTATTATAAGCAGGTTGCATTAATTATAGTATGTTAATACTTTTACTTAATTCAATTAAGACCTAATAAATCGTCGTCTTAAATAATTCAGTTTTCGTCGGAACCGCACATTTTTCGTTTTATTCGACCTTCTATTCGCAAAAATAATAATTAAGCAATAGTTATTTTAGATATGATGTTCAATTAGCATAATAAAACACTTTTTGCTTTATTGTGATTGTTATTTTTAAATTATCTTATCACTATATCTTTGTTATTTTCCCATTACGTTTGATAATCATTTATTTTAATTATAATTAAATAACAATGGATTATTAACGTGGGAGAAATACACCTCATACAAATTACAATGAAATTACCTAAAATAACAAGAACGTATTTATACATTTTAGTATATAACCACGTCTATTCTTACAAATATTATAAACGACATAATTAATTTGATTCTTTGTTATACATTCACGCATTAACTACTGTACCTACCAATCATCATGAAATTTTGGATAGATGTTGTTAGGAATACAGAAAAGGATAAGAAAAAAATTTAACTACTATTCCCGAGGGACAGATTAAATCGACAAAAATGCGAGCGAGCGATGCAACTCACATATGTATAGCATTTTTCAGGGTATTGTGTAGGCTACAAAAGAGTACGCTTTACTATAAGAGTTGGGTATTGAGTTATTTTATATACATATATGTATATAGCGGAAGTTATTGTATTGTCACTTATTATCAACATACATTGTATATTTTTTTATATCACTGCATAAATTCTTTATAAATGAAGTACATCATTTATAACAGAAAAATAAAATCAATATATTCACGCGCACTGAGATAAAAAGCAAGCGTTTTTCATTTTTCATGTCGAAAACTATTTATGGTATGTTTGTACGAAATAGGAAATGGCCTAAAACAAAAACTTTTGTAAGACGTCAAAATGTAGTACTTAGATTTTTCACTGAATATAGGGATTATCGCACAGAGACCACTTGACTATATGTACCACAAAATCATAACGCTCTAACATTTTTAACGCTGGAATTATTTCGTCCTGCAACCTGTCGAGCAATTGTAATAGTACCAAATTAAATGACAGACATAGTAATAGGCGTAATTGTCTGCGTAGCTTATGCTAGGAGCAAATGCCTAAAATGCTCAATTGTATCTGGTTTTATTTAAGTTGAATCTTTTCCGTGTTGGCAAATGACATACGAGACAATCCTGTGATTTCTGTATATTCTCTCGTTAATATAAAAAAAATTATGTGGTAAGGGGAAGGGGAAGTTCCTTAAGGTAAAATAAGGAATCGAGTTAGAAAAAATCATCGTATATTTTAGGAAAAATACTAGTTTATTAAAAAAAATTATATAAAAAAATACTAAATAAAAATAAACTTTAGTGAAATTTCCACGCGTTCAATATTGCGGTTATACAACTGGCACCGTATGATGCTCGCAACTCAAATTTCGACACTCACACGGACACAACACTTATATACCATAGAAAGAAACAGAGAGATAGAGAGAGAGGGAGAGAAAGTAACATGGGCGGGACATTACACTTTTTTCTTACGTGACGATATCTACCGATCAAATCTCACCACAAGCCAGGTTAAAGAACGTTGTTCAAATAATATAATTATATATATATAATTTCCTCTGTTACACATATTTACCCGCTTAATTATGATAATAAGTAATAAATTATGGTAAATCCAAGTTTCGATACGAACTATCCTCGAACTTGCAATAGGTACAATCTGCAACTAATTCTGTTTATCGATTAATGTTATCTGTGTTGTTTGATTTGACCTTATGCTTGCTGACATAATACTAATCTTTATTACTCAGATGATAGGTTACCAGGAGGTAGATGAATATCTTCATAGGAAGTGTCAAACAAAAAATAGACTGTCTCAGTTACCAGTACCCATTTATTACAAAAACACAACAAGCACTCAATTTGACTATTGAAATTTCAGGAAAACCAAGATAGCTCTAACATTTAAAATAACATAAATTTCGTTTTTTTGTTTACAATCGGCTTTTCAAGAACACTCATTTATATCTATATACAATAAGTTTGTAATAGGAATAGATAAGTTTTATATATATATTAATTAATGAATTCATATATCATGTACTCACATATATTTTCATATTAACAATATAGGTATTTTTATTATCAGCAGATAAAATATAACAGAATATCGTGTAAAAGTTTCAAAGAAATTGAATTCAATAAAGTCGATATTTCGTGCATATTGTAGTACTCCAAACGAATTATAAAGACTTGTAGGTATGTGTTAATTGAAGACAAGAAACATGTTCATATATTATCTGAAAACACTTTTTGTACTCACAAGAATATATTCCGTATAGTTTGAAACATTTTGAATTGACTTCACGATCAACGGTGTGCACTAAATTTAGAATTAGGTCGAACACAACCGCGCGACAGATATCACGAAGTGTGACTAACATGTGTTTGTTATTAAAGTTTATGTTTCATAAGGATTTCCTTGCGGATTTGTCGGAGTAAAATGGTTACTATTTTGTGTAAACAGCCAATAAAAATAATTCGATTTTTAGATACAATTATAAGATATTCTCTAATTACAGTTATTACATATACGTATTTACGTAGGTTCGTCCGTAGCGTAGGAATCAAAAAATTGTTCGTTCTAGTTTGGACTCCGTTGTTTTTTTTTGGACATAGACATTGACAACGTCTGGTGATTAACATTTATATTAAATACTAGCTGACCCCGGCGAACTTCGTAACGCCTAACAGTTGATTTTTTAATACTTATTCTGCTATTCGGGACCATCGTATAAATATTGACATTCATATTTTTACGATACTAACGTCACTCAATTGTTTTGCCTTCCCGGAATCTCTCCACTAACACTTAAACTTTATGTTATGGTAATAAAGTTCAAATTGACTTTTAAGTATTATTACGAATCATTTGTATGGGAGTATAGAAAAGTGTCGTTTTAAGACTTTTCCAGGTAATTTTTTTAATTTTTCTCTCCGTAAGATCCATCCTCGTACCTCAAGGAATATTCTAAAAAAGAATTAACGAAATCGGTTCAGCTGTTCTCGAGTTTTGCGCTTAGCAACACATTTAGCGATTCATTTTTATATTATACATTGCACATCAGCGTCGAATTCATATTGTGTTCAAGCTTCTTTATTATACGAAGTTTTGGTTTTGTTGTTTTATGGGAACTGTCTGTTTTATCTAGAGTACACATGTTTTTTTATTGTAATTCCGTATACCTATGAACATTACTATTTAGGCATACTTGTACTTAAGGCTTGTAAATTATAAAAAAGTTATTAGGATAAAAAAGTGTACGCTTATGACCATATCAAAGAAGTGAAAATTTCAGTATATTATAAACGACACTAACAATAGAAAAAAGGTATTTAATACATACATACTTTTTCTGAATAAAATGTTGACTATAGATAACTTTAGGTTGTCGATTTTTCGTGACGGTGTGCGCGCGCATCGTAAAAATTTACTCACATAATTTTTCCCTAACGGTCCAAAAGAAGTATAACTTAATAAGAAACTTTATAAATTAATAAGAATTAATAATAACTTCGAAATTTTTTGCGGGATATTAGTCTGTCATGTAGCGGCTTTTATATTTTGCTTTTTGCTATATTTTGTAATATTGGTGGTATTTTACGCAATAGTTCGGTTATTGTGGATAAGTGAAGTGGATGGAAAATAATAGCATGCATAGCATTAATTCTGAGACGTCACAAAACTTCCTAAAAAGTTCTAACAAGGGGACCACCATCTTGTTAGAACATTAAAATTATCACAGGCCATTTGTAATATTATTGACTACTCGACAATTGCATTAATAATATAGAAAATTGGTTGCCAAAAGTAAAAAAATAATAACCACATCTTTTGTGAAAAATATATATTTGTGTAATTGAGGCGTGCAGAGCTAGCTCTAGACAAAACAAAAAACAACACAATTTGGTTTCTCTGGAAATAATCCTCATTTATCTATAATCTTCACTTTGTGTCCCTACTAGTGTAGGCAGCGTATAATGTTACGTTAACAGTATTGTTAAGTACTCTATTCTTGGAAATTTCTTTTACCTTCGTTTTAAAACGTTATCATTATTGTCTATAAATTGACATAAAAAGGGCATATTTCTGATCGTGAATCATTGTTAATTGAACAATTCTTTTGTCATTCAGTCATGAACGCAATATCGTTATCTGTTATTTTTCCTTCAACAGGAATATGTGTATTACCTTGGGGTGCCTATGATAAAAACTAATCTGCATTCTCATTGAACTTGATATATGTTGCAATCCGGTGTGTCCCGTGTGGAGACGAACGCGAAATGACGTCATGTATTTTCGGTTATGTATTGATTTAATTGCATTTATAAATAAAAATTAACACGAAGAATTAAATATCAATTTTATTAAAATACACAGGCACATATAAAATGCAACACAAGAAGCAACGACGCTGTGAATGCTGATAGAACCACAGACTGTCGGCGAAATATTATGTATCTTGCTTAGATTTGAAAACAGTACCTATAAAACCCTCAAATTCGACAGCCGAACCACGATATAAGAATCAATAAAAATCACTGTCAATAATTTCTTTAAAATGCTTGATCCTTTGCTCGGTTTCCTTGATGGTATCTTTGAGGTCCTTACGGACTTCACTGTACGCTTTTATAGATTGATTCGTTTCCGTGAAGATGTTTTGCAAGATTTGTAGATGTAGTATTCTGTAAATTGCAAAATTAAAAATTGAATATTAAGAAGTTTTTAATAACCATTTATGATTAAAGAGTTACATTATTGTCATGGCTATGAAAGTGACAAATTTGTAATCCTCAGTAGCAGTGGCGTAACTATAACATCTGAGGCCCATGGCAAATTTATTGGATGGGGCCAAGCACAAATCGTCACGTTATAAATGAATTTGAGTAAATCCAAGATACGTGGTCTGTCATGTTCCGTTGAAATCCTTAAATCGAAGGTTCCAGAAGTTCCGGAGACCCGTAGCCACCATATATTTACGCCACTGCTCAGTAGACTAACCCAACAATATTGTATCTGTGATTTATACCTTGGAACTTTTCCATTTTATTAAAAACAGAGAAATTTAAAATAATAGTATATTGTGTCTACAAATTTGTTACCATATCATATCAATAAATGGCTACAGCTGACATATGAAAGAGAGCAAATAAGAGCAGATAAGTTTTTTTTTAGACGTATACATGAACCCTAACGGTTCCATAGCTATTGCAGGGGGTTCGTAATAAGATTTACGTTAAAATATAACCTTTCACTTAAATAAAAACCTAATTTAAGTCTAGAGATATTTTATTAAAAGGGGTTTATGTCTATACTATAATATATAATATAAGTGTATTGGGCTATCAATGGTTTAGAGTTTAGACGAAAGGAAGTATACACTAAATTGCACTCACTTTGACTTTAATTCTAGAACCCTGGTTTTCAACGTCAACATTTCACTTGAATCATTGCTGAACTTTGTAACTTCATGTAACCTATGGTTGAGCCACTCCATCATTAGCTCCACTTTTTCATTTTCTTGCTCTTTCAAGGTTTTAAGTTTATCGTCCAAACTGTCTTGAAGATCGCGTATTTGTTGTTTACGGCTGTTTTTGCCTGAATGAAATTTCAATTAAGAAGTATTAGATGCAGTGTTGATGCCAATAAATCAGAGGGACCATAAACTAAATGAATCTTAACTCCTTAAATTAAAATGATGTAAATTAATATTTGCTTGTTTCAGTGTAATATAAATTGTCAGTCACCAATTAATATTAAGAGTGTTAATACAAGTGTCATGATAAATTGTTGAAGGTCACAGACTATGAGAAATCTTTACAGTTAAATTATACAGATCAAACTATAACAGTTAATTATAACATATGTATAAGAAAACTATTCTAGATATTTCAATAGAGTCATTACAATTATACAATTAATATGCATGGTCTTCATACAGGAGTAATACCACCACATCTATTTATTCTGCAAAGCAGAAATGCTGGTCACATATTCGAGTCCAAAGGGACTATTTGGCAATATGCACTGGCACATGATGCAAACTCTCTGTTGCCAGGTACTTCTGGTACTTCTATGGTTCTACTGAACCCTCTTATTTAATCACTAACATCAATTAGGACTGTGGTTGTTTCTGAGGTTTAATATAAATAGCTATTGGCTAAGATCATCACATAACATTAGGCAGATTGCATATCTCCTAATTACTACATACAATACAATAAAATTATTTTATTATAATTGCAAATTGTCTGCCACAAGAGAGTGTCACTTTCCATTATCTTTGACAATATATGTTTATTCCCTAAACTTTTTAAGAGATTGTTTCCAAATTGGTCACTTATTTATAATAAACAAAATGATACAACTCTGTCCTTATGTATTTATTACGCAGAAACCACTGGTTTCATTTAATTTTTTTTTAATAAGCTTTTATTAGTGTCACCTCTATATTTGTAACTGACTCTTTAACCTCAATTTTGCCCTTTTTGCCAAACTTAGCATTCATGTAAAGCAAATTGAATTAAAAAGGCAAAAAATAAGTTATAGTTTAAAAAAAATAGTTTAAAAAATATCATCATCATCAATAAATGAACCAAAAAAATATACAATTAAATAATTACCATTAATCATAGAGTTCTTCGAATGCTCCAATTCTGTGATAAATGAAGGGAGTTTATTCTGTATTCTTTGTATTATACTTTGATTCAATTCGGCCTGCTCTTCAAATGTAAGCTTTGTGTTTGTCTGATGAATAAAACCTTGAAAAGATAAATTAGTATTATTTAATACATATTTTCATTACAAAGCCTTATCTCATATTAAA
This sequence comes from Antheraea assamensis, assembly GCA_035772565.1. Lineage (NCBI taxonomy): Eukaryota > Metazoa > Arthropoda > Insecta > Lepidoptera > Saturniidae > Antheraea > Antheraea assamensis. Next base: position 392,138 of record JAQQSE010000066.1, on the reverse strand, counting down.
TCATAATGATGTCAAAGAGCTAGTATGATGTTAACAGTACAGTAATGTGACCACACCAGATGCTAACATGAAAGAAGTGGCAAAAACTTAGCTGTGTTAGACCGTTTACATAAAGGCAAAAATATAATCACTGAAAAGCATCAAATCATTTCCAAAGTAATAAGGTTGTCCACTATATAAAATTAAACTTCTTCTCTTTTGTGAGTGCTTGGGATAGAATTAACAAAAAAGTCTACAGATCATTTTACTTGTCTATTATCAACACTACAGAATGGTACCAAATAAAAATCTACCCAACCAACCAAATAAGACCTAGTATAACACACAAATTTTTAGCTGCTCCTTTTCTCAATGTATTGCGTGTTCCAAATGCATAAGATCACGTAAAAATTTACCCAGTAAAGTGGAGGTGCTTTCATCAGGCGTGCTCATTTTATGAAGGCTGGTGTGATGGGACAGGTCGCAGTCTGCTATAATTTTGTTCACTTTTCCTCTAACTTTAGCAGACAGTTTATTTTCACTGCATACTTCTTTGATAATCTCTAAAAGAATATTTTCTTGAGAGGTTTTCGTGTCTAAGCGTAAATCATCAGTGCTCGTTATACAATCCATTTTATTTCACCTTACTTATCAATATTCCTCATTCAAAGAATTCAAATTCGTTTTTACCTATACGTTTTGTTTTTGTCAAAGATAAACTATTTTTGTAACCACGACAACCGTTGAAAGGTTTTGTTCAAAAATAGAATGTTTCCAGTTTTTTGTAGCAAAAAAGGTAAAAAAATTAATTTGGTTTATTTCATACTTACGCATTTAAATTTTAATTGTAAAAAACCTGTTCTATTTATGAAAAAATACAAACATGATTTTTATTTAAATTTAATAGGATATATTTAACTTCATATGAGACTGTTTTTAAACGATTTATATTCCATTTAAAGATACTATAGATACTAAATAACTTTGCACATTGTTGTCCTTTTCATGTAAGCGTATATTGATATTTTTAACCGTAACCGTAACCGACAAAAATATTCTTAGCCTCATGTCTGGCATTAGTTATAAAATATATGACATATAAACCAATCAATAAAGATTAATTTCAATATTTTACTCGTGTATTATTTCTTCTGCTACAGTTTTTACATTAGTCTGTCTGTGGTATATTTACCTGTACAACGAATAGTCTGTGGGTATACTTTTATTTCAGCTATTCTTCGTATATCTACAATTTATAGACGATTTGTATAATCTTCCTACAACTCAAACAGTAATCTAATATGTCTAGATCTGATTAGGTTAAAGTTTATTTATATAAGTTATTCATAATGTCTTCCTCTTCTGAATCCATGAAGAAATCTTCTGAAACAGCTATATCCAATAACAATCAATCTGAATCTCAAAAGCCGGTGGATGTTCATGACAAAAATAGAGCAAACAAAAGCTCTGGAGAATCTCAGGGTACATGTTACTGGTATGTAACAAACATTTTCGTTCTATTATACTTAAAATAGGTTGTTTTCTATTTCTAACCTTTATGGGTTTTTAGCGCCAAATATAATAACCTCAGCATAACAAATTGTTTACCTGTTTTGTAGTTTAAATATTTATATGTACAACATCATTGTATAGGGTTTATTCTATTGTGCATAAATATAGTCTAAAAAAACAATTTCTTCTTTTAAATACTACAACATGAAGAAGTAAAACATTTTTTATTTTTAGTGGCAAAGATCGTAATCTTAATATAGCAGAGTTATTATGTGCTTCATGCAACAGATGGTTTCATGAATCATGTATTGGGTATCAGTTGGGCAAGCTGGTGCCGTTTATGACAAACTATTTGTTCATATGTAAGAATTGCTCTCCAACTGGATTGGAAACTTTCAAAAAGAATCAAGCTCGTGAGTACATGTTATAAATAAATTTTGCTAGTACTTCGATATCTTAGAAAATGTTATTAGATTATATATATACACATTTATTAATTGGATTTTTGAATGTCTTCAAAAATAATTAGTAATTTTGTATTCCATGATTTTAAAGTTAATATTTGGATCTCAATTTATATAAAATAAATTCTCTAAACCCCTGAACTGTTCAAAAGTATAGAGATTTAAGTTCCATACACACAAATGTAGGCCTCATGAGGCACAGGTCAACAGACTGTTGGCAGTATAAGTTTAAAAAAAGAACTGATTTATGAAACTTTGAAAAATAAAAAATTATATAAGAAATTATAATTTTTATGTAATATGTATTACAAAATTATTTTTTCATTTGTATGAAATTGTTGTTATTAAACCATGAAATTTACAATGTACTATGTTGTAAAAAAAAAAAAAAAAACAATCCTCATATTGGGATCTGAGTCTTAAAAAATCAGCCGGGAGGGTTAAGATGTGGTGTTACAATATCACCATTTAGCCTGATAGCTGGTGACAGTACAATGATTAACTGTATAATATATTTTTTTATTTATTTGGTTATTTTATCTGCAATCATTTTGACTATTCCTAGATATGTTAATGGATTATGACCATTTCCTCATTAGCTCTCTACTCAAAGCTTCTTCCACTTTAAACACAAAGATATTTTGTTTGGGGGACTTTTAAGATAATTTCAGCATTTGAAAGATGAAACCCAGGTTTCCTCTTTCACTATTTTTAAATACAAAAGACATTCATAAGATATAGGGAGCATTAGCACATTGGCAGGTCACAACTTAACTCATGTATATATGATCAAATGTCATTAAGTAGTCCGGTGGAACTGTAAACGCCTTATTGGCTAGCAGTGTAGGTCAGATCGAAAAACAAAAAAAAACATCTAGCCACAAGTAAGTTCCTGATGCTCTTCTTTGGCAAACAGTAAAACAATAAACAATAGTTTAAATAATATGGGATGAAATGATATGAATTTCCAATAAAATTGTTGGTCAATAATGTTTTAACTATGTTGCAGATGACAATGTTATGCTGCCTTTGTAACATAGATATGTGAGGGTATTTGTCAAAGTTATATTTTAACATTGTCCTATTATTTAAATAAAATGTTTTTATTGTATTCTACTTTTAATGTGGTCAAGGGTTAGAATATAATTAAAATAGGATTGTTTAATTAACTTATGCCTTTAAAGTTTTTTTTTCTACAGCATTCCCACAGATGTGTCTCACAGCTATTGCGAACTTAAAGCAAGAGAGTGTTAAAGATGGCAGTAACAAACTCCTCTTTAGTAAGGATAGAGAAATAATTCCTTACATAGATCAGTATTGGGAAGCTATGACCACAATGCCGAGAAGGTATCACATTTTATAATTTTTTATGTTTATATTATATTATTGTCATTTTTTTGTAGTTTAGTAGTGCTTATTTTCAGTACAATACAATATTTTAGTGTTCTATCAAGAATATTGATAGAACTACTGGTCCAATTTTGATATATTTTTTTAATTCATAGGATATTACTTTTAGTGATATAACTCACATTTTAATTTTGTTAAGTTTAATGTTGTACTAACACAGACAAAGCCACAGGTGGTTTCTACTTTCCTATAAATTTATTTTGTCAATTATGTATGTAGGATACTTGTGGCTGATGATAATGAAAATATTAGTGGAACTCTTTTCTAGCAGTAAAATTAATAAGAACTAAATATAGGTATATATTTGACAATTAGTGACATTTCTAGAAAGTGTAGAAATTTACATCCCTGTTATCTGGTAGGTAACTGTCTATTTTACTATTTGATGCCTTTAATCTTGTTTGTATAAAAAAATTACATACATTTATGTGAAGTACAAGTCATTTAATTGTCAAATAAAAAAAAAATGTATCTCAGAAATCAGGTTGCCGAAAGATTAAAAACAAATAAGGCTATAAACAATGAGAATTGTGAATTTTGAAAATGGCTTATCCCCAAAATTAATTTGCGAGGAAGTAATCTAGCTTTTATTGGGTTGATGCTGTGAAGTTGAGTCTAGCTGGAATGTAGAGAGATCAATATTTAGGTACTTCATAACATAACTATACATTTTGTTAATATTTTGAGTAAATTTTATTATACAATTAACTTCATGCTGTATAAAAATGTATGTATGTGATACGTAATTAATTTATTGTGAAATTATTATTACTTATAACTGTGAAAATTGTGCTAACCAGTTTAATAATAGATTAGTTTATATGCAACACAGGACTTTTGAGGGCAAACCGGCTGACAATTTAAAGGGGAGACAAAATCATAACCAAATAAATATCTTGTTCAATCTGTGTGGTATACAAATCGCGTCGTTCTTCTCGATTGTTTATTTCATTGTGGAACGATTCCAAGTTGATTTTTGAATACATCCAAATTTTTTTAATACCTGCGTTATCTGCTTGATGTCTCTACCAGGGGATTTTCCGTTATATCTAGAAGTAACAAATTTTGACGGGGAAAAGGGTGAAAATAACAAATTTCCGATATCTTTCAATATACTGTTGTACTTACTACAGCATGAGATCTGTAATTATCTCTAACATCTCTTGTGATATTTCTGTAAAGCATGTGCGAATACATATTTACCAGAGACTCGAATAATTACGGCTAACTTTAGTAGGTTCTTACGCACATCACTATCGAGTAATCTATTTCATTGAAACCGATAACCAAAATAACATGGTATATTTGTTGTGGTAGTTAAACTGTTTTGTACTGGTGGAATATTTACTGAGTTCACTATGTAATATAGCGTTATCTGCAATTTTCGTAATTCTATCTATTGAATGTGAAGTAGTACACGCAAATTAAACTAAGATTAAAAATGGGTATACAAACGGAAGTTTGAAAATAGCATCAGTGACAGAGAAGTTGAGGAGTAATAGGTTAGCATGGTATGGGCATGTCATGAGGAGAGATGAAAGCCATGTAACTAGAAAAGTTTTAACTATAAAGATGGATGGATATAGGAGTAGAAGAAAACCGAAGATGGTATGTATAGATTGTGTGAAAAATGATATCTGTATAAAAGGTGTAAATACTGAGATGTCGTCTGAAAGGCGAGAATCGAAAAGGAAAACATGTTGTGCCGGTCCTATTTAAGTGGGATAAGGGTAAGAAGATGATGGTATAAAATATGTAGTTATTTGTGGTCTTTAGGAAATATAGAACTGTAGATATCTTGCCGCTGAAATTATTATTGCATCTTCTGTTGGTTTGGTGATTACGTTTATGGTTTCAATGTAAGGAATGCAATCAATTTGCCTAGCAGTGGGGTATTTAAAGTTTTGGATAATATTCTACTAGTTTTTGCCCGCGGTTTCACTCGCGATAATTTAGATTGCTACAGTATGTTGTTTTCTGTACCCCTTACATACACGTTGTATGTAACATTTCATTAAAATAAAGCAAACAAACAAGTTCACTTTCGCATTTGTACTATTATAAGTATAGATTAAGTTGCTTAAAACACATTTCACATATTTGAAAATATTCTTGTATGTATGAAATTATTCTTGAAATAGTAATTTTGATAATATATACAAGGGTTACTCAATCTTGGTACGCGACGGTCCAACGTGCTTTGATAAAAGACATTCAAGTACTCTTCACGTACGAAGAGGACGCTGCACAGGGACCCATGTTTGGTCTGTACCACATGGAATTAACATCGATCAAGCCGAACTATGAGGCAATGATCAAACAGGGCCAGTTGAAGGTCACCGACATGGGAATTGCTACAAGTAAGTGGTTTTGTATATATGTAAATAAATAGTTGAGAATAATAAGGTTAGACGAAAAAATAAATGGAAATGTGAGTACGAAATAATAAAATACAATTTGATGGTAACATAAAAATATGAAACATTTAAGACAACGTCTACAGCTGACAATGTAGTACGAAGAATGAGCGGATAGATGGCGTTAAAACAAATCTGATCGTGTTGACTCATCCAATCGAATTATCCCCAACAGACCAATCGATACTTAATATCGAAAACTTGACCTTTGTTAAAAGTTGCACCTGCACGCGGTAGTCCCTGCTTATCAAATGTGCTATGTGCAAACGTCTATCCCGAAAGAACTTGGGATGTATATATTGAACTAGTAATTTCCCACGGTTTCGCACGCGTTTTTTATGCAGTAATTATTTTCGACTTTTTATTTGACATCTACATATATGTTAAAGAATAACTGCCTGGCTTAAAAATTATGGATTTTCATACAAACTTTTATCCCCGTTTTTATCACCTTAGAGGTTGAATTTTTAAAAACTAGTGCTCACTTACAGTGTAAAAGGAATCTCCGTATGCAAATTTTGATGGCCCCTAGCGTCTATAGTTCGGGTTATGCATTGATGTGTCGGTCAGCCGGTCAGTTATACTTTTATATATATAGATTATTCCTCAAAGTGACTCGCTGGATGGTCGGTAATTAATAATAGAAAAATTAGCGGCATCGTATCTCTTCTGTCCGTATCTCCCGGATGATAAAGTCCCGCGTTTGTAAAAACATCAGATCATTTTAGGGTAATGTATTGAAAAAAAAGAATCAGTCATTGCGTATATAGAGTATTCTGTACATTTGTGGATTGCGTTGGTGTCACATAATAAAAAATGTTAGTTATTTGATATAATTGTATCTCATATGAGATCCTCTTCTTTAAGTCTACATTTGACAAAATAACATTAATTTGGAGTAGGCAAAAAAGGTTACCGTGTTATCTATGCACTTTGAAAGTGCTAAATAAAATTTTATTTGTTGTAAAAATGTTACGAAAATAAGGAGTGGTAGGGATTTACAACTCGACAAGGTCGCGACCATAATGTATATAGCGAAAAAACTCGTCATAGATATTCGTCTCTGCGTATCGCGTTTCGGGCTCAGCCCGTGCATATCCAGTTACCGGGTGACTTTCACTGTGTCGCAGATACCAATGACATTCTTTAATGGTTCACCGTTTAAGGGAACTGCATTGACCCGACAGCCAGTAAGGCAGTACCCCCTGGTACATCACAGGGCCCCAATCATAAATAACCACCATGAGAGGCTGCCCCACCATACCGTGCATAATCTCGGGTAGGTTTGTCGTGCCGGTTGGTGACCGGATTTGGGGTCCCGAGAACCTATTGGCTAGGGGGACACTTCCGTCGGCTGGGTCAGTGTAGTTCTTGTAGGAATTATAGTGAGCCGGCGATTAACATTGGCCAGCTCTGGGCTCTCTCTTCTCGTTTCCGCAGGCCGGCATGACAGAGGTGCGTGGTGATAGATTGCTTGTCTTACGGTGATCGCCGTTGCTTTTGGATTATACTGTGCTTATAATCAAGCATAGTACAGTCACTTTGGCGTGATAAAATAAAAAAAAAAAAAACACTTCATTTTATATAACATCTTGTTTTAATTTTTAAAAATATTTAGTATCAAATTACAAAATTCAAATAATACATATTGTTTTTTGTTTAAGTCGGCACCAATTTTAATTTTATGTCAGTCAAAAAGTGAAAATCTGAAATAGTCTTTAACTGTATTTCATCTTTTACATAAAGAAATAGGGATTTGGCACAGACACTAAAAAGTATATATAATACGTATTATTTGAGTTATGTACTTTGATCCTAAATATGTTTTCAAAATTAAGACAAGATTTTATGTAAAATGAAGTGTTTAAAATCTTATTTTACACTTTCGAGTTCGTTTAATATTATTTCTAATTTGCATTATTTCTGTAATTGTTTATTAGCACTTTATTTCTTTAATTTACATAATATTACTAAGACTGGTTCATATCTTTTAAAATTTGAATAGTTCCCTGAAATTAACAAAAACGTTATGTTAAAAGACTTGGTTTCACTTATAAGATAGATAAATACGTAATTTGTTTAGTTGGCGATGAATAAATTGACTCACAAATGTTCACTTAATATTTATAAGGTAAACCGCAAAGTGAAAAGAGTAATATATATTTGTTAAAATTTATTACTTGCCAGTTACCCGTTTAATTTACTTGGCTTAGTCATTGCGGGTAAAATTTTGGTATAATCTTCTGCTTACAACAGAAAACGGTTGTGAAACAACTAAAAGCAATTAAAAGGCCTCGTTGGTTGGCGGTTGAACCCGATGTTGATGCTTGAACCTGTTGTCGATTAACACTATTTGCAAAACATACATTAAACATAAAAACGAAAAATATGTGTATATAAAATGATAAAAAAGCGATAAAGGATGTAAAGTCAAATAAAAGATATAAAGAGTAATATAGAAAAAAAAATATAATTAATTAAAAATATTTGGCAGATTGACGTGTAACGACTACAATCGATCGATCGATACACTTTTTTTTTATACATTTTACATATAATTCCAATAGTGTTAATCGACGATAGGTTCAACCATTCGCCAACGTCGATTTCAACCGTCAACCAATGGCGCCTTTTAATTGCTTTTAGTTGTTTTTCAACCGTTTTCTATTGCAGTAAGACGTGACACCGGTCAAACATTCTTAAGCGGAAGTGTGAAGTAACGGTCAACCTATTTTTTTTAATGATAAAATCAATTTAATCTACATTAATATGAGCGAAGCCGCGTGTAGAAGCTAGTAACTTTATATACCTCTGCCACCTATCAATGATAATGTGTCGAATTTGAAGATAAACCGTTAATAAAACATAGTATACTCACACGACATAAACTAACAATCGTTTACCGACGTCTCCAATAAATTTTACCATAATATTGTTCTTACAATTTTGTATGATAAAATAAACACCGATAACAATACAACATTCGACCTTCGACAAACAAGTCGAATTGTATATCAAACACCATACCGTGAAACGTTTGGCTCGAAGCCAAGTCTGAAAAACTTGCCCAGAGCATACGTAAAATTCAAGACTATTATAGTGATATACGTCGGAATGACATTGTTCGGAATGCATCAGTGTACGTAAATGAACAACGGGCGCGCGCACACATCCGCGTCGTCTCCGTATTTACGCTTATATATATGTATATATTGATATACGTTACGTTTGTGTTTGATATATTTGTCGATAAGTCTCTACACATACCTAGGCAGCGTCGCGTTAGCGGTGCGATTTCTCCTCTATTGATTTTTATATAAATAGTTCACTAATTCACCTTGACGTATGGCTGGTAAGCGAATTTTTTTTTTACCACGTTTTAATCAAATTCTATGTTATGACTAATTTGTAATATATGTATGTATACAGTATTTTTTTTTAATAACTCGTGTATATAATTTACATTACGTGGGCGATACCCGGAGTCGTTATCTTATCACAGAAGACTAAATTTAGTAAAGTCGATCGTTTATATTATGAATTTTACAAATTGAATAGAAATCTTAGTAAGTTTAAACATGTAATTGTTTGGTGTTAAGTAATTATAACCTGTCCCCGTCAAGTTATTATTAGACCGGAGTGATATATGTTGTATGTTCAAGCCTAAGTAATCAGTGTCGGTTGGTAGGTTCCTTCGGTGTCGGTCGCATGCATTGCGCACATGATTCATCCTGTAAACAGAACGTGTTAATAATATTCGTACCATTTATTCTATGGACTGTGTTAATCTATGTAACGACCTACAAAAAAAATATTATGTTGGCCTTTGTTTTAATCATGTTAGGAATTTGGAATGAATTAGTTAGTGTCTTATTTGTGGCAAGTCATTTATGTGTAGTCGAATAATATGTGTTATTTATAACTACAATTTTATTTTGAATCCAAAAAAAGAGTATTATCTGTTTTAGGTTTTAATACGTTCATAAATTTCGACTTGCATACGTTTGTAAGCAATATTTGTGAATGTATTTTGCGCACGTACTCTGTCTGCTATGTTGTTATCTACGATAGATTTAATATATTAAACCTAGGAATTTAGTTTCTACTACAAAACTGTCGTTTGTATTATAAATGGCTACTGGAAGTAGCCCGCGAATTCGTATGTCTTTATAGCTTTATAGTAAGTACTATTATACAAGCAATTTATTTAATTTAGAAATAAAAAACTATGAACTGCTTTTTTAGTTTCTAACGCAATTACTAAATACCAATGTTTATAGATCTAAATTCAAATATGACGGAATTTAATTGCCTTAGGGGATACACTTCAAAAAATAAAAAATTTGTGCTCATCTACAATGTAATAATCTATATGCGAATTTTCACGATTCTAGCCCAAATGGTTTAGGAGTGGTGCGTTGATATGTCAGTCAGTCAGTTATTCATTCTTTTATGTATATATATTTCGTGTATAATAAGTCTTCAGATTACAACAAGTATTTTATTACATAGTAAATGAAACCGACTTAAAAAATACTCAAAAAATTCACCAAACCGTCCTTGACCGTAGTTAGGTACTTACCTAGACTTGGATTGTCATAAACCTACCAATATTACAGTTACTATACGTTTCCTGTTCAATTTTGAGGAATTCCCTGGTTTATCATCGCAATCCAAAGTCCAATTCTAATGAAATTGGACCCCCTTGAAATTATCCCCATTACAATAAAAAAATAATTTTGTAATTAGAGTACCTCCTCCTTTTTGAAGTTTGTTTAAAAATTATATAAGACCTGCTAATGACGACACGGTTAACCAACAGTCCATGGCAAGGCGCGCCGTTCGTCTTTGAGCTGGTTGCCAAATAGCGGGTGAGTGCCTTAAACGCTCTCCTTAGTAGTCCTGTGAAGCTGTAGAAGTCTGTCACGCCAATAGCGTAGTTCGAAAAAAAAGACACGGTTAACATTTGGAATAAAATAATACAGTCTTCGTCAATCTTTTTGGTCACTCTGAATATAGCCGTCAGTTCGGGCTTGCGCATAAAATAATTAAGAGTTTAATACAAAACAATTTTTAAATATTATTTATTATTGGATCCTAACATTGACATTTATTTATCCTTGTTTCGATGTTATACTTACTTATATTATAATACGTATTTATATCTAAGTCAAAAAGCTTGGCGAGAACTGTACTTGGTTTTATCTATATAAAAAAAATACCTATCACATTCAAGTATTTTTATCGTATTTTTTTCCTGTTGCCATTTTCCCGCTTTTATACGTATGTATTACTTATTTTTAGTATTTATATACAAATCTACATATGTATATGAGATATGCTACCATTATAAATAAAAATGACTTGTTTTTTTGTTTGTAATTAATAAACTCAAATAATACTTAATCGATTTAAAGCTTTTATCAGCGAGTAACATGGTCTATAGATCACGCCACCGTGGTATGGCGGAGAATTTTACTCCCGCACACTCACCGTAACTCCCCTTGGTAGCGGCGCAAGCCTATGCGCCTATGATTGAATTAGCTTAGTACGATTCACGTCATTGCATCTAAGGCAACAGCCCAGGCCGAGGTTCGGTCACTTTGGCACCCTTGAGCTTGTTGCCAAGCGGCCGAGCGCCATAAGGCACAAGCCCCATTATTTCAGTGAAGCTGTGAAGGCCAATGAAGACAACATCGTATAGTCAGTTTGAAAATAAGCGAGTGATATGGGTTGTATTTCATTTTCAAAACCTATATTAATACGAGCGAAACCGCGAACAATACTTAGTTATTCTGTTATAGATTCATTAGTATATCAAGGGGGTAGTTAAATATTGTCAGACGGAAAGCAGAAAAAAAAGAGAGTAAACACGCGAGTATTGTTTTTTTGTTTCTCAAATGCAATCTTATCGGGAAATTACTATTTACGAAGCTCTTGGAGTACTTATGAGTAGTTCTCACTACTAATTTACGAAAAATGACTTCGTCTAATAATAAGAATACAATTTGTAAAAATTGACAATTTTATATGTCCAATATATAGTACACAAGTAACTTACCTCAGCCGACTATGTGGTCCCCACCTTTTTCAATTTAAATGAAAGTAAAGGAGTGATAAAAAAATCAATTATGCGGGAATGTTGATTCAAGTGAGGTAATGAATTTTTTTAGCGCTATTACTATATTTCGATTAAATTAACATGATACACATCTTTTGTTCATCTCAACATTAATTTATTTTATCATTCCCTCATAAGCTCTCATTCCTCATTAATAGAATGAAGTGAAGGAATGATAAAATGAAACATAACCTACAACAACTAGTCAAACATTAACCTCAAATCGAATTATTATTCGAGACAAGATTTCTACTCCTCAAAACATGTGAAACGGCATAATAATTATTGCAAATGAAATAATTACCTTATATTCAGATGATGTGAGGCAATAAGACATAAAATGTAACATTTAAATAATTAATTAAAACCCAGTTAACAACAACACATCTCTTCGCGCCTTGCAGCAATGATAGTACGGCTTTATTGACAATGAAGCCAACGGCAAAAAATTTATAAGCGCGGCAATCTACGATCCGATTGAAAAGTACAATTCAGGTTTTAGTAAAAAGTGAGGGAATGATATCTTTTTTGGGAAGCAGATAAAAATATAATTTTCTAATCATTTCTTAGTCGGTACCTAATTAAAAGTGTATGTACTGTTAAATGCACTATTTTTAATATAAGTAATGACCAAAACTAGACAAATTTATAGAGCACAATAAATTAATGATATAATATTATTTCAATATTGAGTTTGGGATACGACGAGGGAATGATATTTGAGGTCTATGGTTACAGGCCATTTGTTATTGTGAGATTAAAACACCTAAGTGAAGTATGGCACGAGCAGCTTCAGTATTATAGTTTTCGTGAAAAAATAATAACTTTACAATACAACGTTAATAATATACAAAACTGAAAATGAAACGATTTTCGAAAATTTCTGAGAACTAGTCATATATTTTTTTCTCAAATAAATTACGTAATGAACCCTTAATTTATTTGTAAAATGGCAAAGACAAACCAGTTACATTCAACCCCAAACTCTTTGACCGCTCGGAACGTAGTTGCACAGAACACAAATTTAGGTATAAGTACGTATTATAATATATGTATAACATCGAGAAACTAAAGGATGAAGAACTGCCAATTTTAGATTCCTTTAATAATATTTTAATTTTGTTTTTATTAAACTCTAGACTACATTATGCGCAAGCTCGAACTTAAGTGGTTAAAAATTGCCTTGATAATATAAAAATAATTCAGTATTTAAAAAATGAGCTCAGAAATACAATAAATCTTACTGAATAGAGAAAGCACACTAGATCAACAAACGTACTACGAAATTTGGTTTACACATTCACCTTAAATATTTGTGACTTTGTGTTTAAGACTGAGGACACGACGTTTGACGTGAATTTAAAGTGTATCCGAAGCATTTGAATGAACATAGGGCAGACTATAGAGGTGTTTTGGGTAAAGGTTGAATTCAAACAGTCAATAGTCAACTAAAAGCGGCACCTTTTGAAGAGGTTTCTATTATGAATACTACGCCAAACGAGCAGTATATTAGGTTAAATTTCATATAATAATTCCCTCATTCGAAGATTTTGGTAAAATTCCCAAGACATTTTGTTGGAGTTTGAATATACGAATTTTTCGAATGTCCCGGCTCTTAATTACATATTTTGCAGGAGCAAAACGTCAACAGAAATCATTGAATGTCGTCTTCAAAACTGTTATTTCACATTAGGTGCACGCCTTAACCAAGCTATAATAAATTATCCAGAGTACTGTCTCTACATACGTTATCTATAAATATACAGAGCCAAAACAGTTGTGTAAATCTTTCTCCTCTGTTTCTCAGTCGATTTTCTTTATTTTTTTTTTTGTTTATAAGCTACTCACGAGTTTTGAGTTATCAAAAAAAAAAAAAAAATCACTGAACCACCGAACCATCGGCAATTTGTTTTTATTTATTTTTTCCAACTGACTACACTGTTGGTTTCACAGGCCTCTACAGTTTCACCGAAGGAAAAAGTCCAAGCCTTTATTTACATAGATTATTCATTACGCTCCTTAGGTTTACAATCTTTTCTATTGTGATCGAATTTCGACGTCTTTATCACTTAATTAGGTGGTCGGTTTCATTACGATATTCCTTTTTCCTACAATCGATTGAATTAATATATATATATATATATATATATATATTTCCATAAATATTATATTCCACATAATACACGTAGATTATTTTAAAACTTAAAACCAACTCCGATTTCACATATTCATTACAAACCAGTAAATGTATTTAATTATATGTTAATATATTCCACGTGGAGTTCCATAGTGTACATATATTTGTTTAAGATACACATGTGTTAGAGCTCTTATAGTAAACATTGTTCACACGAGTTCGCGTGTGTTACCCATTGATGTATAATTCGACTAGATAAGCTAACGTGTCGAACGACATTTTCCGCCTTTGTCTAGTGTAAACAATTGTTGGAAATATTGCAACTATAACGGAATTGATTGTATTAGCTGATAGTGGGAAGTTATACTTTGCGTTGTAACGTGTTCAGAACGAGAGGAGGTAAGGTGATGCAAAGAGATGAGGCGAGGAGAGAAGAACAGTTGTGTAGTTTTATTATGGCCACGAAGCGAGATAGTTGTTGTTTGTTACTTTATAAAAAAAAAATTACGTTACTTTATTTAAAATATAAGTGATATGATCATTTTATTTAATTTTTAACATAAATATATTGAAACTATGAACCCTTCTTAGGTTTTAGATATATGTAATAATACACAAGAGTATATGTGAAAATGGAAATGTATATAATCCGATCTCTATTATTAACATACTTCTAATGTCCTTTCTAGTACAGTGGTGTTATCTAACGATAATGTATGTTGCTAGAGCAAGTGAACAGGTTTTTATTGGCTTCTTGAACGATATATGCATTATTATTGTTATTCTACCTTTGAAAACTTTTTACTTTATCTGTGGTTAAGTGACGAGAATATAGTGGTTGAATAATTTAAAGTTGGCGGAACATGAAACATATTTTAAGAACATTTGTAACATTTCGTGTCATCAAAAATAGTTAAAGCAAAATAACTTTTACTCGTGGCCTCGTTGGCGTTAATGTAATAATATTATCTCTCGGGACTAATACATTTTTTTTATTCAAATGCACCCTATTCTTTTTCTATACTCCTGTCACTATTTGCATAAAATTTCATGATATTTGCCCTAAAGTTGTAAGTCCATAAGAAATCTACATACTAAACAAATATAAATAAAAATTTTGTTCCCTATTTTACACACTAAGAAGGATAAAAGTTCTAAAGTAGGTGTTTATTTATTATTATTATGAAGTTATTGTGCTAAATTTTAAGGCAATAGGTGATAATTTTTTTCGTCCCCCGTGTGGTAGGTAACCCAATTTGTGCCACCGACGGTGCTGTCACGATTGGCTCGTCATATCATCGTCTTTATTAAGTCTGAGATAGAAGCCTTCAAATAGTCCGAGAGCTAGTTTTTGTATGGGCATTCTTAACGTACTGTCCCATACGAAAGTCGACGATGTGATCAATAAACTGGTTAGTTTATTATTATGTAATGTCTGTTTCAAATATATCATATCAGAGTCGTTATGAGAAACATTAAAAGACATGCATGATTTTAATACAAGAATAGCCACGAATTGGTCATCCCGTATTCCAGGCTTAATAATACTAGTAACAGTTTTTTAGGTAACAATAACAAATACAATAGGTAACAAAAACCCAAAACACGTTACCGAGTTGCCAAATAGTAAGTTCAACCATGTCAGGCGAGTTTTGAAGTCAAAAGGCTATCACTATAGGGTGGATTAATATGGGAATGATGGTGATGCCTGGATTTACATTCCTCTCTGTGCATCCGTTGCAAATTATTGTAAATATAATGCATTGTTATAAACTACGATAAACCAGATCGAATTTTACAAACTGGTGGTAGTTTTAACATTCATAAGCGCCTTGTCAGGGCCTAACTGAATAAATTATTTTTGGTTTTGATCTTTAATACGTTTAGTGTTTACGATAGAGTGACAGAAGTAACAATAAGTATCATAGTTGCGATTACGAGCGCCCAGGCAATATTTGAATTCTCTGTTCCCAAAACGTATTTTTGTTGCGGGTGTAACAATATAATAAGTCTAAATGTTTTTGTTTTTCTTTAAAGCTCGTTTATTTGTTTGGTGCTTTAGTAACAGAACGTTTTGTATGAATGGTGCTTAGCGACAAATTTTCGCAACTAGTAGTAAGTGATAACTAAATCGGCGGGAATTAATCTAAGCCCTAGTGTGAATAGGCGGTGCCGCGGCGTATATTAAGTTCTTCGTAGAATATAAAAAATATATTTTCGTTATGTGTATTCACGTATTCACAAGCTAGTCGGTAGTGACTTTTTTGTGTACATATTTTTGATTAAAGATTTTTTGGGTGATATCGTAATCAAGTGTGAGTTAGGTTGCAAGTCTACAAGTATGCCTCCTAAATTTAACACTCCTCGTTGCTTCTCATGGCTAATAATATTGCTAATTATATTTATTTATACTTTAGAAAAACAGTATTATTTATATTGTGACATAATTCTCTAGTTATACCTGCACGCGTTTATTACATAGTATTTTTATTTATTATCTGTTAAATTCTATTTTTTTAATTCTTAGGTATATATTTAATCTTTATAACTTGTCAATTTCGTAATGGGATATTTGTTCTCCATTTACAAAATTTTATTAAAACCATTTGAGATAATTTTTTGTTACTAAAACTATTACTGATTTAATTTTATAATCTATCAATTGAGGATTTAGACATTTCTAAGTGAAGTTCAGGTAAAGAGACATTTAAAACAATAATTAAATATTGAATTCAGTATTTGCACGTTCAAACCCCGGCATGTACCTACCACCAATTTTTTCCGAATTCACGTACATTTACTAATTTAAATTGGTAACACTATCGGCTGATGTTGAAGGAAAACATGAAACCTGAGAAATGTTCACCGAATGTGGGAAAAATATAGAACTATAGATTTTTTAGTTTGAAATCGTCAACACATTGTGGGCTGGCGCGGTGTTTATGCCCATATCTTTTTTCGGGAACAGGCTTACAGGCTGATGATGATGGTGAATGGATATTTATGGTAAAGCGTTTATTCAGCTTTATTTAATGTTTATTTTAGTTCCGCTGGCTGGTAACGTGAAAGGTCGGCAGGGGAAGCGTCGCCCAGCGGTGGGCGGGGCGGCTGAGACGGGTGCTCCTGTGGGCAAAAAGGGTCGAACTGCAGACCTCGGAGCTTTGAAACTACCCTCACACGGGTACCCGACTGAACACCCGTTCAATAAAGATGGCTATAGGTATATACTAGCGGAACCAGACCCACATGCGCCCTTTAGACAGGTGAGTTATATTACTACTGGGTATAGTATTTTTAAAGTAAATTCTTGTTTAGGCGTATTTATAAGTAACGCTAAGTAAACCGTTAAGCTCGGGTAAGTAACTCTGAATCGTGTGTACTCGGCTCCGGTCATCATTATCTAACGGTTGCTGGCTGTTGCTGTCGTTTCAGTAATTAAGTTTTTATTATTGCAATTAATATTTAAATACGAATGTGACTTTGTTTGGTTGGTTTGTTACACTTTTACGCCTTATGTCCAAATTGATCATTATGAAATTTTGTACAGTCGTTACCAGGTGTACAGAAAAGGATATAGGGTACTTTCGTTCACACAAAAAAAAACACTGTTCCTGAGGGATAGGTTAAATCTTATATTAATACGAGCGAAGTCGTGAGTACAACTTTGTAATATTCTAATGTAGCTTCTGCTCGCGTGATTTCGTTTAGTTTATGTAGGTATAATCACACTGTATGGCAGTTGTCTCTATCTCTCGCACGCTCTATTTCATAGTCGGGACGGAATGTGACAGCAATAGAATTATTCTGCAATTTTCTATAAGATCACGTTTCCTCTAGCGGGAGTTTCTTAGTAATCGATTGCAGGAGTTCGACATAGATAATCAGACTGTGATGCGGTTGTCACTCTCGCGCTTTATTTGATATTTCGGGCGGAATGTGACAGCAGTAGACTACAGTTTTAACCTATTTTGCAAATATCTTGCAGACCACTTTTTCTCTTAATGGAGTTTCTCCTTTATCGTTAGTAGGAGGTTGACGTAGATAATCAGGCTGCACTGCAGTTGTCCCTCTCGCGGGACTTATTCGATAGTTCGGATGGAATGTGACAGCAATAGACTCGTGTTTAAAACTTAGTAGAGGGAATGAGAGTGGAGGGAGTTTTGAGGGAGTTTGTGAATGATCGTTTACAGGAGTTCGATGAGAGTAACGAGTGGAGTGGCAAGCCGATCCCGGGCTGGCTGTACCGATCGCTGTGCCCAGGCGGGGTGCTGCTCGCGCTGCACGACCGCGCGCCGCAACTCAAGATATCTGAGGATCGTGTCGCCGTCACCGGCGAGAAAGGCTACTGCATGGTCCGGGCCACTCATGGTACGATTACACTGTTTATTCCCACCCCAATTTTCCCATTGAACGAGTGAAGTAACGAACTGATGAATGATAATTGACAAATTGTTCCGTTCAACGAATGAGTGAGTGAATGATTTACTATCGAGTTGTTTCACTGAATGAATGACTTAATGAACGAATGGATATATTACAAAAATTACCTTATTTTTCACATATTTGTTTACTCAATTACAACAACCATAATTATATTATGTTAATGGTCGTCCGGTGGTCTAGAGTTGACCATAAGAAAGGGTAAAGTTTCTTCACATGTTAATATATAGATACTATTATCTGTACTTTTTTCTAAATAGGTTTAAACTGAATTAAGTATGGTATAAATTAGTTGTTACATTTCACAATAACCAAGCCCACTTAGTCGTTTATAAGATTTTAAGCTTTTTTTAATATTTCCTATTTGAAAAAAAAAGAAAAATATTATATAAACGACTAAAACTGGACTTAGTTCATTTTTAAATGCAACGGCAAAAATATTGTAGAGCTTTATGTATGACGAATAGATACGTACGAATAAGCGCTTCGACTCGTCGATGTTATGGGCAAACAGTAACTAAACTAGTTACAAGAATTAAGGGATATAAAGAAAAAAAATTGGGTTATTTTCAAGAGGCTGTAAATTCGGCAGCAAACGATCATACAGTAAAAAAAAAGAATATTGTATTTTCAAGTGTATTTGGATTCGATCATGAAAAAAATCTATAGTTTTAGAGGAATCCTTCTAAAACGATAAATGTAAAGCTAACGGGCACTAAGAAAAAAATTCTAACGCTTTAAACTTTTTAGGCTTTTTTTTTATTTACGTGGGGAAATCCATCATGGACACGCCACCCTCTCGGGGGAGAGAGTAGGTAGTGTGAAACTTTTACTCACTAAAACCCTACGGTGTACCTGCCGCCGCTTTGGTTGGGGCGACATGGGACCGTACAGTGCTATCACCATGTCACCCCAGCGGCTAGCCCAGCGGAAGGTGTCCGCCGGGCGTCGTCCTCGTAATGGGGGGCAAGCTGGGTACACACCAGCCAACACCTCCTCGTCAGCCAAACCTTCGCATTTTGTAAAACCCTTCATTAATTTCTTTACGATCATTTTATATCCCGAGTTATAGACTGTCAAACTCGAAATGCTCTTTTTTGCTATGATCGATGATAACTCTGCGCCAAAGTATCGTAGAGACCTGGTGAGCTGCCTAAATTAAAGGGCATTACGTTTCCTAAAAGGCAATTATAGTTAAATTATCAAAAAAAAATTGAGCCCGCGGACCGCTTTTAAGATGAGTAAAACAAAAAAAATCATTGAAAAATATTATCGACTATTTGCTCTAAGTATTTCTCTAAAACAGTAGATCTGAAAATTATTTCATGCTCGAATCCAAAACCTAGACACTTGAATA
Organism: Antheraea assamensis; assembly: GCA_035772565.1. Taxonomy (NCBI): domain Eukaryota; kingdom Metazoa; phylum Arthropoda; class Insecta; order Lepidoptera; family Saturniidae; genus Antheraea; species Antheraea assamensis. The sequence continues at coordinate 372,301 of JAQQSE010000066.1, read as the reverse complement.
TACAATTTCCTTTTTTTTTACTATATTGTGATTTGCCATCCACCCCAATATTTCGTTTTTTTATAGCTTTTACATTTTGTGACTAGTATAATTTCAGGTATTTGAAGTGAAACTTCTTATGGCACGGTAGAGAAAAATTTTCGTTACGCCTTAAACTTAAGATAGATATGCATTTGTGTGTATGCCTAAGTGTCTGTCTTTGAGTCTAGAAGTATATAGTTTATGAGCGCTGTCATATATATATAGAATTTAATACATATAAGTCAAAGAAGTTTCACTTCCTCCCCATGTACACACTGTTACACGTTTTTTTTTTGGTAACATTGAAGTTATATTTAGAAACTCTTCGTTGTAAATTGTTAGATATATATGTTTTCGTTATATTTAATAAAACTAGTGATTCTATAAAGTTGTGTGGTATTGGACAGGTGTATCTCGAGGGTGCTGGTACTGGGAGTCGTCGGTGGAGGAACTGCCGGAGGGCGCGGCGGCGCGCGTGGGTTGGGGCCGCCGCTATGCCAACCTGCAGGCGCCTCTCGGGTACGACAAATTCGGGTACTCCTGGCGAAGCCGAAAGGGCACGAGGTAATACATTAGTATTATCTTATATCGATACTAACTAATACACTGAACAGACAGACTCGTATTGAAAAAGCATAGCGCTTTTTCCTTAGGTGATGAAAATATATAAACGATCGAACTACATTCGGTGTTGAAGATGAATGTAGCTCTCCAAGCGTGTAACCTGACCGCATTCGTTTCTTGGTAATATTATGACCAAAGCTCCAAAGTATAATCTTTCATCATCACATCAGGCTGTAAGTGACCCACTGCAAAGTCAATGGGCTCTTCCCGAAAGAAGGTATGGACATAATCACCACACGAGACCATGATTTATTGGCGGTTTCAAATTGCGAGATGTTAACAGTCCATTACTTCTGCGCATACAGTGATATTACAATAATATTTCCCAAGTTCAAGTTTCCTCACGAAGTATACCTTCACCGTCAGCCGGTATTGCTACCAATTGAAATGAGTAATGTACTAGAATTCAGAAGAATTCGTTCTTACATGCCTGGATTCGAACTTGCGGGCATCGAATTGTCATTCCGCCGGTCAAACCACTCGACCACCACAACATTTTTTTTCTATAATGATATCAACTACCATAGTATAATCTTATATTTATACTAGCCGAGACCCGGTGACATACTGTGATTCAACAGAAAGAGAAGAAGGGAGAAAGTAGCATGGAGTAGGTGTCTAACGCTTTTTCTTTACGTGACGAAAATATATAAATGATCGAAATGACATTCGGGGTCGTAGATGAAAACGTAAAGAACTTTGTTTCCAAGTGGGCTCCTTGACCATATATATTTTTTGTTATTATTATTCTTAAAGATCTATAGTATAATATCTTATGTAAAGACAAGTTCAATAAAGAATAAATGTGAAAAAACTACATTAGTGTCATCGGAAATCTGGTAATATAGATATTATGTTAATGTATCATGTTATATTTAATTATAATGAAGGTTCAATGAAATTTAATATAAATAATTATATGTCTGAAGTGAAATGGTTCTCGATATTTCTCTGTTACTGGTTGGCAACACTTTGATACTAGGTCTTATCTAGACTTTTTGGCGGGAAGTCGAACGAAGCGCGCGCTTTTTAAAGTGTGTCTAAAAACTTTCTGTCCTTTTATTGCTTAACTGTTAAAATCTCCTGTGGTTTCGGTTAATGCTATATATTTAGGGTTCCCCAAACATGGGGACTCAAAGTGATGGGGAAGACGACGAGTCGTCACGACATTCTGATCGTAAAAGGGTTCGTACTGAAGTGGTCGGAATGAAAAGTGAAGATAAGTACAAAGTATATTTTAAAACTAATTATACAAGATTGTTTCTTGAAAACAATACATCAAATGAATTCACTGTCTATGTCGAATCCAAAGAGAAGGAAAAATTGGGTAACAAGAACCCTTTGAAAATCACTCAATTATTTAATGACAACGTTAAAGGCTTTACCAGCATTTATAGAGTTAATGCTTATAAAATTGGTGTTACATTTAAGAAAGCTTCGGCTGCGAATAATTTTTTAAAATTAGATGTTTTTCTCAACAAAAATAAGTTGAGATCTTTCATCCCCGCCCACTTAGTGGAAAAGGTGGGTGTAATCCGATTTGTCCCCACTGACATATCGAACGAGGACATTTATAAAAATATTACAAGTGATACTGAAGTTATCTCTGTTAAACGATTTCAAAAAAAAGATGCTGACAGGAAACTTGTACCACTTTCAACAGTGGCCCTAACATTCTCCACATCTGTACTTCCAAAGTATGTCTACCTCAATATGTTCCGATATGAAGTTCACACTTATGTTCCACCCTTGATACAGTGTTATAAGTGTTTTAAATTTAACCACTCCGCTAAAGTGTGTCGAGGGACCCAGATGTGTTCCTCGTGTGCGGGAGAACACCTATACAGGGATTGCAACTCTGAAATTATTTGTTGTATAAATTGTGGTGGGGGTCACCTTGCCATATCCAGAGATTGCCCTATAAAAAAGAAAAAAATAGAAGATAAACAGAAAAAAGTATTAAATCAACACCATTCATTTGCCTCTGTAGTAAGGGTTAATAAAGTTGAGGAATTTCCTGCTTTAAAATCTAAAGTTGTACATAAATTTGTAGAAAATAGTAAAAACATTTCTAGTGATAAAAATACATCTGACAAACATGATGATGGTAAGAAAAATATTGATTTGGAACAAATCATCAATAATGATATAATTATTAATGCCATAGTAAAATCCCTAGTTTCATTAGCTAACTCGTCCAGTAAAGAATCTATTACCATAAAAAAAATTAAAGAAATTTTTTTACATAATTTAATTTAATATCTATATGGATAATAATACTTTGGAAGTTCCTGAACATAAATTAACAATAGCTCAGTATAATATTCAGAGTGTTAATAATAAGAAACCTTTGCTCATAAATTTTATATCTGAACACAATATAGATATATGTATGTTAAATGAAACTTGGTTGAGAGAGAGAAGTAATTTCAGTGTACCAGGCTATAATATAGTTTCTCAAAATGGGCCAGATGGCCATGGTGGTGTTTCCATTTTAATAAAAAACACATTAAAATATAACGTTTATCATACACCTTATTATGACTATTTACAATCAGCTGCTATAGTTTTGAAAACTAACATTGGTGAGATATCTCTTTTGTGTACCTATAGTCCTCCTAGAGGAGGTCGTTTTAAATGTAGAAAGTTAAAATATATTATTAGCAGCCTGCCGAAGCCTATCCTGCTTTCAGGTGATTTAAATGCGCACCATGTTGCTTTTGGTTGTATTACTTGTAACTCTAGAGGTAATGACATTTATAATTTAATAGATGAGGCTGATCTTTGCATCTTAAATACTGGATCCCCAACAACTGTTGGTTCTGTCCGTAATAGTCCATCTGCGATAGATATATCTTGTGTTAGTCCTGAATTAGCACCTTTATGTGACTGGAAAGTGCATGATGACCCAATGGGTAGTTATCATTATCCCACTATTATTGAAATTCAAACTTCTGTACAAAAGTATGAAGTAGGTGCCCCCTCTGAGCACTTTATTTACAGTAAAGCAGACTGGTCCAAATACTTTTCATTAAGTGAAACGGCATTTGATAATTTATGTTTTGAATCAGAAAATATATTTCATATTTATAAAAGCTTCTGTGATATTCTGAATAACCTTAAATTGGCATGTATTCCAAAAATCTCTAATAACACTTCGTATAAAATTAAAAAGCCAGTACCCTGGTGGGATGAGCAGTGTGCCATTGCTGTTAAAAATAGTAGAGATGCTTTGAGAAACTATAGAGAGATCCCTACAATAGCTAACTATATAGAGTATAAAAAGGTTGATGCTGTTAAAAAGAAATTACTTAGTGTAAAAAAGAAAACTAGTTGGAGATTGTTGTGTGAGGCATTTAATAGATATACACCTGTTAGCATGATATGGAATTACATTAAAAGATTTAAAAGAGTAGTGCATAAAAAACCTCCTAAAAATGATGAATGGATTCCTTCTTTTTTAGATAAATATGCTCCCAAATCTCCACCTGAAAAAGAATTTGACATAACAAGGTTAAACACCTATTTTGATTCAGCTGGCAGCATTGAAGGTTGTTTCCTCTCTGAACCTTTTACAATTAATGAATTTAAAGTAACTTTGAAATCAAGAAAGAATACAACACCTGGTCTTGATGGCATTTCCTATAAATTAATTCAAAATCTTCATCCTAATGCTCAAAATATACTTTTAAAAATATTCAATGTGTTGTGGGAATACGAAAGGATACCTGATACCTGGAAAACACAGTGTGTTATTCCAATTTTGAAACCAGGAAAACCAGAACAGGACTACAACTCTTATAGGCCAATCTCTCTGTCATCTTGTATTGGAAAACTTTTCGAATGTATGCTAAAATTAAGGTTAGAATTTTATATTGAAAAATTTAACATTTTACCTGTGCAACAGTTTGGTTTTCGTAGAGGTAAAAGCACTTCAGAAAATTATATGTCTCTCATCTCTGATATTAAGAATTCCTTCCATAGTCATTCACATACTGTTTGTGCATTTCTTGATGTGAGTGGTGCTTTTGATAATGTAGATCCCTCTATTCTAGTGTCTATTCTCAGTGATGTTGGCATACCTGGAAAAGTTTGCAAATGGATATTTACATTTCTATATGATAGATTAATGTATGTCAAATATAATAACATTTTACATGGACCCAGGCAGGTGTATAAAGGTACAATGCAGGGAGCGACAATATCTCCCCTGTTATATAACATATATTCATCACAAATCAACAGGTATTTGACAGAACCCTCGGTCAGGTGCCTGTTATTTGCTGATGACATTGTTGTATATAGTATAAATAAAGATGTCAATAAAGCAATTACATGCTTAAACAATGGGCTGTCCCAAATACATAGCTTTTATAGTAGTTTAAAATTAGATATAAGTGTTGGTAAGAGTGGTGCAATGTTATTTTCAAAAAGAATGCTTAATTTGTATGAAATCCCTTCTATTTTATACAATAATAGTACAGTAATCTGGTTACAAGAAAAGAAATTTCTTGGGGTTTGTTTGGACACTAAATTAACTTTTGAGTCACATATTAATAATATAATTAGAAATGCTAGCAAAGGACTTAATCTTTTACGATCTTTAGCTGGAGTTCATTGGGGATCTGACCCTAAGGTCTTGTCTCTCCTTTACAAGAGTATAGTCAGAAGCCACTTTGACTATAGCTCTTTAGCTTACATGTGTGCGAATAGTAGATTCCTTAAGAAGTTGGATGTGATTCAAAATAAAGCATTAAGAATTATAACTGGTGCAATGTGCTCTACTCCAGTAATTGCAATGCAGTCTGAAACATGTATAATGCCTTTGAAAATAAGACGGTTTCAGATTGCTCAAAAATTTTGTATCAAACTATTGGCCAATGACAATACATTTGTATTGGATAGGATATTACCTAAACATGACCTTCCAGTAACTTTTACAAATAATGCCGACATAGATGTTCAGGATCTTATATCTGAACATTCACCAGAAATACTAAAAATTGTGTTAAACATTAAAAATATATGTAGAAATCTCCATGTTTCCAACCCTTTACCTATTTATAAAATTGGATATGAATGTAATTTTAATAACAATATAGTCATTGATTTTGAAAAAGTTGAGAACTTCTTTGATTTCTTAGAATATATTAATAGGCTGTCAAATATTTATACATTATATACAGATGGTTCAAAAGTGTCAGATAATGTAACTTCAGCTTATTATGATCCACAAGTCCAAGAGACCTCATGTTTCAAATTAGACACTAAGTGTAGTATTTTTACAGCTGAATCATATGCAATTTATAGAGCTCTCTTGTATATAAAAAATGTCAATAAATCCAAATTTTTAATTGTTACTGATAGTAAAAGTGTATTGTTAACATTAGAAAATAACACTATAAGATACAACTTTAACTATATCATATATTCTATAAAACAAATATTATTTGAGCTACGTCAAAGAGGCAAATGTATTACGTTTAAATGGGTACCTTCACATTCTGGTATAATTGTAAATGAAATAGTAGATAGAGCGGCCCGAGGAATGTGGAATGAAGATCACTCTATTCAAATGAAAGTCGCTTTTCCTGATTTCCTTCAGATGTTAACTGACAAGGTTAAAATAATGTGGCAAGAATATTGGAAGATGGTTACACAGGAAAAAGGTAAATGGTATGCCAGAATTCAGAATACCCCGCCCCACAGACCCTGGTTTTATAAAGTCAAAGAAGCGGAAAGGAAATTCATTACCTTGATTAATAGAATGCGATTTGGGCACTGTAGAACTTCTGCGCATCTTTCAAGACTTAAAATTATATCAGAAGATAAATGCGACTTTTGTAATGAAACTGCAGACCTTCAACATATTATTATGCACTGTCAAAAATTTAAAATGGAGCGTCTTATTTTAGCAATAGAACTTGAAAGTGTTTCTAATAACATTGAGGTGCCGACTGAATTACAATTACTTTTAGCAGATCCATCATTTTTTAAACCCATATATAAATTTGTTATAAATACTGTTGGATTAATATAATTTATTTAGTATAGTTGTAATATTAAGATAGGCTTAAAGGACTTGTATCCAGTGGCCTTAATAAATTAAAAAAAAAAAAAAAAAAGGTCTTATCTAATTTAACTCTACAAGGGCCAAACATTGAAAATTTTTGAGAAACACTGGGCTGTATTCATATTTTTGTAGATTCCACGAGTCGCGAGGGAAGCACTACAGCAACAGTTACGGAGAAGGTGACACCCTCGGCTTCCTCATAGTCTTGCCGGAGAGCACCTCCACTAAATACACACCAAACACATACAAGGATAGAGTAAGTAAAATATGTGTCGATTAACAATAATCTCCATAATAAATCTGGGTTCTAAACGTCCCACTGTTGGGTTTTCCCAACAGAAAGACGTCGGTTTGATCATCAACCTATAATGTAATATATTTGCAATTTTACACACCTACAGAGCTAGAGTTCTCTGTTTTTCCCACTATATTATATTATAACTCATATCGGTTTATTGACTGTTTATCATTGGTCGGCAGTAGAAAGAGACATGTATTAGGAAATTACATGAGAGTAATCGCGACAGAAAACTTTATTATTTTTGAAGTTTAAACCGCTCACGATTGCGACATATTTCGAAGGTACGAATTTAATTTGTGTATGCAAAAATTATGACGTTTATATAATGCTTTTACTAAATATGACGGATTATTTTATATATGTATGTTTCAATTGTAACATTGTCTATTTTCATTATTAATTGACGCTTGTTTGTCATTGTCATTCATCAGTACTGGATAGTAAATATGTGAGTGTATATACATTTATTAATCCCAATTGTGAACTGTTTTTTTTTTTTAATTTAGACATATTTATTTCGTTGGTTTTGATAAAAGTCTGCGTAACACTGGCAGAATTGTGGAATTTTTCACAGAGGCTATAGACTAAAAACATTTTTTGAAAAAGCTCAATATAAAATGTGAGTAAGTGAGACAGAAGACCGTAAGTCGGAAGACCTTAAAAAATATTGACATTTAGTTACCATTTTATTTCAATACAATGTCCTGCAAAGGAAATATATGGTCTAAATTTCTTCTAAATACTCCATTGTGAAGTTAATTATTATTTTTTTACAGCCACTAGTAAAATTCAAAAGTCACCTCTATTATGAAGACAAGGATAATATACAGGAATCTCTGAGCAATCTGAAGCCTCTGCCAGGAAGCAAGATATATTACTTCAAGAATGGGGAGTGCCAGGGTGAGGCCTTCACCGATATATACCAGGGCTGTTATTATCCGACAGTTTCTCTGCACAAGAACGTCACTATCAGTGTTAACTTCGGACCAAACTTCAAGTATCCTCCTGCCACAGACTACCAATATAGACCAGTGAGTATTTTATCTAATCTGGTATTGCTAGGTGATAAGATATGGTAATAGGTAATTGTATTAGTAATTCCGTCAGACTGGGTAGTGGACAATTTGAAAGATCAGTAGTTTCGGAGGTTAATTTTTAAAACTATGTTCACAATCTTTACTTATTTCTAAAACACCGTTCAAGTATCACGTAAATTATGATGGCTCATTGTTAAGTTTTCGCATACTGCATCGGTCGACGTAGGTTTAAATCCTGGTGAATATCCTGGAGCTTTCACTGAAGTAAAATTTTTGTAAACCTGTCTGGCTAGCGACCACCCTCACTTTGAAAATCTATCGCCAATCGCCTATGAATGTATTCAGGTAGCTGCAGTTGAGAGTCAGTCTTGTCATCAGATGAGATTAGGGGCAAAACCTATATGTTATATTTCAGTAAATTGTGACCCCCTTCTCAGCAAAACTAAACAAAACTCTTAACGTCTTCTATACTTTTTTAGTTAACTAGCTTAGCTATGTTTATGTAATGGCCATTTAGAACCTTTCGTCCCTCATGTTAACAAAAATAAACAGAACATAGACCAATCCCCTTTCTTTTTTATGCTTACATAATACTTAAATGACCCTAATATTTGAATTAATATATTTGGTATTATTAATGTTAACCTAATTAAATATTATTGTTAACCTATTTTTCAGATGTCGGAAAAAGCAGAGGAAGCGATATGCGAGCAAACCATGGCCGATTTGCTATATCTAACCGAGAATGAGGGTAAATTAAGACTGGATAACTTCAATCTCTGATACAATTAACACCGCTCCACCGGTGTAAAGTGAATTGTGGAACTTTGTGTGTGTTTGTGTCGTCGCAAAACGGCTTTAGTGATTTCAAATAAATGTATGAACAAAATTAAGAAGTGCATGAAAATAAAAATAAGCGAATTGTTTGTATAAGACAGGAGTGACGTCAAAGCGTTGAATTGCCGTTTTAATGTGAAATGTAATGTAAGTTATTAATATTGCACTTAAGATTTATGATAATTCTCTATTATATGTGCATTTTGAAGTTATGGTGGCTCAGTAAGTAGCACAATGCTCGGAGGATAAGTCGATTGACATAGATTCGTTATTAGATAATGTTAGTATTATTGGTTCGTGAATGTTTTTGTACTTTCTTCTCCCAATAAATTCTAAATAAAGAGTAGTGTTACATTTACACAAGTACTTCAGAATATCAACTTTTACTAATATAGGTGATGCGATCAAAGATGTTTTTTTTTACAAATGTGTTGCTCAATAATTGGCCACCTCAGGGTTTATTCAATCATATACAAAATGATAACATTACTGTAGTCCATAGATTTCATCATATATTAAATAACCTAGTACAGACCGGCAATATGTTGGCTAAAGTAAGCCAAAAATAATACACTAGTCTATATGAAATAGTGCCGAACCACCAATAACTTCAGCTTTAATATCTACGTAATCAATTGATGCAACTGAATGTCAATGACTGTAATAAAGCAAATAATCGTTTTATATGCGACAAAATTATTATTCGAAATTCAGTTACATTACTGTTACAAATGGAACTACAAAGAATGATATGTTTTACATTGGAGTCTGCCAAAAAAAAGCGTTATCTGTTTTGGTCACTATTGAGGTTAGGCCGATAGAAAGTATTCATTCTTATCCTTCTATCTCGCTATAACATACTTCTATAATATTTTTCTTTCATATGTATGTCTGATCTATACGTTAGCATATATTGTAGATATTACAGTAATATGTAAAATTAAATTTACCAATGTTTTGGTATATATTATATTATTTTTTACAAAGTTAATATCTTGTAAATGTAAATTCAATAGGATTTTGTTGTTTACTAATAACAATTATGGTAATAAGGATTATGATATCTTTTGATATGTTAGAATGTTGAATAAAAACAGTTGAACATTAATTGACATCTGTCATATGTATCTATGAGTTTTGTCGATTTTAAATGATGTATTCATAAATTTTATTCAATACTAATAATTAACACTGGAGTTAAACATGTTGGTGACACTTGAAGGCTTACGAGTGAAAAAATGTACATTTTTCAATATTGTACATCGCCATTGAATCATAAACTTATATAGAGATTAAGTTTGTCACTGGTTATCCTTCCAGAAGTGATATAAATAACAAGCTCGTACTATGATATATCTGTACATATCATCTATAGAGCTGTATGACCATATAACATCTATCTGGTCAATATCATCTATTTGATCGTATAACATCTACATGGCCATATATCTGTTATGTTTTTGAGCCATTATTTGGTGATAAAGGTTCAAGAATTATAAAAGTCATCATTTACCATTTGAAATTGAACTTTTACGTTGAATAACTTTTAAACGAGTCGATTAAGCAAGAAATCATATCGGATCTTTTAAAGCTCTACAAATATATATATTTTCAATTTTACATGGCGATAATTCCTTCGAGCGCATTAAAATTCTAAATAAAAAAATTCCCGTGTTATTTAAATGGAAAATTAAGAATCACGATGAGATACCTCTTAGTATTAATATTAAGAGCTCAAGCTTTACCAAAATTGTTTTATCTTGGACGATATTTTCATGGTAACTAAAGAAAAAAAAATATTTTTGTTGGCCCATCCTAATCTCTATAGCGGTACCTATATTTGTAGTTTTAAAGGTAATATATAATACAATATAGGTTGTACATGTGACGCGGTGGTTGAAGAGGGCGCCGCGCTGATGGTTATAGGTTTGAATCTCGTGCAGAACAATTATTTGTGTTACCAATGAATGGTTATGCTGAGTTTGGTAGTACTTTGTGTCCATTAAATCTAAAGTCTCTGACGATACATGGTTTATCACTACGGAGTGTTGTAAAAAAAAAGTGTAAGATGAAATTAATACCAATTATGAATCTGCAAAAAATAAAATAATGTATTATAATTATTAGTATGATATGTGATAATTTAATGGAATTGGTGAAACATTAGATTTTTATTAAATTATTCTGTTATAAAAGGAATATTATTGATTCTATCCTTATTCATGTATTACGTTGGACTGCTATGGAAAAAATTAAAACTCTTTTTACATAGTTATTGGTTTTATTTGTAACACTGTACTATTAACAGACAAAAAAATACATACAAGGACTATTTACCACTAAAATATATTTGTTTCAGCTTCATACTGATTTTAATTTTTATTAAAATCACTTTGTTTTTCTTATGCAAACATTTAAAATAAAATAAAAGTTAAGTATATATAACTGGACTCCAGGATGCAGTCATTTTGGAGTTGGTTATAAATAACTCTATAGTGATCACTTATAATCACTTTGGACTATGCACCTGTTTATTACTTTGTAATACAAAAGAATTGTCATATTAAATCTAGTATATTTAGAAAGCCATATAAAATTATGTATGCATATAATAGACATACAAAATATACATACATATAAAGAAATACATAGAAATATTAGGAATTTAATTTTCAATGTTCTTTTTACAAAGCAAGGCTTGATGTATTTTTTGGAACTATTTTTTGATATAAATACAGTGACAATCATTGTATTTTTAAGGATATTAATATGCGTAAACTACACAATGGTTATTTACCAAATCCACCCCTACAGTTAGGACTGCTCTCTATAGCCTTGTCACTCTCTTCCCATTGTTTTGGCGTCTTGGCTACAATAGATAATGCATGGACACTAGTTTGTAGCTCTTCTTTTAATAAATCATTTACTAGTCGATGTCTCTGGAAATTGTAATACACAACATGTTTTAGTTCTTATACACTAAGATATATTAAGCTTATTTAGTTTGGTGATAAGAAGTCTTATGTCCGACATGAATAAAGACTATTAGAAACATGGAAAAATGTATAGATCAAAAAGCACATTAAATTTAGGTGGCTCTAGTAAGTATGGTTAAGCCTTTGCATCAATGTATATAACTGTTCCCTGCAGTTTTAACTTGTGTTTTATTTTCATAATTTTGAATTACTGTCAATGTGAGTAAGAAGTTTGCATAGTGGTAAGACTTCTTCTAAGTTCAAGTTGAAAATCTGTTGCCAAGTATCTAGGAGTGTGTTTCAGAACAGCACTTGAGGGACAGGCTTTTCAGGTTTTGTGTGTTTACTATGTTGGATCTCATCATCATTTAAAATCATGTGAGATTGTAGTCAAATGCTAAAATCTATAAAGTATAAAAAAGGATAAATTAAACAACTACTAAACTTTTAATAAATATGTGACTAAGTGTAATCCGGTGAATCTGTGTAGGCCCCAGGGTTAACAAGGTATGTCGGTTCGAAAAAAATAAATAAAAAAACCTGAGCCAAGTGGCATATTATTGACATAAAATATGGTAACTCATTGATATAAGCATATATCATTTCATACACAGTTCATGTCAGTTGGTCAAACTCTTTGAAGCCCAAGTATCAAATCAAACACACACTAACACTTCATATGCTTTTAGCATGCTGTTCATTGTACACTCTGTATGGTAATTACTCCATTTCTAAGGGTTACAATGTGATGTTAGACTGCTTCTTAGCTCATTAAACACATAGATAATAAAATCTAAAATAGTTTTTCAATCAGACTGATAGTTGTAGAGGTTAATTTAATTATTTTGTTTACAAAATAATTTATAGTCACTGTAAGGTTTACCTTGATAAGAGGCAATCCATCAAATTTATCTGACACAACGACAACTTTGAAATGTGTTTCCGCTCCTTTTGGTACATTGTGCATGTATGATTCATTTATAATTTCCAAATGTTTTGTGTTTAATGCTGTATGTATTTTATTTTTTATTGCCTCCTGAACCACTCCAGATAATGAAGACATGCTTCTTTGAAAAGATAGTATTTCTGAAACATATAAAATTATTACCTATAATATGTAAAAGAGATGTAAGACTTGTTAAAACATTTTATCAAGAAACGAAAACAGTTTTTGTTTATTCATTCTGATTGTACCACTACAAATTTTTTATTGAAACTTGGTGTAAATTGGTACCAGCAATGTTTGTTGAATTATACATAATGGATAGAAAATCATTACAAGATGCAGTTAATTTTAGTTGTATAAAAAGTTATTTTTGTTTGTAATTTATTTTAAACTAAGAAATGTAACAGTTACTAAAAATTGGTAATGAGTGGTTCATGAGTAAATTTTTGTACACCGTATAAGATAATACGAAACCATCTAACCTATATTACTTTATAATTTAGCCGAAATTGTCGATAGGTTACAAATTCAGTAAATACTTACGTGGTCGCAACATATACGTCATAAGGTTCTCGTTTTTCACGTTACGAATTGTAATATTTCATGTAATATTCTATGATCGAAATTATTGTTATAATATTATTGACAAATAGCGATCAGCTGTTTTTTCAGCTGTGTTATAATTTCAACTACAACTTTTTTATAATGGCATTACGTAAATACGAATTCGGCCGCTGTCAAGTCAATCGTGGAAGGGTCACTTTGAAGTAATAATATTTTTGATAAATTTGTTCTTCCAGATAAGGTAAGTAAGCACATATACTATGATAGATATATGTATAGATTATGGTATGAAAGAGTTTAATTTAGTGAATACGTATGAAATTAGTCAGAATATTGGCAAAAGGAGGAAATACATACAAGAGTTAAGATTTAAAGGAATACAAGAAGAGTAGTTGAAAAAATGTGTAAACAATTTATTAGATTACATTTATAATTTGTTATCTAACCTATCAATTTCTGCTAGTGTTAAATGCTTATTTACAAATGTATTCCCAACTTCATCATTCATTTTTATTATTTCTAGAAGGAATTATTTTAAATGCAAATATTTTTCATGCTTGGCACATTCTATAAGTTTTGAGTCGTATAAGTTTTATGGTCGAACAAACTATTTCTACAGTACTTTAGTTGGTTCTTACTTGGATAATAACTAGCGAATACACGCGACTGCGTCTTTTCTTAACCTCAGTACCTAGTAACTGTAACTTACCTTAACATTGTATTTTAAGTATGAAGCAAAGAAAAGAAAAAAAATTGTGTGGTTTTGTGAAACCACAAATGAAACTTTTTATTGGATTGTAGGCAATTAACTGAAAATTTTCGGGAAATTAAACGCTTTTCGGTATTAAAATCGTGTTTTTAATCTCAACTTAATAATTAGAAAAGGGGAATGATAATGGGGAATCAATAATAGACAAGACATCCAACTATACATTTTAATTTCAATCTGCGTTTTAGAACTACAGAATACCTAATAAATGCAATCATTCAGATGACAGACACATTTTAAAAAGGGATCATCATATTTATTTAAATCATTGAATAATTTTGAATTGAGCCATGGGCGCCGCCATATTGGCCTAAGCAGCTATGACGAGCGCCTTTCACTTTACCCCTACTCCGCGGCCGAATGTAATGCGACATGCGATAGATGGATGAAAAAAGTTGAGGCGATGTCTAAAAAGTTTTTCTTTTAAAATGACTGTTCCTATGTTACAGGTCAAATGTACATTAACGTCAGCGAGGTAAATTTTATTCATAGGTACATCTGCGATAATATTACTATTGTTGTAAATTTAATGTCAGCTTTTTAGCTCTTTTTTTTATTTTCGAACTGACCTTAACTGTTAGTCTGGCAAGGCCTTCCCAGATTCACCGGACTACAAGATTTTTAGCTCGTTAGTTAATCTAGTAAGCACTATAATATTCCTACGATGTTCTCCTTCTCCGAAAACAAGTGCTCTTATTTATAGTGTTAGAACCCACAAAGATGGACGTTTTGTAGGAATCTACAAACACTGAAATAACGCTTTAAAATTGTTATTACTTGATGCACTTAACTAATCTATCCTATAAAATATAATCCTTATTCTGTATATCCAAAAAAAATTAAGTACCTATATAAAGTTGATACAATAATATTAGCAGTGAAACGTTCGCCTACCTCAAATCCACCCCGAGCTCCATCTGATATAACTCAATAACAACTTGATATAGATTTTTTTATTGGTCGTGATGGATTGATTTTTCATTTAATATTGGAGTGAGTTTGTTTTCCGCTTCGCATTCGGCCATTCGCTGATATGTCGCTTGATCAAATATTATCCTGTCTATCATTTGGTTTTATTCTAGGCTTCGACGGGACGTTTTCGTTTGTGTTTTGCCTTAGTATTAAAGTAGTTTTGTATTATTTTGTTATATCATGTAAAATAAATATCACTCTGTATGTATTATTTTAATTTAATAACTGCTTTTTACCGTATTGAACGGCGAGAGGTTAACTAAAATCACTGTATAAACGGCAAGAGTTTATGGTGCTAGACTGCCCCGAGTCGAGTCATGCACACGCATGACGCATAATATACTTCTGAATTAAAAATAATATCAAAAAAATTTCATTTAATGTACAGTTTTAAGAAATTACGAATGTTTAGCACTACGTGTTTAGAATTGTGTTTTCTTGTCACGGAGAAGTGGAGCAAGTGGTATGGTGCTTATTTACATATAACACATTGTTAAAATAATAAACAACGTAAACGAAGTCGCGAGTATCGTCTAGTTTATAATGCAGACCTAATATATCCTCTTCAAAAGTTGTAAATTATTAATATAGGAATTAAAATATTTAAAATTTACAAATAACACCTACATTTTGTTTTCAGTTCGAATTATTATCGTGTTGAATAGCGGCACAAAGGTAAATAACAAGTAAATTAATAATTATATTTCTTATCATTATTTATAGTTAAATCCCAGGAAGAGTTAGTCCTACGGGGATTTTGGTTGTGGGCACCAAATTGACGATTATGATGTCTTAAAGTTTTCTTATTAAAATATATAGTCCTTGTTAATATTTCATGAATTTTAGTACTTTTTTCTATATCAGTTGACACCGACTAATCGTTATACGGTGGTTAAATTTATTTTTACACTCGTTCTGACTGGTTTTTTCAATATTGTCAGTTAGCAGAAGTGCATAATTGAACATAATTACGCAGTTTTTTTTAAGTCATTGAAGGATTTAATTGATAACTCTCTAGTAGCAGTACCTAGGAAAACGATTATTGCTTAGTTAATAGCGTGTTTGGACGCAGCGTTACAAGACGTGGGTTCGAATCTATGCAACTGAGTTGGAGATTTCGACGGAGAAAACATCGTGTTGAAACCATGGCATGGTGATAGGGCTTTTTGCAAGTCCGCCTGGCTAACTACCATATTCAAGTTAAAAATCTGTCGCCAAGCACCTGTTGATGTGTCCAGCAAATATACTTGAGATCCAGTCCCCTCTAGGCTCAGTGTATTTATAATTTTAGACCACATCATTATGAGAAGAGATTGTGGTCAAACGCTAACATATAAACTATAAAGTACAAAAAAAAGTTACAATATGTACTACATTAGGCTCTTTAGGCTGTTATAAAATCATTGTACTTGATGGAAACCAAAAATCAATGCAGATTCACTAAAACAACTAGTACTACATATTTTTTGTACAACGCTTAATAAAGCAAGTGAATACCTAAGTTTAGGATTAATAAGGTATAATGCTACAATATACATAACTGGTTAGTATTGAGAATTAGATGGTGATTCGATAAAAATGTCAAAGAGAGTAT
The DNA here is from genome assembly GCA_035772565.1 of Antheraea assamensis. Classification (NCBI taxonomy): domain Eukaryota; kingdom Metazoa; phylum Arthropoda; class Insecta; order Lepidoptera; family Saturniidae; genus Antheraea; species Antheraea assamensis. Next base: position 355,588 of record JAQQSE010000066.1, on the reverse strand, counting down.
GGGTGTAGAAAACAGTAATGTTTATGCTAAGAGTCCGGGCGGTGTGGGGCCAATATCCGCTTTGTCAGTCGGTTCGCTTGCGTCGGGGAACACTAGCAAGACTGAAGTAGTGCATTGTGTTGCCAGATGTCTAAAAACTTTAAATTCAGATAATATTGTTATAGGAGCATTTAGTGGCTTACAGATATGTGTATATATTTTTGAATACCTACTTTATATGTTTTAGCGTTTGATCACAATCCAACTCGAAGTTAAATGACGATGTAGTCTAAGGTGGTGAGGTGAATATGCTAAACCTAGAGGACTCTGGCTCTCAAGTGCAGCTGCCAGAACACACCAACAGATATTTGGACGCAGATTTTCAACTTGGGGTTTTTAGGCCAGGCGGATTTAGAAAAAACCCTATCACCATGCTATGGTTTCATTAAGACGTTTTGCTTCACTTTACTCTGACTCAGTCGTAAGGATTTGAACCTATGAAGATCGACACCTAATATATTATTACTATTTTAATTACCTGATTACTATCTAATTATTATATTATTTGAATTTAATAAGGACTTTAACGTAGACGGAATAATAAAGCTACTAAAATAAGTAACGGAAGTACGCGACGTATTTTGGATTGTCTCTAGTGATATTTTACATAAAAAAAGTGTTATTAAATTGCCATATATTTATTAGAATTAGTTATATATATTAAGGATACAATTATGGTTGTAAATAATTATGCACTTTGATATTTGTACTAACGGAAGCAATGTTCGTTGTTGTGAATGTGATTAGGACGGAGAAGGAGACTCCACCACGATTCACGATGGCGAACATAATGTCAGTTAGTTTTTAGAGGCGGTCGATCGACGACGATGTAATAAATAGGTTGCCTAGGTGGAACAAATCTTTTGTAAAATACTTGATTTCATTATAAATTTTTTATGTTTAGATTACCTCACAACGCTTTTCTTCACCGTCGGCAAAGAGTGCTGGAATGTAATCGCATTCCGAAAATTTTGTGTGAATACGTCGGGATTCGAACGTGTGGACGTTGAATCTATTTTCAACTCGTCATCCACTCAATCACACAGATATTTATGAGTAACAATTTGTAGGGGTACATATCTTGATTTACTTTAAGGAATTTATAATAAGAAGCTTGTAGATCTGAAGGCCAGTATCAAATATTTTACACATGTATGTTTTTATTACAATTTAATAGGGTTAATGTATTTCTGAAGTATTTGTTTTGAACTCCTTTGAACCCTCTACAATTGTTGTGACCTCGTTAGAGTTAACGCGTATTAAACCCAATTAAAGTTTGTACGAAACGCGACAGTTTTCATTGTTATTATGTGAGTTTTAATGTTTTTTTGAGGAAATTAATTGGATTCTCGTACATGAAAATAATTTTATGGGGCTCCGTGTAAAACCATTGGTGACTGAGAAACGTTAAGAAATTTGGGTGCATTTTTTATTTTCAATGTAGTACTAGCACGCAAATGTTCGTAGAATTTGGAGTTTATTATTCATTCGTGACTGTAGATTAGAGAACTTTCTCTTCTTTATTCATGGCCCCAGGTTTGAATAACAGCTGGAGTATAATATATATAAAAACAATTTTTTTCATACGTTTTAACATGAGATCATAATATCACCTGACTTTAAATGACGTTATGGCCCAAGAAGGTCAGAAGTCACTTTAAACTTGAAGAGACTGGCTCTCAAGTGCAATTGCCGGAATATACCCATAGGTGCTAGGCGACAGATGTTAAACTTTGGGGTGATAGTGACCAAGGCAGGCTTAGAAAACGCTTTACCACCATGCTATAGTTCTATCACGACTTTTTCCTTCACCGGAAGCTTCCGCTCATTCGTAAGAATTAGAACCTAGGTTGATCGAGGTGGTGTCCGAAAACGTAAATCAGTAAGCCATCGCCCCGAAAGAGTTACTTATGTGAACTTTCAAAATATTGGCAATCGACACACTCCGACAGGCCAAAGTATTCTACTTCGGCATTTAACTCTATTAACAAATTGGTTGGAAGTGGATATCCAACAAAATAAATGGCAAATATATTTTAAGCAATAATATGAATGAAGGTTCATTTACATTTTGCCTTCGATAATGCCAGTGTTTTCCAATTATCCAGACCTAAAAATGAACTCCACATAACCAAAATTCTAAGGTTTTGAGGGAACGCCGATTGCCGGTACGTACCAGTATCAGAACCAATATGAAAGTGACTGAATATTCCCGATTTTAAGCCTTATATAGACATTATCCTAAATAGCTTTGTTATCCTCCAAGCAATTTTCGTTTGAACAGTATCTATGTATTTTACAATTATTTTATAGCAATGTTAATCTGTACTAGTGTTTCTAAAATCTATTATATTGGTTATTTCACTTCTCACCTAGCAACCCTGAGATGTCAGTCATGTCGACGTCGCGTCGGTCTCGTGTCGGAAACGTTCACCTCGTGTTGCGATCAAACAATGCCCACATGCGACGCGCCTCGCGTGTCTCGCTGTCACCTGTCTTGTGGGATAATGCGCTCGTCGGCGAACTTATTTAAGTGGTGGTGGAATATAAACAAACATATTAAAGCTATTGTGCTCCCGGATTTCACTGAACCGTCAGCGACCCATCGGGGTGTCTGGGTGTCAATGTTGGTCGCATGTCGGAAGCGTTTACCTTCCTCGCACGCGATCAAGGTTGCCTTTCTAGCCATTTTGTGTAATTTGATAGTTGATGGGCTCGTTTACTCTTTATAATTGCGCGATATGTTTGGAAAAATATATATATTTTTATATTATAAAGTTGATTGTTCACCTACTGTCATTACTAATTATTAAATATAGGACTGATTTAAGTGTATAATATAAATGCATTAATTATTAGTTATCTAAGGAAAGTTAAACAACTTACCGAAACACTTATGAGTGTGTCAAGAAATGAAACAGCTAGGATAGGTTGGCACCGCACGGGGATCTCTTCAGGATAACTTACTTTCTTACATTGCATTTATTCGACCAGTGTATTTACAGATATATTTTGAATTTCTCTGTGGTGAGTTTATTGGACTGCCGGTAGCATAAATTTAATTATTATATTGATGTCCTGTTAGGTGTGGTTCTTGGAAACACTACTTAATGTTCGTATTGACTATTTACTATTGGCCTATACTAAATTACTACTGGCGTACGCCTATTGAATCCTAACAATATTTAACTAACTAATATTACTAACAATTGTCTGGGTGTCTTAACAGGTGGTTGTCGACTAGGGATGAGAGAAATATTCTCGTGCCGATTCATCGGACTTTAGAAATTACTTATGAATGATTTCGGTTCGCACATCACTTTCGTTTACGTGTGTTAAATTTTAAATCCATTTTAATAGCACCGATAGATTTGGCATGACTTATGAATATAATATGATACCAGTGTCCTATCACTTTGATATACGCCTAACTAATTGTTAATAATAAAAGTGGGTTCCACTAGAAACTGAATTTCATATTTACCAGGGCTTGTTTATGTATATGGCATGTATTTATTGGTTTCATTTTATATGAATTTCACAGCACAATCAAGGTAATACCAAAACAACGTGACACTAGTATAGCGTGATCGCACCCATCTTTAAGGTTCATTGGATAAGATACGATTCTTTTACCAAATACGAAAATCTGTTATCATTCTTGCATTCCGACAGTCGATACTTAACACTAATTATATTTCTGAGTCTAATGCATTCTTACCTCTGTTTGTAACATTGGACTGTTCATACTCGCGTGAGTGCCTTACGAGCTCCCCTTAGTAGTTCGGTGAAGCTGTCAAGGCTCTATGGGCTAAGAACATATGCCTGTTAGAAAAAAAAACTACTCATATTCAGAATTTGGGATATTTTTTTTTCTTGGTTCAGTTAATAATAATACTTCGTCATAATAATATTTTATATTATTACTCTATTTAATTGTAATAATAATTCTAAGGCCTTAAGTGAAACACGTAAACATTTTTTCCACTGCAATGAGGGAATATGGAGATATACATCTTGATAACGTATCGTGTTAAAAGCGCAATACCACGAAATAGCGGGTATTCTTGTTTCAGATTTAGTCTTATACAGGTACGGAGTAATGATTGTTATAAAGAACTAATTACCCCCATTACCTGTAAAACTTTATTGAATACTTGGAAGTGGCAGAATGTAATTAAAGATATCTTATTATGGTACTTTAATAGTAATTTCTAAATCAATATATATAAAATAATATTTGACTGGCTGACTGACATATCAACGAACAGCCCAAATAACTGGGTCTAGGCCCGTAAAATTTTCCATACGGCTTCCTTTTATACGTAGATGAGCAGTAGAAAGGATTTTTTAGAAATTAAACCCCTGGAAAAAAGCTGTGAAAAAGGGAATGAAAGTTTGTATGAATATCCATAATTTTACAGTCAGTACGTCGGTTACACAAAATATTTTGATAAATGAAAAGATAATCATTAAAATAAGTTTCGTTCGGTCAGTGAGAGCGCCGGAGGCCCACATATTTAAAAGGCCGGCAACGCACTTGCGACTCCCCTGGTGTTGCTAGTGTCTATGGACGGCGGTGATCACTTAACATCAGGTGACCCGCCTGTTCGTTTGCCCCCTATAACATAAAAAATTTTATTAAAAGCCTAAGGCAATTATTGCATAGGAAACGCGTGCAAAGCTGCGGAATATTGATAGCCTATGTATAAATAAGCTAAGATAAATCAATTCAATAACTTGATCTCATATGTTTCTCAGTCTCCTTTTTCGTTATGTAGTTTTTGAACAGCTTTAATGTAATTAATAAAACAACATTACAAATAGTTCTTTTTAAATCATAAATGAGACTAAGGCCTGGTTCAAAGTGCTGGAGAGTGGCGGGTGCGCGTACTTTAAATGTGCGGCATCTATGCACATTTGAACTAGACGCGCTTGCACTCTGAAACAGAACTAAGCCTTAATTTATAAGTTTCTATTCGTCATACTTCACGCGCTTTACGTCTAGAATATTATATTTATACAATACCCATTATTAATAATATCTATACATTAACACATGAAGATAAAAGCTTGTACACCTCATTATGACCGAATTTCTACCATTGGAAGACTTCTAATATTATTAATAAAGTAATTTCGTCTAAACTGTAAAATATACGACCAATAGAAACTTAATTACTAATTTACAGTCCATTATCTTTATATAATTCCCTCATATATTTAAATCTAATTTTAATTCCCTCGTTAAAATCTAAATACGCCCCCGGATCAGCACATTTGTTTACGTTACCAAACACCTCCGTACTTTTGTATTTGTTTGTTATAGAACCAAAAGGCTTCCTTTTGCCTTCCATTTTACACCATAATGATACTTTGCACTGGTTTCATATATTAGGTATTTTGTTTAACACAATTTATTAGAAATTGAGTGTATATGGGTTTATCTATATATAAATCACTCAAAAATTTCTGGATAGGTTTCGAAAATTTCTTTTAGTCATAGTTCTTAGATACTTGGTCTTTGTCTATATCAAATACCACGATAGCTAAATTTCATATAAAGTTATAAAGGAATTTGTGTTTTCTTACCGTGGAGAAGTGGGGCACGCGGAGTAGTGCGCATGCGTGGGTAACGTAGACGAAGTCGTGGGTATCAGCTAGTTCATAATATATTTTATTTAGAAAAATCCCTACGATATTGGTCACATTTAATCCAAGTAAACACAACACACTTTCATGATACCGAAGGCGCTTATACCAGTTAGTTCATAAATAAATAGATACAAGGCAAAAGTTTGCGTGGAAAATATTTAAGTTATTTTAATTGGCAGTTAGTAACTACAATGTGTTTTATATGAGATGATAATCGCGTAAACGCCAACTTCACTCACTGCTTGTTAATATTGTATTACCAGCAACAAATCCATAAAATAATGAAAATGTTTTTATTTTCATTTGAAATACAAAATTAGTTATTTTAATTATCTACTATAATATAAAATGAACGCTGGTAGCCATATTGTGTTCAAAGTAATATTAAATTAGGATGGTAAATATTCTTCTATGTTGACCTACGTACCTGCTTACAAGCAGTAGTCATTTTGTGTCATCTATTATTTTATTATTTAGCTTGTCGCTAGCTAGATCTCCAGATATAATAATGATGTAAACTTTTTTATTTTCTACATTTCTGACGTCTCACATGACACACAGTATGATTTGCTTATGTTATAGTTTTTCCGATCATACATTTTTCTGCTGAAGTTGTGTGCGAAATGTAAAGGAAGATTCAAGATGGCGATTTGACAATTATCTTCTTATTTGAAACTAATTAGTGAAATATATATAAACGTGCATTATGACAGACACTGACTTGAACCTTTGAAGTCTGTCATAATCTCTTAAAAATACACGGACTTAAACAGCACCGGGCAACATTTCATTAATTGTTGAAGCAAACTTGCACATAATCCAATTTCGGAATAAACTCAAGGGAGGAACTCAGCCGAAAAGCTTATGGCGTTTCGCAAAATAAATCTTAGCACTCGACAATACGATGTTACGTTTTACCAAGCAGAAAATTTACAACGGAACTTAATTACAGTAATCTTTTAAAGGGGATTACTGTATTCTAGACGCTGTGCGTGGATTTGCGTTTCTTTCAGAAACTTCATATTTAGTACCTTCTTTTTTTATCGCGTCTTGCCTGTCCGTTTTACCGATTGTTGATTTTTTTTTCGAACTGTCTAATAGTTGTTGGCTTGACGGGCCTTCACAATTTCAATGGCCTTTTGGGCGAGCGCTTAAGGCGCTCATCTTTATAGCAACAAGCTCAAGGGAAACGACGTCAACGAACCTCGGATTGGCCTTGGATGCAACTTTTCAGATCTGACTAAGCTAAACTAGCTAAACTAATCATACATATAAGAATTAGTAAGGCACACATCTCTATCTGCATGTGTACCTCACGAACCTAAGCATATATTACGAATCTGACAATTTGGTTAAACTAACTAAATTGGAAAAAATAAGAGGAAAAAAACAATGACGCTTCCACTAAGTGTGTACCTACTGTGTACATGTGTTGAGCTAGTGAATGAAAGTGTCACTGTATCGTGATAGCAGTGTGCTGGAGAGCTCCATTCAGAGGGATCGGACCTATGCTTCAGTCGATTGTTGACATTTTACCAATTAGTTTTATATGTCCTCGATTGCCACCTTAGGAATAATTGCCTTTTGTTTGCCATCTAATTATATAATTCATTTCCTGAAGTGTCATTTGTTTGAAGATGTCCTTTGAATTTAGACTTTATTTTACTTAGGTACCCGTAGGCTTATACAGACCGTGTCACGCTCCAAGTCCATTTATTTACAGACAAATATTTCTTGATATTATAGCTTGTGTGTAGCACCCTTTAATACGTTATTATATTATGTGCGGGGTATATTTAGGGGAATCATAAGAGTAGGAGTAGGTAGAAATGCTGCCGAAACACCATCTCAGCATTCGTGTAAAATATAGGCAATAATTGTTTTTTTGTTGATGTTAAATAATTATCCAACATTTAAAGCATGACTCTTTAGTAGAAACCGCTTGTAAATTTATTCAATTCACTCATTCCTATTCGAAATAGTGTTATATTAATATTTTCATTTGTATACAAACCATATAATTTAATCCGTATCGTATTGTAATAAAGTTTAATTTTGTACGTATTCGTTTCTTGAATCATCTCGATTTAAGTGTTATTCATAGAATTTGCATCGCAGTGGCTGTTAAGTGCGGACTTTTCGAGTGTCGTGTTGCTTTGGTATAATCACTTATTTTGCATTGCATCGCGGCATCGTTACTTTTGTAAAACAAAACAAGTATGTATTAGCTTTAGTAATTTACTAGCTGTTGCCCGCAGCTCCGCATGCGATTTTTTTTATAATTGTAAATGAACTCTTATAAGATCAGCTATCTGTTAGTGAAAGTTCCGTGAAAAATGGTTCAAACGTTTTAGAGATAGTAATGTAAACAAAGCCATGGGTAAAAGCTAGTCCAAAATAAAAAAGCTTTAATTACTTTTTATAATGTTAGCTATTTGTCAGTGAAAGTCCTATGAATATAGGTCCAATGGTTTTGGAGATAGTACTACAGACGACGCCACGGATGACAGCTAGTCTAAAATGAAGTAGCTTATGTCACCCGCTGTAATTTTAACTATCCGTCAGTGAAGTTTCTGTCAAAATCGGTCCGCCGTTTCGGAGATTACCCGGAACATACAGACAGACAGACAAAAATTTTAAAAACTGTTTTAGTTATCAATATCTTGTATACGTTCATATCCAATCAGTAAAAAGTCGTTATTTTGATATTACAAACAGACACTCTAATTTTATTTATATGTATAGATTAGTACTTTCTTTATAGCATAAAAGGTTTTCTTTAACACAAAAAACCGACTTCTTTGAATGTAATTGTAATAATTGTTACTCAGATGGGTAAATATATTTTGCACTAGAAGGAATTTATTTATATTCATACAGACACAAATAGAATGATTCACTATCACACAATTACCCTACAGTCATACTTCCTTTTTTTTACTTTATAGGTTTTAGCGTTTGATGCTAAAATCTCATATTATATTAGTACGATGTGCTCTAAGACGGTAAACACACTAAACATAGAGGGGATTGGCTTTCAAGTGCAGCTACCTATAAGTACCTATACCCGTGTCAGATATTTCAGTTTTTAGCGGTAGCTAGTCAGACGAGGTTAGAAAAACCTATACTACTACCATACTATAGTTTTAATAACTTATCATAATGTACTAACATTACATATAACAGTATATCCTAATAAAATACCATTACTTCAAGTATTTCATATAAAGCCAGAGATCTTAAAATACATTATATTTAGTGGATGTGAACAAAGAAAACTGCGTATTTTTACTACGTGTACCCATTTTATTTACTCTAAAGCGAAACGTTGTTCCGTTTGATAAATCATTCCGAGTTCTACGCTAAAAGTTTTCCGTATTCATTTTGTTGCGTTTGGTTGGTTTTTCGTCTTTTGATCACATCCGTAAGTGATCGAGATTAATAATACAATTGATGATATTGATCACATTATATTTAGAATGGAATGTTAGACTATCACTATTATTATATACTACCTGATACCCGTGACTTCGTCGCGTTGTCCAGTGTTTATCTTATATATGGCAATGAAATACTCTGCGTTGAATGTTATTGTTACTATATCATATATATTTTATAATTTAATGAAATAGATACACTTTATTCAATTAATTCTCTCAGAAGGCGTTTATTAACGTCAAAACTACCATCGGTTCGGACAAATCACCCAACCATCGAGAAAAAACGGCAACAAACTCGATTTGGTTTATCTTTTCATTATTTCACATTTGTATAAAAATACATTACAGTTATAATCGTTTTGACGGATACACATAGAGGGATGTTATGTCCAGGAGTAAAAGACTTCTATTTATCCTTACAATTTTTCTCATTTATAATATTAGGTTTATGTAAGGGATGTGTGTAGTTATGTAACGTATAAGTACGTATAATAAGACAGGTCGATGTCCTCTAGAGAAAAGAGAAACAGTACGCGAGAACATTTCAAAGCTTCACCCTCCATTTATTCCCATTTTTCCCGTTCACATTGCGTGCTCATTCAGAGCATTTCCTTTCGTTTACTTGTTTTTGCTCACTCGCAATCTGTCTTCGTTCCAACTGTTTTGTCAGAGCTTGAGAATACTCCAAGGTCGTCTTAGGCCGTGTTGTGATACCTGACAAACGTAAGGAGGCCTTTGAACGATACGATTTTATTGCGGAATCGAGGTCATTGTTAATTTGAAAAGAGTAATTGAATTGGTTTTGAGTGATTCTCGTTGTTGTTTGGCTTAGTAAATACAATTTTTCTATTATATAAATTATCATTGTAACCGTTTATATTTGTTATATAATAATTTATGCTTCATATTTATTTGCTAATATATTATAAATTATCTTATATTTTTTCATTATTTTATTCTACGTAAAAAGATAAATAGAATAGGGATATATAGGAATAGGTCAATTCTATGAGAAGTAACTTCACCACACGTAATACTTTTTTATTCTGACTTCACCTGCTTTTAGAGGTATTTTTAAAAACCATTTGTAGTGTTTTTTTAATTTATCTTATACAAAATGTGCCCGTGACTATGCTTGTATGTACTATAAAATCATTGTTAAGGTGTTTTTGTTAGTAAATTGTAAATAAATGTAATGAACAATTGTATATGAGAACTATCTTCATTACACGTTATACTGTTTCGTTATGCTTTTACTTGTTGTTTGTGACATTGCTAAAAATCATTTAAAGTATTCTTTTAATTTATGTTGTACTAGCTGTGCCCGTGATTATGTTTCTATGAAGTATAAAATTATTGCTAAAGTGTTTTTGTTAGTAAATTGAAAATAAATGTAATGAACAATTGTACATGAGAACTATCGTCATTACACGCTATACTATTTCATTACGCTTTGACTTGTTGTTTGAGGCATTGCTAAAAAAACATTTAAAGTATTCTTTTAATTTATATTGTACTAGCTGTGCCAGTGATTATGTTTCTATGAAGTATAAAATTATTGCTAAAGTGTTTTTGTTAGTAAATTGAAAATAAATGTAATGAACAATTGTACATGAGAACTATCGTCATTACACGCTATACTATTTCATTACGCTTTGACTTGTTGTTTGAGGCATTGCTAAAAAAACATTTAAAGTATTCTTTTAATTTATATTGTACTAGCTGTGCCAGTGATTATGTTTCTATGAAGTATACAATTATTGTTTAGGTGTTTTTATTAGTAAAGCTTTTTGAATATTACACCGTTCATTTTACATCTATAGAATTGCAGGGCTTTCTTGCATGCAATTTAAGCTAGTAGTATAGAAATAATGTGTCTGTAGGTATGAGCATCATCACCATGCCAACCCACGATTTATTAGCGATCTCAAACTCCGAGAACTCCACAATTTTCCCACATATGGTAGTAACTACAAGAACATTGCTCAAGATCCAGTTTCTTCGCGATGTTTTCCTTAACCGTCAACCGACACTGTTACCAATTTAAAATAGTAAATGCATACGAGTTCCGAAAAATTCGTTGATACATGTCGGCTTTCGAACCTGCGGAAATTGAATTGAAATCCCATCAATCTTACTATGATTACTGGGTATGTAAAAATAGCGACGGTGAGACCCCGACCCGGTTGGACAAAATTATCGTGTACTATTTTCCAAAGCTTTTAACGCTGATAATTATCTGCCTACGAAACAGAGAATGTATTTACGATAATGTGTCATGCATATGTATTGTTCGCTGTAAATTTTAAATAATTATAGGTGAAACATCATTTGTGCCGTCGCGTCGCGCCGGACGCAGATCACCGCCGCTGCACGTTCATTTGCGTAAATGGATAGTATAAAATATTCATTGGTGGAATGTTGGTAAATGAACTCTGGCAATGTTGCCCTTTTATTTTATGCTGTTATTTATCACTGTGCATTGGACAAATAATATTGTTAAGACCGTAAGTAATTGAAAGTAGTTTTCAGTAACATAAATTTATCCCTAGACACAAAGACATAAGTTGAACAAACTCGCTATTAAGGAGAAAGTTATTTGCATAGTATTCCGTATTAGTCATTTTGTTCATACATTACTACGTGATTATAGTGTCTTATACATTTCTTCCTTTTGTCCTTCCTTATATTCAGAATAGCAACAATTTCAGTTGCATGTATCATATAAAATTAAGGCCTTATAAAATCTTTAGAACACAAAATCTGCTTTATTCCATTGTTATTTGAATAAGTAATAATAATAAGCAATTTCGAGATACGCTATTTTTAGTACTCGTAGTGTATTTGCATTACTCGGGTCGATACCATCTCTATGCGTTTTCCACACATTGATAAGTCACTATGTTGTCTTATTTGTTACTACGAATATATTCGCAATGTTAATAGAAAATTTAAGATAATTTTCTTCAGTACTCGGAGTAACGCACTCTTTTCTATCTATAATATTTTATTATTTCGTTGTTTATCAAATTAAATTTGGTTAATAAAAAAAAATACTAGTATTCGGTAACGAAATCACGTTGCAAGAATAATCATCTATAAATCATAACTACAACGGTATGTATTTAATAAGCAAGGCACAGAGTTTATTTATTTATTTAAGGTCCACATGACTAAGTTCGATAATCAAAAATTGACATGAACTCTGCTAAATATAAACACAACATGCAAAAAGATTGTTGTCATGACTCACAATTTTTTTTTTAACTTAACGTGTTATCTACTTGGCTACATCATCATTTGATATGAGGACTTTTAAATTTATATTATTATTTATGACTGTAGCCAAGTAGATAACACGTTAAGTTAAAAAAGAAAATTGTACCTACGGCCCTTCATTGGCTCTTTTACAGGCTGCTGTGATGATGAAACAAAGTTTTTTTAAATAATCTTATTATACTCTGATACATTCTGTAATCACCCTTTGAACAATATTATGAATATACTGGTTAGACGATTATTCAGTTTTTTTTTGTAATAACTAACTAAGCCCGTAAATTTGTGGGCGTGAAATTTCAAGTATAAACACAGTGATAAGGTCGAAGATAAATAGATGTGTTAAAACTCAACATAGACGATTTAACGGGCTTTTTACCCTTTGTGAATGATTTAGTTCTTTGAGACGCAACATAAGTAGCACAACAGTATCTAGTCATTGCTCACACTGTGAATGTTCAATTCTGACTCTCGGAACACGACGCGATACTTAAACTTAAATGTATATACATATATATATCAAAATAAAAGAATCCCGTAGCAAAAAAGTTTCCGAACCTCACGGGATAAAGGGAGATGAATAAAGGCTAGTTGGACAGCCGTTCGGCGGGAAGACATGTCGCGTTGACTCCTCAGGGGGAAGTCGCAATTTCACGCTACAGAGCCAACTCGTGCCACCGATTCTAAGAAATGAAACTGCGAAATAATATCAAGGTGTACAAATGGATACAACATAAGATAACTGTATCGTATATATACATATATATTCATTCGTTAGAAAGAATCGTAAGAGAAACAAAGAAAAATAAACAAGCATATAAATATGGCATAAATACATCGTGTACATAAATATTTTTATGTACATATAGACGGGTGTAGTAAGCTATCCTTAAAAGATAGGTATATGCCATCGCAAGACTTTGTTGTAGATCTATAAAAAAGAGGCATATCTGACTATGCATTGTTTTGTTATACCTCAAAAGAATTAGGCAGCGTTTTCGATGTATTAGAGATTTCAAAGCTCTACTTTGAACGAGAATGTTCCAAGCGGCTTGACCGTTACAACACTTCCAACAATTATCGATATATTTCAACCAAGTTACACAAGACCTGGACAAATTATATATCTAAACCGTTCTCATATATTATTCTATCTATTGGTGAAGACCGCATTATGATCCGTTCAGTAGTTTTTGATTTTATCTCGAACATACAGACAGACAGACGCTGCGGATGACTTGGTTTTATAATATGCAGTGATTTACAATTTAAACATTAATATTTTCATAATAGGTTCTATAAAAAAATAAGTAACAAATATACATGAATTGTAATATTATACTCAATTGTAAAAGATAATCTATCCATTTTTAAAACGTTTTACAAAATAATAAATAAAAATTTACAAAATATTTATAAACAGTGCAAATGTCGTTTAATATTAAATTCGATAGCTTTAATTTAATTCGCCGACAAACGGTTACTCTGCTATTTTAATTTATACTATCTGTTTAGGTAAATGAATGCGCAAAGTTTATCTGTAGTTGACACTTTGTTTCTGTATTGATATAGTCAGAATATTTAATGAATATTATTATAATATAGATTATACAAATAAACAAAATTGAAATGACACTGTGTTTTCGAAATAAAGAGTTTTTCTTAAGCTCTTATGTATAATCTATAAATACATGGTGGCATAGCGGTTTGACCGGTGGAATATCAATCCAACGAATTTTTCGGAATTCGCGTACATTTACTAATTTGAATTGGTAACACTACCGGTTGACAGCGAAGGAAAACATCGAGAGGAAACCTAAACCTGGAAGTATTCTTGTAGTATCACCGTAGCTGTCTATTTCTCAGAGTTTGAAATCATCAATACGTCGTGGTCTGGCGTGGTGATTGTGTCCAAACTTTCTTTTGGGATGAGGCCTATGGCCATGCAGTGGATCTCTTACAGGCTGATGATGATGACGACGTATTTAAAATGGATGAATTAATATTTGCCTACATAATATGACGTCATATAACGATAGAGACCTTGTCGATTGTAGTAGGATTGAATCTTGCTATGAGTTGAAGCTTCAGTGAAGGAAAACATCTTTATGAAATCACAGTATAGTTGTAGGGATTTTTCTAATGCCCGTCTGGATAACTACCTCTTTTACATTTAAAATCTCTTACTTACTTAGGCCACACCATCGTTTAATATTGATTAAGATACTGGTCAAAGGCTAAAATCTATAGAGCATAAAAAGGTAAAGTTTCGGATTTGTTGCTGCTCCTAATTAAAACCCATATTATGAATTAACGAATAGAATTAATAAATGGGAAATATCAAAATACAAAATCTTCCATAATAAAACCGTTAACGAGGTTTGAAAAAAAAGGACAGAGATTTGGAAACGGTTTAGCGCGGGATGGGGATTATGTCGGTACGAAAAGTTCGTTAGTATTCCATCGTTATATCACGAGAATATTTAAATTTTTGTGTATGGCGTGATCATGTATTTGTTCAAACGAATATTTCAGGTTCAGGGTAAAAGACTGGACAAAGCTATATAAGTAAGATAACTCTCTTGTATTCTAAGTGAAATGGTTGCCTCTAAAAAGTGAAACCGATGAAACAATGTATAAAATCATTTTTATTGTACTGTCATTTGTGATATATATATATTGGGTACATTGATTTCAAAAGTTATGCAGTATATCTGACTATAGTAGATGCCATCTATATTATATATCGACCCACATCAATAGTTTAAATATTATGCACTTTTTATGGCATATTTCCGACGAATTAACAATAGATTTTCGGGATATCTTCTACAGTTATCTTATAGAAGTATTTGTGTTCGAATTAAACTTCAAAGTTATAGCAGTGAAATAATATATCTTTGTCACTGTTATTTTGCAGGTTGTAAAGAAAAAAACGCTATATTTAACAGAAAAGGAATTACAGAAGGGTAAGGAACTTTTTAATTTTAGCCTCTACCCTGACATTGAGGGCACAAACAAAGGTTTTCATATGACAACTATCAATGGTATAAATTCATTCACATCACATGAAATATAGAGGTAGTGTAACTTTATGACTAACGTGTGACAAATCCGATTTTAATTCTTATGAAAAATAATAGTAGTGCATGAAACGTTTCGAGCTTTGTTCGAATGTAGTATCTATCAGGCTTACTAAATATGTAGTTTTACAGTCTAACGTGCTTTGCGAGACTGGTGTTTGAATATGTGGAGGGAAATTGAACAGTGGGGGCATTCCACTATGTAATTTAAATTAAAAAAATATCAACAACCGTTGTAAAAAACAGAGATAAATATTTATTTACCCAGATGTGGGTTGAAATTTAACATATATAAAAGAATATCTGACTGATACATCAACGCACATCCCAAACTTCCTTTTACACTGTAAACGAGCACTAAAAAAGGATTTGTGGAAAATTCAACCTCTAAAGTGGTGTAAAAGGGATTGAACGTTTTTATGAAAATCCAATATTTTGCAGTCGGTCAGCTATTTTATTATAGTCGAAAATAATTACTGCATTGCTAATATAGCAAATTGTTAGTTTCATACAAAAAAGTATGTTCGACAACATATTTTAAATTTCACTATAAGGATTAAGTTATCTAATCTACATATTTTGATCGGTAGAAAAGCAAAGAAAAATAGGTAGTATCTTTTGTTAAGTGTACGGTGAGCTTTATCAACGGCCGTGGTCGACTGAAGCCCAGGAGTATTTTCTTACGGGAAACCGAGGGAAAGTGATTCAATAAAGTATTGAAATGTGGGTTTCCTTTAGAATTGCACGTTGCGTGTTGGGAATAACGCGTTTGATTACCGGCTTCTATAAACGATTGTTTTGCGAAAAGACCTTTGGGTAATCATTTCTGTAGTTTCATATTTGAAAAGAAACAAATATAAAGAAATGTTCATACGTCGATATGACGATGGGTATACTAAAAAATTATACAGTTTTTATAGTAAACTAGTGATCGTTCAGAGGTCGAAATCCGACTATAATTCGTTGTTTTAAAGTTTCAGTATTATTGATGTTTTTTTGCCAATTAGCGTACTAACATTGTGGATTAGTTGGACGTAAGGATCATATATTTGAGGAATATATCTATAAATAAAGAATTATCAAAAAAAGTTTGACCAATAAATAATTTTTTTAATTCATTTAAATAAATATTTTTTTTCCCTGATAACACTAAAACTCGTTAGGAGCTACAAAATAAAAGTAAATAAATAAAGAAAATTGGTTGAGAAACAGACGAGGCAAACGATCTTAACTGTTCTCTTCTCTTTCTATTTATATAGACAAGAAAAGGATTTTAAAACAATAACCTAACCTAACTAAACTCTAACCGATCACCGTGAAAGATGGTACCCGTAATAGAGAAAGGTTCTATACTATCATAATTTTATTATTATTCGCCACTAGATAACGCTATAATTTATCAACTTCTGCAGTATTTTACTGATCGTTATAATTAGTATTTAAACATAGAGATTTTGTTTTTGTTATAACCGAACTATTTGTTGTAAAAAGTAGCTCGTATTATGAATACTTATGTATGTGTAATTATCATTAATGTAGTTAATCCTGTATGCACACATAAATAAATTCTTATAAAAAATTATATCAGTTATATAGTATATACATATTCGTTCAAGTGTTATTCTTCCTTTAAAATGTCAAGATGTATGCGCACACAATTTCGCCAATGTCACGTGGACAGACCCATAAACAATGAAAATCGTATGAAAGCATTTTCTTTTTTTTATATAAAATATACAGACCCGGCTATCTACAAACGTATTGTTACGTTACAAACATGTACAAGTGAATGACATTAAAATGTAAATTTTAATTTTGTTACTTTTAATAAATGTCGACAATCTTTATACAATTAATCGATTATCCTTAATAAGAGTTAAGAAATACAATATTAATAGTTAATAGGATAGGGAATAGAAGGAGGTAACACATCATAGATAGAGAAACTGTTTTTAGCACAATTAAAGAATATGCAATCAGGGGATTTAGTTTTTCGTAGAACTTTTGATTGTTGCAGTGTTCTTAATTGTCTGTGCAGAAGAGATGTTTTACTAATATATGTATGATTGTATAGTAGTAGTATTGTAGTAGTTACATTCGTCTTAATTGTATAACTGTCATATACTATTTAAGCTTGACAGCTGTGAATAAAGATGGGCAGTTGCAGTTGTTTTTTTAATGGTAATGCAACTTAAATATGTACTTACTTTCTTATATAACTTAATTCTTATTGACCTTAATCAACTTAAAAGTTTTAACTATAATAATAAAAATTGTATTACAATATAGCAAACAATTTTCGTCTTTGTCAAAAGTATATTATTAGTAAAGGACAGACTTCAATCTATTCTGTGTTTAAATTAAATTGATTATCATATAATATTATACTGACTTATTTTATAAATATACCTAGTATTCGATTATCCTTCGATAAGATTAGGTACCTCGCAGAACAAAGTAATGTTGCGGTCGTATTGCTCTGAGCCACAACATCGTGTCCGACAAAGATGACTTAACCCGTCCAACAAACGATGCGGTTCGATCCACTGGCTTTGTCGTATTATAATGTCGTAGGATTAAATTAAGATGTTACTTGAACAACATTTGATTTTAAATTCATTAAAACATTATTTATTAGTCCACCTATTTTCATCAGATTTTTATTGACTGGATATGAACGTGTATACACTATTTGTAACAAACAACTTATTTTTTTTTTGTCCGCCTTCTGGCCCTCTGTGTATCTGTCTGTTTGTTCCGATTTATCTCCGAAACGGCTGGTCCTGCATATGTAGGAATTTCATTGGCAGATAGGTACTGAAACTATTACTGGTTTCAGAATGAATGGGTCGGCTCGCCCGGGGTAGTACCACCCTCTCACAGAAAGCCGACGTGAAGTAACAGTGCTTGCACTGTTGCGTTTCGTTCGGTCAGTGAGAGCGCCGGAGACCCACATATTGAAAAGGCCGGCAACGCACTTGCGACTCCCCTGGTGTTGCTAGTGTATATGGACGGCGGTGATCACTTACCATCAGGTGACCCACCTGTTCGTTAGCCCCATATAATATATATATAAAAAAAGATAGCTGAAATTATAGTAAGTGACATAGCATAGGCTACATTGTTTTAGACTAACCGTAACTCGTGGCTTAGTCTGCAGTGGAATCTCCAAAACATTTAGATCGATCTTCACCGCATTTTCACTGGTTATAAAGAGTAAATTAGGGTCTTTTACATAGGACTAGCTGGTACTTGTGACTTCGACCGCAATGGAATATCCGAAATAGTTCAGCCGATTTTCACGAAACTTTCACTGACAGGAAGCTTAGCTTATAAAGAGTAACTTGGGCTATTTTATTTTTGACTAGATATTGTAACTTCATCCACGTGGAATATAGGAAAAATTAGACCGATGTTCATAAGACTATAAGTAGCATAAGGACTAACTTGACCTATTATATTTTAAACTGTTACCCACGACTTCACTCGCGGTGGAATATCTGAAACGGGTGAATCGATTTTTACGGAATTTTCACTTGCTCATAGCTGATCCCAAAAGAAGTAACTTAAGCTATTTTGTTTTAGCCTAGTAGTTACCCGCAGCTTCGTCTAATGTGGAATCTCCAAAAAGGGAGGTGGCGTTCATGCCGTACCTACAAATATTTTTCAAAGGGCATATTTATAACTCTATCTCTTTTTACTATTTTATACGGGTAACTAGTAGTTTATAATAATAACAGGACTCAATTAATTTATAGCAATACTTAAAATTCGAATAACAAGGTAATATTTGGTGAAAACAGATATAAAATTGAGAAAGAACGTACATTAAAAAATTGAATTTTAAAGGTAATCCTGATAACTACAATAGTTATAATCTGTAATTACCATTTCAAGGAGCCCATGGGATGATTTCGGATCATTGATAATTATTGTTTAGACTATTGCATCTTATATATCGTTGTATTCGTCCAATTTTATCTGTATTACATCCAAGATTCGAATGGAGTGATTAGGAGATCTGCTAAACAGACTTAGAGCGATTGAGCTACCTGACCAAATTAACAACATAAGGATATGTTTCTTATACTTGGTAGGTTTTATGAGGTAACGGTGACCATAATCTTACTTGTTAAAGTACGTTGTTGTTTAAAATGGAAAACTTAGAGGGGAGGATGCTATTATAAATCGTGACGTAGTTCTTGTGAATCCGACGGTAAGTATAAATAATAAGTATCAAATAAGAATTTACATTTGAAATGTATCTAAGTCAACATTTTCAGATTTTACTAAATTCAATAAGCACTGCTTTATATACAATTTTAAAATATTAAATATGCACGTACAAAACTGCGGATACAGGAGTCCGCAGTGCTTGCTTGAAAATATCCCACGGCTATGCCAAGCCCTTTTGTGTGTCGAACATACTGGTTTTAATTACCACGTCAGTCATTGAGTTCTCCAGTTAGCTAATTACAACATTTCAATCACCGGGAAATGAGGTCTATATATTAGATGAATAGATTCAAACTAATATTTATAGATTTACATGTGGTTTATGGTAAATTCATGATTGATTAACACTAAAATGGCAAAGGTATTTTCATAAGACCGTCCTTTGATCGTTAAAACTATTTGTAATAAATATATTCTTAATATTAAAAAAACATAGTATTTAATTTTTTGTGTTGTGCTAAAGTTTACGTATAGGCAACTTTCTTAAGTATTAAGTCTATAAATTTTTTTGACACTAGAACTTTTCTTTGCGTCTTCTTTTATTGCGTTCCCAATATCTATGGCTGACGGGTTATCACCAGGTTAGATGTTAGCATGTTTACTATAGGTCGACACTTTATAAATTAAGATCTTATTCTATTATTGTGCTCCTATTTATTATTTTGATATTTTGGTTTCTAACTATTACAATAAAAATAAAAAATAACATATTAAACAATGCTTTAAGAAGACATTTATGAAAATTAAAACACAACCATCGCACCGGTACGGATAACGGATAACATATCAGTCTGAGAAAAGCCGGCAACAATTTTGATGGGATAAGTATTAATATGTATAATAATCAGAAAAGTTTCAAAATAGCACTAGTAACAGAGTAGTTGAAGATTAATAAGTTGGTTGTTCATGGGAATGTTATGACGAGAGATAAAAGTTATTTAGTAAAGTATTAAGTATGCAGGTGGATGGATATAAGAGCAGAGTAAGACTGAAGAAGGTATGGATGGATCGAGTGAAGAATGGTGTGTATCAAATATGTAAATACTGAGACGACAGCTGATAGTAGAAAATGGAGGAGTAAAACATGTTGTGCCAACCTTACTTAGGTAATATAAAGGTATAAAGACGACGATGAAGAAAAATCCTTTAACAAAATAAAAGTTGCAAATTACGTGGCATAAATTTAATCTAACAAAGTATTTTACTGTTAGAATACAGAGAAAAGATGTAAAAATATATGATTTAAAGTCTGGTTCATTAGTTACAGTTAGAAGTTTAACGTCGCATACTAATTATACTCTTCCTTAGTGCAAATGAAGCTGGGATGTATCCGCTTTCTGATTCAATTTATCACGGATTCCCACAGTTCTGTTATGCATATTAACTGTGTGGTATTCTGTTACATATTAATGTATGCTGTGGTTCTTTAATTAATCATTTGCGATGTAAAATGTATTAAATATAGAGGTGAAATATCACTGGTTTAAAGGAAAATAAATTCACTTTTTTTGCTTAAAAATAAATTCGTTTATTTGCTATTGTTTTTTTACACGAAACTAATAGAGAAACAAAAGATTATGAAATAAGTACGTGTGTAAATTTTAATAAAAATGTAACCCGATAAATGTGTTTAGTTGGTTACGAACCATTGAGTAATCTATGATAATAATACACAGCTATATTGCTTGTATTGTTTAACTAAATGCGTTTATCTCTGGAACTTTTGGTCAGTATTAAAAATTCCGTGTAATTTCCATAGCCTATTTTATGAGAAAATATATAAGCTATCTAATATCGCGCTATAAACCATGGGAATCGTGCAAAACCATACAAATTGTAGGTTAGAAAGTACGATAAACGCGTACGAAGTAGAATTGCAGGCAGCTTATGTAGCTCAGGCGTGAGGTCCTGTAAGTCGAGGAAAAAAATAAATTTATACGTGCAAAACCGAAGTGTGCCGCTAGTCTTAATAATATAGCGACGGTATATAAATAAATATAAATTAAAACAGTAACATGAAGCAGCAGTGTCTCTAGTTTCATTCATTTCAATAGTGATAATAATAATCGATTTTATTGTTGCAAAGTTCTCTTAATGTATTCATATATCCTGTTATATAAGAGAGTGAATTATTCACATCAGTGATGAGCCATCATGCATACTTTGTTGCATGGTACATGATATATAAAAACCATATGTGTTCCATAAACACCAAAAGTTCAATGTATGAAATCGTAAAAATATTTTTTTAATAGTGTTTGTGTTTGAAAAGTGGAAATATTCATTGAAGGACCTTCGACAGATGTATGAAACGATCGCGCGCAAAATTCCGCTGTGTTCAAGAAATTCACTGAACAATTAAAGATGTTTTTGTTATGTTTACACGCTCATTGGGTTATGTATTTTATTTGACTGCTCTCTATTGTAGTTACAATGGAATTTTTGGAGACACATATACTAAGGATGTGATTATCGCATGTTGTTGCGTATAAATACGTTTATTAAAATCAAATAAAAGTTTTAACGTTATGCTTTACCTTGGTACGACAAAAAACATATTTGGTAGGTTTTAGTGTTTGACCACGTTCTCACCTGATGTTAAACGATGATGTAGACTAAGAGGGTAAATTTGCGAGGCCTAGAAGAGCTGGGTCTCAAGTGCAGCTGTCAGAATATACCCATTGGTGCTAAGCGGAAGATTTTGACCTTCAGAGTGGTAGCTAACCAGGCGGACTTAGAAAAAGCCCTGCCACCATGTTATGCTTTTATCTCGATGTTTTTTTTTCACCGATAGCTCCGACACATTTACGAGGATCCGCACCTACTTCGGTCGACCTAGTGTCCGAAAACGATAAGCACTAAGTCATGAACACTACAAACTAAAACAGAGTCACTGTGACGATGTGTATAATGGTGGCAATAAAATCGAGCATATATACCTTACAACTCGCTTTCAATACTGGATATAGGCTGGTTGATAAAAAAACGCGACATGCCCAGGTGTACTCTTTTAGAAGGTATTCCACTTGGGTATGGTAGATGATATATAATCAGATACAATAGCCATGTCATACCACTCAACATATTAGCATACGTGAGACGACTATGGATAGCAAACTGCGAACAATCATGATTTTTATTACGGATTGGTTAATTACGGTAAGCGTAGAAATATGTAGTATCAGAAAAAGCTTTTAAATGCGGACACTGAAGCATTCTTGGCAGATTTTCTACTCATGAGTGGTGAATGTTAGGTACTTCCTGCTGAGCTTATTTCAGGGGACTACAGTGTGTAGTATGGGTTTCTTCAAGAATGAATAGATCACCAAAAATTTAACCAAATGTGCATTTGAAGCTTCTGATGTTACAAATGCCTATAGATAGCGGGGACACAACGGGGATACAATCTAGCGGACCACACGTTTTTTAGACAAAGTTGTGATTTATATACAAAAAAACGGATATTAAATTTGTGTTACTATTACGTATATATTGCAATATAATCAGCGAACGCAGATATAAAGCGGATACATTCGATAGATATTAATAATTATATAATATTCTCACTGTCGCATAACTACTGCAAACATAGTATGTTCCAATGATAATTTCCAAATTGACATATAAGGCGGATATATTCGACATATATGTTTATGTTTGGCAGATATATGAAATTAAATAATATTCTCACTATCACAACACTACTGCGTACATAGCCACCTACATAGCTGGATATACGCCAACGTGGCCAATTGTTTTACCTCAACGGGTCTTTTGTGGCCACTCCACAGACAAAAGTGCGGTTGGAGCAATTTACTTGGCAAAATTAATTTATAAACACCGGTCTTAGAAATTTCTGGGTGTATAGAGTGCACAGAGCGTGCGAGAGAGACGGGACTTTTGATTTAGTGTAGTAAAATAACATTATTTCGGGTTAGATATTTCGTATGTTATCGCATAGTTTAAAATTCAGTGCTATAACATGGTGTATTGCATTGTTACTGAAAATCCTTTAGGATAGCAATTGCGATTGGAATTTGCGTTGTAGAACTCTTATGCTACTCCCATACATGCGTATATCGGCACGAAGTATTGTCTATGGTCATACTAAATGCAGACGTGGGAAAATATTATCGTTATGCGTTACGAACTATCGGATAGCGTGACGGTACACGCAGCACGAAAACTAGGCTGGCTGTTTTTACGCACATCAAAGGAATTTGGGACGCTAACTTCAAGTTATTGGAAAGACACAGATGGGGAAACGTATAATCTGTGCCTTTATCAGAATGAATTTTGACGTTAATTTTAACGCGAAGCTTCGTCACGCAGATATGGGAGTAACGTTAGACGAGTTATGTTAACACTTTGCCATTTTATTAATGCGCCACGAAGCGAACGCTAAGCAAATAGTATCTTTGTATGAAATTATTTTTTTAGATACGGTGTGCTATGTTTATCTTTAATTCTTTTGTACACTTTTGTCTCTGTACTTTGAAAGTTTACCAAAAACTGACTGCGCGTGATATATGAAGTGTAACTGAAAAATAAAAGACTATTTTTTTAAGCTTTGTCTGTCAGTCTGGTTGAAAACGCTAATTCCAAAAACTATTGAATGTATTTTAATAGGAATGTTATAAATAAGTTAAATGTAACTTGAGACAACCTATAGGCTTTATTTGAGGTAAAAACACAAGAGATGGCGTTCCATTAGTTGATTTCCAAATACTGATTAATACAGACTGAATAATATAACTTATACAAATGATTAAATACAAGATAAGTGGGAGTGTCACTAATGACGACTCACTTAAAGAGACTTAGTGCTTCAACACTATTAGGCTTGGATAGTAATCCATGAAATATTCCTATATCTTGCAAATTTAAATTGATAGTTGACATCAGTAACTGTCTATCTGCTTGGAACCGAATACATTCCGTTAATATGTGGTGTATATCTTCTAGTACTATTTAAGCTATCTCTCAGGAACAGTACTTTTTTTCTAGATGAGATGTACCCTGTGCCCTTGCCCTATTGGTAACCTGACAACATGTGCTTAAAATTTCATAAAAATCGTTTCTAAGATGTGAATACGTAATAAACATGAGGTATAGGCGGCACGATCAGAGCGGCAACGCGAACACGCGAAGCACGCGGACGACGCGTTGTGACGGCAACATCTCCAAGATCGCCTCGTCAGTGTGAAACTGATTTCTACACCGAGTGCAAGCCCAATCGCGCAATATAATATACTTCACAGACAAACTCGCATTCGCAATTTTTGATATTAGTTAAGAATAAGATAGTAAACATGTACATAGAGAAATAACTGGAAAAAACACAACTATGTACCTTCACACAGTAGTAATAGCTGTAGGTCTCAGGAGTGTTCCGGCCGCATAACGTAGTTCTGTCCAAGCATACACAATTCCGCCGTAATTCCGCGACTCGCGGGGACTATCCCGTATCTTTATACTGTATTTGCACGCGAACTGTTGGCAACGTATCCTATGTTTTTCTATCCAGTAATTGGACTATTTGTCAGTACCTAACAAACCATAACGATGCATATAATACAACGGCTGTAGTTAACATTAATTGTTATATATCAATAGTCAATGTGTGCCATTTTAAAATAATTCTTGTCATGAACTGTTGCCCGTTATTTTTCTATTAGGTACTTTGCCGTTTTGTACAAAAACATCAATGCTTTACGTCGTATGATCATAACGGCCGGACATGTGACCTACCATAAGATTCGAGTATCCTTAGGCATAGACATAGGCATGAGTCAGATACAATCAATCTTACAAAAACATTTGGGTGTGAAAAAATTGTGATACCTCATAATTCAACTGAGGCTCAAAGACCGGACCGCGTCGTTTATTGCAATACCATGCTTATCAGATTCAATAAAATGACGTTAAATATGGTATGGAGTAGATCACGAAATATGGTCTTAGAGCTACGATCCCAAGAAAAAGCAGCAATCGACTGTTTGATCCCTTCCAAGTGAGTCGATACAAACGAAATTGGTGAGTGTGTGGTCTGCTGCTAAACTG
The DNA here is from genome assembly GCA_035772565.1 of Antheraea assamensis. Taxonomy (NCBI): domain Eukaryota; kingdom Metazoa; phylum Arthropoda; class Insecta; order Lepidoptera; family Saturniidae; genus Antheraea; species Antheraea assamensis. The sequence continues at coordinate 329,796 of JAQQSE010000066.1, read as the reverse complement.
ATCATTACTTTTTTTTTTTAATAAAACTGGACACGTAGCTACTATCGCTTTGGAGAATCGTCGTACAACGAGTAGCAATTGGTACACGGTCATTTGTTTTACGAAAGTTACTGACAGACTTTATGAAAATAGCTTAAAACATCTCATCATCTTGTACCGTAACAATGCCAGACACGGCCAGATAGACAAATGAATTTCCAGAGGAGAAAAACTTTGACATTATGGGTCACCTGTATACAATATGGACCATGCGACTTCTTCCTGTTTCCAAAAATCAGGAATTATTTACGCGGTTAACGATTTTCAACACTCATAAAAAGTATATAAAGGATGTTTCCGAGGTCACCACGGAGGGGTGGCAACAAATATTCTTAAAACTGGTATATTTGTATGAAATAGTACACTGAAGTTAAAAAGGAGAATATTTGGAGAAACAATAAATTTATTTTTGACCAGTCATAGTATTTTTTCCTCATTCATTCAGAGAACTTTTAGTATCCCACACGTAAAAGAGAATATATCCGACATATATAAGACTGGTGTGTTTGAATGTACGTTTCAGTTAAAATTTGTTAAAAAGTAGGTGCACTTTTTCATTTAACGCGTCACGCGCATACGTAATACGGTTTTATATTTCAGTGTCTAGTAAATGTCAGTTTTCTGCAAACTAACGTGAGCCGAACCACGCCGCGCCGCCCTACAGTTTGTTAATATTCCACGTCTTTTCGAACACGAGCCAACGACGTGCTTCGATTAGTAACGCTAGTTTGATGGTACGAATTTAGTGGGGGTCACGGTTTAGATCATTGCAATCAAGGGTTTAGTACAGACGGTACATTTTCCTGTTTATAGGATCATAAAAATGAGAATTGTCAGATTTTTTGTATTTGAAACTTTAAGGAGTTAGCATTCGTAGTTAAAATGCGATTTCTTCTTAAACATATTTTATTTATTTAGTTCCTTATAAATAAAGAACTATTAAAATAGGAAACAGCGGCAATCATATATAATTTATAAAATGAAACATAATCACAAAACAATTAAAATTCCCACTAAATCTAGCAATAAATAATAAAAGTATCATTGTAACAATTTGTCTGTACATTGCAACAGTGTATTAAATCGTATAACAAGTGACAATTCAAATGGATCAATAACAACCAATAAATGAAATGAAAAGTAAATAATTGTACTGAATCAGAGTTATCAAAATACTATAGCTGTAATGAATAAAAAAAAATCACAAATCGAATTTCATATAATGCTTTGTCATTACACTTTTTAATTTCACCGATAGAAAACGTTAACACATAAAATTGAAGTTTCAGGTTTCAGATTAAAAATTATATAAACAATAATTTCATGCGATTGTTTTTTAATAAATGTGAAGGTTCTCAATATAATGTGTCAATTAAATTATGTTACGTATAACAGTGAAAATAGTAAAATTGTTGTTGAACTCATATTAATTTCCTGCTTGAATTTAGTCTAGCAATCTTATATTATTATTAGTAACCACTCCTTACTTCGTCCGCTTTAACTTATAAAAGTTAATAAAACTGTCAGTGAAGTTTCTGTCAAAATCGGTCTAGCCGTTTCGGAGATTACCCGGAACAGACAGACAGACAAAAATTTTAAATTGTTTATTTTTGTTATTAGTATCGTGTATACGTTCATATCCTATCAGTAAAAAGTCGTTATTTTGATGTTACAAACAGACACTCCAATTTTATTTATATGTATAGAGTATAGATAATATAAAACCTTCTCTCCATTAAGAAATACATAAAAATGTATGTACATCTAAGATTGATAAACGCCAACATAGTCTAAGCAATTATCATGGAAATTGGCATATCTATGAGTTTTTTCATGGTGACAGTTGTTATGCTATATATTTTACAAGAGACTAGATGACGCGGGGCTATTTTATTTGTTAGACGACTGATTATGAATTTAGTAAATCACGAATTTTCGCCCTCTGTTCTAAATCCGTCTCTGCGATATCTCACCGATGCAATGTCTTTAATAGTGTCCATAAATTGAATTCATACATTAGAATGCTAGAAACTAACCGAGTTAATAGAATGCATTTGTATTGCAGTTTTATTTGTATTTCTTGAATATTCATCGGATGGTCGAAATCGTTTCGTTTTATGTACTGAATTAATTGTTTTTGTTTTGTATATATTAAATTAAAATTCATCTGATAGCTTCACCTAAAAGTTAAATACTTGATTATATCAAATTAATGTAAAAAAACTTTTCTGTTTGGTTTCAGTTTTAACAGAAAATAAATCGACAAGAATCGGGTTTGGTTGTTTCGGGGCACACGGACGTTGATTTTAATTTGTGGTGCTCGCGAGATCTATGTTCTTTAATACGCATGCTGTTGCAGTTTCGCTCGGCGCCGGTCATTGAGGTACCGTGGCCTCTAACTCCTTCTTTTCGATGTTAGCCGTCAATTATATTCTTGCTGGCTCTTGTACAGGTTGAGGGCAACTAATTAAATTATTATACGTATAATTATAGTTTCTGGGTATTTTTAACTGCAATTATTGCTTAAATTGCACTTATTTTCATTTAAATCCATTGAGTTAAATACACTATATAAACACATTAAAGAATTATAGCGCTACCATATGTGATTCGTGAGTTACACCACACTTAGTGCCCCTACCCCGCCGCTCCACCCAGTGTTTACGTATACTCAAGATCATAACAACGAGATGACTATATAAACAAAATAATGACACTAGATTTATATTTTTGAAGTTATTAATTTTGTAAATATCAAGGTAGGACCGGACCATTTAGACGTTTTTGTTACGGTCCACTTAACTGAACTGGTACCCGTATGTTTCAGTGTGATATTAAAGACGTTTCACGCCAAAAGATATAATTTCTTGATAATAAATAATCATTTAAAATATCACTTTTCAAACTGGGGATTAACACTTCTTTAAAAAAGTATTAGACAAAATCACTACACAAGTCTGCCTATGCGCGCTTAGTTCTGTTAAACTACGCGGAGGAACTAAATATTTCAATGTAATTTGATGAATTTCTTTGTGAAGATACATGTGTATTATATTTTTAGAGGACGAAAAAACGCCAATGCACAGTAATTAACGCGTAAAATTATTTTTAGGCGTTTACAATGTTAACGCTAGCTAAACCTTTTGAAATACATTAAACTACTATACTATATAATGGTATACATCAAAAAGCCTACAGGGAAGGTAGTGATGGTATACATCTATCTCTTAAGAATAACAAAATATAACCATTTTTGTCTTTATACATATTGTTCGTCACAGACATAACATTTATTAAATTTTATAATTTGTTTTAATAATGAATGAGACTTGTGTTAGCTTGTTGTATTTCGTTGTTGTAATGTCGACGTTGTCGTCTGCACTTCATTGCGTTGCGCTGACCTGCACTTCAAGCAATCTCTCTCAGTCATTCAACGCCTTCATTAACTGCCCTTATACGTTTCTTCACTCGTGATTCGAATCTGTAGGACTAAACGAGTCAAAGCGTGGACGCGTATTCACAAGTGATTTTTATTGTTTGTCTACTACACGCGCATCTTTCCTGCGTGAAAGCATTTACATGCGTTCACGAGCGTTTCTTCAAAAGGCAACTATTGATTGAATAACGTGACATCGTGTTTGAAGGCGTGAATTGGATAAAGCGCACCGCCAAGTAAAGAGACATATATTATTAAAATATGAATAATTCGCCATGCTATTTTGATTAATATAATTACAATCTTTATCCAACGGTCATTTTAGTTATATTAAGTATATAAGTACCGTTTACAATATATGATTTAAACGAATAAGATATCACATTTAATAAGATATCACCGATTTTAAATTAGAACTAGTTATATATGTGATGAGAATTACCATTTTTTTTTAACTGTTAAAGCGCCTAAAAAAATCATCGCATTAGTACATATATGTATCTGAGTTGTTAGTAAGCTTCAAATGAGATATTACTACATTATGTTATAGGTAAAATACAGGAAAATCTCACGAACATTGTAAATACATAACGCCTTCTCGAAACTCGCTAATTAAATTAAGGGATATCGTATGCAAAAGAGATACTTTATCGTTTACGGTGTAAATAATCTATTAAACGACTTCATAAGGCGTCCCCCGTGGTCTATACAATAACTTAAATTAACAATGAAAGTTAATTTTACCGAGTTACCGTAAGAGGTATTAATGCTTACCCACCCTCGATAACAACCCTCGGTTATATTATATAATTTTAATTAATAAGGGAGTTCACAGAACAGATGGGGTTTCTCCCGTCCCGTTGGCCTACATTATTTAGTCGGATTACATAATTATTTCTCTCTTGATTTACGTATTGTATTCCTTCTTTTGTTATTGAAAAGTTAATAATGGGCTTGTCAGCGATATTGGTTTCTGAAGCTTTTGTTTAAATTAGTTCTAATGTATATTGTAGATGTATGACTATATAAATAACAGTGTTCTAGTTAATTTAAATTTTTCGCATCCTTGGACTCTACATCCTACGCGGCGCTACACGTTTCGCCTGCATTATTGCTTCGTTCCCGCATACTTATTGTCCTAAAGTTACGTGATAATTGCTCCGCTCTTGTTGATGCGTGGTGCTAGATAATCTACAATTATTTTCGATAAAATCTCATTATGAAATATGAGAAAAATTTTCAAATCCGATTGATAGTTGCGGAAATTAGTGCTCTTAAACAAATAAATAGTTATTATGTATATGATAACTCAATATACGGACCAACTTTTGTGTGATCAGTATATTTTTTTAGCTCTTTGTCTAGTCTGTGTTAATTGTTTATTTACTATAACACAAGCTATTCTTAATTAGGATTGGAATGGCTATATGTGATGCTATGCCTTTAGTCTTATTATTTATGTCTGTAGTTGGATTCTTTCTTATTCCTTCTGTAGGGTTTCGAGAACCGAATACGGAAAAGCGATATAATTGATATAAGTAAGCCAAATTATGTAATTTTATTTATTTCAATAAATCATTAAAACTTAGTGACGAAGACAGCTTCAATAGGCTATGTTAGAAACATGAAATCTTGCATAGGTGTCCCTTGTAAAACACTAAATAGTGATTTAAAACAATACGATATGATACTTAAGATATTCTTTGTGTGAAATAAATCAAAATATTGAATATCACTTACACCAAATGCTGAGATAACTTATTCGGTTCGATGACAGTCACTGTGGGTAAAGATTAATGGACTCCATTCCGAACTCACCTTTCCCATAAATGTCTCACGTCCTATGAGATTCACATGAAAATGTTGTGTATTATTATAGTACCAAATCTCCCCTACAAAAAATATCGAACACAGTTGAAAAAATAATACAGTACGTCTTTTATGCTTTATATTTGGCGATAACTTTCTTAATTGTACATAGTTCTCGAGACGTAGTGGCAATAAGCGGTCAGAGAATTTTGTTTAGACATCTGATTGACTTTCTATGCAGCAGTTTTGCTTTACACGAAACTTCTTTAAGCAAGAGTTGAGAGTTATTCAAAATTTGTAAAATTTAACGCAAGGCTTTGTTTCAAAACCAGTTTGATATAAATTTGAATAAAAGTCGCAGAGAACTGAAAATTTCAGTCTCGCAACGTCTATTCTATTCTATTCCCAGGATCTTTGGAAATTGTACAATACGTATGAAGAATTTTAATAGTTTTATTTACGAATGATTTAGTAGGTTTCAAGACTGTAAATTTTCTAATGCTTAACTTATCTGCTTTAATTACTGTTATACATATGAGATCTAAAGACCTTTGGAAAATACTCATGGAGCGATGTTAAATACGGACTGTATTGTTACTAAGACCAATGTCGTACGTTCAATTGTGTTACATTTAAAATTACAAAGTTCTTCGTAGTTGAATGCTGATATGTTGAAAAACTTACCGCAAGCGTTGGTTATTTAATAGTTACTAATACCTTAAGAGATATTAATAGGAAGTCTTTCAACAAGTAATATTAATATCATACGTGCAAGAGAAATGAAATGTAGTATTGTAGAAATAAAGTAAACATTTGTTTGACTGTATGGAAAAACTACTCATTTAATTAAATCAACGTATGCCGAAGAGTAGATTATTCATAAAACAAACAATAACTATAGCGGTTTGGCTAAGTATTTAAAAATTAATGGTTTTGTAACATGTTAAATAACTCATTAATAAATAGTAGTAGATGACCTATGTTATCTATGATATTTTGGAAATTTATCAACGTTTTTAAATATATATATATATTGTAAAAATAGTTAAATTAGTTAACTAGAAAAATTGTTCATATCAATCAGACTGGTAAAACTATCAGAGAAACAGAAATAATAGTTTTTTGAACTTTATAATATTAAATCTATATAAACTTTCTCGTCGTTCTATATCTACATTTCGAAGTAGCCAGCAATAATAATTTGTTTATTAATTTATAATGAATCTTCTTTGAAGTCTGAATTAAGTTTATATAGTTTTTGAAATGGGAACGATACAGAAATAGTAAATACCAGTAATTTAAAACTACATCATTTAATATTTACAAGCACGAACTAGTAGAAACATTTTCGTTTTGATATAGTTTTCAAATCTTTATAAATATTCAATATTTTCTTTTATAAGAAGTTGTAAACGTGATTTAGGTCGATAGACCTCGCGGTGTGCGTAAAGTAAGCTCTACTATAGGACCTAAATGACACGGGTTCGATCCCCGCATATGATTGATTTTTACGTGATGGCCATAGTTGTCTGCATCGTGTCTGGGTGTTAAATCTATACATGCGGTATGTAGATATTTTTTATTTTCTATCTACGAAGTATATAAAGCGATCTTGGTATATGTGTCATCGATAAGCTTCAGCAGTGCTCAGACACCGCGTCGATTGACGTAGATTGGACTCCTTGCGACTGAGTCGGAGAGCTTTCGACGAAGGAAAATATTGTGGTTTAGCCATAGTTTTTCCTAAGTCCGACTGGCTAGCTATCACTCTTAACTTGAAAATCTGTCGCCAGACACCTATAGGTGTCTCCCACAGTTGCATTTCAGAGCCAGTTCCCCTGTAGCTTTAGTGTGTTTACCGTACCATATCGACATTTAACATTAGGTGAGATTGTGGGCAAATTTTAAAACCTGTTAAGTATGAAAAACATACACAAGGTATTATACAACGTTCAGTTATTTTTGACAGACTTCGAAGTCTAGTTTATAACTTCACACCGACAATGTGTCTCGTATTATAATTCCTTATTGTCAGTTAGACGTGAAACTTGAAACTTAATGACACACTAAGTTCAAAAGTGGCTCCGTGTACGTGAGACCGCGTCGAGTTACGGCGCTTACCGTTAGTAAATATACATACCGAGATATTAAAATTCTTTGCTGTAATATTTTTGTCATATAACCTTAAATGGTGTATCCTTACCAGCCAGTTTTAATTTTCAGTACCTATTATTATTATTATTCTAGGGGGGGCTATGCAGGCCTTAGACCTGTATCACTGCGACCAGTTGATCTATTGTGATCGCCCCACAATGTCAAAGCTCGCTACCTAATCCTATAGCATTTATGTACTGTAGGACTTTTTTGGCAGAGAACGCTTGTACCTCATCCGGGAGCAATACATGCTTTCCCAGAATCCGGTTGCGTGTAGGTTTCAGTGGATCACATTCACACAAGAGGTGTTTTGGAGTATCTACACTCTCTTGTGCTCTGGACACCTATGTTGTACAGGTGTTTCTTTAGAAAGGAGTGTCCAGTGAGTGATCGCACTAGAATACGTATCTGATTCCTACTGAGCATCACGGCATCTCCCGAACTACGTTGGTTGAATGCCCTGATAAGTTCTTTAGAATGTTTTTGACCTGTTAAGTTATACCAGTGCCTTCTGGCTTCTTGATGGTAATGGTTCCTTAGGGTTAAGTGAGCTAGGCTTTTGGCTATTCCACAAAATGGTTCGGGTCCAATGTGTATTCCCGTAGCACCTGCTCTTGCAAGTTCATCAGCAAATTCGTTGCCAGGTATACCTGCATGCCCTGGGACCCATTGCACCTAGGTGAGAGAAGTGTAAGCTGTTGATGATGCTGCTGTAATGTTTTTTAGCAAATATTGGCACTATCGTTACCTTTCACTAGCATAATTATTTAGACTTGCCTAAAGAACTTGCTCTCAAGTGCAGCTGCCGGAACACACCTACATGTGCTTAGCGACAGATTTTCAACTTGTGAGTGGTAGCTAACTAGCCAGGCGGGCTTACAAAAGCTCTAATATTATGCTATGGTTTCATAATGATGTTTTCCTTCACCGAAAGGTCCGGTTCATTCACGAATATTCGAACACGTCGATGGGCACGGTATCCTTACATGCTAACCTCTTCTTCGTGGCATTAAGTTTGGTTCAGTCTTCTGCCATCCTTGTTGGTTACTAAATGGTCAACCCGGAATGCAACACACCTAATCATGTGATCTTGTAGAACTCAGTAGGTATGTATAGCCCACCAACTTGAGTAGTTACAGGGTTTGAATCGTTTTTTAAAATTGTCATCCCTTAGAATTTTTTTGGGTAGAATGACGTGAAGACTCCCTTCTGTTCCTAATACCAGCTAATATTATAAATGCGAAAGTGCGTTTGTTTGTTTGTCCCGTATTCACGCATTAACTACTTAGCTGATTATCATGAAATGCGTATATCAGGGGTACAGAAAAGTACATAGAGTACTTTTCATGTAGATAAAATTTACTTTTCTCTAGGGATATTTCAAATGTACATTAACCAGAGCAAATCCGCTTGCAAAGCATAATTAATATAGTTAATACCGAAGCGAGATTGTTTGTTACGTTTTCACTTCTCAACTATTCCATCAATCATGACATTTTTGATACAGAAAAGAACATTGGGTACATGTCATCCGGATAAAATGTACTGTTTCTAAAGGATAGATGGCTTCTATGTTAAAAGGAGCAAAGCCGCGAGCAAAACCTAGTGACTTAATAAAACTATAAATTATTTACTCTTTGTTGCAGCATCAAGTATGTGCAGAATGAAGAAACGGTGGAAAACATAATACAACCTTTTAAAACTGAACACTGGTATCTTGGATGAGATCAAATTATAACGGTCATCTTAACTCGAAAACAATTCGGCGATTTGAATTTGAATATGAGAAATGTATAGAAAAAAGAATAATATGGTTAAATATATTCTATTTTATTTCGTGTAATAGGATCCGGTGAACGAAGAAATCCATTACATTTCCATTTCAACGTAATCGAAAGATTCATCCGCAAACAAGAAAGCATTTTGCGAGATATCCTTTAATATAAGTAATATTTTTATATCATATAAGAATCTCAGAGGACTCTCGCTAGAGGAAGAAAAAGCGATAGGAGCTTGTCTGGAATGATATCCATTAATCTGAACTCATGGCCGTGACTGTCACCGGAGGAGACAAGTTTCCCTCGACGTACAGTTACTGCAGTGTATTTTGATGTCAACACATTTTATGATACATATTATTTGTTATTATTAAATTTGTATGTACTGTTTCGTCAGTGGGTAAATTAAATGCTGTATTTGTACTCGTCAGATAAAGTTTAAGTAAACTTACCATCACACGATTATAATGTAGTTCTAGCTTATAATGCTATCGTTGCAATCCGCTTGAAGGTTTAATACTTTTATTACTCTTCATAAGCGCTCCGATGTTCTGGAAATAGCTAAATATGGACGCCCTATGTAGCGCTTATATACCTAACAAAATAAGGCCAGTGGGAACTTCTGGAATACTGACGTTATTATTGGAGAGATTCGACAAGACGGGAATTTTTAGAATCCTATTTCTTCTAGTTCTCATGGTCGATGATTCATTCATTGTGTATTTATAACAACGACTTCGTATATAGTGTGTAATAATATTAGTATATTTATGATTTATAAATGGCTGTAATATAAAATGGAAAAAGTTTCTGACAATTACCTGTATAATATAAATTACTTTCTTTTTAGTAATTAATTTAAAATGACACCAAAGAAAGGTTACTAAAGAGTTTACAGAGAACAGAAATAAGTGCATGAAAATACTGTAACAACAATATTGACAAATCTATTATAGTAACTCGCTTATAACTTAACAATTTTTTATCACGATTTAGTAAACTCAAAATACTCAAACAATTATTTATTGCATCATTCATTTATTTATTCATACAAGCATCCGTACATTTATTCAATAATTCGTCAATTCTTTATTCATACATTTTTGTTTAATTATTGGGTAAATTTAAATTAAACTGAATATGCTGAACTGAATTACGTCAAACTAACAAACCCTTCGTCGTATGTGATTCAATTCTATACATTAATATAAATACCGAATGGTGTCCTCCACTCTTACCTTCTCCAGTCATGACTATTTTTCAAGCCGCAGGGTAGCTGTGTGAAGTGGGGTAGTAAAAAAAATGGACATCCGTCGAGTCTTTCGGCTGCGTTATTACAAACTATTATTAAAGTGAACGCTAGTTTGTAACTTCCGGTTATAATTGTTTGCGCAAATCGCTTCGAGTAAATTGGAAGCAACTTTCAGATGATAGTAGTAGTTTGAACGAGAAAATGCAATCTTACATTTTTAGTACAAACACAAAATATGCATATGTTTATTCTTTGTGATAGACCAGGGGTTAGTCTTAATCAAGGCCACAAACTAAGCAGTGCCTGTAGCATGGAAGCCTAGAATACAATTACAGTTAGACGTACAATTACTGGTAGCGTATATTTACTTGATAAAAGAATATCTATTTTTAATAATCATAGAAAATTAAATAATTAAAGAAGATAAGACAAAATAAATCTTGTATATACTTTATATATATATATATATATACAAAGAATGTAAAAGTGTGTGCATGTATTAGTACAATGAGTGTGTGTGGGTGTACAAGTAAATAATTGTGTGGTAGTATGTACAATTCTTGGACTGATTGTTAATAGAGTATCTGAAGTGACCGTAATGCTACATTATATCAACAAAACTGGTGTGAAGAGAGTACATGCTATAAACAATGCTGTTGTGAAGCGGTTTCCATATAGAAAATATCGCGTTCACTAAAGGAAGATGGCAAAATGAGGCCAAGCGTGCCTATTATGATGTGCAATGTCAAAAATACAGTTGCCTTATTGGTACAAACAGAGATTGTATTGAAGGTGCCAACTAGGAATGTGAAACAGGAGAATATTATTTACAATTTTCGCTTTACTATTTATTGTAGCATAATTTTAAACTTTATATTTTACTAGCAACCGACTGCGGCTTAGACTGATTTTAATTGTAATGTGAATATTATTAACCATAACATATAGCCTAGTGCCACCCTAGTTCATAAAGAAACATTTACGTGTGTCATCTTTCATGATGAACAGTGAAATGGTGTCGGAAGTTATTGAACTTAGATATATCAATGTGTTTTTTTTTAATTACTAGTTGTGGTTCAGTAGTTGGAATTTATCAATTTTAAAAAGTACAAAGTATTTTATTCACGTGAATGCATATAGATATTATTATATGTTTTTCTTTTTGGTTTATTTTTTGTTTTTAAATTTTAAAAACTACATTGAGTATTGTACATGTGTTGTAGATTGTAGACGTAAGGATTGTGAAGTATGATGAATAGAGATATATAAATAAGGATTCTAACTCGTCGAAATTAGGGAAAAAAATTTGATTGTTTTCAGATTTTTATATTGACGACATTAAAGCTTGGCAAATGGAATAGAATAACGCACTGAACTGATTTAAATTACACTATCTATGCATAGTAGATATTTAGCTTTATATCTGAATTTTAGTACGTTATTGGGTATCAATCCAGTATGTATTTTATTACCCTTACGATTTGTCCTGTTTAACAAAGGTATGAATAAATAAAAAAAGTCGAGGTGTGCATGAAGGCACACGATAAAAGTGAAAATTTGTGTTACAGGAAAATATTTTAATAAAAAAAATACAACAAAATTCCGACGGTGTTCCCAGGTAGTTACATCAAAATACTGACCATGCCCGACGTTGCTGAACTTTGATGATCGGACGAGAACCGGTATGTTCAATACGCTACCCGATACAGTGTTTATGTCTAACCACTTTTCGTCACACAGAAAGGTGACAGGTGACAGAAAGGTTGTGGATCAGAATTTAAAACCCTCCCCATAAAAAGATCATTTCAATAAATAAACAGTTACATAAGAGTGCGTAATACCTGTGTTGTGCTTAATGTTATTTGGATTTTATTTCGGTTATTTTTTGCAATAAACTTAAGACGAAATTGTAGATCTAATACACTAAAAATATACTTAGAAAATCTCAAAGCAATGAAAGCGAAGAAAGAGAAATGGGAGAGAACTGGACAATAAATTAAGAGCTTCTACTATAGGCAGAGGAATGAGATGTCGAAGGTAACACTAAAAGATTAACAAAATAATTTAGAAAAAGTATATATTTCATACTATGTAGTAAACAACACTAATGTCTCTTTACTTTATAATTGCCAATCTCAGCCGGCTCGAGGGGTTTCATTGAAGAAAGCGACTTGAAAGATGCTTAATTTATTTCAATTGACATCGATAACGTTTGATGTACAATATGCCCAATTATCGGTGAAGTCCTTACAAATTTATTTTTGACGACCTATATTTCTTAATTGAACGCTATACAAACTTCGTTTTCTCGTGTAATCAGTTCGTCAACAGATTGATTGCATGTTTGTTATATATTTAAAGGAAGTCAAGTAATCATTAAAAGCAAAATAACATTAGAGTTTTGTTCATATAACTTGGTTCATATTTAATTTTCTTAAACTTATTAAGCGATGATGGTCAGTGTTTAATGTGTTCGGATACCGCGTCGATCGATGTTAATTCGAATCCTTTCGAATGAGATCGTGAGGCACACATGCTGGTATACATATGTGCTTCAGTAATTCGAATAAGTATGATTAGCTTAGCTAGGTCAGCTTAGTTAAATTCATGTTGTTGCATCCAAGGCAGCAGCCCAAGCCGAGGTTCAGCCACTTTGGCACCCTTACGTTTGTTGTCAAACGACCGTACACCATAAACGCTAGCCCTACGAGTCCGATGAAGCTCCAGTGAAGATCCATAAGGTCAACAGCTTATAGTCAGTTTGCAAAAAAAAGCGAATGAGATGGTCCTTTCGATGAAGGAAAATATTGTGATGAAACCATAACATTTTTCTAAACCTGCCTAGCTAATCACCAATTAAATAGAACACAATTCTGTCACGAAGACAAGTATTATGATTTTATATGAGGTGGTTGGAAGTCAGCACTATCCACAATATTTATAATTAATTGTAACTGCACAATACAGTTTTGTATAGTACAATTTATTGTTGTGACTCGATGACTTGTCACTCGTAGAGTTTTGGCTTGCCCATATATTTTGCTTGTAACTTGTATACTAATCGCTGCGTACATGCTATTTAGAACCTTTCTCTCGAACTATGTCTGTCGATCTCTCTGATGTGACTGTCCTGTTCGGACTCTATCGTGTGTCTGTTCTGATCGCGTTCTATTGTGTAACTGTTTTTAGGAGTCTGTTCGTATTCGTTGTCAACACGCCTTGTCATTGCGATCCACCAATGAGAGCACTCTACGTGTGTGTTCGCACATTTAACATCTGTGTTGGCCGGTATGAGACCCTATGGGGAGCACTTGTTGGAATACGTTTAAGAAATAGTCCACAAGTTCACATGGTCTGGACTGCGTCGTATAGACATAACCTACTGCGGCGCGGAGCTTATATCTATTACAACCCGTTCGACGTTAGCAAAACTCATCCCTAATAAATTGTAAGGTTTTGTCTACTCACAAATGCAACGTTCTTAGACATAACAACTTATCCCTAACACATTATAATTTCGAAAAATTCTTACGACTATCAAATTACACTAAATTGTCTGTACATTGCTTGCTGTCGGCAACAATAGGTGTGTTTCGGTAGCTGCACTTGAGAGCCATTTCACTTCTAGATTTAGCGTGTTTACCGTACTATTGTGCTACGTAAATATAAATTTCTAGTCGTCATACTTTTTGCTCTTTGCATCTACTATCTACAATATTTTACAAGTGAATAAAAAACTTTTTGCTCTTTATTATGATCGAATTTCGGCCACTAGTATTATTAAATATCGTAATAATAGTTGGTATCTATGCAATCATAAAACGTATATCACAAATACGCGCCCCGGTCCATTAATCTAAGTGCGTGGACAGTCCTCTTAATGCAAATGATGACCCGACATACCCACTTCAGTGGAGAACCCGTGCCTTTTCGATTTATTCAAACTAATATGATGTATTAAGGTGTTTTGACAGCGACCCTTTTCGCTTCCATAATATTTGTCTAAAATTATTTTTGAACCGTATAAAATTACGTTAAAAGACTAAGCGGTTCTAAAATGCTTTTATCCTTCGCTACGTTTATTCAAATGGTGAGTAGAACACTTACTGGGACCACTGAGTGGTACATAATAAGTCAATAGTCCGGCCTATGTAATCTTCATTATGTTCACTCAAATGTCAGTGCATGCCGAAGCTTGTTTTGTACAAGTACTACGAAGAGTGTCATTCATTACAAAAGAATATAATGTTATGTCCTGTACAAAAAAATAAATTACTACTGAATACTAGAAACATCTGGATCGTTCTAGACTTTTCTCCTGACATCACGACAATCTTGTGGTTACAAATAAACCGACGACTCATCGAAGCGTGAGAAAAAAACGTACACATTGAAATCACAACACTTCTGTTGTAAGCAAATAATAGGGTCCCACAAGAATTGACTAGAATCTTCAATGGTGATAGCCTTCCAAAATGTCTACCCTTTGTTTCATGAGGTACATAAACACGCCACAGGAGGATCATTGACATTTCTACTTTAAACATCGGAGCAAAGTCAAAGGGTGACAAAAGGAAAACTTTAGATGTAATTACAACCATAATGTAAATGTGTGACAGTGTGTTTGTTTCACTTTTGTCTTTGCTAGTACAAATCAATCTGTATTGACGCAAGTGGTACTTTAATTACCCATGGAATTTATATTCATTCTACTTATTTTGTATATATTTATCCGATTCTCTTAATTAATGTTGATTGTTACGGACAGCGAGCCATGTGCGGGACAATTAGTTTTATGTGCTAGTTTTACGAAATATCGGACATAATTTATTACGGTTAAGGTTTTTGTTATTACGGAGTACGTAGAAAGTCAAAATGTGTTAGTTATAAGTTTTTGTGAGTAAGAACTCTGAACATATTAATTGATTGTAAGAACAATACACCACGTAATTTATTAGGGATAAGTTTTGTCAGACAGGAAGTTATATATACAGGACGCAGAATGGTGTCATAAATAGAAAATGGACAATGGAGTCATTGGGTCCATTCACTAAAAATATTCCTACGAGCCCTCCCTACGGGGTGTCGTCGCGCGTCGGGCTGAGAAAAAATACGGAAGGAGGCCACACACGCGGAGTGCGCTCGCTAGCAGATCAGCTGCGAGGCATTTAAATAAAGAATACGAACGGGAAACCGGACAGAGACTGTATAGCGTCTGATCAGAACGGACAGAGACTGAGTAGCGTCTGATCAGTACAGACACGCGAAATTGTGATAAATAGTTCGAAAGGTTCAAGATTAGAGATACGCGGCGATAATAAACCACAATAATACCTACGGCAAACGACTCTACAAGCGACGAGTCAACGAGCCACATCAACATTTGTACAATACACCTTGTATTATACAAATAGAACGAGAAATAATTTAATGTTACGGATAGAGCTGATTTACAACCACCTCACATATATTCGCAACATTTCTTGGTCCTTCAGAGCCGGATATTGAAAGCTTCGTTTCAACAAGAAAGGACCATTGATTGGTCCTTCGTGAGCCGGATACTTAAAGCTTCGCTTCAAGAAAGGACCATTGATTGGTCCTTTGCGAACCGAATACAGAAAGCTTTACTTCAATAAATGACCATTGCTTGGTCTACCGAGAACCGGATTGAAGAAAAGAAACAGTGATTCGAAGAAAACACAAAAACGTCAAGAATTCTGTGAGCATCCACGATCGGCGTACTCAAAATGGTTATTACAAGAAATCAGAGCAACGCAATGGAGGCACAGGAGACGACGATAAGAGTTTTAGACGAATCACCGCTATCTCTAGACGAGCAGGGAATGGAGGGAGTGTCACGACCGCAAGACGCGCCCCTCGCACCAGCAACTCGAACAATCACAACAAGAACAGGACGTGTTTCACCGTCACGCTCACAACGATCGACAATGAGCGCGACGATGCGATCACGCCTCGCCGAGCTAGAGGCGGAAGAAAAACTAGCCAATATACGGCGAGAACAACTAAGCATAGAGGCCGAGTTGATTAGAAGACGACTCGCCGTAAAGCTGACATCGATACGCAATGAAACAGAGGATGAACGCGAGCAACTGAACGAGGAGTCAGAAGAACGAATTCACCGTGTGGATGACTGGCTTCGCTCGCAATCCGATGTAGCACGGGGGGAGCAAGCACCGTGCAAATGTATCGATGTGCCACAAAGCGAACGCAGGCCAGAACGACCCGCCCGTTCGCCATCACCGTCGCAGAGTAGCGACATTAAACAACTTGCCGCAGTACTAGAGAAAATGACGCGTACACAGCCCACACCACGCCAAGCCATCGACCTACCGACGTTTGCCGGAGCCGTCAATGAGTGGCTACCATTTAAAGCGGCGATGCGTGACTCTACACAACTGTATCGCCTTACGCCGGTTGAAAATATAGCGCGACTACGTAACAGCTTGCGAGGAGACGCCCGCGACGCGGTGTCGGCACTATTACATACTGCGGCAAACCCTGATGACATCATGCGCACACTAGAGCAGTGTTTCGGCAGACCGGAAGTCATCATTGATCAAGCATTCGAAGATATGAGAAGGTTACCACGACCTGGGACGACCGCAAGCGAATTGAACACATTCGCAGTGAAACTGCAGAATATAGTGTGTATTCTACAAAATTTAGATAAACGAAATTATTTGCACAACCCCATGTTAGCACGAGAAGTATTAGAAAAGCTCAGTCCGCATCTGAAAGCTCGGTGGTGCGACTATGCAGAAGAGAACGACGGTACTACAGATCCAGAGATCGTCGTGTTGTCACATTTTCTAATGCGCGAAGCGAGCCGCGCAATAAAACATACATACGCGGCCGCTTATACTACGGCACCTTCTAGGCGAGACATCAAACCGGCCGCACCGCAGTTCGTATCAAAAAAGAAGCAGAGCGTTTTCACTACAACAGACACCGAAACCGAACGTCGGTGTCCGTGTTGTGAGAAGCCCCATTCGTTGTCTCGGTGCCCGCAATACAAGGCACTGAACGTCGAGCAGCGTTGGGATTTAGTGAAAAGCAAAAGCGTCTGTTTCAAGTGTATTGACAAGAACCACCGTCGAGCGAACTGTAAAGAAAAACCGTGCGGCGTTGATTCCTGCCGTCGCCCACATCACGCTTCGCTTCATTTGAACGAGCCGAGCGATATAAAGACGTCAGATACAAATGAGACAGTAATGGCCGTCGCTACTATCTCCGAACCGACAGAAATTATGCTTAAGGTCTGTCCGGTAACTGTATCGGGACCCAAAGGTGCGGTAGATACGTACGCACTGTTAGACGAGGGATCGACCGTTTCACTAATAGATGAGGACTTAGCGAATACTATTGGCGCGCACGGACCGATATACCCGCTGCAAATAAACGGTGTTAACATGGGGAGAGAATACGCACAAAGCCAGTTTATACAATTAAAGCTGTGTGAACGAGACAGTGATAACGCATACGACCTCCGAGCGCGTACAATAAACGGACTTCGGTTGCGCGAACAAACGATACCGAAAAGTATACTGAAACACGCGCACCTGAGAAACCTAACAGCGAAACAAGTGTGCTACGAAAAGGCACGTCCACGCATATTAATAGGCACGGATCACTGGGAAATGATCGTGTCCAGGAAGTTACGCGTCGGTAAAGCGAACCAGCCGGCTGCGAGTAAAACTCAACTGGGCTGGGTGGTACACGGAACGGTACCGCACACGATCAATCAAAGCAACGACTACCTATTACATGTTTACATACCGGAACGCGGGGACAGCAGCATAGCACAAGTGTTTCACAAACTTGTCAAAAGTCACTTTAGAATAAACGCACTCGGCGGGGCGCGTTTAACGAGATCGGACAACACTGATAATCATGTGAAACAGATGTTAGGCGGGACTATCCAGCGATGCGACCACGTACCGGCCGAGCTACACACACGATCGATCGAGTTATACATAAAGCTCGGCAACTACGAACAAGAAAATGTACGGAGACTACATTTAAATAGCGAAACGTTCGTTGATTGGCTGTATCAACTCGAGAACGTAACAAGACAGCGCTTGTCGCGTTCTTACAATCTGATAATGATGAAGCAGATTGAACTACACATACTGTGCGACGCGAGCGAACAGGCTTATGCAGCAGCAGCGTATTGGTGCGTGACATACAACGACAGTCGCGTACACGTCGTGTTAAAGGCAGCAAAGGCGAAAGTCGCACCTAGATGCACACAAACGATCCCACGGCTGGAACGACAAGCCGCCGTTATCGGAGCACGTTTGAACGACGTTATTAGCTGCAAGCACTGCATAGAAATCGGTCGCACATTATACTGGACAGATTCAATTACCGTGGTAAATTACATACGAAACGACAAACGCAGATACACGCCGAATGTTGCACATCGCCTCGGAGAAATATCCGAATTTACCGAAAAGGGAGAGTGGCGATGGTTACCGTCCCAACTAAACGTCGCAGATAGTGCAACGCGATCGTCGAACATAGCGATCAACAACAACGACCGGTGGTTCACGGGACCGTGCTTCCTTACTCGCGCGGAATGCGAGTGGTCTACCGAACACACGGCACCACAAGAAGACGTTGAGGAAATCATAGTGACATACGCTATCGAATTGAATGATGCAGTATTACCAGACGCAGTGCGATTCTCCTCGTACGAACGACTGGTGAGAACTGTCGCTACGATGTTAGCATTCGCAGACATATGTCGGCGCAGAGCAAAACATATCAAGAAACGACACATTGAACGCGCTGAAAATGTGTTACGACAGACACAAACTGAGAGTTTCGCCGACGAGATAGAGCGATTAACGCGAGGTAAAGTAATACCGCGAACAAGCCGCCTCTACAAGCTGGATCCGGAGATAAACCAAGACGATATGCTACGTATGCGCGGACGGATCGGAGCCGCGAACGTATCATCAAGCGTCAAACAACCGCTTATATTAGACGGCAAGCACACGACGGTACAGAAACTCATCGCTGAACAACATAGCGATGAGGGTCGCTGCAACCGCGAAAGAGTAATAAACGACTCGCGACAACGATATCGGATCTGGAAGGTACGACCCGCAATACGTACAGTGGAGCGGGAATGTGTGAGGTACAAAATACCTAGAGCGACGCCTCATACGCCGATAACAGGAGATTTACCGGCAGTCAGACTCGACGCGTTCCACCGACCGTTTACAAACTGCGGGGTCAACTGCATCGGCCCGCTACAAGTTACCATTGGTCGGCGAAGAGAGAAGCGATGGGTCGCCCTATTTACATGTTTAACTACAAGGGTGATCCATTTAGAGATCGCAGCATCACTTTCAACTGATTCAACGATCATGGCGCTACGACGAATGGCGGCGAAAAGAGGTTGGCCAGCTATTATGTACTGCGATAACGCTACGAAATTTCGCGGCGCGGAAAATGAACTACGCACCGCCTACGACGAGTGGGCACCCGTTCTACGAGAAGAGGGATTACGACGCCGTATGGAATGGCGTTACGTTCCGCTCTACACGCCTAATCAGGGTGGCGTATGGGAGTGGCTAGTGGGGTCAGTGAAGAAAGCAGCCGACCGACGACGGCCCCTGAGCGTCGGGGACCTTGTCGTGGTCGTTGACGCCTCGCTACCACGGAACACATGCTCGCGCGGACTAATTGTACGGGCATACGCCGGACCAGACGGAGGAGTGCGGAGTGCCGACGTGCAGACACGGAGCGGCGTGTTCCGGCGCCCGACATCAAAACTCGCCGTCCTGGAGATAGAGGCTACGCAAGCTACGCCGGGGGGAGAACTGTTACGGACAGCGAGCCATGTGCGGGACAATTAGTTTTATGTGCTAGTTTTACGAAATATCGGACATAATTTATTACGGTTAAGGTTTTTGTTATTACGGAGTACGTAGAAAGTCAAAATGTGTTAGTTATAAGTTTTTGTGAGTAAGAACTCTGAACATATTAATTGATTGTAAGAACAATACACCACGTAATTTATTAGGGATAAGTTTTGTCAGACAGGAAGTTATATATACAGGACGCAGAATGGTGTCATAAATAGAAAATGGACAATGGAGTCATTGGGTCCATTCACTAAAAATATTCCTACGAGCCCTCCCTACGGGGTGTCGTCGCGCGTCGGGCTGAGAAAAAATACGGAAGGAGGCCACACACGCGGAGTGCGCTCGCTAGCAGATCAGCTGCGAGGCATTTAAATAAAGAATACGAACGGGAAACCGGACAGAGACTGTATAGCGTCTGATCAGAACGGACAGAGACTGAGTAGCGTCTGATCAGTACAGACACGCGAAATTGTGATAAATAGTTCGAAAGGTTCAAGATTAGAGATACGCGGCGATAATAAACCACAATAATACCTACGGCAAACGACTCTACAAGCGACGAGTCAACGAGCCACATCAACATTTGTACAATACACCTTGTATTATACAAATAGAACGAGAAATAATTTAATGTTACGGATAGAGCTGATTTACAACCACCTCACATATATTCGCAAGATTGTTGAAAAAGATCGTGAGAAAACTTAAACTACTAAGGAATCTTTCATGGAACCAATATAAGTTGCGAAACTGTAGAACTGTAGATTTACCGATGATTCAGATAGTAAATACTCACGAACTAAAACTACTATTCAATTACAATATTAAAGTATACAGAAGAAGACACCAACAATAGCGATAATAATGGTAATAAAGTTACCCTTATCATATAAAAATTCAAGTGATGTAAAAGCCTCTTTATTTTTGAGGTCCGTAAAAAACTCCTATTCAGGGTTGGAACACGTAGACTATGTAAAAGCTGCTTGCTATTGAAGAGGGAGGGAATCCGTTGGTTTGTTGTTATTTCACACGCCCGAAGGCAACGTCCGGATATTGTGTAGGCTCGTATACGATGTTTGATCGTATCACCCATACTATAAGTCTTACCTGATTTATAAGCCCTAGCTTATACATTTATGAAGGTGTTATTTAAATTAATCAAAACGTTGCGATAACTTGACATCGTTATACTAACATCAAGATAATGTATGATGTTATCGTTTTTAAAAATAAAAAGGTTGATGAAATCGAGAGCGGTCGCTTGTAATTTATAAGAAAACTAGTTGGTCTGGCAGAATTTTTTCGGCTGTATCAGACAGTTATCAACGCAACCACAGATACAAACAACTATCGAGATCAGTTTTTCTAATTATTTTTCTTGACACTAAACAAACATATATTGCGAATATGAACGAAATGAGTGTCAATAGGCTCAATCTGTTAATGCGTTTAGAAAATACAACATCACTAATAGACGAAACAACCAAGAAATTCTACAATATTAAGTTTTTTATTACCGTTTTTTAATTTGTTTTGTTTGTTTAGTTTTGACAATATACCGTAGTAATTAAATTAGACAACTGAAATAGAAATATGTCATACATATTCTTTCTTAAATCATCTTTTATTTAAGAATCTTAGTAATTAAGAACTGACTAACAAGTAAACACTGTCACTAACTCGTTAGTTATTGTCTTTTCACCGTTGATGTCATATCATTAAGGCTTAGGATGATTTCTATTAACATTGCTCGATAGTTTTGTTGATGTGAAATACAATTTGGTTTTTGATTTGTCGTAGCTTCGAGTCTTTGTAACTGAGTCTGAGCTTTCGGCGAAGGAAAACATGTTGATGAAACCATGGCATGCTGATGGGGATTTTTCTAAGACCGCAAGGCTAGCTACCACTATTAAGTTGAAAATCTGTCACCAATCACCTGTTCGTATGTTTCAGCAGCTGCACTTGAGACCCAGTCTCCTTTAGGTTTAGCGTGCTTACTGTCTTAGACCACATCAACATTTAACATCAAAAGAGATTGTGGTTAAACATTTTAACCTATAAAGTATTTAAAAAAACGGTTTTCCATGTTAAAATCAAGGACTGGTTGGAACACATCGATAGGTATTTGATTGTAGACTTTACTGGTAAATAGTCAAGTCAGTACTGAATATTTGAATGAGTAACACGTCACAGTCAGTAATTGTGGGACTTTTTACCTCATTATTTTATTTTTCATTATTTTTCTACTTTGAACTTGTTTATGTGACATTAACGAGCAACCAACACCTACTGTCGTACATATGATTAAAGGTAAAATATAAAAAAGGAGGTTCAAAGCGATTCTTTTTGTTTCGGATTTTACTCGTTCCGAAATAGTGACTTTCGTAAGTCTCGTGTAACGTTTAGTAACAAAAGTAGGGGCTTTGAGTGGAGTTAACGAATGCTGGTATGCATCGACGTTTAGAGGCGTTGCAATGAATACGCTGGCGGGTACTCGCTCCCTGACGGAGAGGATTAAGTGTATATACTGACAAAACACCGTGGTACTTCATCTATTTTACTGTGCCTCTGTCAGTATTTCTCTGACGCGTATTAAAACCACGGTGAAAAGTGTTTGGTAACTGTTGGTTGGTTTACGAGGTGTCGAACGGTGTCTTTATTTTACCTGACTGCGCATATAGAAGAGGGTAAGGATTTTTGAATGGGTTTTTGTTTGTATATTTCTTTGGTATAATCTGTGGTCAAAACGGCTTGATGGATTTAAATATATAACGTGTTGGTAACAAAAAATACATTACTATTGTATTGTAAAATCCTCTTTATATTTAAGCATAACGTTCTTAAATAAATAAGTTTTAAACTTACCTAAAGATCAACTAAACAACACGGTCCTTATATAATTAGAAAAAAAGGTTTGTTGTCTCTGTAATCAGTTTTTTTTAGTAAATACTTATTTATTATATACCAGCTGACCCGGCAAACTCTATTCCGCCATATAGGCAATAAATAAGCAGATTTTGGATTTTATTAAGTTAAAATTTTTATTACAAGTCGAGCTATACTAACGTGGCGTTCTTCACTGACAATTTTTTGTTCGTCTTCAGTCCTTTCGTTCGCAATGTTTCGTATCCTTCTTGCATTACGACTTTCTCGGGAAAGATTCCATCGTCTTGGTCGCAGCATTGTTAATAACGATTCAAACAGAATACAAATTACAGATTATTGATTTCTGACAACATTTATAACTATCAAATTTTCAACCTTACTTAACCATAGACAAAATTACATTTAGCTGTCATTTGCGTTTTGTTATTCCATGTCAGATGCGTTTTTGTTATACCACGTTTTATAGTGACTTGTATTCTCTTTAACGTTTTATGTCACGTCACACGGGTACGCAGTCGAACGAGATAAAAATAAAATGATATAAGCCAAATATAAAAAAGCTTAATTATATAGACTATTGTTCTTTATGCATATAAGTCTAATATTTCCAAATTTAATTTCATTTCCAAACTAAAAAAGAAGAATAAGATTTGAAAACAAATTTTTAAAGATATTTTTAGTTCACTATGCCATAAAATCGTGTTTATTATAGTTTTACCCAATTAAACTATAATTTTGTTTTTATTGCTCGGAGGTTTTAGCGTTTTACCAACCCATCACCTGGTGTTAGGTGACTATGTGGTCTAAGATGGTGTGACAGGCGAAGATTAAGAACTGTCTCGAACTTGCAACCGCCGGAGCACACACACATAGAGGCTACGCTAAAGATTTTCAGCTTAAGAATGGGAGCCACCAAGAAGGTCATTAAAAAAAGTACCAAATCCATAACGTAACATTTTGTCTATTAAATCTATAAAGTAACTAGAACCGGTTCGTTGAATTCCATGTAATATATTCCAATTAAAATGTAAATTATTCCGTTATACAGCCGTTATATAAAGTTAACGAGGTTACAGTTAGTTAATAAATAACGTCGGCAAATAGAAAATAAAACATTCTGAACGCTGGATGAACAAACGCGTAGATTTAGCACTAATGCGAAATAATGTTGTTTGAATTGACGCAAATTATGATTTACACGCGAACTCTGGCCCCGTTACATTTATACGGCTATGTAGGGCGTTGTAGTTAATTGGTCCGATTAAGTTGTAATGTGAGTCAGAAAAATTGCTTAAAGACGTTTTAATTCAAAACTAGATTAGGTTTACTGTAACAACTACATTAAGAATAGCTATCATGAGCTTTAATAGTTTAGTTATATCTTCTCTAATACGGTTCGGGGTAAGGGGTCGAAAGTGTAACGATTTTAAAGGGTTCATTACGCATTTTATAAGATTTGTCAGGCATATTACATTTATTTACTGTCAACGCATTCGTGTGTGCTTGAATAAATTCAGTAGGTATAAAGCACTATCGTTGTGTAGAGATTGAACAAAGCTGTTGAGCTTTGCAGTAGAGTATGCTGATGACGTAGATATTCATAGTTCGATGCTTCACTACACTATTAATACTTTCTTGTTTGCTGTAGTTTCTGATTTTTTTTATATGGTAATTGTTCTGATCCTAAGGGTTGTAGGATGAAGTTAAAAAGCGTGTCTCTCTAAATAATGTATAATATGATATATTTTTTTATTCTGTAGTTTCAGAGATTAGCGCGGAATGCTGAAGAAAGAACAGAAACAACCAATCTCTTGAGCTTTATTATATCAGGTTACATTAAAAGTCCTGACAATTAATTATCTTGGTTATATAAATAACAATATTGTCTATGCAACTGAAATCCTTTGACGATCTCTAAGCTACAAGGATTTTCAATTATCTATATAAGTAGATAGTTTAAACATTATAAAGACCGCTTTCAATAAAATATATTTATTATAATGTCTTAAGTAAATTTTAAAGAGGTAGTAAATCCCCGTGAGAATTGCCCAGGCTTGATTTAACGGGGTTCGATTTATGTTTGGAGGGCACGCGAATAACGCCCGACTCGTACATCGTGGTATAAGTTAAAAGCAAGTATTTTATGTTTATTTATTTGCCTTGGAAAACAGTGCAACGCAGCTGAGGGTAATGAATAGAAAATAGATAAGGTTCCGATATCGGACTAGAAATTTACACTGTGGAATACATATTGTTCTGTAATTAAATAGTAAACAGGGAAGCAATCCATCCACCAGGTTACAATCAATCACAATAAAACTGAAGTCTCGACGAGTAAAAGTTTCATTTGACACTGCAAACTTGTGACAGCGCTAGCATAACTTGTTCATTTTTTCTCAGACTTCCCTCAAACCATGAAGCTAATTCGATATCTATATAAATAAAATAAAAAAAGGTCTACCGTTGTGCGCGCATGATACAAAACATACTAGATAGATTTCAATCATTACTTTTTGTTTTACTTCTTACACACTTGATCTTAATTAAATTTACCAACCAACCACCAATAACCAACAAACAACAACCAACTAACAAATTATCACGATAGCTAAATTTAATACACAGTTATGAAAGTTTTAATTTTTATAAGTACTACGCGTTCAGATGATGTGGGTTTTCTTGTCATTGAGCAGTAGGGCAAGCGGTGTGGTGCTTTGGATTTTTTCTTCTGTATATTATATTGTTAAGATAATAAACAACGCAGTCAAAATTGCGGATATCAGTTAGTTAACATATAAATCAAACAATTTACCCAGTCTTCATTGCTATACGGATAAACCCTTTCCTCTTATAGAGGATAATCTTATATTTTTTGGTCGAGCTTGAAGAACTTCACCTAACACCACCGCACTGTATCCTTCACTCCTCTTCGGATCCAGGAGACTCAACAGGCTCTCTTGCGAAGATGAACATATACCCCATTGCGAGGCAAATCATGTGGTACTTATGTTTTTTCCTTTATACATAAAATATATTGTTATGAATATAAACGACGCAGATGAAATCACTGGTATTAGCTAGTATTAAATAAAGTATCACAGAAAATTACTACAATGTTGTTTCCTCCCTATTGTATACGATAATACTTTACGTTTTCCCTGGTGCCGTTGACTATGCGTGTCGCATTCTTATTTCACTTATTTACTCTTCCTATAACTCGTTACATAAAAATCATTATCCGCTTTTAAATTAGACCGTTCCCGGTGACTTAATTGAATTTAGCGATATACGTTCCGTTCTGGATTTTATACAAGCTCGAAAACAAAAGCAAGCGTATTTTAATGTAAAAACAAGACACTGTCATAGATAATTACTTCGCTGCATTGTAATAAAGTGTAAACCAGAAATTACGGCGACTGCCGAAAAATCTACACTCGATTGGTTATCGTCGATGTCATACTGACCCGTAAGCCTTTATGCAGGTGAATAAACACAGCCGGATTCTGAAACGCGACAAAGTAGAAGAAAATCACTGCGCTATTATTTACATGTGTGTAGTTCACATATAGTCGTGGTGATTAGTTGTTGAAGAGGTGAAATATTAATTACTTACTTACTTACTTTTCATCGGAAAGAGTCCTATGTTCCTATGATTAACTTTTTACAAGCTGACGTATATGCCTACCACCGTACTTGACTATTAGGTAGACACCAGTTGGACCTGGAACATGATTTTTCTAAGCGCGCCACAATGACTATGATATCCGCGAACTAGCCAGACACAATACTTGTGTCATATCTATCTTTTGGTCAAAATGTAGATTATAATATAATATTTCGACATTTTTGTTTTCCATTATCAATAATATATGAAATAGTTTTAGTAACTAAGGGTTAATAAAATTTTCTATGCAAACACAACCGGTAAATCAAGTGGTGCTTTACTTAGTTTTTCATTCACCAAAGAATTTTTAACTGAAGACCTCAACACTAATAGTGTATTAGTAATAAAACTTCCTTGGAAAGATTTGGCCAAGTGACCATCGCTTAGTACACTGATTAAAAAAGGCCAAAAAATTAAGAATTTCGTGATATAATAAGGTCAAATTCGAATTGTGAAAGTAAGGAAATGGTTAAAACTTGCCATTGTAACCTCCGAATCTTGCTATAACTATGTATGTAATGTTAGATATTTATAACCTTAAAATCAAGACTCAGTTACGAGAGACAAATAATATTTATTTAATAAAATTAGGAAGAAAACAAGAACGTTACATTTTAACAAGATATGTACAAGTAAATGGTTTGCAAATATTTAAGAAATCGTTATTTTATTTACACAATATTTGTGATATATCCTTTCATGTTTAGCTTTTATATCTCATTTATTCTATTAACATATTTTACTATCATGAAATAGTACCTATCTGTGTTGTAAATCGTGATTACCACCGCATGATTAAATCAGCAAATCTAATTAGCGACATTATTGGCTGATCAATTAAAGAAAACACCCAAACAAAAACTGAGAGCTAAAAAGTACAAATACAAAATGTATATATGTATATCTCTATGCATTTGAAATCGTGACTAGTTTGTGTGCTGATGTGGTGATTAGGTCCGTGCCTTTTTTTGAGAAGACGGCTCTTTATTCAGTAGTGGTACATTTATAGGCCGGTATTACTGTACCTATTTCACTAAAATCAGCTAATTCAGTACCAATATATCCAAGTGTTTTCACGTTATGATCGTTATGAAATAACACAGATGGTGCGATATGTCGATCAATTAGTGGTTGGGTCCTAAGCCGGCCCTTTCAGTGCAGGGACATATCGTAGTATAACGATATGGCCTTTTATCATTATTAATGCTAACTGATTTCGTATTTTCACATCAAGTAGCTACTTTTATATGCTTATCCCTTTGATTAACCTTAAATGAGTACGTCATTAAATGCAAGTCAATACTAAATAAAATCTATTTAAGAAAAATAACTGCACAAATACTTGTAGATGACGATAGCCGTTGCAAGTGAAATACCATTAGCTGATCCAAAATTGCTAAAAACAGAATTCATACGCCCACTAAATATTTTTCGCCTCAAACATCTTTCCTCATCTAAAGCGGTTAGGCCACATAAAATAATAAACACATACGTACATGATATACGATAAGAGTTTTGACGATTGGGTTGAGAGCTCGTAAATGCCGAACAATATCTTCACGCAATACTGCTGTCTAAACAATAGAATGGTCGTTAAATGTCCCAAGACAGTGAGACGTACGCATTATCTGAACGTAATATAGCTGGTAGGGAGTTACAATCTCTAGCTATAATTTAATGCTTATGTTTAGTTTTGATAATAGAGATAAAACGTTAAATCGAGGAGCGATTTGAATTATTAGCATAAACCTCTGTTTTGATTAAATGAAACTAACTGTAATCATATTCTTACAATGTTTTTTAAGGATTACACCGAATTTACAGTGATAAAGAGGGTCAATAAAATAATAGAAGTCGCAGAATCCAGAGTCTCCGTTTACTTTTAATTATTTAAATCAACAGAAAATAACGTTATGAATACAGCTGAGGTTATAAGATACGAATAGTCTGTTCTGTTTATTAAGATATGCGAATGACGATATGATATTTTACCAAGTAAATCGTATACGGGCTGCAGAGTTATTAAGCGTTTTATGGAAAAGGTTATGAGCTTAAAATCTATATGCTAAAAGATCATATGCCAAATATTAAAGTAAAGAAGCGAACAGGAGTTATCGATATCACTTGAAAATTGGGTATATTATAAATGTTTGATAGGTAACTTACGTGATAATATTGCCAAAGATGCTGGTAAATTATAAAGGAGAAAATATACAAGCAAGAAAAATGGCGAGCAAATGAAGAGGTATTAGTGATTAAAATTAAAAATAAAAATACTTTATTAAATTTAGGTCTTCAGAAGTCGCCTATGAACATCAAACTACCACCGGTTCGGAAAACAACCCGGTAATGAAGAAGAAGCGGCAAAAAACTCGTTCCTGTTTATCTTTTTACAGTACACATTTTTATAAAAATAAATTAAAGTTACAGTTACTTTTATAGGATGCAGAGAGAGTTCATATCAGATACCATTATCGTTCACATAGTGATTCATTTCATTGACAATTATGTAAATGTGTTCAATGACAACAAATAAGATCAAATTCGTATTTAGATACCTAATTTATAATTAATTATCCAATTTAGTTTCTTCCATCGATTAGGAAAACAATTTTCTATGGTTTTTTGTTACAAATATATGCATTATAAATATTCTCCTTATTTATAATATTCATGCTTCACATGAATTTATGATAGCCACTATAACTGAATGCGACCGTAGAGAGATATTAGTATGCGCAAAATGGGCCAAGGAGCTGAAATTACTGGTATGCGATTACATAACATTAAAGTTAATATTTTTAAAACTTTCCAAAGAGATTCACATAAATACGATCAAAGCATTTTTTATACTTTATAGGTGAGCGTTTGACCACAGTCTCACCTCATGTCAAATGATGACATGATACGGGTAAGCACGCCAAACCTAGAGTGGAACTAACTCCCAAGTATAGCTGCTGGAACACATCAATTGGTGCTTGGCGACATAATCCTTATGAATCAGTCTTCCAAAATATAATTAACTTAATACCATAAACAAAGTAATACCAAATGTTTATTGAGTACTAAAACCACATGTAAATAAACATACGTAGATGTATTTACGCTGACTCAATGATCAGACGACACCGATACAGATCGTAAAGGTGAACGTAAAATCGTATCCACCGTTTCTGAATTCCGCACGAGGCAAATAGGTTTTGGAGCCATAAGGGGTTGGATACGGTGGTATTAATTGTATCGATATAGCATACGTTTATACTGCTAAACATATTATATGTATATTATGGAATGAAACTGTTTGTATGATCCTACCCAGGAGAAATATAGCCATGGGTAAGCAAGAAACAAAATGCATATTAGTGATTATTTATCTTTCCAGTAAAGGTAGACTAGCTGCATAATAAGACGGTAACATACTCTTAGTGTAAAGAACACGAAAGAAATAAGAAGATATCGCAGGATCTGTGATATTGGATTATAATAAAGTGGTTCAATTTCATATCAAATAACTTAGAATACCAAAGATTCTCACGGTGGCGTTTAAAACATCTAGTAACTTCTGGATGATTTTGAGACAAGTGAGGTAAATACATCGCATCTGCGTATACTTGGGTAAAGATTTTGGCTAATTGTAATGGTTACATTTCAGAGTAAAGTTGGTACGATAAAACTACATCCTATTACAGTTTTTAAGGTACAAAGACTTAAAATGATCATTATTCTGTTATTTTTTTGATTATCCGCTATGAATTGTCTAAAACGAATTTTTGATACATGTAAAACCAAAGAGCATTGATACTTACCATCTCTTATAATATTAAATGTATAAAAAAAAATCAAAATATAGGAAATGATAATAATAGGTATAGATTACGTGGTATGTATGCAATAAAATCCGCTAGCGTTTCCTTTTGACTTTGTGTCAGATTGTGATCAAACGCTTAAGCTTATAAAGTAAACAAAAATTGTAATATGTGGGACATCCTGGAAAGTTTCCTTTATATTTAAAATATTCGATGTATTTGCATTTTTAGATGTGCCCTAATTTTTATCTGGAAATAGTTAGTGAAGAAAAATTCTGATGGCACGATCGTATTAAGTTTACGATTACCGAGTTCATGGGTTGCGAGGAAGCGTCGCTAGATCTATACTGGGTTCGTTTTACGAGCAGTCACACGACACGTGTTCGTTAACGGGACGTAAACGGTACGTTTCGACGCCGTAACACCACCGCGGTAATGTCCCGGGCGCTCATTCGACAACCATTCTGATTGTACGACTTGATAGTTCTTGTTTGTTACTTTTTGTTGTATCTGAATAAAATGTATTCGAACCTTTTTTTTTTCTTATATTCAGTTTTTTTGTTTATAAATTGTTTGTAATTAAACACACTCAGGGGAGCTGTGATAATGAAGGAAAATACTTATTGATTTTTGTTTGAAGTTGTAAACAAATTTAAAGATACAGTTGTAAATGATATATGATAAAGTTATTAATGTTTCATTTTGAAATGCTGCTTTATGATTGCTAAATCAATGTAAGTGTCGTTTACAGGTTAAAGTAGGATTTGATCTGAGGCGCTAAATTATATTACATGATGGAACTTGCGAGTGTTAGCCAGTTGAATATATAAAAAAAATTTATGAATAAAACTGTAGTTTGTAAAATTATTGTCCAGGGTAACCTTTCCTTAAAATATATTAATATTTAGACAAATATGTAGCACGTGATGTTTTAAGCACATATAAAAGAAGTTTGAGATTACAGACTGTATCTATACTATATAATTTACTTAATTCTTCTTTTATAATCTATGTCTATAGAAATGAACAAATCGCTAAGTTATATATTACTCTGTGAACTCCATATGTAATATATAATATCTAGACGGCTAGTTTTATATTCCATTGTCATATTGATATTTTTTTTTTATTACAGCATATGTCTATGTAGACAATTTAGCCATTGTCAAGGGTGATATTTTTTAAACATTAATATTAGAAACGGTGCGGAGCCATAAATTAAAGAAGAAGCAATTGTGCAATATTCAGTGTTTAGTAATGTAGAATAACTTTAAAATGACACAACGCAGAGCAGTCGCAAAGAATATAATTTTGTATTACGGGTTCCGTAGGGATAATATAAAATGATACGTTGAACGTATGTAGGTATACTAAGCATAGTTATTGTACAGACGGAAATATAACATATATTACAATTATCTATTTTTGTGATAAATGAAGACAATAAATCCCATATATAAACAATCCCGTAAGGTATGTAAGCGTATCTCTTCCGAACGGCTGACGAACTTATTGGCCTAATTCTTTTCCGAAATTATCAGGCTAAGGTTTGTGCGAAATAAAATGTTTAAAAAATAGTATGCAAAAGTTAAAAATATTGTATAAAATATCTACATATAAGAAAGTAAGTGAGTGTGTGAGACAGAAGACAGTAGTTTATTAAAAATATTGACAGAATTAGCAAGTTGACGTTTAGTTGTCCAGCTGCCATTTTACTTAATTTTGTAGTCGTAGTCTAAAGAGAACATTTGGTATCATTCTTTGTCCTTAGTAAATCCGGTCAAAGCCTGATCTGGCAGTTAGTATTCCAATAAAACGTTGCATAGACATACGTACGTAATGTACTAAAATAAGAAGAGTAGTAGGCTAATAAGTCGTGGTGGTCTAGTGGTTTGATCGGTGGAATATCGATCCGATGTCCGCAGGTTTAAATTCCGGCTTGTACTAACGAATTTTTCGGAATTCGCGTATATTTCGTAGTTTAAATTGATAACATTATCGGCTGACGGTGAAGGAAAATATCGTGAGGATATCGAAACCTGAGAAATATTCTTGTAGTAGAAGCGTATGTGGGAAATAATACAGAACTGGATTTCTTGGAGTTTGATATCGTCAATAAGCAGTGGGGTGACGTGGTGATTATGCTCATAACTTTCTTTTGGGAATAGACCTATGGCTCTACAGTGGGTCTCTTACAGGCTGATAATAATGATGATGTAAGTAATGCATTGATATTAATAGAACAGAGAATACAAGTAAATATACTAAAGAGGTATTTCATAAATTCCTCTTACTCTCCTATATAGAGAGTTTTGCTAAGTAACAAAGAGGTCAATTAATTCAATCAGAAGACAAAACTACAGGTTTATTCTCAGTTAAAACAACTCGCCCAGTAGTAATAAAATGTAACAAACGTAACGGTAAGCCGAGATTCCGTATTCATGTCAATGCTTTCTTTAAGGCTCACTGAAAGAGCTGTTTTAGAATTCTATCTGGTGCTAACTGAATGCCTCTAGCTGTGTGTATCACAGATGTGTAAACATTTAGCGGTCCGTTAAACATAGGTTTTATTAACTATTGTTATTGGTTTGGGAAAAGTTAGGCTATGTGTGGAAAACTTATTTAACAACTAGCTATTACCGGGGATTTCTGAGTGTCGTTTATTACCTTACCAATATATTTTATGCAGAGAGGAAGTTCTCAGGTTTACAGAAAAGGAGATTTCAACCAGGGAAAAAATACTGTGCTCCAGGAATTATTGAAATTCACATTTCAAACAAAAACATAGCAAAAAAAAATAGCCAGTACTTAAAAATAAATATATATCCAAAATTCGATAGGAAAAAAAATAGAATTATTATTTCGGATTTGGTTATTCCATTGTAAATATATCCATGTTCCAAAGTCGTTCAGGTTTTCCCTACATTACATATGGATACGACTCTATTAGTGTAAAACTTTACGTTTCTCATAACAAATAATGTCTGAATTGTTATTTGCCGTGTAAATATAGGCTGTTGAAAAAGCAAAAGATCGTATTAGTTTTTCGATTCGATTTTCAGAATCTGAAATAAAAGAGATATAAATTCGTTTGTTATAACAATATATTATTATCGTAGTAAGATTATGCCATCATCGACAGCATTTCGATAAGCATTTCTTATGTACTTAAATAATCACATATCAAATGTAGGCAATATAGTTCTGATGATATTTCTTCACCCGATAGAACTGTTTGAATAGAAAAGGAAATGACTTTAGACGAAATATAAATTTTCGTTTAAAACGTTACTAAATTTTCTGCAATTATATGATTATGATGAATTTAATGGCCGAGTGGTTAACGTATTCGGACACCGCGTCGATCGACATAGTATCGAATCCTTGCAACTGTGTCGGAGTTTCTGGTGAAGGAAAACATCGTTATGGAGCCATATCATGATGGTAAGGTTTTTTTTAAGTCCACCCGGCTAACTACCGCCTTCATATTGAAATTTTGTGGTGAACTACCCATACCATTCGGCAGATGCAATTGGGAGCCTTTCTCACTCTAGATGTAGCGTATTTAGTATTTTAGACCATATATGTCATAATTCAATATAAATTGAGATTGTGTTAAAACGAAATCCTTATGGAGTATGTATTGTGTGTATTTTTATTTTGTGAACATTTCTTAGTCTTTCAAATAATCACGTTTTAAATGTAGGTAATACAGATTTTATGATATTTCTTCGATAAAATTGTTCCGATGCTTAAAGTTAAATACTATAATATAATATAATACTATATAATCTATAATATAAAAATGAATCGCTAAATGTGTTGCTAAGCGCAAATCTCGAGAACAGCTGAACCGATTTCGCTAATTCTTTTTTAGAATATTCGTTGAAGTACGAGGATGGATCTTACGGAGAGAAAAAAAAAAAATGCCTGAAAAAGTCTAAAAACAACACTTTTCTATACTCCCATACAAACGATTCGTAATAATACTTAAAACTCAATTTGAACTTTAATACTATAACATAAAGTTTAAGTGTTAGTGGAGAGGTTCCGGCAAGGCAAAACAATTGAGTGACGTTAGTATCGTATAAATATTAATATCAATATTTATACGATGATCCCGAATAGCAGAATAAGTATTAAAATATTTTTTTTAAAGAATCGACTGCTACGCGGTACGAAGTTCGCCAGGGTCAGCTAGTATAACTATAAATGGAACATAAAGTTTATAGTAGTATATTATAGTATAGAAAAGACAACAAATTCACAGATTTGTTATGTGATGTCATAGCAAACATATTTATCTGCACTTACATCGCAAACGCTAGGTAAACCTTACGAGTTATATCAAATTAAATTACAATGGCATTCAATTACAATGTGGTAAAAGATGCTAAACATGCTAAAAGGTTTCAAGCTTTCAAGTGCAGCTGTCAGAACACACCTATATGTGCTTGGTGTTAGAGTGGTAGCTAACCACATGGGCTTAGAAATCACTATATCACTATATTTTCCTTAATCAAAGCTCCGGTTTATTTGCAAAGATTCGAACCTTTGTCGATCGTCACCTTGCCCGAACATGGTAACCACTGCATCCAAATGATAATGGATCTCGTGAAACAACAAAGAAAATGTTGTGTAGGCGATATTGCGAGCACTAACTGGTATATTATATGTATATTTTGATATAAGTTAAGAAAAAAATATAACACACTGTATATACAATAATAATATTCAATATTTAAGTGTATATTGTTATAAAATGTTACTTGATTCTAAAGCATCACGTACATAGGAGAGCACATGATTAAACTTCAGTGCACGATACAATCCAGAACGATTTCTATTACTTGTTGTAAATATTTAACTGCACCAGGCCGCGTATTTCCCCGGGGCAGCGCTCGAGTGGTAAAAAGTAAATTTAACTTTTAACACAATACAGCCTCGTAAACCGGTTTCCTGGCTGAAGTTATTTTAATAGAAAAAAAACTTCTCACTAAGAAGTAGGCTGTGAAGAAAACCGGGAACGTTGTTTTCTAAGTCATTAGTCACACGAGTGAGTTGTTTGACATACAGCCGTTGGAAACGCACAATGATTCCAGCTACTTGTTGGCCATAGTTATCACAATTCTAATGAGAATTTTGGTATAAATTTAATTTAAAATCTATCATAAACAAGTAACCCTTTCATAGCTTCGTTCGTATTAATCTGTACATATAAAAATAATTGAAGTTTCTGATATTTATTCGGGATAAACTCCGAAACGGTTGAACCGATTTGAACGGAACATTTAGTGACAAATAATGAATGCTTCCGACTATAATTTGGGTACGTATAAGTATTGTTTTTTCCAGTAAGAATGAAGCAGTAAGGATAAAATTAAAAAAGGTATCAACTTAAAATCGGTAAATGAATTAGGGTAAACGGTAAACATAATAACAATAAAATGACTATACAAAAAATGAAATGATAGTAATTAATTCATCTAATTAATTCCTATGTAACAGAACCATTTCCACTAGAACGAAGTCTCGTGTACCAGCTAGTTAAAATGTAATACTTGATATTAAAATATAATCTATTTCACTCCCACTTGTTCATCTATTTTATCTGTATTGTATTTTATTTTTATTTTCATCATTATTTAAAAACTGCTACAAAACTTTTACAAATTTTAAATTACCTAAATTTTAAATGTTTTGAAAATCATTAGTTCCTATATAAAAATACAGTAGCATGTAGTGTACTCCTTAAATTCTTCTATATAGACAAACATTTATTAAAAAAGAATGTAATTTTTTTTATGTAATCGTATTCGCTAAACGTATCGTCCCTATGTCACAGCCTCGGGTCGACAGTGAACATAAATGATGGCGCGCCCGAGCGTCCTCAACTCAGAAGTGTTCCGACATTACTTCAACGCTGCAAACTTATGCATGACACACTCATCTGCAACTGTTTGCGGACAAGCGTACCTGAGACCGAATCTTGGTCCTCATTAAATAAACACTAACTCCATTACAGTTATTTGAGTGTAAGACACTCGGGAATTATTTTACAAAGTGATGACTTAAAGTTCTTTATGTCGATATTTTTATTACCACAATTAAACCTGTTGTTAAATGGCGATATGGTCTCACATGGAACATATTAAACCTAAAAAAGAGGGGAATGAAACACATCTATAGGTGCTTGGTGACAGTTTTAAATCTTGTGGATGGTAGGCTAGCTGAGAAAAAACTATCATGTTATGATTTCAACATAATGTTTTCCATCACCGAAAGCTTTAGTTTATTGGTAAGGATACGAAGCTATACCTATCGATTGACGCGGTTTTCAAACACGCTAAGCACTGAACCATCATTGCTTGAGAATACATGATGAACTTCTCTTATGAACAAATTTAGTACATATTTTTATGCTATTTATATATATATAAATATATATTCAGTTTATATAAAAATGGGTATGGTAGACCTCAGATTGCTAAACTAATAATTTTTTTTACTTATAATTCTTTTTCACTAGATGGCATTCAGTTAAGATATTTTTATTATTATATTGCATTCTAAGGCGAACAAATTTGCGGCTATTTTCTAGTTAATTATATGTATTTTTTTCAATAACTAAATTATACTTTTATTAGCGGACTACCTAGTTCTAGCGACATGATTAATTTGAGAATGGTTTTGAAATGTCGTGAGATTTTTGTGACGGTTGTTTTTTAATACTTCAATTATATCTAGGTACTGTCTATATTGCTTTTTGCTTTCTTTTCATTATTGCTACTGTCGAGGCCACATGAAAAACGGTATTGTTATGAGGCTAGACAAAAATAACTTTCATATATCTATTTTATTTATATACTAGCAACCCGTTCCGACTTAATTTGGGTGTATTTTCGGAGCTTCGAGATTTACAGTTTATCACAGTCAAAGAAGTTTCATAAATCTCGTAACACTGACATTTTATTTTTTATTGTGCCTTATTTTAAAGCTGTGGTATTTTCGTAGATATACATTCAGATGATATATTGTAAAAGTCAATTTTCAGCAATACTAGATTTTCAAGATAACTACAGTATTTTCTTGGATAAGTTTCTTATTGACGAAAATAGAAAAAAAAACATTTATCTTTTAATAATATTGTAAAGATAAAAATGATTAGTATAAGTTATCCTTGGATATAGGATATACGCCAACGCGGACTTTTTTGTAGGCATTTTCATCTTGTACAATTGTATAGTACATTATTTTATTATAATACATCGACTTTTAACTTATCTCCACGTATTATATATACGTACTGGATGATATTGCCCCTTTGCTATGCGCGTCTTTTGTTTTTATTGGCGAGAAAAAGATGAATAATAAAGTAAATGAAAAAAGCAAGTATTCTAGAAGAATCTACGAAAAAATCCGCATCGAATGGTCATTGCTCTATACCGATAGGTTCATTAGTTTTAACATGATATAGCCTCAAATGAAGTCTATTCTCATTATATACATGTACTAGTGGACCTGGCGGTTATTATTCTGTTCTGAAAATAAAAAAATATATTGCAGTGATACTTACCTTATCGAATTATGAATTCGATATTCATTCTTGAATCCACCTCAACGAACACACAAAAATTCATCAGAATAGGTCCAGTCGTTTAGGAGGAGTTTAGTTTTTTTGCAGGTGGTAGAGCTACGCTGAAGCTATTACTGGTTTCAGCATGAATGGGTCGGCTCGCCCGGGGTAGTACCACCCTCTCACAGAAAACCGACCTGAAGTAACAGTGGTTGCACTGTTGCGTTTCGTTCGGTCAGTGAGAGCACCGGAGGCCCACATATTTAAAAGGCCGGCAACGCACTTGCGACTCCCCTGGTGTTGCTAGTGTCTATGGACGGCGGTGATCACTTACCATCAGGTGACCCACCTGTTCGTTTGCCCCCTATAATATAAAAAAAAGTCACATACACACGTACAGAGGAATTATACATATCTAAAGAAATATATAATATACAAACCCTCCGAAATAAATTCTTTAAACTATAGTGAAAACCGTATCAAAATTCGATGCGTAGTTTGGAGGAACTAAGGTTACAATAAAGACAGACAGAAAAAGCAACTTTTTTATAATATTTATACTATATATAAAAGTATAATCGTAAAAGCATTATTTTTTCTAAACCGTAAAGAATACACACAACAATCAAATATTGAAAGGCGATATAGGTGATAAATATGAACGTTAACGATCTTTGTGATACAAGCATGCGGTGAGAGAAAACTTTAAATATGAAAGCTTGCTTCGGACGGCTATCGCACCGACGTAACGCGAGGGCGGGCGGTGACCGTGAAAAATGGATAAGTGAGTGATCCCCACAAATCCCGATGCCCGAAAACTTTTCGAGATTCTCATACGTATGAGCTCATATCGCGTTCTTATCGGCTATCATATTAAGATTGTAAATGAGTGTATGTAGTTGTTAAAAAGATGTACAATTAAGATTGTAAATGTTGAGAAATCATCTGTAAGTAACAATTCTTAAAATAAACTGATATTGTACAAAAAGATCCTTATTATTAGAATGCTATTATAAATTAAGATTACGAATCTTATACGCCCCGTTCCAAGAAGCAATTTCGCTCACATATATATCTTTGAACAGCTTTGTTCGTTTATTGGAACTAATGGCGGCGACTCGGCTGTCTACTGAACGCTATTGTTCACATATAAATTGCTCTTACCCCTTTATTGTGAATCAATAAAACGCGAGAAAGATAGACGACTCGCTTATATTACGTGGATATAGCGTACACAATCTTAACTAATAATTGTGATGTGGTCTAAGCTGGTAGTCTTAGACTAGAGAAGGAGTGGGTCTTAAGTGCACCTGCCGGGACATCCCTATACGTGCTTGGCGAAAGCCTTGAAAACTTGAGATTAGTATCCAACGAGGCAGGAATTAGAATAAGCCATAAAATATGCTATTATGAGAGTCTGACTCAACGTGGGACTACAACTCAAAGCAATGTTTGCAAATAAATAAAATAGAAGTGTATTTTCAAGGTATTATTATTCTTGAAATTCAAGAAATTATACGATCATAAATTAAGTTTTGATGTTGGCATACACAGCTTTATCAGACATCTTCATGTCGCTATGATCATTAATAATAATTCTAGCGATTGTGGATTTAGTTAAAGGATAAATAGATAATGATAAGAAAGTATAAGAACTACAAGTGATTTTGTTTCTTTGTTAGCCGAGACACGTAGATAAATAATACTTGTTTTTATTCATAATATATTGGTATATAAATGGCTATTAGTTTATGTAAGTAGTAAATTAATAAAAAAAATGTCGAGCCTGTCATAAGGAATGCCGACAGTAGTGAAAAGTCAAAACAATGAAATAACTGCTTTTCTTTTGTATTTTTAAATCAATTACAGTCAAAATCATTTAAATTTCACAATTTTTAAATTGAAATTATTAACATTAGTCTAGTTTTCGTATGTATTGGCACCCCGAGCAATAATTATTATACAGTTTACTAATTAATCAAACATATGATGGGATGCGCAAGTTCAATACAAAATATCAATATTCCATGTAAACAAGCCGCTAAACTACGCATCGCTAGTCTGGCGCGAGCGCAATACTTCACGAGCATGTCGAGGTCATCGGTGACGTGAACCCATAAGTTTTTCTCCTTCCTACTAAAAAATGACGCAACGCGGTTAAAAAATATATCACTTTAAAAAATTACGTGCTTGCTATTCAACTATTCCTATTGGCGGGCAGATTTACCTACGGGCCGTTTCGCGGTCAATTGAGTTCAACAAAAAAACTTTATTGAACAAGTGACGTGGTTTGATTGTTCGTTTCACAGTCATCTATGATCTTACTTGGTGGCTTGAACGAAATCGTTATCGGGTGTGAAACTCTTCAAGCCGCCACTAGATTGATGTATTTGTATACGTTAACATAGCGAGTTGTGGTACTGCGGATTAGACAACTTTCAAATGGCAATTTCATGTAGGGATCCGCTCTGTTTGGATCAGAGACTAACTTTTACCGCGGATTGAAGAACTTTCGTAATATAATACTTATAGTGATATACATTGGATGATACGAAATGAATTGGTTGGTTTAGGAAATAGAAGGGTAGTTTTACACTATTTATAATATTCATAGTCGTTATTCTGATTTTAATATATATCTGTTGGGGCGAAGATAAAATGGCGTCCATATAAAAGTATGACGTCATCCACAGTGAGGTCATTATTATGATTATATCCACCAAACTAATCGAATAAGAACTTTAGCCGATACATAAATGAAATACTGAATATGGTTACGAATTATCAGTAGATATATATACAGTCCAACAATCTGAGCGAGAATGCCCAGTGTTTATTCATCGGTCGCCTTTTAAAGCATTCAGCCAAAGCAGACAGCTAATGATAATCAAGATCTATGAACTACCGATACCTCCAATCAATGGTGTTTCCAGAACGGGGCAAAATAGTAGCAGGTCATTAGTATGTGTAGTAGTCAGTAGTCAATAGTACAGACGCATTCTAGGCTAGGTTGTAACTTATCCATTTCTGTATTTAAATCAATATTATAAATGCGAATGTGTGGTTGCTTGTTGTTTCGCTTTTACGTCTGAATTACTTAACCAATCATCATAAAATGCATGCACGTTAAGAGTGGTTCAAGAACATTGGGCATTTTTTATGTAGAAAAAAGTACTGTTCGTGAGGAATAAGTAAAATAAGCGAGCAAAGCCGCGGGTAAAAGCTTGTAGAAACATAAAGAAATTAGAAGGATATTCCAATACGGACTTAGTTTGTACTTCTAGTTTTAATTAAGAAGATCTTATACCGACATTATTTTGTGACCTTATAAAACACAACTTATGTCATTTAATTCCAGTTTTATCCATCTACAAAAGTGTTAATGAAGGTCTGTAAGTAATTTCACCTAAAACACCACTCAGTAACTTTATTTTTGTTTCATTCATCCACCAAAGTACTAATGAAAGACTTTAAGTCATTTTCAACTTACAGGAACTTACAATAATTTAAACGTTAAATTTTAAAAGGTTCAATAGAATTGAAAAAGTCGACAGTAGGATGAACCAAGCCATTTGAAATCCATGTAACCATAACGTGAAATAACTCGGCTGTGACGCCATCTTTTGACTGCATTTGAAATATATAGACAACCATAACGACGTAACATATTCCAGACCTGGTGTATCTTTGATCACGTTGTCATTTAAAATTCAATGAAATTATTGAAACCGAATAACTAATTCTGTTATATAAATATTTGTATCATCGATCAAATCGATTGAGAAAGAGAGGAGAACGATATACTGAACTATTTTGTTTCTGTCTGTTAATATATGGAAGATATTTTGACGTGTTTTGGAGAGTTTTTTTTATAGTAATCAATCTTCTGAATAATTTCAACCATAGCCCAGTAGTTAATAATATTACAAGGGTCTTGTGAAAATTTCTATGTTCTAACAAGATGGTGGCTCCCTTGTTAAAACTTTCCAAATAGTTTATGTGGTATCTCAGAATTCCTGCTCCGTGGTATTATATCCCATCCACCTCACTTTTGCAAAATAACCGAACAGTATTACATAAAATACCATCAATATTACCGAATATAGAATAAAATAACATAAGATTATGAATAAAATATAAAATCCATTATAATACACACTAACTAAGAGCTCGCGAAAATTTTTGCGGTTAGTTTGTAATGTTGAGAAATGACTGTTGTGGATAGTAAAACCTTAGGCTAGGCATAAATAAGATCGTAGCCGGACCTAAGCGGCTGGGCCGGGGTGCCCATATTCTCATTGCACAGGTCCGGCTGACGAGGGGAGGTAGCTGGTTGTGTACCCAGTCTACCTCCCTATAAGGACGGAGCTCGGCGGTCACTTTCTGCTGGGCTGACCGCTGGGGCGACATGGGATAACCTCAGCACGGTCCCATGTCGCTCTGACCAAAAGCGGCGGCCGGTACACTGTGGGGTTTAAGTCCGTGCGAGTTGGCATAACACATTCTCTCCCTCGAGAGGGTGGGTATCCGTAAGGGATTTCTCCACGTTAATAAAAAAAGGCATAAAGAAGGTAGAGGGCTGTCATGAGTCATCAGAGTATTATAAGAAATGTTTGTACATGCATGGAAGTGGTTGATAAATTAAAACTGATTACTGGTTATTGCTTTTATTATAACGTACACAATAATGACACGTACAAAATGAACAGTAGTGAAATTTGTAATACCATTTACAAATATCAATTCACAATTGGAAATGTAAACAAATACATCCATAAATATTCGAGCTTATACAAAACAATACTATTGTAAAAATTTTAAAAATAATAATATTTAATGGCATAGAAATAAATCTGACGACTTCAACTAATGTAGTCAGTCTATACAGCTGATTTTACAATTTATTTTAGTGTGACCAAGGTAACCAATTGTGTAAATTGAATGGCCTTCGCAAAAAAATAAGGAAGAGTTCAGGTTTTACTTTGTAATTCTAAAACGCAAGCGAAGTTTTCAATGTAACAACTGTGCTAACAAGCGATCTGAAACGACGATGGCTCAGAGTCTATTCATCTAGGCGACTTTATTTTGTTTCATTTGTATTTAGTTACTAACATATGCTCGAGATTCTTCC
This sequence comes from Antheraea assamensis, assembly GCA_035772565.1. Taxonomy (NCBI): domain Eukaryota; kingdom Metazoa; phylum Arthropoda; class Insecta; order Lepidoptera; family Saturniidae; genus Antheraea; species Antheraea assamensis. Next base: position 286,369 of record JAQQSE010000066.1, on the reverse strand, counting down.
TGTAATAAACGTTATTGCTGTTTCATAAAAACAACTTGTTTATCTGAATTAATTATTAGCTATTTTTGCCATTGTAATATTGTCTTCATTTTTTAACCATCTATTGTTTATATTTGCCTCTATATAATTTTGTCCTTACTATTTAACCCGTACAGAAAAAAATACTGATATGCATTAGATAGTACTGTTAAGAGTTCTCATCTACTAGTAAACGTTTAGTTAAAATCGGTATAGCTGTTTCGGAGATTAGCCCCACACAACAAACACTTCAATTTTATGTCTAAATTCAAGACATGTCAACAGTGAAGTAACGATTACATTTCAAAGTAATTGTTTTAGATCTGTCCTCAAGGATTTAGTTGTTTGTACTAGTTATCATTTCGGTTGAGTGCCTTCGGCGCTAGCCACCAAGCTCGGTGAAGCGGAAGCTTTTCCGACCAAGATTCGTGGGTGATTGCATAGAGAAATAGAAATCAATTATAGGTATTACGATAGCTATTGAAATCAAGACAATTAATAACGAAAAATCACGAGTGGTCTATTATTAGACTCGTACCAAATGAACGCTACAATGACGCGCCATCGAGAGGCACTCGCATCGTCATGCACTATTTTGCAATCCACAATCAATCGAATGCCATTCGTTTTTATTGTTATTAAGGGATTTTAGTTGGATATCTGTTGTTTTGTAACAATAGCGATGGATTTTAATTAAAAAGAAAAAAACAGTATTTCAGCAGAACAAGTTTTGAAATTGACAGGTATGTTTTTCAATTGTGGAGGAACTAGAAGACTGGAGTATTCTCAAATTAATAGTGTTTTAAGTAGACCTTGCCAAAATTTTCAGCAGCCAGTTCCTGCAAGTCCAATTTTCATTAACACGGACGATTCTTTTAGGTTATTTTGGAACACTATCACAAAATTGTTGGGTCCGCTGAGTTGTGGAGAATAAAAAAAAATGTTTTGTCGCGCACATTGAAATAAATATTTGCGGTGTTTATCTTTTTAATACCAGATTGCATTTCCAGTAGAATATACATGCCATAATCTCTAGATGTAGCTTTCAACAAATAGATTCTAAATTTGTTGCAGAGAACTGCTTATATACTATCAAGTATTGTCTGGTGTGGTCGATTCGAAGATCCAGTGTTGTTAAAGTTGAGAGTCAATGCAAGATTCCTGTTAAAAGTTGAGTACTGGCTCAAACAACACAAAGCTTACTTTCGCAGAGCGAATATTTGAAATGTGTAGCCGGTGACGTCATTAAACTCCTTGAGGTAGTTAAAAAATCGTAAAATTACATATGTTCGCGCTTCACGAGTTGGAGGTTTATAGTCATAAAAACATGATTTTGAAAACATAAACATCATAGCGTATTCAGAATGTCACATATTATGTAATCACTTTAACGGAATTATTGTAACCGAGCTCATAAATTATTAACGAGGGGAAATAAAAGGGGGGAAATACGGAGGAAAATTAACTCTTTGTTTTCACACACGCGTACACAAACAAAGCTGCGGTTATTAAATAAACAACATCCTTTTGGGCACAAAGAAATTTATTGTTCTCATTAGAGAAGCGAGAACAGCAACTCAGTCCCGGAATGGGCACGTGCTAATTAATTTTTTAACGACATTGTTCAAACACAATTACAAGTAATTGAATTAAAAAGGGTCCGGGTCCCCGGATCCGATGCTAATAATTGATTCGGGTCTGACCGCTCTGCTTAGTGCTTCTTAGCATATAAACGTAAATTTTTGGTTTCGTCTTAACTTATTGCTACGTCGGAAAGAGACAGCTTTAATTGTCCTTTCGTAATTAAATTATGTAAAGTTAATGATTTTTGTCCAGCTGCAATAAGTATGGACACCGGTGAAAAAGACTATTGTAATAAAAAGACGGTGGGATAGTGGTAGGACAATTCTAGTAATTACCTGGTTCTCATTACGTCTAAGTTAAATATTTTTTACTAAGCTTCTATCGGATGCGTTCCCGTAGCAACAGTTAACAAGCCTCATCAACATGGGCCTTGGCATTTTGAACAGAGGATTTAAGCACCCTGACGAAACTTTTATTTATAGTTATGGAGACCGTTCTATGAGGACATTCCTTGACCGCGCTCCCGACAAGTGTCTATACTCCCAGGTAGATGGGAGTTGGAAGCCCACTCGTAATATCTCATGCGTTTATCCTTTCATAATTGGAATCAGGCAATGTCGTACTTTAACTGATTTTCATGAATTAGGCGACATCGTTTAGCACGGTTCTCGGCCAACTCCTCCCATCGGCTGCTTGGGATATTAAGCACAACTATGTTACGCAAGTCTGTCTTATTTTTTATTCGAGCATGATAAAGTGACAGCGCTGTACTAAATAAGCATAATGCAACTCAATGGCAATGACGACCACCATGAGATCTACTATTCATCGACGGCCTTCGCTTTCATGCTAGCCCATAACCGTCTGTGGTAGCTGGATATACATGTGCTGGTCCTAAAACCTGATAAAACAAAGGAAAACCGCTGTGATGGATGTATTACTACATATATGGTGGTAGCAAATCAGACAGTGCCTTATTTATACCAAAATGTAACTAACATACCTAAAATCACCTCTATAGTTATACCTAATCCAGTGAGATATAGTTGTCGTGATCGACATTTTATTACATTTAAAGTGATAAACGATATTTATATTTTAAATAATTCCTCATTGGTAAATATATATATTACAGAAGTTGTCCTATCTTCTGTGGTTAAAGTTGTACAGTAATCCCGTTTCAGTGAATCCGTACACGACTTCACCATTCCCAAAGTTGGCTTATCCTGTAGTCGGTCTGTACAATAGTATAGATGTCTACTTTCGTACCGGGAGATAATTTATTGGCACTTTATAACTGACGGGGTAAGCAGGAAAGCATTGATAGTTACAACATCTGTTGTTTTAATTTTATGTAATAAAATCAAAAAATATTTTATTGAATTTAGGCCCTAAAAAGGCGCTTATGAACGTCAGAATTACCATCGGTTTGGAAAACAACCCAGTCATCGAGAAGAACATATATAGATGTATATTTAAATACATTACACGTTACAATCGTTTTTAGTGAATACAGAGAGAGGTGTGAATTCGAGACATCCCCATCGTTTACATATTGCAGTCTATAATAGTCCTTTGATACCAAAACCCGCTCGACGTGGCGCTTAAACTTACAGTCCGGCAAATGAGAAAAGAAACAATATATTTTTTACATGAGTATGTAATGCTTAGTAGTCCTGGTTTGATGTCTCAACTAAGTTTACGGACAAAGTTTCGTATAAGATGTGTGAATTATTAGAAATTCAAAGTATTGGTATGTTGTGTATCCATTTCCTAATTTAGAATGATTCCATCAGAAGTGCTCAGTAACGTTTGCTGAACAAAAATATGAAAGCAGAATACTTACTATAAAAAAATGATTTAAGCCAGTATGCTTATTGTACTTAAAGGGACTTCAATATTTAATCAATATAATTCTATAATTGCTTGTTTTTATTAATCTGATTCAATAAATCACTAAACTAAATTAAACAAATTAAAATCCTTTTTAATAGTGTTTATGTATCAATCAGGTATATTACTAGTGTGCTTGTTTTCTTTAATTATTTTTGCAGCTCATTTCTAAGTTTTTCTCACACTGGCAACGGTGGTGATATTATTCAACATTGTCATTGTACAATTTGAAAATTTTAGGAAACCCAACTGCTTATTATATTATTAAATAATAAATTAAACCAACTTAAATAAATCACCATATTGTCCTTGACCATAATTAAGTACCTACCTAGATTCGTATTGTCATAAATCTACCAATAACATAATCACTATACAAGTTCGATTTAATTTTGAGCTATTTGCTGGTGTATCACCAAAATTCAATATCCACTGCTAATGGAATTAAAACGAGTCTGCTTGAAAATATTCCCTTTCGAATAGAAAAAAGCATTTTCCAAATCGGTTTCTCAATAACGAAGTTCGAGGTAACAACAAACAACAAGGTAACACACTATTAATCTGTAACCAAAGAAATATTTTATTTACATGGAGTATTCGTAGAATAGTCGTGGTGGTCTACCGGTTTGGCCAGTGGAATATCAACTTGATGTCCGCAGGTTCGGAATTCGCGTACATTTACTAATTTAAATTGGTAACGCTATCGGTTGACGGTGAAGGAAAACATCGTGAGGAAACCTGAACCTGAGAAATGTTTCTTGTAGTACCATCATATATAGCAAAAATATAAAACTGTGGATTTCTCAGAGTTTGAAATCGCCAATACGTCACGTGCTGACGTGCTCATTATGACCATACCTTCCTTCGGGAGGAGGCCTATGGTCTTGTAGTGGGTCTCTAACAGGCTGATGATGAGTATTCAGTACAGATCATAATTGCCATTAACGGCATGCTATTTTAATAAACATCTTAGGAGATATCACCAATTGAAAATTACACGAAACAAAAGAAAGGTTATTTGTATGAAGAGTCTTGCGTAGTTTCTATGATGATGATGATGGACTGTAAAAATCAAAGCGTTAAAAATGGATCTAGATCGTTTAGAAACTTATCTCGTCACATTAGTAGATTGTAGCCGTGCGAAGCCGGGTCGAGTCGCTTGTTTATATATAAATGGCGACACTATGTCGCAGACAAATTACAATGTCGGACAATCCGTCCTTTGTCCGTGCCACTTGACTAATGCGAGTTACGCCTGTAATTTCGCTCCGGGCAATATGCGATCCAACCGGTTGCAGGATGTCGTTATTCAACGTTCCGGTTGTCGCTGCGATCAAATGACACGTGATTTTGTAGTGGGCGCTGATTTAATACCTAGTAATTCTATATTGTAACAGTAAAGGCGAAATAATTATTCACGATTTAGACATGCGTGGATGCAAATATGAATGTGAGAATGTTATAATATTAACTTTAGTACGAACTGACTTAACAAATTCATTGTTAATTGCTAATGTAGGGTATTTTTTCTAATGCAGCGATGATGGCCTCGTCGGCAGTGTCGAAAGACGTAGATTCGAATACTAGCAACTGGTCGGAGCTTTTGGTGAAGGAAAACATCGTGATGAAACCATAGCATGGTGGAAGGGCTTTTCTAAGTCCGCTTGGCTAGCTACGATTCTCAAGGTGAAAATCTGCCACCAAGCACCTGTATGTATGTTCCGGCAGCTGCACTTGAGCGCCATTCTGCCCTCTAGGTTTAGTGTGACTACCATCTTAGACCATATCATCATTTAACATCAGATGAGTATGTGGCCAAACGCTATCTTACAAAGTATTAAAAAAATTAAAAAGAAACTAAGTCGTGATTACCATACACCAAGTGAAAAACCCGCTATAGTGGTACAGTAATGAAGCGGGTTGGTAAATTGTCTGAACCCAACTTTATCAGTACCACAAGCATATAGTGATAAATCTTTTATATTATCGCTATTTGGCTTTATGCATTCTAGGGAGAACAATACAATGACTCCATTGCATTTTATCATCAGGTAGAGTGTGGTCATTTTACCGTGCTACTATCAAAAAAACGATAAGATGATAATCATACTAAGGAAATTTCTCCTCAGTAAAATTATTGGAACACATTAATGGATAATTGGTGAGACTTTAACTTGAGAACAGTATCTACTAAAGTCTAAGAAAATCTACTACAACAATGTAACGGATCACTCGTAATAAAATATTTCGAAAGATACACCTGATTAAATACATTCTTTTAAAATATTATACTGAATTATTTTTTACAGAAGGATGTATAACATGAAACAAGAGTGTCGTGGAACATTTGGTTGCAACGAAGTTCCTTTCGTAGCATATTATTATTGATAAACGTATTATATTATATCATTGATTAGAAAATAGAAATAAATGAATTACTAACGTGTGAGAGCAATTAAATGAAACGCAAAAATATCTAATATATTGGGGGAATGGTAGGAGATTTCGTAATTCATAATATATTTTTTCGAGTTGTGAAAATAAACATTTTATTGTACATCATTCAATTCATCTAATTCATTATAAACTTCATCAGATAAACATAAGTATAAGTACACAATTACACACAATACGCCATGAAACAGCTAACGCGTATGCCGTTTACAAACTATTCCTGCATAGACGCGAGCCGGAGAGAACTTATTGGTTACCTTTGAACAAATACGCGCACAGAAAAGTTCGTGACAGAAAATCTTCCACTTTTTTTCGCCCTTCTAGGGATGCGTACCGTGTGTTAAGGAATTTCGTTCCAAAAATTATGACTGCAGTTTTACATTTCTTTATTATATTTTTACCAATAATAATAATAATATACTACTTCGTTCCAACCGAATGTTCCACGAAGCTCTTTTTTATTTTACTAGTTCGTTGCCTTTATATTGCAAGTTCACGTATTTTAATTTTAAATACAAAGATTTAGTACATACTTAGAGTATAAATATAATATATACGTAGATATATCAACGCACGATAAGTAACCCTAGCGCAAAAGATGGAAGTCAAATAATCGAAGTAAGTAACTTAAAACGTAGTGTGAATAGACACTTGGATGTTGTGTTAAAGTAAACGAAACTTAAATTTAGTGACCTCTCAAAGCGGTAGTGGTAAAACGTCCTCATATAATATTTACAGTTTTGGTTAATTAAACAAAGCCTTCCCACGGGCCGTATAGCGCTTCGTAGCTGATACTATGAATCCTATGACGTTATTAATTTCAATTTGAATTCTTGACACAAGAAGATAAACCTTAAAACTAAATGCTACATACATTTTGTCTCTGAAATCTATATATATATATAATTAAAACTGAATTGTCTTTTGTTTTTTCAAGCTTATCTCCAAAATTACTAAAGGGTGTTTGACGAATATTCAATTGACAGATAGACAATTTCTTTAAGTATTATCTATAATAGATATGATTACACTTCTCCGGAGAGTTAAAGCAGAAACGAAAAAAAAATTGACAGAATTTGAAATCTGAAAAGGGGGTTTAATTAGTAATAACAAAATTACAATTAAAAAATAAAAGACAGCAGACTTTAATTCCGATGAGACAAACAGTCTCTGTATAATGTCAAAAGTATTTTCATGTGAACGAAATTGCGGGCATCAGCTAGTTTATATATATATATATATATAAATAGTATATATATAATATATATAAATGAATTGCTGTTCGTTTGTCTCGCTAAAACTCGACAATGGCTCGACCGATTTGACTAATTTTAATCTTGAAATATTTGTGGAAGTTCAGGGAAGCTTTAAATGGTGAGAACTATAAATAATAAGTAAAGGAAAATACTAAAAAAGACTATTTAATTTTCAAATACCACAATGTTCCTAGCTATGAAACATTTGATGTCTTTTGTCATTCTAGAAATAAAATATTGTCATTCGTTTGTCAAATATTTATAGGTGCGTTCAGAAATTTGTCTGTGTCATAGCTGTAGTATGAGGTCCGATCTCTTTAGTCTGTTTTGTTGGAGTACAGAACAGTTCTGTCTCAGAAATAAAAATAGTACATGAGAAAGCCTTAAATTGGTTAAGTACACAACTGCGTTGCATTTATAACGTAAATAAAAATATTGCATTAAGTATTAACCACTTTTTACACCAATATATTACATAAGTGATACGAAGTTCACCGGGTCATCCAGTACGTTATAAAAATATACATCGACCTTTTATGTTTCATTTTCATCGCACGAACACGTCAAGGAAATTATTTTTTAAAAGTCTCAACCAGGAGAATAATTTTATTACCGCAAGCTGAAAAGAATTTAAAAGACATACACTAGGACATAAAGTAAGTTATGATCGGTGTGGAAACTTTGCGAGAACAGAGAAATGATAATATTTTTATCTGAACCGGTTAATAATACAATGAAAATGTTATAATGTAACAATTAAATTATGTAATACTAATTCAATTTATGAATAACTGGTAATTGGTAAGGCCAATATTTCGTCTTTAGGAAGTAATTTTTAAACTTAAGACAATGTAGCATTTTTTTGGTTAACTGTAATCATTTATTATCGCAATAAATGATTACTTCCCTATTATACATTTCTAACATGATGACCAAACAAGTGCGAAATTATCATTTAATTTTATAGGTGTCTTTCTGCCCTCGGTTCTTTATTTTTATCTCTTTTTATTTTTATCTCTTTTTATTTTTCAGAAGACATTTTATTTTTATTATATTTTTTCCATTTTCATTGTCGTTGGATGATAATCGGCACTGCAGTGTGTTACTGGTTTTGGAGTTAATGACAGACTGAGGCGATGACCTGATATTTAAAGTTATAGTCTCTTTGTGGTCGTGCATGCTGTAGGGGTCAATTATTTGTAATATAAACAAATGATTCTTTTAAATCTATGTGTACTTTGTATCAGTTAATTGCATGTTTATAAAGTCCCCCACGATACAATTATCGACACCTGACTCGAGAGATATTTAAAAAAAAAATTACTCATCTTCAAGGATTTTCATAGCACTGGCCACAGAATACTTAATACGTCAATTCTATAAATATATATGACGATATACTTACTGTCTTTAGTCTCAATTACTCGATCTATTTTTGTATCGATATTTTATAAGCCAAATTTTAAATTTTCCGAAGATATTTCATGATTTTTCAAACATTTCCTTTCGTATAAACTTTGTCTTTACAATTATAAATACAACACAAAAATAATTATGCAAAAATGGTTGCTATTAAATAGCCGTTTTGAAGTGACGTGTATACATAATTTTGCAATTGATTGTTTCTTAATTATTTTTAGTTGGGTCATAAATTCTGCCAAAAAATTTTAATGTGATTAATTATTACACTTTTTGATAATTATATATGAAATGAAAGTAAGTTAAATGTACAATACAATTTAATATACATTATTCAAAATTCGTTGAAAAAAAAGAGTGCCTGGGAAATAATTAGAACTTATCCATTGTATGTATAGTCAAGCGAAAGTACATGTTAGGTCCGAGGCTGAAGTTGTTGACAGTTTCCATGTGGCTGTAGGCTTACATCAGGGATCAGCTTTAAGTCCTTATTTATTCCTTCTTGATATGGATACATTAACAATACAGGAAGAGGCTCCTTGGTGTATGTTGTTTGCTGATGACATTGTTCTTGTTAGAGAAAATGCTGCCGAGGTCCAGAGTAGGCTTTAGAAATGGTGAGAAAAACTGGAGAATGTTGGTCTAAGGATTAGTAGGATGAAAACTGAACATTTGTTCTGCGACTTCAGGGGTCCATCCAGTTTTTGTGATATTTCCTTAAACGGTGTATCCTTACGAGCATGCGCAAAATGACGGCGGCATGGGCAGGGACGGGAAGAATAGAATAAATGCAGGGTGGATGAATTGGCGAAAGGTGTCTGGGGTAGTTTGTGACTCATGAATGCCGTTGAAACTCAAGGGGAAGGTGTATAAGACTATAATCAGACCAGTCGTGTTATATGGATCCGAGTGCTGGGCGACGAAAGTGACGGATGAGAAAAGATTACATGTGGCAGAAATGTGAATGTTAAGATGGATGTGTGGTGTAACTAGAATGGATAAGATTAAGAATGAGTATATCAGAGGAAGTTTGAAAATAGCACCAGTGACAGAGCAGTTGTTGAGTAATAGGTAGCATGGTACGGGCATATTATGAGAAGAGATGAAAGTCATGTAACAAGAAAAGCTTTGAGTTTGAAAGTGGATGGCTATAAGGGTAGAGGAAAACTGAACAAAGTGTGGATGGATTATGTGAAAAATTATATGTGTATAAAAGGTGTGAATACTGAGATGACATTTGACAGGGGAGAGTGGAAAAGGAAAACATGTTGTGCCGACCCTACTTAAGTGGGATAAGGGTAAGATGATGATGATGATATTCAAAATGCCCTCCCTTATTTTGAATACACGGCTGTAATTGCTGCGCCGTCATCGATCGCAACACGCATCACATTCATATCTCTTTCCGTCGCTGCTTTAACCAGAGATTCTCAAAGCGACTCCAAATTCTGATGAGGCTTAGCGTAGATTTTTTCCTCCAACTGTTACTACATCTAGTAGTCCAGTAGGCTTAAATTTAGACTAGAAGTAGGCCAGTGCTTATGCCCGATGAAGTCAATTTCAATGGTCGGCTAGTTTTGCGTGCTTTGTGTCTTATGAACTGGCGCAGAATCCTGCTGGTAAATTCAGTGTCTGTTTACGAATATTGTTTGGGAAAAAGAATCCACTTTGTTTGTTACAACGGTTTTTTGCTATACAAAAGCACGGGTTTTCACACCTTTTTCACAGAAAAATACCTCAGTTAAGCCTGAATATGAGTTTTCAAACCAAACCATGAATGCTGAAGGCTATTGCACTCGTTGGATCCTCGGAATATGCACGCTTTTTTCTTCATTGCTGTGGAAACCTTATTATTTTGTTGGTTATAATTTTCTTCAATGTTAAAATTTCTACGACCCCTTCATAGTTTAAAATAAATTTCTTTTTTATTTTCGGTAAACACGAACATTCTATTCTCAAAATTGGTAGAAGTATATCTAGCCGAAAATTGAAAACAATAAGGTCGGGATACAACTTATAACCTCACTAGGTATAGATTATTTTCGCTGGGCCTGAAATAATTTATATGTTACTAATATAAACTGATGTATTCACTACTGTGAGATTATAAATTATAAATTAGATTAGATTAGATTAGATTATGTGTCAGATCAACTTGTTGTTGAAATAAATATATACTACATAGCGTTTTTTGACTTTCTTCGCTTAGCCCTAATTCCGAGCTTATCGCGAATCGATATCGATATTAACATAATGTTCAAAATGAAACTTTCCTATACCTATAAAAATATTATTACCGTCCTAAGAAAACATTAGGCTTTTCAAATAGTTCCATTTCTAGTCGCCCAATGGGCAGATAAGCCGAAACTCAAATATGATCCATGTCTAAAGTAGAAGTAACGGTTTCGGTGCTATATTTTTTATAAGTAAGTAGTTAATATTTGTAAAAGGTATATACGAGGACTTCTTAGAATTGCCTCAATAGTTTGAAGTTTAATGCCATGATCTGTGGTAGCATTTAATGCCGCAAACAATCACGCAATTGTCAATCCAAGAGACATGAAAGCAAAAATTTGTAAGTTGTATTCCACTTCCAGTTGCCAATTTTCAACATTTCATATAGTTTTTTGGTTGCATCAAATCGTAAATTATTTTAAGGAATCAAATGGTAAACAAGAATACAGGCTACCTAATGGTACGTGGTTTTTGTATATAATTCAAAGTTATGGAACAGCATTAAATGGATAATATTTCTAAGGATTTAGTCGTAACACTTCGAGGTTTTTGCGAACTATGTACCCCCTTTAGTTCGGAACTCCTTACATTACTGTACTATGCGATAATGTTTTAGATGTTTTGAATTGTGCTGTATTATTTTCAGGTAGAACAGGTTGTAAGAGTAAAATTTTCAGTTAAATAATTACTAAATTGAAACTCAGAGCATTATTTGTACTTACTTCGGTACAACATTTTAGTATATGATATTAAAATTTAGGATTACGAATAAATTAAATTACCCTTCTTAATAATGCTTCATTCTTATAGGACGGTTAAACAGATCTCATTCCCCGACACCCCCTGCATACGTCTCGTTCGCATTATTAATTCGTCCTTGTATACCGTATTTTCCGAACAACTTTTTATATGGTAATTACTCCGCTATTAAGGGTCATATTATGAATTTAAATAATCTATTATCTTTCTCAATAACAACACTTCGTAATACAAAAATCATTTTTTAATTCTTACTAGTGGTTATTTAGTTTAGCACATTGAGACAAACAAAAAATATTCCTTGGGTATCTTTAATCTTAGTCAGAGTTGTGAATTGTAAACCGGATGAAAATTACATTAATATTACTTAAGATAATACGTATTTAACGTTTTAACATAAATATTTATTTTTCGTTAAAAAGTAAATTGCCACTTACGCAAACATTTAAAAACTCATTCAATAATTTAACTTTTCAATTTACATTTTAAAATTATATTCAAACACAGTGTCCTCCTCAGTTCGTTTATTATCCGCGTTTTAATGAATGCTTACTTATTAAACATAATTACGAAAAACCTTCCGTATATAAAATGCCAGTATCTTTAAAACATTTGCTTTAGCGGTGAAAGGAATTTTAAAGACACTTGTCTTTATGATATCCTTTAGAAAAACACGTTGGCTATTTATATGTACCAGTAGGCATCATCATTGCATGTATATTTTAAAAATTTGTACGTTTACGTTAACTGCGAGTATGTACAAATACGTCATTATGCATTAATTTTAATTGTAACGTATATAATTTGGTAGATGGTATGTAGTAAGTAAGTGTAACTATTTCATTTTTTTTAGTGACAGCACTAAAGTTCGTGAAACAGTTATTAAACAAAAGAACTGAAGAAGATGATGAAGAAAGTCGGTTAAGAAACAGAGGAGAAAAACGTGTTGAACTGTTCTATCTTCGTCTATATTTGTATAGATATGGTGTTCTTGTTAAAAGTTTGTAATTTATAATTTTTTAATATCAAAATCAGATTTATTTTAGAAGATATACGATATATTTATCGTGTTGTTGTTTAGGTATGCGATCATTGCGACCCATAATAAAATAATAAAAATGAGAGTGCGATTTGTTATTTAAAAAACAGTATGGAACAGTAACCATTATAGGCGATGCTGAGTTATTTATTTAATTATTTTAGAAAGGATCTTAAAGGCTTGGTTTGGAAATAGTAGGCAAATGTCTGTAAAGAAATTAAGCTGATATCCATGAAGTAATAATACTATTGTAGTTACACTAACTAACAAACTAGTTATGTGAACTTTGTAAATAATAACTGGTATATAAACGGAGTGCAGATAACCACCGACGGTTTTACTGAGTTTACGTCTAATCGAAAGCGACAAATGGAAACTATCAACGACTGTATTATGACCAAGTGCATAGTGTGATCCCCCGAACAAAGTTATATAAATGTATATAAGAGTTTACAATTGGCATACTGGATTATATGTGCATAGCGTATAATATATTTGCGTTTGAAGAATTATTTATCGTAATACACGGTGTTCTTTTTTTATGTTATAGGGGGCAAACGAACAAGTGGGTCACCTGATGGTAAGTGATCACCGCCGTCCATAGACACTAGCAACACCAGGGGAGTCGCAAGTGCGTTGCCAGCCTTTTAAATATGTGGGGCTCCGGCGCTCTCACTGACCGAACGAAACGCAACAGTGTAAGCACTGTTACTTCACGTCGGTTTTCTGTGAGAGGGTGGTACTACCCCGGGCGAGCCGACCCATTCATGCTGAAACCAGTAATAGCTTCAGCGTAGCTCTACCACCTACTGTTCTTAGTGATCGATGGGCGTAACAATATATATTAGAGTTAGCGAATATACAGTAGATGGCAATAAAGCTTATCTACAGCCCTACATTCTTTTACTATTCGTATACTGGTTGCCCAGGGCATTTTGTAGTCTCACATCATAATGGCAATGTGATTCCGACAAAGCTATGATCAAATACAAATCAACGTGTAACAAAGTTGAACAACTTGAAAGTTCACTAAAGCCAGTTCGAAAACAGAGTAGGTACCTGTATTTCAGAACTGAGCCAAGTTTAACGAGTATTATTTAAGCGAAACCGCTGGGAGGGACTAGTTTATAATAAATTATAGAACGAAAAGTTCGTAACGAGGAATAATTATGCAGAGTACTGTTTTAATTAGATTACTCTTAAATAAACTCGTACAATACTGCTCGCGGTGTGCGGCGCCGTCGACAAATAATGTGCTGTGTTAATTCTATTTCAAAATATACTAGTAACCAATTGCGACTTTGCCCATGTATAATTAAAATATAAATAATGTAGCCAATGCCACTTACTAGGAATGTAGTTATTACATCTTTTTTTGTAGCTTAATGAGATTTTAAGCCTAACTGACGGACGACGCCCACCTTAAATCGACGAGTCTAGGAGTATGATATTTTGCACAGAAGCTTCTTGTATAAAATAGTATGTAAAATAGTAATATAGTAATGCTTTTTACACATGTATATTTCACAAATTAAAATATGTGTGAATTCATAGCTAGCTTAGTTTATCTTAGTTAGATTCGGGATTTTCAGTGTCAGTCCCCCCAGGTCAACAGTGTAGTCAGTTTGAAAGAGTTCTACAAAGTAGATTAAGCGTAAATTATTTACTCTGTTATTACTAAGAGATAAAGTTTGTCCATGCATTTCTCTGTTCGTGTGTTCCTTGTTTGTTTGTTTGTTTGTTACAAGTATTGTAACTATTGATCCAATAATTACGAAGGTCAGAGCCGGAGAATAAAAAAAAACAAATTACTTTAAGCTTAATTTATTCTTAAATTACAAAATAGTCTAAAACTAATAATATGTGAATGATACAGATGCTATGTTAACACTAACAAATTACCATCTGGTTCAATAACTTATACTCCAACAATATGAGAACGGAGTAACCGGAGTGCCGAACGTTTCCACTGAAAATGCTGACTCGATGCCTTGTGCACCTACCGTACCGTGGAACTCACATTTGGTCAGCAATAATGATATGTTGCGATGGCGTAACACGATTCTTACAATTCTTTCACTGCAAACAGACAATCTCATATTCGTATTTATAATAAGAAATTAGCCTATATGAGTTCCAGTGTTGGTCCAAAGATTATATTGAGCATAATCACCATGCCAGCCAATAATATACTGATAATTTCAAACCCCGAGTAATTCACGGTTCTGTTTAACACTCAGATATTTCAATTTTTATGTTGCTCTGTTCAGCGATGTCGGTGCTTGTCAATTTCAGATATATATACCAACATAACTATTATACATAGATAATGTTTATCTTCTAACCACTTCCTCTGTGAGTAATGCAACATAATTATTATCTCAACAGTATAGCTGACAGCGGTATGTGGACTGTGTTACTCAAAGTGATTTGTGTTATGAAATCACAATAAATCAGTGTCGCGGGGTCGTCAGAATGGTTCCCTGGGGAATGCTCATTATGTGTGAGGACATCTGTCAAGGAGAATGAGACATTAATGCCTCGTGAAGATTATTTAAGTTAATTGTACATATCCTTAGATTTTTACGTTTAGTTACGTGTTATAACTTAATATTATATTTAGATCTCAAAGAATTTTTTTTATAAAAATCTGTTTTTTATTTTTTATATATTTCATAGGCTGTAGCGTTTGAGCACATCTTTATCTGTTGTTAAATGACGGTGTGCTTTAAGATGGTAAACAAACTAAATCTAGAGAGGGACTAGCTCTCAAATGCAACTGCTAGGAGACACCTATAAGTGCTTGGCGACAGATTTTCAAGTTGAGGGTGGTAACTAGCCAGGCGGACTTGGACAAGGCCCTAACACCATCCTAGGCTTTATTACGATGGTTTCTTTCACCGAAAGCTCCGACTCAGTCACAAGACTTCCAACTTATTAGTGCTGTTCTAATGCTATCAACTGAGCCATCACGGTTTGTTTTATTTCTTTAAACAACGCATCGTTCAACGTAAGTTTTAATAAATGGAAACCGGCAAACATAGAAATTGAAACTAATAGACAGCAATTAGCGGTGACGAGTACATATGCTTAAGAAACTTTATGTAATAGCTTGTTCAATTTATATGAATAGTTATATGATGAACTCGTGACCAACTTCATTGAGTAATAAACTCTACGAAGTTCGTATTAGGTAATTCATCATTGAACCCACGATCTATTTCAAGGGCTTCAAGGACGTCGCCATAATTATTTTGTTTTGTGTTCCAAACTAACTTTAATACGTTTAACAGTAAATATGGTACTGAAAGTAAAAGGTCAACAGTAAATGCCAATAAGTTTGTGTTCAATGAGATACATAGTGATAACATTGTTGAGGTGCTCAGGTAAGTACTGTGTGTACTCTAATACCGAAGTGCTTTTAATAAGCGTATGATGGTCATGATTCAAATATTCCGTAGACGTCCAAAAGTTCGAACAACACTATGTATCTAGGATTTTTTCGGAATTGGCATACATTTAATTACTAATTCAAATTGGTAACCCTATCGGTTGACGGTGAAGGTAAACATAGTGAAGAAATTTCACCCCGAGAAATGTTCATGTAGGACCACCGTATGTGGGAAAATATATGTAGAATTGTGAATTTTTCAGAGTTTAAAGTCGCCAATACGTTGTTGGCTGACGTTGTGATTATGCCCATTCTTCATTCAGGAAAAGACCCATGGAATGCAGTGTTATGATTCAAGATTATGATACCTAAATGTATAGTAACCTCATTCATCTAATATATTCTATAACTAGATGACAACTCCAATACTATTTGGCTGATTAGTATGAAATTTGACACATTTAAGTTTTAGCTTCTGACCGCAATGTCACGTGATGTTAATGTGGTCTAACATGGTAACACTTAAACCTACAGGGGGACATAGACTCAAAAGTGCGATTGCACGTAAACGCCCGTAGGTGTTTAGTGACAGATTTTCAGGTTAACAATGGTAATTTGGCTGAAAAGCCCAACTTAGAAAAATCCTTACCACCATACCATGGTTTCATTACGTTCTTTCCTTTCACTGATTACTCCGGCTCATCGCGCAAGGATTTGAGCCTGTGGCGGTCGTACATGCTAAGTACTATGTAAGCTATCATAGCTTTAACTATTTAGCTATAAATTACCAGTAGGTGTCACCAGATAAATTTCTATTGTTATTAAGTTTTACATATTGTTCTTTAATATCGAGAATGCCGCGGACGGTAGATTGTCACAGTAGTGTCAGTTTACGGTGATTATAATTGAATGAATATCTATACCTAAAAATTAATCAGGCTACATAACAAGAACTTAATTTGTATTCCATATAAAGTAAAGTATATTTCAATTTACGTGCTATGCTTATAACAGCTTAAATTTTGATTGGATGTATTGAAAAATTTGACAATACAATATCTCTGAGCGTATCGATTCTGAGCGTGTTTTATAATGAATGTGTTAAAATTCATTTCACGTATGGTATCGCGTTACATAATATCCACATTGACCGCACTCTGCGGGTAACCTGCTCAATTCTGCAGCTGTGTCATATATTGCGGGTTACCATTTATCCATAATTGGAATAATGTTAAATTGACGTGTATATAATATACTTGTATTTCATAAATAGTTAGCAAGTTCGCTTTATTTTAGTTTGAACAAAAACTCAGTTGCCATTCTGTGACATACATCATATGCGACACTTTCTTAACTGGTATAACTATCTGTCAAAATCATTCCCTTCAGTGCGTTGTTTGGAGGTTAATCTATTTCTTGGCAAGCAATCCCTTTTGTTCAAGATTATTACGGACATTATCACTTGCTATTTATTTATTAGCTGTTTGTACACGACACGCCCTTTCACGCGCGATTGTTATGCGCAGGAATGAATACGAGAAAGTGTGTACGCAAATTCACAAGTGATTGTTATTGTTTCTCTTTACACGCGCAATCTTTCCCGAGCGAAAGCGTTTTCACGCGTGAAAGAGCATGTCGTTTAAACGCAGCTATTAAGAAGGATCTTGTGATGATTTCAATGTCCTGAAATACTGCTGGTTCACTTGGAATACTTTTCAACGAGTTTCTGTGAAGTTCTAGAATTCATGTTATAATTTTCCATCCATTTCAATATTACACGTTATATGGTTAGCTAATGAAAGCGTGTGAATCTTTTATATATAGATAAAAACCAACTGCCATACGTACGTAAGCGCGTCACTTCAGGACGGGTGCACTGTTTTGGTTAATTCTTTTTTTTATGTTTATAATTATCAGGAAAAGGTTTGTGTGAAAGAAAATCTTTGAAAAATAGTACGGAAAAGTGTAAAATTGGAGTTAAAATAGCTCCGTATAAAAAGTTAGTGAGTGAGTGAGGCAGAATATAGTACGGAAATCTTTTATAATATTGACAGAATTGAAGTTTAATTGTTTAGTTGCCATAATATATCATTAGATAGTCGAACTGTGAAGAGAAGATATGCTCTAATTTACTTCGTTATTAGACAGCTAGTAAAAAATACAAAACTATTAGGTACATGACAGAACTGAGCCTGTAAAAACCAAGTTGGCTGGTTAGTTATTTCAATTCACTGCCTAGCATCATAAATATAACAACTATTTAAGTATGTACATTGTTCGTCAAAATTTGTCCATAATATTAAGACTTTTAGACCATAACGATTTTTCATAGTTTATTAAAATATAGATATCATTATATTTGATACGTTTGGATTTTTTTTTAATCTTAAAAATTGTATTGAGTATTGCACATATAGTTAGGTATTGTAGATAGTTAAGTTTCGTGAGTGTCGTAGAGAGTTTTTAACGAGACACGAGCGAGTCAGTACAGGTTTTTATAAATACAAACTTAAAATTAGTATATGATTCTTACTTAGACTAAGTTTCTAATATGTTTTCGTCGCTAGCTCTAGTCAAAACATGTCGTGCGATGTCACCATCACACGCCCAATCATTGCGTCGATCAACATGTTACAAGATTAAGGGTGGGTGCAGACTTCCTAACTAGATTGTGAACGTAAGGAGCGCGAAAAATGGAGAATTATAGTGACTTATATATGTATATATGTTTCAATTCGTCAATGGTATGGAAAAAAATAACAAATAATTTCCAAGATTTTTTTTATTCATAATAATATGAAGTCTCGTTAATAGCTACTAATTTAAAAAATAAAAAAAGATAATCGGTTGACAAAACAAAAAAAGGTACTAAGCAATTTCATCTTTGTTTTTTTATATGTTGATGTTTTTGTTCATTCGCCTTTGTTTCTATTCCTGGCAGTTATTTATGGTAGTATTATATTTCTTAGAATCCGCACGGGCAACTCCTATTCCTCTTGTACCTAATATCCGTCCCAATATACACACTATTAGTTGCAACGCTGCACCGCGAGTGTCGCTGCTTTCGCCGTCGGACACAGACGCAATTACCGTCTTTTCGGTTTCATTGTATTAGTATCTAAAATTTGTCCAGATTTTAAAGCTTCCTTTTCTTCTTGTGTTAAGGGTAAATAGTTGTCAAAACTCTCGAATAACCGGACGTAGAACACGGAGCGCCGTCGCGCCTGGTCGTCACCAGTGGTCAAAGCGCCTGGAGACAGCGCACTCGACGTAGTGGTGATTAAATCACAGCGGATTCACGCTGCTTTTAACACTCGTCCACAATAATACCTCCTTGTTTTATTTCCATTCGATACAGTGTATCCTTCTGTTTGTATTTCAACGTACTTCACGATATTGCACAATGCCTTTATCTCCTTTTGTCATATTATGAGTACTACTGTTGTTTCTATTGTTTACTTTTGTTTCTATGTACTTACTGATTATTAGTTCTAAATCGAATTATTTGAAAAATATAACAAAATGCTTTTATTTTTGAAGTGATGATGGCTCAGTTAGTAGTGTGTTCGGACACAGCGTCGAAAGATGTAGGTTCGAATCCTAGCAACTGAGTCGGAGTTTTCGGTGAAGGAAATCATGGTGATGAAACAATAGCATAGTGGTATGGTTTGTCCTAAGTCCGCCTGGCTAGCTACAACCCTCAAGTTGAAAAACTGTCGTCACCAAGCACCTGTTGGTGTGTTCCGGCAGCTGCATATGAGAGCCAGTCTCCCTTTCGATTTAGCGTGATTAACATCTTAGACCACATCATCATTTAACATCAGATGAGATTGTGATCAAACGCTAACTTGTAAAGTTAAAAAAAAAAATCGTGTACAGATCGTGTCTTTAGGTCTTCGTGTCTTAGATTTTTTTCTATGTAAATAATAAAAGTTCTAATATATTTTCTTAAAAAATCAACACAATCGTTAGTGATAATTTGTAAAAAAAGATAAACAATAGACAGTAAGCATTGGATGTTTTATACATAAATTAATATTATGAATTTCATTTAACATTTTGTATCGGTCTTTAAAATCTTTTAAGATAATAATGACGGCTTCAGAATCGTAAAACCCAAAGATTCCTCCTGTAAGAAAGAAATTAAATGCTCCTTTAAAACAAAAACCCGGGTTTAAACGCCGAGCTCGTAATTAAAACTGACTCGACAGCCGGTCCGGTGGGAAATCGCAGGCTCGCGGTCAAGACGTTTACCTTACAGTAAATGTGATTTCCCTTAGTATTGTTCCCTTCCTTTAATAATATGAAACATCTTTTATTTATTTACACGCTAGCGGTGGCTGTATATTTGGAAGTTTTTGGAAAATGTATATACGCATTTTTGTTTTAATAGTAATGAACTCTAAGTATTTCTTTGTTTTATTTATTAATTTTTAATTTATTTATCAATTGTGTACCCTTTTCTGTTGTTGATTTATACATATTGTTACTAACATATATACATTTGTAAATTGTAGAAAATAGTTTTGTATTGTAATTGTCATCTCGTTAACATAAAAATGTGTATGTAATAAAAATATCACAACGATGAATCGAGTAGTTAAGGCATGAAAACGCAACAAACAAACAGACTCACTTTCGCATTAATAATATTAGTAAAGTTACACATACTTGTAATAGTGAGACCGGAGGATGTTAATATATAGAAAGGTTGATTACTCCCTACATATTGCATTAATCTTTTTGATTAAAGCAAACAAAATTCATATAATTTAACCTCTGTAATAACAGTAGTAATAACTAAGACATCACGTGCAAAGTGCGGCAATAACAACGTGAATTATTCTGTTCGTACTTCGCCAAGTGAAGATAAATTCGGGCGACAGTTTTTAGCTGTAAACGAGGGCCTGAAGATTGTGCGTTCGCGCCACTTTTACGAGTTACGCCAGAGTACTACGTCTCGATTTATTTTAGTTGCTTAACATTTCGTTTCTCGTACTATCAAAGAGATTAAATATATATTTACCACAAATCTCTATAATTAAAATGGTTGACATCTGCCGCAGAAACTACTGGATAAACTTTGATGCTCTTTTCTAGTTTTTTTGAACACTTTGTAGTTATCGAAAAAATTAATTACTAGGATATCTTCATGTAGTAATAAATTATTAAAGTTTTAAAAAACTACGATTTTTCAGCGATGCGTTTACTTGATATAGAGAAATGAGCACGCTGTGTGGTAGACATGCACAGGAGAGGTGAAGTAAATGGAAATAATGTAATTTTTTAATGTATTTTATTGAATTATACATTAGTAAGTATGTAAATCAATTGCATCTACTTTATCAAGCATGTATCAAATAAAATTATATTCGCTGTTTGAAAAATACCAGACTTTTTTAATATGTTACTCATCAGACTAAAAAAGTTTTCGTATTGATAAAATCATTAGGCTTAATAAACAGTTGACAATTGGCAATTGGACGTGTATCACGATTTTGTCATCCATGACAATTGTATCTAGCAATTGCTTAATATCGTATTTATAACTATGATACCATGTGAGTAATCCGGTGAAGCTGTAGCGGCCGACAGTGTAGTCAGTTTGAAAAAAAAGAAGAAAAATGATACCATAGGATCAATTCCAAATCCGGGATACCTAAACACGTGAAATCCTTCAGACTGTAGTCCCAGAGTGCCCTCAAACGGGCCAGATTTATTGCGGCCCAGCCGACTTTGTAGGTCCCATTCGAAATGATAAAACATCGCTCTCGTACCGCGCTAAACAAAAGTTGATAGTTTAACGCGAGTTTTGAAGCCTGACCCTTGTCCGAAATCCAATTTTGTAGGTACAAAGTTTTTGAGAAACGGAGCGTTATACTTGTGATAAATATTTGCAGAGCAGTCCTTGAAGTTCTGTTTACAGAAGCACTTTTTATTGCTTTTTCGTGTTTTTTTTTTATACCGTATAAAAAATGTGAATCGTCAGGAGAAATAATTGTATATATATATATAAGATTAATAAATGTTGTCGCGGGAAATGATACTATAAAAATAAAGAGTACTGAGTTTTAAAAAAAACAATTTTTAAATATTTATTAAACATTTATCTTACTACAACTAAAATTTATAGCTAAGATTTCAATCCTACCTGAAAAACAATTTGAAATGACATTAAAGTTTACTTTCCATAAATATGTCTAAAACTACCTTTTTTACAATGATTTAATTTCAAACGACATATTTGAACTATTTTCTATAGACGTCTTTTCACAAAAAAATACCACAGATTACATAACACTACATCATAGACTTCTTTAGCCACATATAACTAAATTAAAATTAAGGAAATGGTTCATTTTCTCTACATATATATTCGTATTTATTAGTGGTTGAAGGAAATAGTAAGGAAATATGTAAATTACTAGCTTTTCTCCTCGGCTTCGGCCTCGTTAATATACATTTTTCTCGAAGTATCAGATTTTCTTCCGGAATACTACAAGTCCCTTTTTCTCTACCCTATGCATCTTACTGCAATATATTAATGTCAGTAGGCCGAGTTGTTATGCAGGATGAGTGCCTAAAAGATAACTTACTATCCCTCAGGAACGGTATGTTTCTTTTGGATGGAAGGTACCTCATGATACCCCTATCTGTACATCCGCCAAAAACGAATGTAAGTTTGTAATGCAATGCATGTTTGTAAAAATATGTACTTTCTCGCCGCTTCTTCGTCACTCGAAGCGTCACTGATGGCGACTCAACAAACAAAAAATATTGAATATTTCAAATATATTATCCTAGTTAGCAGACTATGCAAAATCCCAATATTCTGTAAAACCTAATTAAATAATTGAACAGATTGATAAATGGTATATTTAGTTTGACTTTACAATTGATTTTACGAAATGTTATACGAATAATAATTTCATGATAAAATGATATGTACCTTTACAGATTTTATTAACGTATAATGTTTCTGTCACAATCTTTAAAACTATGAATTTCAAATGTTGAAAAGGGACAACAATTTTCTCAATTGTGTACCCTTTTCTGTTGTTAATTTACACATATTGTTACTAACATATATATATTTGGATTTAATTAGATTATTTTATGCCGGAATTGCTGCGTATTAATTGATAAATAGTAACTTTTCCATGTGAATTAAAAACCTTATGCTATTAACAATTATGTTGAACTTTAAAATAACAAACTAAACAACCTGAAGGTTCCCAAGTGAAGTGAAACCCAAAGTGGAAAGAAAACCTATAAATTACACTCCAACCAGGCATTATGTATTTCGGTCCTACGTCGGAGACGTGACTGTTGTAGAAAAACGGAAGCCAGCTGAAAACGTTAAAAATATGTGTCGCTTACCTTGGTGTGGGTAATGAATTTTTGCCCCTTTATTAACTGCTATTTCATGTGTTTGTAGCTACACATTGACACATTACGTATTGATATGGGTTTTAAAAACTTCGTTGTGAACAAATTGATAAATTCTTAGCAACATTACACTTATTTGAAAAGTAATTATTGTTTTTTTTTTTTATATTATACGGGGCAAACGAACAGGTGGGTCACCTGATGGTAAGTGATCACCGCCGTCCATAGACACTAGCAACACCAGGGGAGTCGCAAGTGCGTTGCCGGCCTTTTAAATATGTAGGCCTCCGGCGCTCTCACTGACCGAACGAAACGCAACAGTGCAATCACTGTTACTTCACGTCGGCTTTCTGTGAGAGGGTGGTACTACCCCGGGCGAGTCGACCCATTCATGCTGAAACCAGTAAGAGACTGCAAAGAATGTAAACAGCTAAATATTATATCTTTTATAAATATATTATAAAATAAAGTTATATTTCATGTCTGCCTGTGTGTCCCTTAGCTATTCTAAACAACTCAATGGATTTTGATACGAGTTTCACTATCCATTAGACAATTTCTTCAGGTTTTTATGTATAACACATGTGTATTGCATTTATAACATGTAGAGACAAGTCGATGTATTTCTAATAAAGTTGTAAGCAGTTTTCAGAAGCTTACGTTGAGAACGCTGGCTAAAACTTATGAGATCAATCAAAGTAATATCTACCTCTTAAAAATGTTTACGGAAAAGTCGCCGATAGTTTATATCTATTTCCCAAGGATAAGTAACTATAGTTGTTCACTATTTGTAAAGAAAAGTTATAACATGTTAAGTTGTGTAGAGTACTTGTAACTATAATTATTTGCAGACGGTGATAACGGGCGACACGGATACCTTATAGACGTTGCGTGGCTAACTGAGGAACATCGGCGTGTCGGTCGCAAACGCGGCGATGCTCGTATTTAAATTTTGATTTATAAATGAAAAAATATACATGTGTAAATCTATCAAAATACCCTTATCACTACAGAAATCATTTTTATCTTTTACATATAACTAAAAATAATTAGTTGATTGCGATGCAATCATGACGAACGTAGTATTAATTTTTACACGCCGTCACTCGTAACGACGTAACAGTTAGATTTTTTTAAACGCCATCTATCCACTTATTCTTCCCACTACATTGTCAGCTTGATAAATTATCAGTAGATTTGTATTTTAATGCCATCTATATTTATAAAACTACAACTTCTTGTGAAAATTCTTATTTTAATTTTGTACATTCAGAGAGGAATGTAAGTTTTACGTCTTGTTAGTTTGTAAAAAATGATTACCTACTTGTTTCGTAGCTACGAAATTCATGATAAATGTGTATGTAGCACCTTTATTGATATAAAAAATATAAAATTGAAGACCTCCCTCCTCCTTGTGCGGGTTACATTCTGTGGGTATGTTCCCTTAATTTAATAATAATATCGAGGTCCCAGCAGTTTAAGTTAGTTCTCAGTATTATTATAAGTGGGGATATGAGTTTGTATATATATTTGTTGCGCTTTCACACTTCAACTACTCAATTGTTCATTTTGAAATGTAGTACACAGAACAGACACACTGGTACAGAATAGGTCATACAGGTTATTTTTATCTAGAAAAAGTAGTAGTAAAAGTAAGGATATTGTAATAATATCATAGAATGCGATTTTTTTAATTCAATACGTTATTCTTTTCTTTATCGATATTCTTTTAAATGATTCCTAAAGCTATGAGTTCTACGAATCGAAGGAATGTCCGTTCAACCGTGATATATTGAGTCTGTGTATCGTGTGAAACTAAGCGTAATATATTACTGTGTCGTAGACAACAGTAATAAGGTGTATCTAACAATGTTTCTTTCTTATACGTACATATTTTTGATGTACGGGCAATATCAAAGTAATATATATTCAATTTGATTATTTTATTCGTTATAACAATGGAGAGTTATTTTGTATATTCTGTTTAAGTTATGTAGGTCATCGACGTGTAAATCGTTTTTTTTATCTTTGAGCTCCTATTTGTGTTACATACTACATTTGTACAAAAAATCTCGTTTCAATCTTCCAGTTCAACTAATGATAAGTGAATTCTTTGTGTTTTGTTTTGCTCGTGGCTTTTCTCGTTTGGCGTATCTCACGAAGACATTACTATTTTTCTGAATGAATGTAACAAACAAATTCTATTAGCATTCATAATATTAGTTACGATAGGATTAATCGACAAAAAACAAAATATCAGATTCAAATAATTTACAAATGGCATTCCTAGAGAAATAACGAAGCTATTCCGAATAAAATCAAGTGTTTGTAAGACGATTTTATTCGCAGTATTATAAATTCTTTCTATTGCACACTACAGTTTTGTATAACACAGTTTGTCGTTTACGCCTCGATGATTACTAACTCGGTGACTCGAAGACTGAATGCTTGTAGACCCGTTGCCTATGATGGTAGAAAATTACATTGACAAAAGACAATATATATACGTTATACGTCACCATTACTTCTAAAACTATGCCATAACTATTGATTCGTATTATATTACAATTGTTTACTTTCTTATTTCCTTTCCTTTTCACTTTTCTACTGGTCTTTTTCATAATCGTTCATCTTCTTTATGCATAGGTGATGTTTTCCATAATTTTATAAATGAATACCTACAATGAACACTAATTATTGACAGAGCATAGTTTTTAATTACTAATATAATAAATCGTGATGCACCATAGAATAATGGTGGGGATTTTTCTAAGCTCGACTGGTTAGTTATCACCCTCAAGTTGAAAATCTGTCGCTAAGCACCTATAGATGTGTTCCATTTTTCGTCCGTACGGTTAATTCATCTTGGGCTGTATCGTCATTTAACATCAGGTGACATTGTGGACAGACGCTAAAACAAATAAAAGATAGGAAAAAAGAAAATTGGGTGCTTATAATTTATTGACAGGACGCTATAAAATGGCAGCCGACGGTATGTCCCCCTTGCATCATCGAACCGTTTATATCTCTGTAGATATTTCATGAATATAGGTATGTTTGTCATTGTATAAATATAGACATATTTTTTAATCAATTCTATTTTGTTATTCATTTCCCGTTGGTGTTAGTTGACTGAATGATTAAAATAATAAAAAATGAGTCCTACATGATGACATCATACTTTTATCATTTTATTGTTGTGTCCCGATAGATATATTCTCATTTCGATTTACAATTTACTTATCTGCAAATATTACGTAACTATATTCGCAGTTTTTATTATTCGTTTCGTTTCGATTGGTTTTAATAGAGAGTAAGATTAGTTAATAAAGATGACGTCATTCCCGATGACATCAAAACTCTAATGTTCAGTTATTTGTTCTATTCATTCGAATATTAATGATGATAGGACAAATCCGGAAGAGTTTGGATACATTTTGATAACAAATGGTGGGTGAGATGACGTTAAAAATGCTCGAATTTAATTTATGGACAAATAAGGAGATTGTCACCTTACAATAATTTTCGTTTTCGTTCATCAGTTTCATTCGTCAAATCATGTTTTCATATAAATGGCGATTTTTGAACAAAATTTCTAAACGTAGGTTGTGGTAAAAGTTGACTGGTGGAAATCGTGACGTAAGGAGAAAGTGTTATGAATTCTCCATGCGACTTCCTTTCTATTATATAGGAGTGTAAATTGTGTGCGTGCGACTATTTCAAGCCGAGGTCCGATCCTCTGGAAAGGAGC
Organism: Antheraea assamensis; assembly: GCA_035772565.1. Lineage (NCBI taxonomy): Eukaryota > Metazoa > Arthropoda > Insecta > Lepidoptera > Saturniidae > Antheraea > Antheraea assamensis. The sequence continues at coordinate 259,181 of JAQQSE010000066.1, read as the reverse complement.
CCTCGAGCATGCTGCTCGCGCGGATACAGCGAGACTGATAATCAAACACTCGACTTTACAACACAACACCGATCACCCCACGCACGTGCACACACACACTGGTAGGTATACATAGTGGTACGGAGGTGATGATACGGATAGATTTAACTTAGTAAGATAGATTCAGGTTTTCGACGACAGCCCAAGCCGAGGTGTACCGTGCGCCCTTGTGCTAGTCGTCTATACAAATCGGGTGAGTGCCTTCAGCGCTTCCCTTAGTAGTCTGGTAAATCTGTAGAGGCCTCCTGGACAACAGTGTAGTAAGTTCGAAAAAAAAAAAGCGTGCGACTATCGAAAATCGAGCAGACGACCAGCGTGCACTATCGGTTGTATAATTTCAGTACTGATCGCGTGGAAATATTGTTTAAATTTGTTTCTATAAGCATTTTTTCATATATTTCACTGTTTTATGTCAAATTTTTCATGAACAAATACCCTATTTAAAGTAATAAATTAAACATGTTGAATTGTTTCTTTATTTTACCTAAAGAAACTTCGTTCCTCTCGGCAGTTCCCTGACCGTACACTTTTTTTTTGTTTTTTTCATTTAAAATAAGCACGTTAACAAAGGTAGGAACAGTTGCGCAATTTGCCTCGCTTACATTAAGAGCGTTATGAAAAATTCATTGGAATTATTCTCGTAAACTCGCGTACGTTTTAATGTACAAGATGAAAATGTGAAATTGCAAAATTAAAAACCGCTCCTCGTGATGTAACTTGGGAGCCTGTAGTGTCGTCGACTGCTGAGTTAAACGTCTCGCGTATCACCAGCTCTTAACGACGTAAGCATAAAATGTGTTAACAGCTATTTACGACATTCCTTGACGTCTTAATATAATTATGTATCGTAATTGAACTCTGTAACGTAAATTTATGTTATTCATTTTTATATAATTAAATAATATAAATTATCTGCCCGCTGTTGCTTCTTTACGCGGGTGTACGATCGAAGAAAATGCGTCTAAAATCGTTTCTTTATAGTATGACCATGTAATGAGATAAAATGACAACTGAATGACTGTTAATATTTTTGAAGATCTGCCTACTACCTTCTGTCTCACTCGCTTACTCTTTTTTTATAAGTAGATTTTTTAACCAAAATCTTTCAATTTTCCGTACGATTTTTTAAACATTTTATTTTATACAAACGTTGTTCTGACAATTATAAACGTAACTGTTAATGGAGCGTCGAAATAATATCGCCGAGCGCGTTAACGGTGGTTTAGGATAACGGATGGAACACTGACCTTGTTTTTGATGCCCGATATACGCTAAGATCACCAAGTATTTGCGGAGCGCCTTTCAGCACGAATTATTACGTGGCCTTCGATAATTATTGTGGTTATTGCGATTGCATAAATTTAATGCGGTATTAACGTCGTCGCGTCGTCCGAGGTGCACGTAGTCTAATGACATGGAGATTCCAAGGCAACCATAGACAAGATTTACAGGACAGTAGTGAAATATAAAAAGTGCAATATCAATACATATCATAAAATAAAGTCGTCCGCCGCGTCTGTCTGTCTGTCTGGATGTACGCGATAAACTCAAAAACTACTGAACGGATTGTATTGCGGTCTTCACCAATAGATAGAGTAATTCACGGGGAAGCTTTAAATATATAATTTGTCACGTTTTTTTTGTAAATTGGTTATGATCATTGTTGAAAGAATCGGAAAATGTCAAACCGCCTGGTAACTTACGTCGAAAACGCTGCCTAATCCCTTTAAGATATAACAAAACAATGCATACTGAGATATTTCTCTTTTATAGATCCACAAAAATGTCTAAGATGGCATATACTTATCTTTTTAGGATAGCTTACTATACGCATATATCTTCTAAAAATGGGCACATATAATGAGGTAATTGGAAGGCTATTTAGACGGATATAGTATTAATCCTTATCAAATAAAATACATTAGTTACCTTAAGCCTTTCATGCACATAAGCATATATTTTTTATTATCAACGCAGGACAAAGTCCGCCGGGCCAGCTAGTATATAAAAAAAGAAAAGCGCCATTATATGACGGGAACAATAGCAAAAAAAAAATGATGTATTGGTAGGTACAGCTGTTCTCAAATGATATGCTTACATATATTCAGCAATTGATTTTTATTTATGTAGACTATCAAACGTCTGCGACTTGGTCTGCATTAAATCTATGTATACATAAATGGACGTTGGCTTATCTCTGAGGTTGATGAATCCTAAAGATGTTTCATCGGTAGTCATGAAAATTGACAAACTTAACTGTTCCTTTATAGAAAAGGTAAATATGCTAATTAAACTGTAACACCCCAATAGGTGGTGCTGGAGTATATCAATTTTTGTACTGTTTAACCGGTTGTTATGAAAACGTGTACGTAGTGCAAAAAAGTTAAGTACCCATTACAATCACTGTCGTTTGCGTAGTTTCGTAAATATATAGCTGTCACGAGGTTTGCAGGGCGGCATGACAATGACAGCCGCCGACACTTACGGTCAGGTATGTTACCTTTACTACGTCGTGCTACAATAGAAAATAAGTCTAACATAAAAATTGAGAAAACCTTAAAAAATTTGATCGCGTGTTCGAACCCCCTAGTTCGTGTTGATTCCTATCACAAAATGAGATGTAACTTATTTGCTCGTTTTGATAAAGGCAAAAGTACCGTCAGTGTAATTCAGGATCGCTTAATCAAAACGCAAGGTGCTGTTTCCTAGACTTTTGCACGCGATGTATTCATACATTTCGACCTGCTAAAACAGTACTATTATATTATATACTAGCTGTGCCCGCGACTTCGTCCGAGTGGAACGTAATACAAAGACACAGTAATTAATGAAACAATCTGAATTGATATTTGTAATCTGACTCTCGAGATACGGGGTAGTACTCAAAACAACAGTTAGCCGTGCTTTAAATACCTTTTTATTTTTATATGATCGATATGTTGATAAAATACTCTGGTTTTTGGATAAGGCTATAGTCCATTTAATTATCTAGTTTTTTCTCGTACTTAACTCCTGTCGTCATTAAAATTACAATAACTTTTGATAGAGCGAACCGATTTTAATGAAACAAAGACTTAATGTTGCTCGAGGATTTGCTTAATGATTTTCTTGCTGAAGTTTTATCATAAGCCTTGTAGTTTATTAGTGATGCCTATTCAAACAAACAGACAGACAGACAGACATTTCTAAAAATGATTGAGATCAAAAAAGTACAGACACGTTAGATTTACATTCTTATTACATGTAGAGATATAGATTACCAATGCTTTCAAAATTACGAATCGTAGATTTTACCTTGTCTACAATCTGTAGTTTGTCTGTGTTTATTGTACGTAACTTACGTAATAACTCTGTAGTTAAAGAACAATTTTTATAGTTTCCTTTACAGAAAAACAAAACACGATTCTAACACAAACTGCGGATAATAGACGAAGACCAACTATGAAGGTTATGAAATATTAAAATTTCTAGCTGTAGGAAACTCTTACCAAGATTTACTATTAAGTTGTTTAATAATATCTCAATTCTTCTTCGCTTGAGCTCTCGCAAGATCGTATCGAAATATTTAAAATTGTTTAATAATAAATATGAATGAATATAATATTTTAAATAATTGTATATATAAACCGACGCTACGTTTACAACCACACTCAGGGCTCGTCACGCGACGACTAAACCCCATACGAGATACTACCTTGCCCGATCGACATAGTTTTTATGGAAGTAAGGAGGTCAGGTTTTCTTAAATCTTTGAGTGAGCGTTATTTTGCACTTCCTCCTGACATTGATTGGCCGGTAACAAGCCTCAGTTCAAAAAAGTATATTGTATTTGCATGACGTATATATCAAAAGTGTATCCTAGTGTATTGAACTTGTGGTTATTTTTTCCGTAACATATTTTAATTAATTTTAACAGCTACATACCGATACTGTCGTCAACCGTCGACTTCCGACGGCTTCAACCGTCTTTTTTGTTGTTTCAATTACCTACTAATATTTTGGTCTTTATATAACTAGTTTAAGTATTTTTTTTTGTACACGTCGCTCAAATCATATCATAAGTTTTTTGTTGCAATGAAACGTGGCAGCGGCTAATTAATTTCAGGTGGAAGTGCGAAGTAACGTCCACTCAAGTACTTCATTAAGGATTTCTGTGAAGTAACCGCCTTCATCAAGCAAACATGTTGACTTGGTTTAAAACTCTTATTTCATCCCGATAAATTAAGATTTCTTTGAAATCGAGCAATATAATAAGGAATTTAAACGCATCTCCCCTCCTTTCTATTATATACGATTGAGAGCTATACGATTTAAAAATGACGCAACAAATTTCTGTAGTGTACTGGTTAGTTATAATTATTTATGTTTCATAATCTCGATGGCGATGGGAGGGACGTACAAATGAATATCTAGTGTGTTGGCTTCCCTTAAAATAAATTGTGATAACATTGAAAAAGAATATAAATATTACAACTATAACCTGCCTATCCGTCCCAACGGTATGACGTGTAGGCAGTTGCCTATTTCGCGGTTATGTTAATCCGCCACTGGATATAAGGAAGTATTAAAACAAAAATAACGTGCGACGAAATTGCAAATAAATGTCCAAGATTAGCTTTACGTGATTGTGTAATACAATAAAACATCACGACCCACTTAAATAAGGGAAAAAGCAGCAAAAATTTCCCCGACGTCGACAGGCAGCTCGCACGTCCAACTCGCGTTATCTCGCCACTCAAGTATGTGGATTTATTTCCAAGAGTTTCGTGTGCGACGTTCCCTGTATGATAACGTGGCAGCTTGCGTTCCGACAAATCGTAACAATTTAAATTAAGCATTCGAGCATGTAAATTAAGCGTGTGAGCATTCAATAAAACGTGTGAGCATTTTATTTATCAATACATATATTGACTGAAAATGTCGTGTATATAAATAGACAGTGAGAAAATAGTTAAGAACATCTTCTTCCTTTGTTTCTCGAACAATTTTCTTTTTTTTTTCTTTAGTAGATATTGACGACTTTTAGAATTAAGTTTTAGGAAAAATTCCTTTCGTTATTAACACTGAAAATTGGTCGAATTTTAACAACTAGAGCATCGTTAGTTATATTAAAATACATTAGAACTGTTGTTTCACAACCAGCAGTACAGGTGACATGCCAAAACCAAAAGGAGAGCTTCTAAACTTCTCATACCTTAATCATTAATATGCTAAATATTCTGTTACTAGATCTGGTAATGGACTACAAGTTAGGTTACAAGCAAACAAAAGCTTCATCCATATTGAACTAAGCTCCACGTTTAGTTTTGTAATTAGGCAAGTTTAGTATCGTATTGGAGTTTCATCCAGTTAACTTGAACGTAAAAATTCAAAGCGAGTATTGTGGCTTGTAATTTGAAAATATGAGTGATGTGTGCTGCTGAGTGTCAGAGCGCCTGTATATGTTTTCTTTTCAAATTTTGTAGTAGATACAGTATACCGTTTACCAAATTTACACAAATATTTTTTGTTTATCAATCTTTCAGTTTGTTTTGCTAGATTTAACATAAAAACGATTTGCTCATTTTTTCATCGTTAGCTAATTGTAAAAAATGTAGAGAGCACATTGTATATTAAAATTATCTGGTTTGTTGAAGACTTTACTCACATTTTAAGCCAATTAATTTTTTTATCACGCTTTGATATATTTCTAACCCTCTTAAATGTACTTCAAAAATACTTCACATTTTATAAGCTATAATTTTTTTTAGTCTTAAAAGGATAATTAATGTCAACAGTAATACAACCTATATTTATAAATAACAATATTTGATATTAGTCTAGGGCACAAGTATAAATTGGAAAATGGGATTTTTTTATTCTATTGGTCCTGTTAATGCAGATATTAGGTTAAGGCAATTCTATGGTTGTATTGTCATCGGCTCTTAAGACGTATGCAAAATGTGATAGTCTTCAGACCGTTTCACGCTTTCATGGAAGTTATTTATTTCACTTTAACTCACAACTAGGTAACATAGGCTATATTTTAGTTGTTTTTGTTATTGTACTTTAATGTGATGTGAAAATTGAAGGCGGTTATTACTGAAATATTAAAAAAAATATATCAATCGGGTAAAAATGATTAATTTATATTATATATATTCATGGAACATTCTACAGACTGTTGTCAACATTTGACCTTTAGTCGAGATTGTATTTCACACACGTCTGCACCGGCCCGCTTCCGTTTGTGGAATGAAGTGGGTGCACAGATTGCAATTTAATATTTCAGTTTTACCGACTGTCGGCTGTTTGGTTAAAGCTATGTTTTTTTTTACTAAGTTTCTTTTATTCTATACGAATGACTTTACAAGGCTTTTTTCAAATTAGAACGTGGCTTTATATATGTATTTTTACCGGATTACACTGAATTAGGCAAAAGCTTTCGTTTGTTTGTAGGTTTAATTAAACCAAACGGATTCATGGATTTCAACATATGCCATCGTATTATTTTATGTTAATAATTTTATTTGTTACTAGCTTATGCCTATTTACCTTTTGAAAATAGCACCGGTGACGTAGAAGTTGAGGAGGAATAGGTTAGCATGGTATGGCATGTCATGAGGAGAGATGAAAGCCATGTAACTAGAAAAGTTTTAAGTATGCTGATTGACGGATATAGGAGTAAAGAAAGACCGAAGGAGGTTTGAATGGATTGTGTGAAAAATGATATGCGTATAAAAGCTATGAATACTGAGATGACATCTAACAGGGAAGAGTGGAAAAGGAAAACATATTGTGCTGACAATACTTAGGTGGGATAAGGGTAAGATGATGATGGTGTCACATTTTAGAACGCAATATTGTAACCATAAGTACCGTACATTTTATTTAATCCACGATGAATTGTATTCATGCGAAATAACCTCTGTCTGTTAGTTACATTGGCACGACTGAGCCTCTGAATTGTTTACAATGGAATTTGATTTAAAAGTAGGCTGGGATCTGTGCCCTGTTTATCAAACGTTGGAAGTCTACAAATTCACAAGTTAAAAGAACTTTTTTACAACTTCTTGTAAATTACATTTATCAATTAACTTTGCAAGACTTGTAGATTGTGTATACTTGTATTATGAATTTATAAGACTTTGTTTTTGATAAATTGCAAAATATGTTTTTCTATGGTATTATTATATGTGTGTAATATAGAAATTAATATTAGTTGAGTTAATATTAAAAACAAATCTTTTTTTTTAATTATTTGAATTTTGTGTTTCAATAATCTATTGTATAACCTATTTCATTAGCTTCATGAATTATGATTAAGAATTTTATTATATTTTATGCCCGAATAAAAAAAAGAATAGTCTATTGGGGACTCATGTACTACTTTAAATATTTTCTAGGTGAAAAATAACATGTCGGCGAATCATTCACTGTCATTCATTGATTTTCTTACTTTTCGAATTTATGCCGTAAAATGTCGAATATTGATTCAAAATTTAAAATTATCAAATTAATTCGTAACAAAAAAACAATTGCTTTGGCGCATTTACCAATGAACTCTATAATATTTTTGTAACAAGTTACAAGCTACAAAGGTGTTTATGATAGACAAATGACAAATATAAGTATGAAAAAGGATCTGGACTTACAAGCTATATCACTTGTAGCTTGTAAAATACACGTGTAGTTTTGACAAACGCATTTTTGTAAGAGTGCACTAATTTGCAAGAGAAAACGCATATAATTAATACAAAGCTTGTACCGTTTGATAAACGGGGCACTGGAGGAGGCTATAGGCTACTTTTCACTATACAGTTCTTTTTTCTAAATGAAAGGCACGCTGTACCCTTGGTAACGTGTATATAAAGATTCATGAGATCAGTCGAGTAGTTAAGGCGTGAAGGCATAAAAACAAGGAAACTAGCGTCCGTATTAATATTAGTTAGGATTCATCATCAGCCCGTAAGAGATCCACTGTAGGGACATAAGCCTCTACCCAAAAAAAGGTATGGGTTCAATCGCCACGCCAGCTCACGACGTACTGGCAATTCCAAACTCTGGGGAATCCATAGTTTTAGATTTTTTCCCCATACGGTGGTACAAGAACACTTTTTCGGTTCAGGATTCTTCACGATGTTTTCCTTCACCGTCAGCCGATAGTGTTACCAATTTAAATTAGTAAATGAACGCGTATTCCAAAAAAATCGTTGGTACATGGCGGAGTTCGAATGTCGCATTGATATTGCACCGGTCAAGCTGTCATCATCATCATCTTACCCTTATCCCACCTAAGTAGGGTCGGCACAACATGTTTTCCTTTTCCATTCTCCTCTGTAAGATGTCATCTCAGTATTCACACTTTTTATACACATATAATTTTTACACAATCCATCCACACCTTTTTTGGTCTTCCTCTACTCCTATATTCGTCCACTTTCAAACTCAAAACTTTTCTTGTTACATGACTTTCATCTCTTCTCATAATATGCCCGTACCATGCTAACCTATTACTCCACAACTTCTCTGTCACTGGTGCTATTTTCAAACTTCCTCTGATATACTCATTCTTAATCTTATCCATCCTTGTTTCACCACACATCCATCTTAACATTCGCATTTCTGTTACATGTAATCTTTTCTCATCCGTCTCTTTTGTAGCTCAGCACTCGGATCCATATAACACGGCTGGTCTTATTATAGTTTTATACACCTTTCCCTTGAGTTTCAACGGCAATCGTGGGTCACAAACCACCCCAGATACTTTTCGCCAATTCATCCACCCTGCATTTATCCTATTCGTCACGTCCTTGTCTATTCCACCGTCACTTTGGATTAATGAGCCGAGGTACCGAAAATTGGAGCAGGCTGGTAAGAATACACCGTTTAAGGTAATATAACAAAAACTGGATGGACCTCCGAAGTCACAGAACAAATGTTCAGTTTTCATCCCACTAATCTTTAAACCAACATTCTCCAGTTTCTCTCGCCATTTCTCCAGCCTACTCTGAACCTCTGCAGCATTTTCACCAACAAGAACAATATCATCAGCGAATAGCATACGCCAAGGTGCTTCCTCCTGTATGTCTGATGTTATTGCATCCATGACAAAAAGGAATTGATAAGGACTAAAAGCTGAACCCTGATGCAAGCCTACAGCCACATGGAAATTGTCGGTACTTCCAGCCTCGGACCTAACATGTGTTTTAGCTCGACTATACATACAACGGACAAGTTGTAAGTACTTGCCAGGCATTCTTTTCTTTTTCAGCGCCCACCACAGAACATCCCGAGGTACTCAATCATTTGCCTATTGCACCGGTCAAGCCATAAAATTAATTAATTGACTACCACGACTAACACTTACTAAGATCATGTGTTATATTGAATTACTAAATTAATGACAATAAAAAGAGTAACAAATATAAAGTAAGTTTAAATCTACGTGATAGAACTTCTTAATCAAGTTAGTAATATTACATCAGATGAGTGTATACAATGTTGTTAAGTATGTGTTTAATTTAGACGTAGAATGTATGAAGTTTGCGACCGCCATATTGTTGAGAACTTTCGACAATTTACTCGAGAGTTTAGCAGTTTGGTGTGTGTTGAATGTAGTACTTCAACTGACCTGACCTTGTGCTAGATATGTTTCATTATTACAGGTGATAAAGTTCTGATATTAGGTTAAAGAGTTGTTTAAAAATAAATACAAACGAAATCTGCTGTTTATTGTCTTACGAGAAAGTGACAGGTGTTGAATGGGCTGGTGGGATCGTATAAATAGGTCTCACAAGGCTGGATGCTGTCGTCAGGGGAGGGTCTAATATTGTGCATTCCATCTTAAGTCAAGGCTCTGCTGAGGGACTAATATCTGCCGGATCGGGTAGAAGTATTGCAGAGGCAGTTCCTGTCCACCTCGCTAAAGGGTGCTAAAAGAACACCGAGGGGGCTTAGTCAGTACAAATCTAGTATTCCTGTGCAGCCCGGCAAGGTGGGGATCTAAGGAGATCCGCGAGAAAAAAACTGTAGGATGCTGTGAATATAAGGAAAAGATAGCGTAGAACGGTTGATGATCTTACCCATAAATAAATAACATAACAAGGCGTGATTTAACCTGCAACTCAGCACCTTGTACGGAGCAGCGTCGTCTCTTGATTCACTCGCGAGTAAAGCGCCAGCGGCGTTTGATTAATTCAATATAATCTTAAGAGGCGAACAATTATATGTAACAAATTTTTGTATCTTGCCGATAGAAAGTCAGTAAGTAATTGTTTATATTAAATTCTCTTGTAAATTAGTGTATTTTTACAAAAATGCGTTCATAAAAACTAGATTTGTAGATAACAAGCTGCAAGTGATATCACTTGTAATACAAATGCTTTTCAAACCTTGTATTTATGGTTTTGTTTATAAAAATGTATTCTTAGCCTATAGTTTGTAACTTTTTACCAAAAGGTTGGAGACCTTCCGTTGACTCTAAAATAGGATATTTAGAGATAAAATCAGATTATTAAAAAAACGTGCTATTAACTTAACAACAACCTGACTAGTTTATAACACCGTAATTTTTAGATTTAGCAAACATCAAATCTCATAAATTAAAAATACAAGTTTAAATAATTTACAAATCTTGTGGAATTATTCAATAAATATAATTCACATAGACTTGTATAAAACCTACTTGTATCTTGTAACTTGTTAGTTTGTAGGCACGTATTTTTGATAACTGTAAACGTAAACGTACAAAAACTTGAAAAAGAGATCTTGTGTCATGTTACTAGTGAGCTCATAGACTTGTAACGTTTGATATACAGAGCACTGATAGTAAATACAATGCAATAAAAATAACGGCGCGACTGGATATTATGCATTATCTGATTTCAAAACGTGATACGCTTAAAAGTGTCACTGTGAGAGTTTTGTCACCATTTGCACAGTGCTAACGTTCCTAGCAACTTACCAGGCATTATACCATTGCGTAAATTATTTATACTGCTATATTTCACTTTAAACGGAAAATACTTTATGATATCATATTGTGAATATGTAACGTTGCAATTTACGAAACGATGATAACTCAGTGGTTAGCTTGTTCGGACAACGTGTCGTTTGACGTAAGTTCGAACCCATAAGAAAGAACCGCAGCTTTCGGTGAACGAAAGCAGATTTAACATGGTGATAGGGCTTATATGAGGCTCGCCTGGCTAGCTACCACCCTCAAGTTGAAAATCTGTAGTCAAGCTACTTTAGGAATATTTCAGCAGGAAATCCTCTCTATATTCACCATGTTTATCACTTGAGTCCACATTTTCATTTCGCAAGGGGCCGAAACTACGTTGAGGTGTCCGAGCATGCTAACCACAAAGCCACTATCGCTTCAAAATGTAAAGTTCGAATTCGAATAATAAAAAGTCGAATTAAATATCTGTGTGGTATAACTAATACATATATCTATAATTATTGTATAAACAAGCTCCCTGACTAAGAGAAATGAGTAAATGTTTTCCGATTCAATGCGCACAAAGCGAAGCTACTTCGGTAGAACGTAGGTATTATTTTGCGGTTTTGAATAGAACAATAAGCATACAATAAACCCGTTCCATTCAACCAGATCTTGTTATGTAATATTACACACAAATTGCAATATGAAATCTTGCCGTTGTTCGAAATTGCCTCGAATGAAACAACATTATTTTGTAACTATTTAGTACATATTGTACATTTGATACATTATACTTTACCTAGATTTTTTAAATATTCTCATCCATGGGCGATGACGACCATATTATCAGCAAAAGCTAGTAGTTCAAATCTCATTTTCAAGTGTGACATTTCAGGGTCAGCTAGTCAATACTCGTTTTCATCCAGGTAAACGCTTTTTACCCTGATCTCTCTAAAGCAGCTGTGTACGTCACTCTTCATGAAAATACATTTTAAATACAAATACAATTTAATACCTAATTCAATACACCATTATTGCCATGAAACACTAAGAAAGTAATTATTACCCGTAACTTACGACTACATTATATATACTATGAATAATATTACGTCAAAGTTCATTTATGTTACTTCAGTATTGTAATCATGGAAATTTAAGAAGGAATTTTAGTTACATGTAAAAAAGTAACAACGCCTTAACACGCAATTCTTGATAATATGTAAGAATTGATAAATAGACAAATTAATATACACTATATATTCGTTATGTATTCTTGTAATCATCACGTTTGTCAGATTCAGGTGACAAATCATAGTTAAAATGTTAAACATGCCATGTAAACACATAAATCATCTCATTGCCTACATATAAATAGGTAAACAGTTTTTTAACCTTTGTTCTACTCTGTTTGTAATCGCTTTTCTTTATTTTATTGTTCAATGTCTATTGAAGAACTTTAATGTTATCAATAAAAGATATTTGGAAATGGTCTTTTTTTGTTATCATCGGTGAGTCGAAGCTTTTAATTAAAAGTCTCTATTCATCATACTCCACGTTTCTTACGCCTACAATATTTATACACTCTTTGACACAAGAAACTTTAACATTATTAAAATAAAAAAAAAATAAGGAGTTATGATCGAATTTCGGCTATTGGACGACTATTCGTTCTAATTAAATGTGGTGCGCGATTTGGCTTCTTTATTTGGAAATAAATATTGTGTACAGAAAGGTCTCACATAAATATTTGGACATAAAATAAACGATATAATGTTTAAAAATGAGTGAAACCGCGGGCACAACTAATACAATATCAAATAAGAGTCTGTTTCATTAGTGACAAGCTGTATATGTTTGGGGTGATCAATGTATATTTGGAATTTATTTAAATTCGGTCTATTATTTTACTATTTATATCTAGACATCGTATTAATCACGGAAATGAAATATATTATCTTCTGACTAAGAAGAGATTAGTGAGAATTATCTAATAGTAAGTATCGTATATTAGTCAAAAAAGGGGAAAAAGAAGAAAAACCATAGAATAGTGGTAAAACTTTATCTAATACCCGCTTGGTTAGCAACCACCCTCAAGTTGAAAACGTGTCGCCTAGTACCTATAGATGTGTCTGACAGTTGCACTTGAGAGCCAGGCCACCTTTAGACTTAGCATGTTTACATCTTAGACCAGACCGACCCTTTTACCCAGAAGTGTCAGCAAATATAAATACTTAAAATTAAGTGTCCATTTACAATAACCGCCACCAAAACAGAGTTACAATGTAATACATAAAACATAGTAAGCTTTTGTTTTTACAATATAATGCATAGTTACTCCTTACTGGTAAACATTTGCTTTAACCTGGCAATCAAATACAAGCGAAGCTGTGGGTAAAATTAGTGATATAAAACCAACATAACAAATAATTCACTTGGACATATCTATAGAATTACTATCGTTATTCTATAACAGAGATCGGAAACCGGTTCGGTACCTAAGCCGGCCTTCCACAAAGAGCGAACAAAGTTGAGAAAGCGGAGTGCAAAGTTTTGTTTAACATTTTCTCTGTTGTTGTTTTATTTGAAATAAAATATTTAGACTCGGGTAAACCGTAGACGGTTTTGTCGGTTTTAAAATGGTATTATAATCTACGTCTCTATGTAAGTGAAAGGAAAAATCCATTTGTCTGTTTTGGTTTATTTTTATTCATATTTTTATAGTTGCTAAATAATGTCGTTTACACCTGTGCAGGGGTTGTTCTTTTATATTAAATAGAACATTTAGTCTAGAGTAAAATGCAGAAGGTTTTGCTGGTTTTAAAATTATATAATCTACGTTTCTATCAGAGTGAAATGAAAAAAATCATTTGCCCGTGTGTGTTCATTGTAATTCGTATTCCTATTCTCGCTAAAACTGTTTTTATGCGATTAGAGGCAAATGAACATGCAGGCTATCTGATGGTAAGTAATCACCACTGCCCATGAGCAGCTTCGCAGAGGTGTAGAAGCGCTAACAAAGAGCATCAAGGATGCCTTGTCGACCTCTGAGAAAAGAATAAGCTCGTTTCTTAAAGGTTTGTAAGTTATATTAGCATGGAAACACCGCCGCTCGGAGTTCATTCAAAAGAATCGACATACGTGGAAAAAGCGCTCGCGAAAATCGCACAGTTGACGACCATGACGACCTCAAACCATCCAGATGACATGGATGGAATTTCAAAGATGTTCGTTTACGCCTATATTGAGTACCAGATGCTTATATTTTTGAACCGAAAACATTAGATATAACTATTTTAATTGAGCAAATGAAAATAGAAAACATTTGTCACTCATTTCATTCATATTTCAAAATGGAAGTGTAATTAAAAATATATTACATGTTTTCGCTTTATCTGGACGACCATCTTAACACTATAGCGGCAATATCACGCAATGTTTGCGTGACACCCACAGGAAATTATTATTGATTTAAAATAATTATTACAATGGAGGTCAAAGCAAACAGGGTTAAAATTGTGCGAGCAACAAACTCTACCTATTGCTTTATGACATGAAAATTCGTTATAGTAACATTTCGTAGAAAATCGATTTCGAATTATAGTCCAATTATATTAGGCTTAGGTAGGATTTCAGAAAAAGCTTCAGCTTGGACTCGTGGTAATATAACGATAATGAAATAAACAAAAAGCATTCGATTTTAATTCACAAAAACAAGTTTATAGGAAACTAGCTTTTGCCCACGGCTTCGATCGCATTAATATAGATTTAACCTTTCCCTCGGGAACAACATATTTTTCTCTAGATTTAATGTACCCTTCACTACACGTATGCATGTCTGTATGTATGTCTGTGGTTAAGGTATGAAACCATAACAAAGAAACAAAGTCTCTTTCGCAGTTCTAACATTAATAGGAAGATTGTCTTTATATTTGAATACTTGTGTCCGGAAAGATATTTAAATATTATAATGTTTATTTAATACCTACTTATTTGTTATAGTTTCTGCACATACTATTTACTACATAAGTGTCCAAATCAAACTGGGTGTCGTAAAGGGCTGATATATTTAGGCTGAGTTGCACCAAAATCGTGGTTATTGTAATTGTTAAAGTTAACTTTAACAATGACAAGACTTGCTAACAGTTACATTTGCCAAAACGAGTTGCACCATCAAACATTTTGTAATTGTTAAAGTTATTAGGGTTGCTACTTCAATAAGCCAATTAGTCCCTAAAATCGAAAAGGGTAATATATTTTACTTGGCAGGACTTTGTTATAAGTGTCACCAAGTGTCACTATTGTTATTCTGTGACTGTCAACAGATTTTTGATGACAGATTTCAGATGTCAACGACAAAACGTTAGCGTTTGTCGTCCTGTGGACATTTTCCAATTCTAGGAAATTAAACTTTTTTCTTTCTAAGACGCAAATTATCTTCAAATATATTGATTTCGTCATCGGAAGAACTATTTTCAGTTTCCCACAGGATTTCTCTTAGCAACGACATGATATTATAAAGTTTTTTCTAGTGAACATGACAACCGATTCAAAAATTGACATTAACAATAACGGTAACCGGCCAACATGGAGCGGTAATAGTTAACGTTAAATCGTGACGTCATTTTAACCATTGTCAATTGGTGCAACCTATTTTTTGCCTAACAATAACTTTAACCGAATATTTAACTTTAACATTAACTGGTGCAACCGAGCCTTAATTTAAATGACTTACATATATTTATACATACAAGAGATAAGAATGTTAAGATGGATGGATGTGTTGTAACTAAAGGTGTAGAATATATTTACAAATTCTACACGTGTAATTTTTAAATATTTTACTTCGTAATAATTTATTCATTAAAATGATTCTAAAAATTGTCTAGATTGGATTATCTCAGAGTATGTCTTTGTCAATAATAAAGTGCCTATAAAACCCCTAAATATGGAAAACTCTTAAAAGGTCCAGCTTAATTACCCCCTAAATTTGGAGAGAAAAACTACAATATCCGATAGCCGCCCGTGCAAGGGACTGCTAGTGTAATAGGCGGTTCAGTATCTTAGGCATTTTCCAATTATTAAAGTTTTGGTTCAAGCGTATAATCATGCTTCTTCTTCTGGTTAGCGTTTACTCACCCTGGTGCCAAGGTCTGCTTTTCAATTTAATTTTTTCAACTTTGTTTTCGGTATCTTTTTGTGTGAGGTTGTTCCCCTTCATATCCGCTTTCACAACGTCCAGCCAGCGTTTTTTGGGCCTGTCTCAAGAACTTGGCCTTTATATGCGTATAATTACTGTAGCACACTAAATTTTAGTCAGAGAATGATTATATGGTTTTAAAAAAGAATCATGTAAATCGGTTCAGTGGTTTTCTAATTTATAAGCAAACAAAAGAACGGACAGGAAGACATACAAAGAGACATTGATGTTAATATATACAGATTTTGTAAGTCTTGTCCTTTAATTCGAACTTTATAACTTTGTAACGTTATTTTATTAAATACTAGCAGGTCCGGCGGAAGTCGTCCTGGCCCTGATAATAAAAAATATATACTTATCTGCATCAAATGCTGGTAACTTGATAAGGATTAATACAGTATCCGTCAAAATAGCCTTACAATTATCTCATTTTATGTAGCCATTTTTTAGAAGATAAATGGGTATAGTAGGCTATCCTTAAAAGATAGGTATATGACATCACAGACTTTTTTGTAGATCTATAAAAGAGGAATATCTCTCTATGGATGTTTTGTTATATCTAAAAAGAATTAGGCAGCGTTTTGATGAAAACTCAAAAGTGGCTTGAGTTTTTCCAACACTTCAAACAATTATCATTATATTTCAACCAATTTACATAAAACTTTGACAACTTATATACCTAAACCATCCTCATTGCTTTATCTATCGGTGAAGAGCGCATTACAATTCGTTCAGTCGTTTTTGTGTTTATCACAAACATACAGATAGACAGACAGACGCGGCGGACAACTTTGTTTTATACTATGTAATGATATTAAAGTTTGTTTTATTGCAAAACACATAAATGTCTTATTTAAATTCTTTACTTATTCTAACAAAACACAAACAGAAGCTATCAAAGTGAACCCAATTAGAAAGTAAAAAATGGCTACAAATAAGAAACATCGTGACATCTCAACGTCGGGAAGATGGATGTTTATAATTTTTTCCGTTGTAAATAATATATCGCTTGCAAGATAAGGGTGGACGAGGGTGGGCGGGCCGCGGGCCCTACGTTGTTTTAAGTCGGGGTGCAATAAATTCCCTCGGATCGAGTTAACTGCTACGAATCGTCCGCGTCGGAAATTTCCCGTATCAACTTTTTCAGTGTCCGATTTCTTGTGCATTAATATTTCTGTTTGTTTGTCGGATTGTTGTAATGTCATTTTACCTTTCCTTCATTGGATCAAGAAAATCGGTTTCAGTTCTTTTAGATTTCGCTGTTGTTCGCTTGTATTATTAAATTACTTATGCATGGTTGCATTAATTTTAGATACTTATCGTACTTCATTGCACTAACGCTTAAATGTAAGGCCTTCTCTTAACAATTTAACATCTTTATGGCTTTTATTATTAACTTGTAATAATAATGACAGACTCTTAAAGTTTCACTACTGTGCCAGTGGTCTTCTCCCGAGGGTGTGTTATATATAATCAATGCGCTAGCTCGCGACTGATTAGTGAAGTCAAACGTCGAGTATTCACAATCCAAATTTATTCCTCGTGATACTAGAATACCATTTCTTAGATGTAGGTTTGGAAAAAAGACGTCGTTGGTACAGGCCGAAGTTCATATGGCTGTGACTAACTAAATATATTAAAATAGTAATATATTATTTTTAATATTAAAAAGTGCACATCAAGAATCCTCTTTTTACAGGAGTTATTGGAATTTCTATTTATAAATAAACATGTCTGTTTATACGTAATTTTGAATGAAAATTCTTTGTCGTATTAATGATGTGGATCGCATTCGAGAGGTATACAAATTAAATTAATATCAACAAAATTAAAATTAATCTTAACTTAAAATGGGTGGTTAGTGCTCCAAGCTTGACCAAATAGCTACAATAAAAACTTAACTTACAAGATATTACTAACGATCGGAGTGTGATCGAATAGTCACGGCTAAGAGTGATTATTATAATTAAAACTTAACTTTAAAGGTGTGACTAACAACAGAGTCACATATCGAACAGTTATAGTTAAGATTTAGTTCTTAAGAAGTGTGATTATCATTTAAAGTGTCACTCGAGTGTGACTCGACATCCATGTTTTGTTCGAGTATGATACGAGACCTGAAGCGATTCTCATGGTCGTTAAAAGCTAAGCTTGAGTCAGCACATTACGCTATTGGTAATTCGCACGTCGCAGTCACTGTACGTAAGATAAAAATGCAATTCAGCTGTTTTTATGCATTACGACGGTGTAACATATTTCACAGTTTACTCGTATTTAATTGCATGAATATTATATGCATATTTAGTTCAAGCGCCATGTCAAGCAGGTATTACTTTCAAAAGAGTTATGATAGAGTGGATTATTACGTAAATGACAGTGATATATGTGACTGACACACGTCTTTGTATATTCGTTGAGATAAGGCTGTAAACGATGACTTGCCTAATTACTGTGGTAAAAGAATATACGAATAGAAGAAAAGAGAAGAATAAATACAAAAAAGTAAACCAGATCGAATTTCTTGCCGAATATTCTCGACGACCTCTCTCTCTCTTTTGATTGTTTTCGAACCAGTGGTAGCGTGTTAACGTTCACAAGTACCTTCTCAGGGTATAAAAATAAAGTACATCTATTTTTATTCGATTTTAACTGCATTACCTCTAAGTACTAAATGTTGATTTCTATATTATAAACTCATTATATTATAACGGCATTAGTAAACTTTTTAAATCTGTAATATGAAAGTGAAATCATTTCTATGTTCGTGTTTTTCGAGTTAAGATATTTTTTTAATGAAAAAAGTTGGTGTGAAATTTGCGGAAAACGGAAACATAAAAAGAATACCCCAAAAGTGGCATTTCGGGGCTAATTGCATTAAAAATTTAATTAGAGAAATATTCTTGCTTCTGAGTCGGATACTCGTTTTAAGCATTTACACAAAACACGTTACTTTCTTTGCGGTTTTTACTTGAATAGGTGCAGTTTTTTATTTAATATACCAAGTGATTTCACGCGTTTTGGGGTAAGCTTTTTTATTCTATAATACTGTATAATTTATTGGCCGCCCCAATTTCGCACATTTACAATATCTGACGTCGTTAAGTGTCTATATGATTTAGACACTTGTATATGGTTTTTACACTTCATTCGAGTCAAAGAAACTTGGTAAATCTCGTCAAATTCGATGAGGATCAATTCTATGATGGTCAAAATTGCTTTGGCATTAATCTACTAAAAATTAAGTGATCATATGTTTGAGTTAAAGATGATAATTATTGGTACATTATTTGTATGTATGCAAGTTATAAGGTTTAGTTAACGTTAATAATGTTGTTAAAAAAGTCACTTGGAAATTTTTTACAATTTGATTACAATATGTTCTTCTTTCTATAAATACATGTGAACTCTCCAGAAGAAATTCTCTGAATTATAGTGAAAACCGTGTCAAAAAATCTATTGGGTAGTTTAGAAGAACTAACTGCACACACAGATAGACGCGTTTAGTGAGATGGTTTTGTACTATTTTGTTGATATAACTGGTGATTATTTTTACTAACGATCAAATATATCTGTCAATCATTAACTAAGCTGGTATGATTATTGTTTCAAATATATCGTGTATTGATCTCAGTACGGCAGACATAAAGCCCGCCATCAAACCCCCAAACAACAGACATAAAATCCCCATTAACAGAACGTTAGGGCACCCGGCTCAGCCGTTTATATCCGACCGACTTATTACGGATCGAATAATCTCGAACGTGGGACATTATCGAACGAGATGATTCTATTCGAGTTCATTATCTAAAATGTAAACTTTGGTTCGTGAAGGAAATTTTCTGTAAATTCTCATTTATTTCTATATTCGTTCTAAAGCTATTTTTATTTGTCACTTAGTATGTCTATTAAATCTTTAAAAATAAAAATAATTATTTTTTGATTGTTAATTTTTTTTAATTTCGAACAGCGTTCTCTAGACTATATACGCTTCTCCACATGATGTTTAAGCCTGTAGTAGTGTTATAAGTGATAAGTGGTTATAATTTAAAAATAAATGAAAGAAAAGCCACATTTAATCCAGATAGGACAATCGGTGTCAACGAAATAATAAACGCTATTTCCATGAGACCGATTGACGGTCAGTTGTTCAGTTGGCAATTCATTTCCTTACATGGTCGTACTGGAATAGAAAGTTATCATTTTCTTTGTTAATACACATACTCGTTTGAAGCCGGAACGAACAGCTAGTATATTATATATAATTTCTTAAGCGACACTCTCTATTCAAATACGACTTTTTGACTATAATCTAATATATCTTTGACATTTAGTGAATGTTCCATTTGATTTATTTGTAGCCTATATATATTATGCATCCATTTTATCTCTTTGTATTCCTTATAAATATTAACTTTAACTATTTCAAATATGTGTTTGATATGTGTTCGTAATATGCTTAGAAAGGGTATATAGTTTTTATTCACGTACATGTAAATAATTTTTTTTTGAGTTTATTGAAGTTTACTCCTTAAGAATCTATTTTCATATAAGGCGTAAAAATATATGAGGAGTAAAATTTAGTGATGTGAAGTGAATGACAGCGTTACGTTTTTTGTGCACAACCTATTGTGCATACCATTCGCAAGATGACGGATTGAGATTAATACAATTTTTAAAATCCGAACTCAATCTAAATATTGTTTATGATAGGACAGTGGGGACGACGAGATGGTTCTACTTATGTAAAATGTTTGATGTATATATTTTGCCGAACAAACATAAGAAATTTAAATAGAATAAAAATATATATATTCTTTAAGTATTTTCATGAATGCGTTTAATTAACCTTTGATATGATATCAGGCTTTTTTTAGTCTAGCAAGCATTTTTTGTGTCTGTTCAAAGACAATCGTTCTTAACCTCATGGCTGATTCTTATAAGACCTACATTGTACATTTTATGGCGTAGTAAAAAAAGTCCGTACAAATGAAAAAATAATTTCAAGATATATTTTACATAAAAATTATAATTGTACAATGCATAATTTGTTATTTTCCATAGTTTTGTAATAAATCAGGTGTTTTTAAAGCTTAAGCTGCCAACAGTCTGTTGACCTGTGCCTCATGGGGTCTTTATTCGTTTGTATAAAACTTAAACCTTTATGATTTTGGACAGTCCAGTCGTACGTCCAAGCTGATATACACTATTTTTTAATTATTGTGCTAATTATAATTAAAAGTAAACTAAGTAGAAATATCCACATTCAATAATATAACAGTCACAAAATAAATATATAAATGTCTTTGTAAATACAACATAATTATATTATAGTATTTTGAAACCATTAGAGAAACTAAATGTAGTACAACATATTCAGCAAACGAGTCAAATGTACACAAGTAAGAGCTTTCATACACAAAAGTATATCATATACAAACTTATGCTTGCTATTTTCTTCTTATCAAAATGGTGAATGACGTGTTTTGTTAGTAATCGTGTACACGCTCATTTCACATTGATTCGTGATAAAAGAATCCAAAACTTTTGAGTTTTAGCGCTTAATACGGCTTTTAAATCGAGGATTAGCGTGAATCGTGGTGTTTTGGCATGTATCTGTCATGAGAAAGATATATTTGCCGTAGGTATTCTAATAGATTTTAATAGCTTAGGTGGAACGTGACAATGAGTCATGCTTTTTCGTGCGTGCTGCCGGCGTTAATCGATTTATAAGACGTTATAACGTCAAAAATACGGCGCTGAACGTTTAGTATTTTTGAAAATCGTAGTTTCTTAACAATTCAATAGGTGTGTTTTAAATGATGCTATCGTGATATTTTTTATTTTGGCTAAAGGCTAAAATAAATAAAAATAATAAAAATCCTGGGAGTAATTTTTGCGTAATGCACGCACAACAGCAGACTTTTATGGTTTTACTTATATAAGATAATAGTAAAAAAAAACACGTACAAAGCTGTGGCCACAGTTAGTTTTATAAAAAACAATAGCACATATGTATGCGTTGGTAGCAAATAATTTTCTTATTAAATTTTATCAACCAGAATAGGGCCGCGGGATGGATTACCACGAAACACAGTGCAGGCAGCTCTTATCTCTTAATACCTGATGATAGAAACCTCTGGAGCCTACTCACGTACAGTTAATAACAATATTTATACCCGGAATAAGGCCATAGTATTCTACTGATAGATTAGTATTATGATTTGGAGCAAATTTTTGCGTTCCTTTTTATTATATTCACAAATTGAGATACTTCCTTGGCTATCACGATGAATGTAAGAAACACGTGGTACTTAAATAGTTATATTGTAACACAGGCTTAAGAAAATGTTTTATAATATAGACAATAGAGATAGAAAATTATTATTACTACCATGAAATGAGTTAAAAGGAGTCCTTACAACTTATCAGACAATTTTGACACGATAAAATAAGCACAAAGGTTTACTTGTAGGCTGTCGTGAATGGTATATAATGAGAGATATTGGGTAGGCTTCGGAGGTACAAGGGAATTGTGAATTGAAGGCAAGGGCGGCACGCGACTTGATTCTTGTGACCAAAGTTTCTGTTTATGCGAGACTCGATTCTTTTTTTTATTGTGGCATGACATAATGATGGCACTGTGGTTGATGATAAGCACAATGCAATATGTAAACAACAAGTTTTTTCTAGCAGCTTTACTCGCGTTAATGTATATATTACATATCTCGCGGGGACGTTCGTTTTTTCTGTATCCCTGATTATGCGTAGGAAAATGTTCATAATGACCGGTTGAGTAGTTAGGGCATGAAAGCCTAATAAATAAACAAGTATTCGCGTTTATATCATAATATTAATTAGATTGGCGACCCCTAAGAAGGTTATAATCTATCGACAGGTGTCACTATCGTTATGACCTGTTGTTCCCTGTTTATCAAATATTACAAGTGTTTTCTCACGTAGATTAGTACATTTTTCCAAGAATGCGCTTATCAAAACTACAAGTTACAAATGAAGTCATTTGTTATACAAGTCTCTCCAAGCCTCTTCGTAGCTGGGTATATAGTGGTTGATCTTGAAATGCGACAAATTAAAATAGAGTCATTATGATCTGATAAATGATGTTATAGCATAATTTACCATAAATAAAATACGTGGTCCACGTTTATATATACCTCAATAAGTACATTGAATATAGTTATAAATTCTTACGAAAACTTGACAGACAATTTCCAACCAATTTCATAGGGTTGCTTTTAGGTGTCGGTGTGCGCGCATCATAAATATTCACTCTCATCATTATTCCCAAACGCGCCAAAAGAAGTATGACTTCGCGAATCGAATTATGAAAGTTTATTATCTTTAAAATGTATGCCATCATAAACTTAATTTATAATGCGCGGAAAAAAATAGGATGGTCCAAAAAGGCATTATGTTTATTGTCGCAATAGCGTCCCCTCGCAACATGACTTGATTGATTGAGATGATTCAGCGCGAGCGTACTTACCAACCGAAATACCAATTATGTGCGTACCTAAGCATTAATAATTATGTAATCTTTGATGACAATGCTTTATTTGTGATAAGGGGTATAGAGGTCATGACTTTTTTTTTATTCAGTGCACCTGCACTAAATATGGTCTGGGCTGAAAATGACAACATGCCATTTTTAATAATTATACTTTTTTATTGATTAGTATTATATTTGCTTGTTTTTAATTATATACAGTATTAAAAAAATGGTACGTTTCGAGGAAGCATATCCATGTTTTGACTGTATAGAGTGTGTTATGCTTAGTTTGTGTTTATAATCATAGAATATTAAATGAATATATTTGAATATATAATGTATGTATAAAATTCGTTTCTCGGAAACTGCTCTAACGGTTTAGACGAAATTTTGTATTTAGGTAACGTTTTACCTTCCAAGTTTATGTACAAAGGTCGTTTCTGATAAATACATCTCGTTCCTGAAAAACGTCGAGAGAAGCTCGTTCGCTCAGGTATTTTCTCCTAAAATACGTCAAATTTTCCAGATATCGCATTTTCTCAGCACTAAAGGCACTCTATTCTTCATAAAAAAATTGCCGACACACGAATATCGATGCGTCCTAGCCAGGCACCGTTATATGAATCTGCTTTCAATTGCGACTTCGTACGCGTAATAATAAATCGCTTGTGACAAGCATCATATGTAGCATTGTGTATCAAACATACCGAATATATGACTAGCATTCCGCCCGTAGCTTTGCTCACGTAGAATACAAAATTTCTATAATCTCTTGGTTGTATGTTTAATGGTAAAGAGTAGTTTACGCGAATAAAGCCGTCGACGGTAAATTAGAATTATATAAATGAAACTCCTTTGTGTACCGCGTTAGTAGCGCTAAATCTCGAACAGAACACATAGAATAATTGTGAGTAGAAAAATATTATTTCCAATACAAATTAGCCTCCTTTAAATTTAGGAAAATATTGAAATATATGTGTATTTTTTTAATTGTTTCAGATCAATCAAATCAAATCAAAAATACTATTTTCAGTTTGAGATCCTGAGAAGCTGCTTACTAACAACAAAACTAACATAAAACAATCCACTCATCGAGAAGAAACGGCAAGAAACTCGATCTGGTTTATGTTTTCAACATATAACAACATAGATTATGGTAACATAGGTATAATAGGTTATATTCGTTTTTGGCGGTTGCGTAGAGAAGAGTGTCATTTCCAGACATCACCATCATTCACATATTCTTCTACCCTATAATAATCTCTAGATATTAGAACCAGCAGAGATTTTGATACTAAATTTGAAATAAATCCAAAAAATAGGATTCTTTATACAGGATTTGCTTTCCCCTTAGGAGTTGAATTTCATCCCATCTTAAACAATTATTACAGTATAAAGTCAACACTTTACGAAAATTTCAAATTTCTATTCTAAATCTTTGAACGTGAGCAATGATAAGTGGATCGGTACGTTGCCTTTTCTATGTACGTATATAAAAATGAATGTTGGTATATATTTCTATGAATTCAAAACTCTAACACTGTTTGATCATCAACAATGAGAGACCGTAGACTAATTTGTTGTTTTATAAAAATGTTTTTATTCCGTATATTTTATTATAACATGCCGCCAGGTGGCGTCACAGATGATCGGCATATTTGTATTTAGGTAATAACCATTATCATTACAATAAATAATAACAAAAGCGTTATCATTTAAACCGAAAATTTAGAACAAACAGAAAGTAAAACCGAATTGAAGCACAAGTATAGAATTTTTAATCACATCGAAAACCAAACATTTTATTAACCGTGAATAAAAAAAAACTCGCATAAAAAGTCGTGACAACGCAATCATTTCTACCGCACGCAATATTTCTTTTCGAGCAATAATTCTATAGGCAGCGTTTATTACCTACCCTTAGGTTTGTACGAACATTTTATGTAAAGCTTTATCGTAATAGGTTTAGGTTGTTATTCCTTTGATATCGGTGTCAATGGGGCATAAGCGGTGTTTAATCGGTCAGTTTTCACGTCGGGTTTGATGGGTCGTGCGTGATATTAACACATATCGTTGAAAAGAACAGCGATTAATATATAACTTGTTGGTATTTGCCTCTGAAAGGGATTTTTAGGTGTCTTTTATATCGTGAAAGATATAATCTGTACACATATAAAGAACTGAAGAACAAAAGATAACACCACAATAAAACTAGATGAAATATGTAGTTCCTGAGAGAGAACAAACCCATTTACATCAAAAGGAAGTCCCGCGCACCAGTTAATATAGTAACTAAATAATGATTTTATTTTTATTTTTTTTAAACTTTATAAATTAGCGTTTGGCCACAATCTCATCTGATGTTAAATGATGATGTGGTCTAAGTTGGTAGTCATGCTACACCTAGAGGAAAACCGGGCCTCAAGTGCAGCTGCCGAAACACACCAACAGATGCTTGGTGACAGATTTTCAACTTGAGGGTAATAGATAGCCAGGCAGACTTAGAAAAAGCCCTGCCAGCATGCTATGGCTTCATCACGATGTTTTCCTTCACCGAAAGCACCGACTCAGTTACTAGGATTCGAACCTTAATGTTAAACCATTTCTAAAGGTCCGTAGAAAAATATGAGTCGTATTTCTATTTGTGCTATTTCTTGAAATTAAAATAACGTATTGAAATTATAACGTAATTTTGGATTATTCATGTGATGAACTTTTCTAGGCACATTGAACAGTGAACCATTACGCTCGGGTCAGTAACACTGAATCGAATTTGCTTGTGCCCACTCGATATCATGCGCGCTTGTGTCTATGACGAACTGGATCGTGTGTACTCGGCTCCAATCGCCATAAACAACGTTTACTGTATAACAATTAGTGCATCATTCCAATAATTATATTGTTATTGTTACCTATTATTAATAATATTATGAATCATTTGTATATAATCAGTGTAGTATTTCAAATATATATACTTGTATAATTAAATATTACTATTATTTATTCGTTTATTGATAAATATGTGGGAATTTTAATGTGCTTGTATTTATTTATAAGTTTTGTCTTCTATCGTGTGGTCACACAGACATCCACTTTTTTTTTCTATATTTGTATGTAGTTGAAAAACTGTTGCAGTATATCTATAAGTGCGTTCCGTTAACTATACCATCTCTCCTTATAAGCATAATTGATGTTAAATGATCTTTATGGAATTAAGAACAAAGTTAGCGATTCTTCTAATCATTGTGTCACGCAGATCACTGCAATAACCTCGGCGTAATGTGTTTTGATATTAAAGCTTTTACCGTTTTAATAGCTTTCACAGATGTTGTTTCTTTTTGATTAAATCCTTTACTAGGAGCGGTCGTAATAAATTCATTTTTATCGCATTCCTAACTGGTTTCGCAACAGTTCCTGCGACAAACTGGTTTATTTACAAACGCAGTGTTATGCGAGGTAAGTGTGTCCGTAAGGTGTTACATAACCTAACTAGCTTCCCGCCCGGCTTCGCACGGGCTTACTAAAGAAGAATATTTTCTTCTTATTAATATTAAGCCAATCTTCTTTTTATTAGACCTATTCTTAGATCTATCTTCTTCTTCTTATTATTAGACCTAGTTATTTCTTGTATAGCAACTGAACAACCGAATGTTAATTCTGTGAATTTTTTTCAAGATCTCCATCTCCTTATTGTATTCTATCTCACTCATTCAATAACTTTTTCTCTCTTCTTAATCAAATTTGTTCTCTTTTCCCTACGATTTTTCAAACATTCTCTTTTATTTTACGGAAAAAAAAGAAATAGCCATACAGGTGCAGCCGTTCTAAAGTGATGCATTTAACAAAATTAAATTATAATTTAACATGAATTAAAGTATACTCATCTTTGTTAATAAGGGATAGTTATAAAATGACTAATTACTTTTATAGAATGTTTAGAAGTAAATATTGCTTCTCTTTGATAATACTAATTACAAAAAGAAACTAACTGTTTCACCTGATTTCGATCTTAAAGAATTATAAAAAGGAATTGTGTATTCAAATTCAATTATTAAGCTTTTATAGTTTATCACAATCGACTTGTGGAGAGATAACTATGTTTTCAAACCGAAAGATACTGTTGATAGATTATTTAATAAATTTATTGTGGTACAAAATGAAAGCTTATCGTTTGTTTCAAGCGTAGTCTTTCGTGTCATACACTAGCCTAGTCACGTGATTAATGGCGGACAATCGGCCATCTTGGATTCCTCGTCCAGACACGCAACGACGTTGTTTCCGTTTCCTATTTATTATGTGAGAAATGTCATTCTATTTTTTGCTTCGTTAGAGCTGTACCGGGATTTATGGTGACAAAGAATTGTTTGAACATAATTATTTACTTAAATACAATTATTTTTAAAGGAATGTGTTGTTTTCCATAACGATATTCTTCTCTATAATTGAATTAATAATTATAATTAATAATAATAATTATAATAATAAAAATAATTAATATAAAACCGACAACCACCGAGAGATTGGCTTTTTGTCGTTGGTCTTCGATGATACACTGGATAATCCAACAACGCGACAAATTAAAAAAAGAATCACTGTGACTAGTTTATCACAATGAGTATGATAATCACGACCGACTTGGGTACATACACCGTATCAGCAGATACCACAGTATTGATATTAAGTAGTAAATTTGTTATCATTTGTTCGATATTTAATTGCTGGAGTACCATCACTACATTTATTTATAGTGGTAGTATGTACCGCTATTTTGCGCAATAATCATAGTTGCCAGTTGATTAGATAGTAGGTGTAAATAATTTATATATGCAGTTTATATTAGCTGTTTATTTGTCGCAATATAGGCAATGCTAAATTTTGTATTAAATGTTCGTGTATGAAATTGTAATTTTGACAAAGCTCTGCTCCGATTAGAAGGAAGTGGTAAGGAAAATTCATTGACACAGGAACGCTTATAACTAAGTCCTGAGGAGTATCAACATATTGGTAATGGTTTCGAGACTACAGTAACTTTTTGAATTTGTTGTCCATATGTATAGGTTGCAGTCAATGATGAACTGTGTCCTAACATAGAACGAGATCCGATTATGGTGTTCCACTGACTTAATACTAATAAATACCTGTTCTGCAAGCAAGTATTGAAACTGAAAAAAGTTTAAAACTATTATTCTGAAAGTAGCTTTTATTCCGTAAAAGAATTTTTTGAAACCGTTTTTTAGTTCCAAATATTTCTTCCTATAAATATATTCATAAAAAAATGTAGTTATTTATAATAGTAATGTAGATTACAAAACGTTATTGACAATAAAGTAAAGAAAAATGTGTTTTAAATTACCTGCCTTTCAATATCCTTAGTGCCACAATCTCCAGCTTACAGTCTGCAAATATGCATAGTGCTCCACAGCGCAGCGACGCACACACAGTTCGCTATCGAACGCGCTTTGACAACGGAAATCACGTTTACTCGGTTTGCCGGGTTAACCTTACGATTGTTTGCACGAGTGCCGGTGAGTCAACCTGGAAATTTTATAATAAACTCGCGTTTGATATAATAAACCAACATTGCAATACTGTAATGTATTAACTCAATAAGGGATAGGACAATAACTTTTTCATATGGCGACATAGTGACTACGCTCTCTAATGTTTACATATAAGCATGTGAACTTGAATTATACATTGGATCTAACTAACAGTTAATATATTATAATTACACCTTCGCTTAGATCTAGATTATCTTCTAGTATTTGACCAACTAGCACCCTCAGGTACAATATATCACCAGATACGTATTTCGGTAGCTACGTTTGGGAACCAGTCTCCTTTCTAGCATATCCTTCTATTTTTATTCATATAAATGCTTATTATGTTAGACGGAAATCAAACGCTACTTTACGAACAATGTAAACAATTGCAAAAGCAATTAACGTTTATTAGGTAATGCACATTTTCATTAATTTTATTTTTTCCCTCTTTTTTGATTCACAGACCTCATTCTTAAATATTATATAGATTATGTTACTTCCATAATAAAGAGTTTAGACTGCTAAAGGTGTCAAAGAAGTGGATATAAATATAATGAAACTTGAAATCTTTACCCTCCTTTCTCGTAGTCGAGTAATAATTTTCTAAGTACAGAATATATAGTACTAGCAAATTATTTATTTTTTAAAACTTATTTTTGGTTAGAATTATTTTAATACAATTTTGTTATTCACTATTTTTATATTTTTTTTCAGCAATTAAACTTCCCCGAAATATTAAATGAATGTTTATTATTTATTCCTTCCTTTACTTTATTTGCTTCGAAACAATCATAAATAATATAAATGTACAGATTACACACGTCGAGAGTGATAGAGTCGCATGAAGGCGGCATAATGCATATCTGAATTTCTATGTCGAATTACATTCGGAGTTGAAGTCAAAGGGTAAGAAACTTCATACCTGATGGACGTATTCTGATCAAACAAGTTTTTTTTTTTTATTGTAATTTTAGCCTTAGTACTTTGAGTTATCTGTGGTAACTTTATTATTATTGCTTTACCTCCATGAAAAAGCGTAGTGGTTAATTTGGATAATGCACTATAAAATCTGCTAGTTAGCTAGTATAATTTTCATCAAAATTATTTCAGTCGCTTCAGAGATCAGCATGGACAAACGACCGACATGTATAACATAACTTTTAGTTAACATTAACCTACAATTACATACTAGATTAAATTTATAGGTGAATGCGACTAACTAAAACTATTAATGGATTGAACCAATCGCCTTTTCTGTTACGTTGCATCTTTAATTAAACTTTAAGCCGCCAGATCGCAAAGGAATCTATTGGGAGCCAATTCCCTTCAGCTACTAGTTGAATAAAGGCGGCATTGAATAATACTAGACAGTAACTCCTCCTTGTCAACTTCTTCTGTTTGCTTTAAATTTTGTTAAGGCATTTCACTTGGAGTTTTGCTTCCCTCCTACCTATCTTTCTTAACAGAGCATGTATGTAAGATATGTAGTTATTGAAAGGTAATATTTGTTACCGCTATGGTATTACCAACCGTAGGCTTTCAACAAATTCTTTGATCAAATATCTTGTACACAAAGAAGCGGTATGCTTAAGGCTGCTTATATACTTTAAATGCTTAATAACATATTGGCCATATCAAAAGCCGGTTAAAAGACATGGAAAATACATATCATTCATAAATTATATTTACTATTCCAAAAACTAAAAGTATTAGAGTGGACGGTACATTGCACTTCCGTCTGTAATTGATTCGTGACTGCCACTGTTACTGTTACTGCAAAAGAAAACGATTGTGAACCAATAAAAAATAATAAAAACGTGTCGTTGGTCGATGGTTGAACCCGACGTTGGCAGATGGTTGAACATTTCGTCGGTTGCCATTATATGGATATGTTAAATATAATACATAGATCTATATATATATATATATATATATATATATATATATATATATATATATATATATATATATATATATATATATACGAGTATATATATAGGTATGGGGTGTTCCACGCTAAATCGGACGGTTTTTATATACCCTTAATTTTGTATTATGTTTTGATATTCCTCAAAATAGCCCTCTCCTAGTAAATTTTAAGAATTTTTTTATTACGCTTTCAAAAGATATCACAAAAATACATAACTTGAATACAAAATGGTATTAAGTTTGATTTCCTAAATCGTACGGAAATCTCTATATAAAAACTCGATGAGATAGTAGGGATTTCTTCGAAAATATTGGTAAAATTGACAGATTGAAGTTCAGTTCTTCAGATTCCATTTTATTTTATAGTTTTAGGGTAAAGGTAAGATTCGTTTTAATTTTTTTCGTTAGTATACTTATGCGAAGCTGGGGCGGGAAGATAGTAAGTTTATAAAATTTCACGATGCTTTTGGTATTGCCTTTTAAATTTGAAAAAGGAATAAATAATACCGCGTCTATAACAATTGTTTTTATCCTACATTCACGTATAGGGCTTTCAGATAAAGTCCGCTTTCTAGACTAATTTAAGTTGCTACTCCCATTGGCTCCGGGCCATTCATTTCATTTGGTTTTTTAATTTCTTAATTCAATATTATAAGCGTCCGATTGATTCATATAGTATGGAAAAAATTGAAAGAGTGAATCTTAATAATAAAGTAATAGAAACATTATTATAGTCTTTATTGCTGATATTAAATACATACATTTTTTTACATAAGTTTGACACATCACGTTTCTCGTTTTTATTTGACACGTATACCTCTCCCTGCTCTTTTAAATTTTTCCTAACATTTGGTTTTCTTTGCCAAATTAAACTACCAAATATCTTTAATTATACATTATAAACCATTATGACATTAGAGAAAAAAAAGAAAATTTCGAAAAAGTTAAAAAGAACTGTGTCTATGTCTGTTATGTACTTTTGTGTATGTACTTTACGTCGTACGTTAATTCGTCTAAGTAAGTACTCGTTATTAATGTTTCTTATTTACTTCTCAAATTCTCCAATAATGTGAAATATTGAATTCATACATATATTAATTTATTGATTTAGCACGATTCTTATACATGGAACTTGTTGTGTGCTTAGTTATAATTAAATATTTATTACAAAATGTTCCTAAACTGTTTGTAAATTATTTGCCCTTTTTTGCTCATAATGTGCCTGAAAGTAAGTGAGGAGGGAACACATTCGCCAGGAGACTAGTCTACACCATCCAATTAGAGGTAAGCTATGCTTCCGAGAACTTTTAGGTACGTGTCTAGATAGAAATTTTCATAAGACTGTCTCTGAAGTATTTTGCATTTATTTCGGTTATAGAACAGAAAGAGAATTAAATTTAAATGCAAAATAAATTCATACGATACGAACTTATAAGGTATCTAGACGTTAGAAATATAATGAAACTTATGCAACACCTGAACTGCAAGAACACACCTATGAGTGCTTGGTTGCGCCGTTCTACCGTCATTTTTCATCAGGACATTTTTCTTTACCGAAAGCTCCGATTCATTCGCAAGGATCTGAACCGACGTCAAACGACGCGGTGCCCTAACATGCTAACCACTAAGCTATAACGGCTCTTCAATGAATAAAATAGATACTTATATTATTCACCAATGTCAATGAGAGTGATGGAAGACTTTAAGTTATGTGGAATAACAAATGAAGTATCTATTGACATCTAAAACGCAAATGGACTTCAAGTTTCAAGAGCTGACATTCCGTCCTGAGTAAGTTCGATCCGTTCGGCTTTAACGTTACCAAGCTGTGGTCACGTAGCTCTCGTAATAAGTCACTACGGCGTAGGCTATGTAGTGAGTGGCTACGGCGTAGGCGTCGTTACTGACGTCTACATTTGTTACTGACATACCAGTGTCTAGACATTTCAATTCGGGACGCTGAATGTTTAAAATTGTATTCTATATTCTCCACTGTATTCGTTTTAAAATATAAACTAATTAGTTCGAGATTATAAATGAACAGTCCATTTGTATTCAATTAATTTTAACATGTATTAAATTCCATGTGAGAATTTTCGAATTATTTTATGATATTTATATAAAGTTACGAATTTCATTTTGAGGTTATAATTTAATATTCATTTTTAGTAAATTTATTCATTATCAATTTTTATTATAAAAAGTTATTTTGTTGTAAAAAGTTTTTTCAAAAGTGTAATTAATTGTACCATTGCAAATATAGAATAAATTAACTCGTACATTATGAAAATATATTTAATGAATCGTGATGATAATTATACTAAAATAATAAAATTTAAGAGACAGATTGTTTGGAGCACTAAACTCTGGAACTACCAGTGACATTGGAAAATAGTTTTTACATTTTATAGTCCACTTATTTTGGAAAGTTATAGGTACGCTATTTAATACTATGCTATATTAGGAGACAAGCAAATAGCACATGAAATATAGGTCAGAAAGTACGCTAAGCGAGAGTGAGGGCGTGTCATGTGGGACGGCGCGATACATCGGCGTGTAAAATTATACCCGAGGGCCGGGCGCAGATAGTTAAATATACGCCAATTTGAAACTAGTTATTATAAACATAGTATGTTTTAAAGGGAACATAAAAGTTTATTTTCATATCTTTACTAATATTTTAAATGCGAATGTGGGTTTGTTTGTTAAGCTTTCAAGCTACTCAAGCGATCGCCATATTTTTTTAAATGCACGATGCCAGAGGTACAGTGAAGGACATGGGGTACCTTTTATCTAGAAAATTGTGTGGTTTTATGAAACCGCGATGCAAGTAAAACTATTTTTTTTAATATTTTATAGATTAGCGTTTGACCAGAAGTTCATCTGGTGTTAAATAATGATGTAATCTAAAATGGTCACGCTAAATCTAGAGGAGACTGGCTCTCAAGTGCAGCTACCGGAACACATCAACAGGTACTTGGCGACAGATTTTCAACTTGAGGGTAGTAGCTAGCCAGGCGGGCGTAGAAAACATCTTGCTATGGTTTCATCAAGATGTTTTCATTCACCGAAAGCTCCGACTCAGTTGTTAGGATTTGAATCTACGGTCCTTCAACGTTGTGTCTGAACACGCTATCAACTAAGCCATCATTGCTTTAAATCATTTCATTCAATTCGCTTCATTGAGCTATGGCCACCGTCATATTTGCCTTGGCTGCTCTACTGAGCTCCTTTCACTTTACGCCTACCCCGCGGTCGGCTGCGACATGCGATAGTTGGAGG
The DNA here is from genome assembly GCA_035772565.1 of Antheraea assamensis. Classification (NCBI taxonomy): domain Eukaryota; kingdom Metazoa; phylum Arthropoda; class Insecta; order Lepidoptera; family Saturniidae; genus Antheraea; species Antheraea assamensis. The sequence goes on along the minus strand of JAQQSE010000066.1, from coordinate 224,757 downwards.
AAAAAAATTGTGGCGATGTATCGTTCCCGATAGATACATCAAAACTACATGAATACGAGCGTAGTTGCCATCAGATTATAGTTACTTATGATTAGTATTTTTTTATAAAAGGCACTAGAGTTAATTTTTAACTGATTATTTATTTAAGGGCGAAAATATAACACAGATAGTTGTTAGCAGTGATGCAACAAATGGATTCGTGTTACTGATAACCGTAAACTGTTGTTATTCTACCCGCAAATGAAAATCGAACTAGAGCACCACGACACTCATGCCTATATGTATATATGTTAATGAATTGCTCGTTTCGTTTTGTAGCCTGGAACTCGAGTGCACACAGCGCTTATCTGTAATCAATTGAATCAATCGAATTAAGCAGAGTGGCGTAAGCAGGCGAGCTCAACACTTACTTGAGTAATTCCAATTTAAGTAATTACATGCTTGTATAAAGTTTTATAAAATAAATACAAATTACTAGTATAGTAAGTTAAGTTGGATCAAATACTGGCAGGTACCGTAATACTTACTGGCAGTTGCGTTAAGTTGACCCCTCGGCTGTTATGTTTTTAATTTCACGACATCGTTTAGTTTCATGTTTTAGTAAAAGAAAAGTTCGTATAAATGAAAAAATAATTTAAACATACATTTTGCATAAAAATTACAATTTTATAATACATCATTTGTTATTTTTCAAAGTTTTGTAATAAAATGGGTATTTTTTTAAATTTATGCTGTCAACAACGTGTTTACCTACTCCTCATGAGGTCTATATTAATTTGTATGGAACTTAAACCTTTATGGTTTTGGACAGTCCAGGGGTTAAGGAAATTTAGAGCACGAATGAATAAAATGATATGTTTTTATTCGTTAGCTGTTGTTGTATTCTGTTCACTTTGGGCTGTGCATGTGTAATTGGACTTCCGTTGTATCAGTGTGCATTTAATATTTAATTTTTTATGAAAAATAAGCCCGCGCCGTCGAATGCATTGCTGCCCAAAACATAACAAAGATTCCGCAATTTCGTCGAAACACACTTCTGCATAGCATTCCCGTAGTTTTTGCAGCACTCAATTGTATCGATATTCTCCACACAAAGAATTGTAGGTTCATCTGAAATCAATAGTTTGTTCTAGTCCTCCACATTCCATAAAGCAGAGTTACGAGCAAATTGAAGTCGAGCAACATAGTCACGGAGTATTTTAAGATACCAGGCCGGTCGGTAACTGCTGATATTGGCAACTAAAATCCTCCTCTTGGTCGTCCACAAGCTAACTTCTACTTCTCTTACTTCTTTAAGCCCCTTATTAAGGTCCACACTTAACGCCTTACGGAACGCTTTAATCAATTAATAATTCGTAGGTGGTAGCGCTACGCTGAAGCTATTACTGGTTTCAACATAAATGGGTCGGCTCGCCCGGGGTAGTACCACGCTCTCACAGAAAACCGACGTGAAGTAACAGTGGTTGCACTGTTGCTTTTCGTTCGGTCAGTGAGAGCGCCGGAGGCCCACATATTTAAAAGGCCGGCAACGCACTTGCGACTCCCCTGGTGTTACTAGTGTCTATGGACGGCGGTGCTCACTTACCATCAGGAGACCCACCTGTTCGTTTGCCTCCTATAATAAAAAAATAAATTGAATTAAAATACCCTTAGAATTATTAACAACTAATTTCTACTAAAGTGAAACTGTATTTATACCAAAAAAATACAATCTATCAAAATGTGTATTTATCTAACCGTTTTCCTCGAATACATTTGACAGCCGACGTAATGAATAGCCTACTTCAATTTATATCGCGGAAGTGGAGTACTTCAGACATATAAAGTATCTCTTACGAATCGAATCAATCAACTACAATAAAGTGATACACGCAGATGGGGCCCCATTATAACGCCCTGGTTCTTCGGAAGTATTACCTTGCTGATGTCAATATTTGTCGTATATTTTCTTATCAATTATTGAAACGGTATCTGGTAGTTTAAGCGGAAACGTATGTACTATATTTAACTATACATTGTTAGTAACAATTATTTTATGATAGATATTTTCTAGGTTTTTATAACGGAAAATCTACTTGACGTATATAATTGTAGCTTTTACATTTAATTTAATTATATATTTTAAATTAAATATTCTAGCTACTTTATCTGCGTCATAAATAAATTAATCTTAACTAATATGATAAATGCGAATATGAGTTTGTGTGTTTGTTACGTTTTCATTGATCGTTTAGAATTATCAAAATTATCGATCGTTATGCCATTGTACTTTCACAATGCCAGGAGTATAGAAAATAGCATAGAGTAACAACTCTCATTCCGAAAAATAGTTCTGTTATCTAGGGATGTAAAACATAAATAGACGGGAGTGAAGCCACGAATAAAAGTTAGTGAAGTAATAAAATGAAATAGATTATAATAATTTATTAAGCCATTTCACGCTTATATTTATAATATTACAAGGATGAACATAACACTCACTACGCCTCATTCTCATTCACTTTCCTCATAACACTTCATCACTCATAGTTTCAAATAATTTTATTAAAGATATATAGTTAAGTAGCTCATGTGCATCTTCAGTTCAGATTCGAAGTTTATTCAGGTTGCCTCTATGCACAATTTTGTTGCGATCGGTTCCGAGGCTTAATCTTGAAAATGTAACAAATAGTGAGAAAGAGCTATTAACATTTACATTATTATAAGTGTGAAATTTGCAAACTTTAAATCAAAACCTGATTAAAAACAGATCAAAAAAGGGATTGAAATATTTGAAGCTTTACTGCGTATACAGCGATAGTCAAGGAACTGCAAATTTTAAGGCATTATTAATCGTTGTTTTATCTTTGTAATTGTTTTGTAATTGTAATTGTAATTGTAATCAATGTTATGTTAAGGTAAACCAACCAAATTCAAGTAACTTCGACGCTTTAGGTAGTTTAGCGTTGAATCGACTGGCATTAAATGGAGTTTACATTGTATATAAAAAGGCAACGTTAACATTGTGTTGCGGACAGCAAACCATGTGCAGATCATTTAGTGTAATTTCATAGTAGTAAGAATTGTCCGAAATTATAATCTGTTAGGGATAACGTTTTATGTGAAAGTGTGTTGACTCCATCTTGAGTGGGCAAGAACGTGTTAGCGATAAGTTTTGTAAAAGAATGTAAAAGTCGCTAGAAACGAATGTTAGAAAAATATTTTGCTCCTCAGAGGATGTAGCAGAAATATAGCACGGCATCTATACGGAGAAATTAAGAACCATGTGAATATATATGGGCCGCTTGTTTAGAAAAAAAATGAATACTGAAAAATGATTTTTTTTTTCAGGTCTCAGGTGTCACCATAGCATGTGTGCGTACATACATGCGAAGCGTGCGCATTGACGGATCGCAAAGACGAAACGCGTTGATAAGAAGCGCGAATGTACTCTTAAATCAGTCACACAATAGAGTTCAATCATGACCGTCACTTAAGAGAAGTGAAGCGATGGACACAGCGTCGAAGGACGTAGGTTTGAATCCAAGCAACTGAGTCGGAGCTTTCGGTGAAAGAAAACATCGTGATGAAACCATAGCATGGTGGTAGGGCTTTTTCTGAGTCCGTCTGGATAGCTACCGCCCTCAAGTTGAAAATCTGTCACCAAGCGCCTGTTGGTGTATTCCGGCCGCTGCACTTGAGAGCCAGTCTCCCTCTAGGTTAAGTGTAATATCAGATGAGATTGTGGGTCAAAACGTTTACCTATAAAGTTAAAAAAAGAGAGGTTGACTGCAATATATCCAGATATAAAATACGCAGTGACAAGTCACAAGGAACGAGCTACAAATCTACGACCAACGAGTCATCGAGCCACAAGCAATAAATTATATTATTAAAACTGTATTGTACAACTACTTCAAATATGTTCGCAGTACTTTGCTTATCCTGTATATGTTTATAATTCGTTTTGTTTTAGTTACAAGTATGTTCTTTGACCAGATTTTACTATACATTTTGTATACATTATTATATTAGATAATATATAAAATAAGCTCTAAGAGGTTGAAAGTAACTTAAATCAACACCAGAATAGACATTCACAATTTTGTAGTTCACGCGAATGGAACTACGAGCACAGTGTGTTTTATGTATGACAAACAGTGTAAATTTGTCGAAAGTATTACATTCAGAAATAAACATAAATATGTCAAATGTGATGTAATATTATAATACGCTGAAACCCCCATTGCTTTATCATGCAGCTGACTCGAACAATGACACGCTCCATTTGACTCGTTCGTTTGTTTATGTTTCGATAAGAGCCGTATAAAATCAAAAGCAGCAAAGCAGAACTGTTCTATATTTTAACAATGACATATTTTTATCATCATCACAGGGTGAATTTAAGCCAAACAATGCGAAAGTTCCATTTTGGCACAAATTTATTACATTTTTACCACGTCGTTTGATTCATTCTATTGATATTTTCGATTAATTCGTTATTCAGTTCATTTTTTAATTTTCACAGAAACTAGCTTTTGTACCCAATGTAACTAATTTGATATATCTCTCCAGAATTGCTCGTATTGCTAATTATAATAGACTATTAAAATTTTTGCATTTATTATTATTAGTTTCACTTAATACCCAAAAATGCAAGTGATTAGTACTTGCAAATGGCTTGATGTGTCTATTCTAATTATTAATTATTGTATATTATAGCTGTTAGTCTTCCAAGTAAATAAATATCAGTTGAGTAAATAAGGCGTAAAAACGTAAGAAACTTCTTTTAGCATTTGTAATATTAATATTTTGTATATGATATATAATATAAATGATTTATAATCATATGGAAACATAAATTGTTAAAATTTGTTGTTAATATAAAAACGGAACTAGAACTTAAAGAGTCTTATACTAAATTATCATTTCCGTAATCCATTGAGCGTTTTCTGGATTATTATATATAAGGTTATTGCGAAACGTGATACGTCCAAAAGACTCGTAATTGGTGGTTCTATAATATACATACATAAAATATAAGTATATGTTCTAGTTTTTTACGAAAACACAAGAGCATATAATAACTCTGTAACAATCTTCGTATTTGCCCCTTCGATTTTTTTGGGTTGATGGAGAAGGAGGCTGTTGCTATCAGATCGTTTGATAATTTTGTAAAATATGTAATCATTAATCTCGAGGCATTTGAAGTCCGGTGGAACTGTAGAGGCCTTGCCAGGCTAGCAGTGTAGGTTAGTTCGAAAAAAAAGAGGCATTTGAAATTTTAAACTATCACGGCTCATGACGAATTATGACCGAGGTATATTTGTGACTTTTTTATATAATGTTCATGCACTACGTGAAAAGGAAGGGAATTGACTCATATCGAATTGCTACTACCTCTGTCTCCCATTATATTGCTAACTCCAAATACATTTATGCGAAGAGAACAAATTACCAATGAATATAAGTACATAAAAACGGTCGAGTGAAAATTTTGGTGGAACAAAATACCGCGAACCATTATATTGAAGATTGCATGACTTACAGTAACTTTATTTCTATACAGCTATTTCATACATTACTTTAAATATATCCACCTTCAAGGTACAAATATAACATACCTCTATGTTTTAAAGTTTATCGTGAAAAACAATTTTATTTTCCTAGCAACAATAAATCTTTATGTTTCAGTTAAATTAAATTGTACATTAAGTTGAGTGTTTAAAATATATTGCATTTACCTATCTGCGGCAAAGGCAATTAAATAAAACAAGGTGCTGACCGATTTATAGTCCCCTGGAGTATCGTTGTCACGGACTCTAACCCTCCCCTCGTTTTATGCGCTGTACAATTTTATTTTGATGTCTCTTTCGTTCGCTTTAGTACGGTATCTTTGGATATGTAAATTTAAATTAATAAGCTGTATGTAAGATATGGTAAGGTTTTCGCTTAATATTGTGAAGTATCAGAATTTTTTACAATTCACCTAATTTTAAGTAATCAGTGCATCCTTTATCTATGTACAATCGACCTCAATCGAGTCTAGTCCTAATAGATTAATAGTTCAGGAGTCTAAATCAGAGTGATTCATGTCTTCAGGCACACTCTTAGTACTCTTGCATCTAGTTGCAGTATTGCTTGATTCGAGCTTAAAATATATTAATATGACCTTTATTATATAAAAAACATGTTATATTAGTAACTATCTTTAGCACGTAGCTTTGCTCGCTTTAATGTAGATTTATGGAATAGTTTTTTTATCAGGGTGAACTATACATACCCTATGTTCTTTTCTATAACTTTGATGTGGTGTATGCAAATTGTCATGATGATCAGTTAAGTAGTTAAGGCATGACACAAACAAACAAACAGTCATATTCTCTTTTATAATTACTAAGGTACTTGGACACAATAACGCTGATATGTAGGTACATTTGAAAGTGACAAACACCATAACTGTTTGACCGATCACCAATAAAGTAGGTACACACCGAAATGATATTTTATAGAGAAGGCTTTTATGCTATTCATGTAACTATGACTCGCTACAAGTTGGTGGTAGGGAATATTTTGTGATTGCTAGTCGATTATGAGTTTATATTTAAATTAAAATGTCGAACTCTTAATCAGAATAATTAATTTTTATCATGGAAATTATCTTGAAACATTTGATAATAATCACAGCCAGGACTGATTCCTAAGTGTAGATTTAATGATAAATTATTCCTATATGTTTTTTCTAAAAAAAAAATATTATTTGTCTACACTGTACTATGGAAACAGGAGAATTATACTCAGAGCAAGTTTCAAATTTTTATTCTAAAAGTTACACAATAACGTGAGACATATCTTAGTGTAAAAGTAAGTTTCCACGTAGCTAAACAAGTCTGTTCAAGTTAGTAAGTTTGTTTTTAACAAATTCCCCTTAATATTTGTAACTACTTTCACGGCACGTTGCAGTCTTTGCATTTTTGCTCCCGGTGTTCCTTTGTGACTATAAATTCATTGTGATCTACTAAAAGTGTCGACTTGTCCGTTGATTTTATTTTTTCCGATTTATTTTCTTTTATTATGTTATCATCTTTTTACCTATCTCTTACCTACGTAGGGTTAGTATAACAAGTTCTTCTTCTTCAAATTCTTCTATCAGCTCTCAGCTTCGTATTTTAAAATTATTTAATTTTTCCAATTTTTACCTGACAAATCTGGTTTTTTATTCTAAACTATTACTCTTATTATCAATTGTGAAATGATTACAAAGTGTTTTGTTGTGAATTCATTGTTCCAGCACGATGGTGGTCTTCAAATTAACGTAAAAACCTTCCAGGGAGATTTCCCTTGTTATTGTTCTCATCCACTTCACTTGTGCCCAATAATTAATTTAAATTTTACAATATCTCACGAATATTACACAATTAGTAAATATCCGCATTGTTCAATATCTTAACAATATATTTCATGTTCAGGGAGAAAAAGCAAAAGCCACCACACCGCTTGCCCCACTTTTCTGTGACAGGAAAATATATTGGTGAACAGGTAGTGCTTATAAAAATCGTAGATCCTTAAAAGTTACTAACCTTATATTCACTGTAGCTATGTTGATAATCTTTATTTTAGAGAAGCATCAAGTTTCTAAGAAATGGAACAAAAAACTGTTGCCGAAATCAAAATCGACTTCTATCATTTTATCTATATAAATATAAGTTCCATGCCATGCTAACCTATTCTGACGTCATACATAGTTAAATAGGTAAATAACGATAAACGGCCGCAATAGATATTTTATTTATTCTTAATTATTTAAAGTGATTACAAACAATGACTATAGAAGATGTGGAGCACAAAATGAAGATCATCCGAATGAACGACAAACGTTTATTATTATATTTTATACAGTTTATTGTCTATGAATCTAAAGAAACTATATAAATAAGTACACAGGAATTCACGTTAGATAAAGTCTGGAGTGTAGTTTAGTTTGTAACGAAAGCCTCTACTGGGCAAGTTTCTGTCGGCGCGCAGGTGGTCCTTGCAGACGTAGGCGTTAATTTGCTACAAAACTTGCCTGAACTTTGAACTGTTTGCTTCATCTTTTTGTTGAATCTTGAGAAATTATAGTGTATAATTGTTATCAGTTCGAATCTGTTAAAGTTAGTTCAAACCTGTATTAAACGTATTGTTTAACTATGTTTATTCCTATAATATAAATCTAAATACGCAGATAAATGTGAAGTGTCTGATGTTTGTCTCATTTCTGAAATGGCAGAAACGATATTGACGTGATTTTTATCGTTGGATAGAACCGTTGTCAGAGTAATTATCTGGATGATATATCATTACAGTATATTTTAAAAAATTAATTTATCAAAAGGATATATAAAATTTGTAAAACTGTTGCAGGTGTTTAATCGATAAAAAATTAAAAATCAGCTGATAATTAATTCTGACAGATGATATAGTTTCCACGAAAAAATAAAAAAACCCTATTCACGATATTGAATTTATTTATTTATTTTATAAGGCACACATTACAGATAATAAGTATACATGTTTACAGTTATTATTAAAAGTGTTTTTTTTTTTTTAGTCTGCTATATTATCCAAATGTATATGCATGCACATCTATGCTAAATAAAATACAATCATACAAACATATACAAGTATCCTATTTTAAATTATACCATATTAGAATGATAATTTGTATTTATAGACTACGCTTCGAAATTGACTCGGACTTAGGTGAAAGATGTCTATGTCAATATCGGTACTGCAAGTGACACAATGTCTGATATTATTATATGAGCGGCACATGTTAGCAATCGGATTGTTAAAAGAAATGTTATTTTTATAGAAAGAAATATGAAATAGACTTTTACTGCGGCCACGAATATTAGTATTAAAATTAAACATGTATAGTAATTGGGGGCAGGCTATAATATTATTAACTATTTTATATAGATATATTAATTCGCTTGCTTTCCTTCTACTAGACAAATATGAGATTTGAAAATATTCGGCACGTCGAAGGTGATTAGGAAATTTTCTTTTCATCCCGTGTTTAAGACAAAGCGTCTTTAAACAGTGTTTCTGTATTCGCTCAATAGTTTCTGTATGAACCAAGTAATATGGGGACCAAACTCCAGAGGCGTATTCGAGGCCTATGCCTTACTAGAGTTTTATAAAGGTAGAACATAGACATGGGCCTCTTAAATCATTTGGTTAAACGAAATAGAAAGCCAAGGAGCTGGTTACTTTTATTAGCAATTTACTCCTAGTGTGGACGGAAGGATAATTTACTATCAAATATAATACCAAGATCCCTGGCAACATCCTTACGTTCAATAGAGTGGTTATTAATCTTATAATTATATATCTTATAATTACGGAGTATACTCGTAAATTAGTCTACTCATACCCTTAAAATGGGTTTCGTGGTTTAGGTGTGTTAAAAAAATCGTGAGATGCACTGTTTTTATATTTATGACAGTTGTTCATAATTACAGTTTTTATTTACAACTAGCTGTTGCCCCTGACCTCATTCTTACGATAACGATTCTGTTCTTTAATAGGTACTATGTGTTTTATTAGAATTAATTGTGTTCGGTCTCATTTTCTTTTACTATTTTTTTCCCTTATTCCTAAATATTTGCCCATGGGGAAATATCCGGTTAGCCTAAATAATATTGTCTAAAGTGGTCTATCTAACTAAAAAAAGTTTAATCAGAATCGTCTATGTTATTTCGGAGATCAGCTTGAAGATATAACTTATACTGAAAATTTATTTAAACACATAAAAATTTAGATTTTTGAATGGTCTCATAAGGTATAGTAATTATTACTTCCTTTGCTAATCAAACACTACATTCTAGTGCATCGCCGTGTTATGGTAGTTGGACTACAGACCTTCTTAGAATATTATTTTCTACGGCCGCATACCCACACTATGTTAGGAGTGAATTCAATAAGATAGCCACACAAAAAAATTAAATGAACATTAACCGGAAAATGTATTTAATACTTAATTATGATCTATAATACCTTCACAATAAATTAATAACGAAGAAAACAGAGATTTCATTTAAATGTTCAAAGCAATCATAACGACATTGTCGTCGATTTGCGCATGATATCATCGAGTTATTAGCATTAAGGGTCTCTCATATTGTAGCCGTATTTTTTTTTCTAAGTTATTCGTTATAAGAAATCCGAGTTTTAAATTTATTAACATAAGACTTTATACATACATAAAAATGTTTCAAAATCAAGAATACTTTATTCCATTTAGGCCCTAAGAAGGCGCTTATGAATGTCAAAATTGCCACAGGTTCCGAAGACAATCCAGTCATCGAGAAACACCGGCAAGAAACTCGATTGAATTCATATTTTTGACATGTATAGATGTATATTTAAAATACATTACATATTACAATCGTTTTAGTGTATGCACAGACAGAAGTAAATTCTAGACATCACCGTTATAATAGCCCTTTGAGACCTAAACCCGCTTGACATGGCGCTTAATCTTACAGTCCGGCAAATCGGTAATATGCTTTGGGACTTTGTTATAAAACCTAACAATATTTATTACCTAAAACACTAATACTGGTTTCACTGAGCCGGAAACGTGGGATGACCAGTATGACTGATATATTTTAACTAATCAATTTTCATCAGGATTTTAAAAATTAGAGTGAAGACGGGAAGAGTTTTGTCTAAATCAAATTTTATAACTACTGTTATTGATATTTTACTACACGATACACAGGCTTGTATCGTTGTATTTCAAGAAAAGGCTACTGTGGATGAATATTCGTTAGCAAATCTCTCGCTACGTTGAGTACCTGACTATCGTAAGCCACATCGTTATTCGATAAGGCAAGATTGTAGTCTAACGCTAAAATTGATTAAAGAACAAAACAGAACGATAAGCCTCATAACAATGGAACCATAATGCATTGTTATATGCAAATATTTTCCCATATATGTAGTTTGTTCCAGTAATAGCATCATAAAAGTGGGCCATATAGTTTCTGAAAAAATCATTCAATCAATAAATTTTGAAAGTAAAAATTTGTTAAAAATCAAAGTTCTAATGGTGGTGATGGTACTTAGTAGATTATCCGAAAATTGGTAAAGAAACCTTGAGTATCTAATACTCTCAAGCTGAAAATCGATCTCCAAGGATGTATAGGGATTACGAGCCGGTCCTTTTCTAGATTTAACGAGTTACCATCTTAGGTCGCATTGCCATTTGTTGTCAAATAGGATTCTAAATGCTAATACTTGTAACGTATAATACATCATCCCGGTTACAAGAGAATAGACCTAGAAGGAAACAGCTAAATAAGGGAAACTAAGCGAAAATTTACACAAAATATATGTGCATTGGCCCTATACACTCACTGAAGATGTGAAAGATCTTAAGTCGATAAAAATATAAAGCCTTAAAGCACTTTGCTTTGATTCATATAAAGTTTGCTCATTTAAACAGGATTATGGCGAGAAACGAGTTGAAGAAGATTTGACATCACAGATTACATTTTTCGTTGGCACTTAAATGTCTCAGATATTAATTAAGATTATCATTTCTATATCATTTTCCCCGACTTTTATTCTTCATTGACTTCAAAAGGCGGAAGATTCTTTGTTTTTCTAGTACATTTCTATCTGTAATATTTGTTTCAGAAATTATGCGGTATTTTAATATAAAACTGTATGAATACTCATTAATTTAAAATAAACTATAGATAAGTCATCGATGCGTGGGGAAAAAAAAAGTATATACATTAACACATTACCATCTCGACTATTTTATATGCAATAAAGTTATAAAAATAACACGCTTAATATCTTATCCAATTTCTTCAAAAATCAAGACAGTCTTCCAAAGATTTTCACCTTCAATTTTGTGAGATATATAAGCACAGCACAGAGAGTACTATAATAGTTATATTCTGAATTTCGAAGCGAAAATAAAGAACAAGTTAAAGAAATTTACTACACCATTATAAGGTGTAAATACGACCACGTTACTGTATGATAGTGAATCTGTTTAGTGTCTGTGACTAAGAGCACAAATAGTCTTAGTAACAATACTTTTACTGGAGTCTTCTGTATACTTACTCGTATATGAAGGTTTTTATATACTAAATGGTTAAGGTACCATTCTAATCTACAATTTATATGTATAAACATTGTGTATATTGTTGATCTGTACAGAAGTCAGTGTTTTATCAAAGTTTATAAATAAATGTTAGTACATAACACTGATAACTTCCAGCACCACACATTTTACTATACGAGTATATACATTTATAGATATATATATAAGCTATTTCATTGTAACTCGCTATTGGATTTGACAGTTTTGATTGTAGATTACGGGGTGGTGAAGTGTCTGTACTCAATTACTTTTTGTGTCTTATATTTTGGTATCAGTCAGTCTTCATACAAACATCGTATGACTTGCAGACCGGCATCACAGCGATACCTATAAGCTGTAGAATGATCGATAGTCAATTTGTTTTTGGATTTCACTGTACTTATAATAGTACTACTATTATGGTGTGCTTCAATAAAATAGAATAGTTTCATATACATATATTCAACAAGTAACCCAAATATATTATATGATATGCTACTAAATTCGCGTGATATACGTTAAAATAATACGGGCTTGTAACCAAAAATGAAGACATGATATAACACTCGACCGAAAACTCAGATAAATCAAATGTAAAACTATCCACACATTTAAACGAATCCATGTAAGTATAATGTTTATTTAGTAAGTCTATATAAACTATTTGGCAGTGACGTGAGTGATTTTTCATGTAGCTCACTGATGGTTCAAATTAAAATTGATGCGAAACGGGAACACGGGTCCGATATACACTATATCGAATGTAGGATAAAAGGTAGTGATTGAGCTGGGTGGAATATTTTATTTATTCGCCAAATTGTTTATGTACATTTTAATGTATATTTTACATACTTTCATATAGTAATAGCTTCTGCGAGCGGCGTCGCTCGCGTTAATGTAAATTTGAGCCATCCTTCAGGAATAGTAAAATTTTTTGGATGCTTTATATCGTTTACTCTACCCATATCAATGTGTATGCCAAATTTTCTACCAATCGCTTGAGTAGTTAATACGTGTAAACGTAATAAACAAACAAACTCACTTTCGCATTTATAAAATTAGTAAGAAGTAAGAATATATAATAAAAATAAGTCTTACCGTTGAATTTGATTGAGGTCGGGCAATAAAATGCCGTTGTTAAATGGTACTTTTTATGCACTATGTTGAAACTACAAACTAACATTTTCCCGCGACTTTGTATGTTTTTTGATATATCCATGATGAATATATGACTAAGACTTTGTCGAGGTTCCTGATTATTTCTATGCCAAATGTATTGCGACCGACTCACAGTTTGTTGGAAAAGTAGAAAACAAACCAATATATATTTCTTTGTTATAATATTATATGTAGATAGCACAGATAAAACAATTTAATGTATTTAACATAATCATTCATTAAATGATAACAAATCACAAAAGATTTGATATAAGACCAAAAAGTTTTAATGGAGTTATTTCGCTAATCTACGCTAATATTTGTTACGTGAAATTATTGAACAGCGAAAATAATTCAATAATAGCTCTACTTGATTTGCGAAATCATGGTGGCTCTACTATTGACCTCTTGCTTACGATTCAATATGGCTGACACTAGAAGCTCTTAGAAAATAATAATTATTCAATTATTTTTTTTGAAAATGTTAGGAAATATGAAATAATTTTAAAAAGTTTTGTATTTATTATATTTTTATTTTTACTAAAATCATTTATGCACAATTTATTTAATTCTGTTCAGTTTATAAGTAAATAAAATAAATTACAATTTTATAATTTAATTATAAAATAATAAATATTTATGTACAGTTAATTAAAAGTTATATTGTTGAATGAATCAACTGCTTTTGTAGCATCTTTATATTAACAATTGGGCGAGGCCAAGCTGAAGAAATAAAAGATATCGACCCTTTTATTGGCAAGCAATAATTAGTGAAGTATTTTCTCTTTTCTATGAGATATAAGATATATTTTATCATGTAAAAAATTACTTTACAATATTTTAGTTAATTATAATATTTATATAAACAAACATAATTCTTTACCAATTTATTATCAAGTCGTTGATTATATGAAGTAATCGTTTTTCGCTTCTAATATTAAGGATAGGATAACGTTCAAAATAATATGAAATAATGTTCTCTAGACTGTTTTATTTTCGACTGTTAGTGGACTGCTAGTCCATGACCAGACCGATAGTGAATTGTCATATTATATAGTATTTACAATCGTCGTGTTGTTTTTTGGGCTAATATGTTCATAACACTTCCTTTAGTATAAGCCAGCGTGGGGCGCCGGGACCACATATATAAAATAGATGATGCCTGACACAGTTCTTCTCTGATTTAGATTACAATATAAACAATTTCAAATACTAGTGTTATTAAAAATAATAAAGTAAATTCCTTTTTGACTAAATTCAATAAATTTATACTCAAAATACAAATTTTGAACGATCTCATGTGAGTTTAGGGGAGGGGGGAGGAGTTCGATACAAACCACATGACATCTCACCAGTGGGGGAGAGCGGTCAAAAAATGCTCAAAAACGCCTCACGTAAATAATGGACGCCCCCTTACCTATAATGCTATTATTGGTATGGATACGTCATATAACCATGTTATAGATTATGATTTATAAATATTATTTTCACTAGTATATACAAGAAAAAGGTGATCATACACTTTTTCAAATGATTTTTTATCTATTAATTTATAATTCGTATATTATGTATATTTCATGTGTAAAAAATCTCTTGAATCGCTTTCAATTTAGATTGTATACATTCACATATATATTCATTTCTCAGTGTCTCATAACATTTTTGTCAAATCGATATAAATAATGCAGTTTGAACTTTATTTTTAATACATTGTGTATCATTTTTGTCTTTCTTGTTGTCTTCTACATATAAAGAATTTCTAGTATAATTATTATATCCTGTTCTGTATCCTGAAGGGTAAGCTATATTTGTTGTTATTAAAGGGCCCTGCTGCAAAATTGACCATTGGTTAACTATAGTAATTTAAAGATGGCACACCAGGCATCCGAAGAACTCAAAATAATCTATAATTTGGTGGCCCTCGGTACAAGAGCAAGAAAGTGATTGCATGTTTCTGTTTTTTATTTTTTGCTATTCTTTTCTTTTGTTGTATGAATGAGGGTAGTATGCTCTTTTTGAACAAACCCTCGAACAAAAAAATATTGGTTGTCTGTAAAGTCGGTTTATCGACGATAATTTTACGTGATAACGTCATAAGAAAATCTTAATGAAAAATTTCAGACTTTTATGAATTTAATTCAGTCATTATCACTGACTTAGCGATGGAGTGAAAGAGAGATAGATGTTCCACAAGCCGATCGCGCCTCTATATCGCTTGTTCTACGCTCTCGCTCAGGCGGAACGTGACAATGAGTCATGCGTTTTCGTGCGTGCAGTCAGCGTTCATAGATTTATAAGACGTTATCACGTCAAAAGTCAAAACAAAAAGATTTGTAGTTTCCTTGTATTCAATATACAATTAAATTTCGTAAATTTGTGTTAGATTATACAGCTTGTTTTTTAAATATAATAACTACATATCAATTTAAAAAAATGTACTTAAAACAATGTAAATAATTATTTATTGGTCAAACGATCCTACCTGTAATTATTCTTCACTATAAAGAAAAATAATAAATAATTTACTTTTTTAATGATTTTAAAATAACTCTCAATTTTTTTTTACGTCTATAGTTTGGGCATTGTCTATTCTGTATAAGTACATAAAAACGATTGTTTCTTTGTTCGTCTTGGTATGTGTTCCTCTACCATTCAACCGACGGTGATGATTCTTTACATAGTTCTGAATCGCACCCGTGAATATTTGCGAATTAGTAAAAGCGTTGCACAAAAGGTGGTCCGCGAACGCTTCATTTTGTAGACACCGAGAACGAAGTAAATACAATCGCTTTACTAGAAACTTGTCATACATGATCACATAATATAGCCGACGTTATCGTATGGACCTTCGTGCTGCGAGTCGGTTGTTAGAATCGAATCAGATCGTGCGTTGTCCAGTGTCTTTACGGCGGGTTTCCATGCCTGTGTCGGTGTGAATAATTCTTTGCCTCGCTAAAATAAAATAAAGATAATAATTAATCGGATGAATGTTCTAAATGAGCTCCTTTGTTAAATATGCAATATAATCAATTGAAACACTTCAATACTTTTCCCCTTTTGTATTATTTACTGAAAGAAAGACAATTTTTAAAACCATTAAAAATAAGAATATTCGAAATTTTATGATTGGTAAAAGTGCCAAAAACTACGAGAAAATTGTAAAAATTGATATTTTACAGAAGTTATAACAAATTCACAATTTTAATGTAAAAAAACATGCTGATGTTGCCATTAAAAACACTCCACGTTATAAAGACCGTGCTAATCTCATGATTAAGATATGAAAAGATTTATTCTATTATATTTATGCGAAAATAATAATATGATTTAAGTATATCTTAAAATGAATGTAAATTTTTCTTATATTTTTTGTATAGTGATTACTACAAATACACATGATGAAACATTAGTGGAGACAGGCGAACTGATAACGGTATGATACAGACGCTATGAAACTAAAAATGGTTGGTTCTTATATAAAAGCAAACGATAAATTAATATAACGTACATAACCATGGTAAAAGGCCCAGCCGACTCCTACTGGGAAAAGGACTAGTGTTGATAGTCCCACGGCCCACCCTAAAAGATCAGCGAACAGCGGAAATACGTAGTCTTCATATGAAGGCGGTGTCCAGTCAGAGAAAATAAACGCTAGAATACCCTGCGACAAAAAATCATAAGTTAGTTCTTTATCTAGAAGAGTAAGGCAGAACATCTAGTATTAGGAAATTACTGAAACTAGTTGCTTAATCCGTGGTCATTGATCAATTTTCTAATATCAATGTTATTGTTTCTGGAAAGTAAATTGAAACGCATTAGGTGTTAGTGAATACTACCTAATATATTCACGATAGATATGATATATAAACACACTAATATGTTTAAGTGAATTTGTACAGGATATAATAGATATAATTACAAATAAACTTCAGAGCTGAACGCATATTCTAAAGTCGAGTACCTCAGAATTTACATTTGGTGCAAATGTTGGTACAAACCTACACACTGTTCTTCCCATTGTTAGAATAATTGGAGACATTCACTAATAGACAATGAAGTAGTAGTAAGCTATATAAATAATAATACAGCACAGTGAAGGGTTACATATTACGCATCCGTGTCAAAAATTATTTGATGACGGCTTGCCTTGCTGCATTAACTGGAGTATTAAATCGTATAAGTAGATCTAAATTGAATTCTTTACTAACTTTATTATAATAACATCTAGTTCGCAAAATGCAACTATTACTTCTATAGTTGGTAGTTGAGTGAGGCACATATATATCAAGGCTATTAGTCGGAGGTCACTTAGAAAACTATCCTTACGACAAATAGCTATGTAATATTTTGACATGCTTCTCTTCTGCATTTCTGTCTTTTATCTGATTATAGAATTGTAATTACTGGCATTACAAAAGCACCTATCAGGGGTAGTCCTTATTACACTTTCTGGTAGTAATAGTTCATCGAAAGTGCACTTAACCTTTTGGCCAACCACTTTTTTACAATCACAAAAGTGTTGACCCTTACTTATATGTTATTTTAAAAGTGCTTAGAACGTTTCATATATATTAAATTCGTTAGTATCTTTGTTTACATTCTTTTTGTTAAATTGATCATAAATTGATCAATCACTATAGCCAATCGTGAATTTTTCCTTTAGGAAGAGTATGGTCACCAATATATATGTTTACGGAAGCTTTATCGACCGGAAAATTATTTTATTTTTGTGTTATCAATACGAATAACATCATGAAAACGATTGAGATAACAAGCAGACGAGAGGGTGATTAATTACTTAGCGAATTCGTTTATTGTGGAACAGACTGCTGTATGTAATTCATGTCATAGTGACCAAATGAAATCGCGAGTTATTTCGATAGTAGCACCATCTCTTAATAACAATACAAATACCAGTGAATAATTAAGTGTAATAAAGTTAGTTTTGTTTCAAAGAAGCCATATATCCTTACCTCCTATATAAATTGTAATTAAAAATAGTTTCACCATTTTTATTTAAAATATGTAAAATATTCATCAATGAATATATATGTATAGTAAAAGAGAGAAAACAACTTACAACGCTACCAAAAGGTACTATCACAGTCCAGCATGCCTTCCAATAGAATCTTAGGACCTTATTCAGTTTCATATTCATTGAAGCCAGGTCCGTCATAGCTCGTTGAATGCCATAGCTCCACGATACCGCCACACACTGCAATGGACAAAATGATTTTATGACTTCTTTAACAACAAAATAAATAGTAATTGAATTATGCAACACAATAATGATATTAAATTGAAATTCTAAGTAATCTTCGAGATTTATAATAAAAATAGTTTTCATTAACAAACAACGTTGAAGTTACCTATGCTATTTTTCTTTTTTAGTGAAAACTTCTATAGTCCCGTTCTGATTTAAAGCTCGATGAAACAAAAACAACAATATGAAAAAGAGACAAACATATTCATCTATACGACGTAACGTGTGAGAGAATGAAATACAATACATTATATAGTGTTTCTTATATACGCGGTGTCCTCATTCTACATTGTACTACCTAATACTTTCTCTGGTCCGAGAGTTGTATGTGTTGGTATAAATCTGTGTATTGCGATAATATATGAATATCTTACAATTTTGTAGGTTTCATTTCTACTGCGTGTAAACCGCACAAATGTCTTCTTGCTTTCATTTGCGTTTATGGATTTTACAAAAAAATAATGTACCTCTAACATAAAACAATGGCGAAGTTTTTTTTATAAATAATACTGATATCATTTTGCATTTACGGAATATTTTGTGCTTTTTACAATACAGTGATATATAATAATCAATATATCTAATTAATTTTTCCCTAAGTTCCCTGATACGGGGCCAGAATTCTTATCATCACAATAAACATGCATTTTATAAAATTTCATTGGAGTGTAGATAAAATATAAAACAGTAAAAAATCAGTTGATTAGAATTATTGGAATATATTATCTCGAATTCCTTGTTCGACGTCATTCTTACGATTAGTCTTATTATTTATCTTTTCTAATTCTATCTACTGAACCGAATGCAATAAATTTTGACATAAGGATAGCTACAACATTTTGTCACAAAGTTTTTATTCTACTATAACCCCAGCAATAGGTAGTGTAAGGCTAAGTTTTATTGTTGTTAATTTCACTTAATGTTATTACACATGTTGTAATTTAAGACGGATGAAGTTGCGGGCGGTTGCTAGTTAATTTATCTATATAAATACAAATCAATTGTCCAATGTATATAACCGTATCAGTTAAGAATGCAACGCGACTTTTTTTACTATGTTTGATCTTGTCAGAATATTACGAGGTTGACGGTCAGTTGCCATTTTATTTCATTACATGTCGTACTGTAAACGGAATAGTTATGCGCATATTCTTCGTTAGTAGACCCATATGAAGCTGGGGCGTGCAGCTAGTAGAAGAATGAAAAAAACCTCTATAATCTCACCTCTGCCATACCAATCAATAATATAGCCCACGACGCAGTGTTCCAGTCGAGCAGTGTAAACAAATACACGCCTCCGCTGAAACACATCGGGATACCGAGAATAAAGCACGTGAAACACGTGAACGCTGTTACCTGTAAGGAAAAAGTGAACACGTTGACTTATATTATTCCTTTTTGATAGATATATACATTTTATATAAATAAAATTGTAGTGTATTTTCTTTGTTCGGAATAATATCCGTAACGGTGGAAATTATTTCCATAAACTAAAGGCTTATAAGGGTTCAAATCATTCAATTGAACATGTTACCATTGAGACATCATTCTAACTAATATTAAAAACTAGCTTTTGCTCGCGGTTTTGGTCGCTTTAATGTACATTTGATGTTATACCTAAGAAACAGTACATTTTTGGTCTGGGCGATATGTATCCTATTTCGTTTTCTGTTTCTCTGTCAACGTGAATGCAAAATGTCGTGAGGATCGGTTCAGTAGTGATTGCATGAATACGTAACAAACAAACACACTCACTTTCGCCTTTAGTAGTCTGGACAAAAAGAACAGAGTATGGATGAAAAGTACATAATAAAATTTACTGTTACCGAGGGATTGGTCAAATTTACCTTGACGGAAAGTGAATCAGCGATCAAAAGCTAATTGCTTTATGTTTTCTTCCCTGACACTTCACTTATTGAGTTCTCTTACTACACAAACATTAAAAAGCGTTTATATTTTTAACTATTATTACTTACTTGATATATTAGTATCAACGTATGAATATCGGTTGATCATAAAGAAATAACCAAGTTAGATATAATTTAACCTTAAAACGACCACTTGAAATATTTATTTATATATTTTATGTTATTTATATATATTATATTATTTATATATAATTCTTTTGTACGTATGACTGGACTCCTTCTAAACGTCTGGACAGATTTTGATGAAATTTTTGTAATGTGTTCAAGTATGGTTTAGATTCACAATTGGATTCGGGAGATGGTACTGCGGTCTGATTCTATCATTTTTTTTTATTATCAGGGCAGGACAATGTCTTTCGGGCCAGGTTATATATAAAAAATACTAATTACCATAGCTCAATTATTTGTTAATTGCGTATAATGATATAGTAACCGATCTGTAGTTTTTTTTTAAGTACCAAGGTCTTATTAAAATAAATCAGTACTTACTCTCCAATAGTTTTTCCTTAGTTGGGGCCACTGGTCTACTATTGCGGTGTTAATGGCTTCGATACCGGCAAATTGGCTACCAAGACCGAGGATAAACAACATCAGGAAGAATAGAATAGACCATAGTTGAGGTACCGGCATCTGCAGTAAAGCTTCAGGGTACGCAACGAATGCCAAACCTGGTCCTTGTTCCGCCACATCTGCAAATTATTATTCGTATTATTTTAAACGTCGCTGTAATTAGAAAATTTCTCGAGAATCAGAAAGATATCTACATCGATTCAATTATGCACAAATGCTAGCTAAAACATATATATAAAATACATTTTTGATTTATAAGACCAGAATTATAAGCCTTATATACGATTTTATAGAGAACTGGTATAAAATAAATAAGAATATCTTCTATTTTTAAATGATACAATGACTACCGACTCGCCCCGGGTTTGTACGGATGCAATGTGTTAATGTACGTTGTAAGTGGCCAAGCGTATTAGATCCATCTAGATACGCTGTGAACCTCACAATTCATCAAAGAATCTTAGAAAAATTGCCTATGTTAATATTTTTTTGTTTGTTGCGAGTATTTTTAAATTTATGACATTTTTAGTATAATAGTTCAAATGATATATCAACGGACAAAGCTATCATAAACATATTATCAAATCGATATATTAGTACCCATGTAATATTCCTCCGCAATAAATCACGTGACCGACGAGATTACAGCAAAACACATATAAAAAACACAATGAAACGACGCAAGTGTTAATAATTCCGTCCGTTCGAGAGCATTGGCAATATTGCGCTTTATCGCGAGATAAGTTACAGATACGGCGTCATTTTGGGGTCACGTTTGTCAATAACACCTCTATCGATACACGAAAAGTAATTAATAGATATAAGAGTGATTTATGGAGTACGTTTAACATGTTTTATACAACAATTCTAGTAACCGATAGTGCTCTTGCCGCAGCGTAATTGTCATCTGATAGAGCGTAATGAAGTATTTCAAGTGTACTTTTTGGAGTTTCAAATGGTACACCTGTAATACTTAAACATGGGTACACTATTCATTGAGACGATTAGTACACTAAGATTCAAATATCTAGGTAATAATAAGCAGAGGCGGGGACAAGATCACCTCACATATTTTACAAGCACGCGTTCCACAACTAATCACATGTCGATATATCGACATAGAAATATCGCTTTCAGGAGATAATTCAAATATACAGCCTCTACCTATTGGAACAACATTACAATATTATGTCGATCAGGAAAGAGCAAACTTAGGTTTTAAGAAAATTTTTTGGGTCTTTAAAAATAACAGTGGAAATTTATGTACATCTACTTACTTTATGTTCAGTTTAGCTGTATCAAAATGTATGGAATGTGTCTAATGGAATGGAATGAATCTATGTTAAATAGATGTGTTCTTATATTTTGTGCGTTTATCTTTATTATTATATCTTAATATACAACACCGACTGGATGTAGTTATATCGCTTCGACTCCTATTTAAAAATCAAGTCTGTACTCGTTCCTTGCAGCATGTCACTGAATGGAGTCGTAAATTGTTGATCATTTTCACTTCTACGTATTTTATGCATTTCATTATACAATATTTGATACCAATAAGACACATTAATATATTTCTTTTGAACAAAAGAGCCCCATTTACTGCCATTATCAAGGTATTCGAAAGTAGAAAATAATACACACGACCAAATCTGCGGTGTACATCTAGTACAGAATAAGTTTGACAACAATCAGTTGGATAATGTACTAGTGTGAACTATGTTCAGTACTAGGATAACTGGTTTGGGAATAAATTTAAAAGGCTCTCTAAAATGACCAACAATTGCCCGCTTTACGCTTGTGAAAAGCGCGATGGCGAATTTTGTTTGTGGTCGAACAATAGCAACCCTTCAATTCCCAAATCAACGAGCGGACCACAGAGCGTTCGATTATTTACAGTTTAATCAATCCATTATACGGCGTGCAAACAAACGCTTGCATTCGTAACGAAGCGTGATCAATGTGGGAATAGGTGTAACCGTGTTGCTATTTTTATTTAGGTTTTGTGGTTTTACTAGTTGATTTATAGGAAAATGTATATTATACTCATACCAATTCTCCTGAAAATCGGTTTATACGAGTATACATATAAGTTGAAGCATTACAGTGCCACCTAGTGCCGAGTTATTTTAAAGTGGGTAGTATAAAAAGGTATTTGAAGAATACTAAAAACTTCATAAAAAAAAACATTCGTCTTTATTCTCAAATATATGTACCAACATCTATATTCATATATATTTTTTATTTTAATATTAACATAAATCTTAAATTATAGACATACGCTATTTTCCACAAAAATCAATTGCAGATTTCGTCAATGCCCTTAGGTTACTTGAAAATTTAAAACTTAATATAAGAATAGGTCTTGAAGCATGAAATTTTGCATAAATATTTCTGAAACAAAATAAACTAACACTAAAGGATGTGAAAATTTAAACTCTAAGGGTGTTATAGAGAGTTATATAGGGTGACTTCGAAGATGTTCTCAATGGGAAATCTCATGCCTACTTTTTTAATAAGCTTCCATTTTCCAATATAATCGGTACTCATGAGAGTCTGAACGTTAAACTAGTGGTGTTTTCATTTAAATTTTATAACTGTATAAAACCTATCGATCAAAGCTTTGCTGTTTCATCAAAAAACCTTGTTGAAATAAATAATAAACTCGAGACTTTCATTTGATTACAAACGTTTGAGTGATAACAAACAACAAACGGACTGCATTGTTAGCACTTGTGATTCGAGTATGTTTGCGAACACACTTTATACATTTGTTGTTGCCTGCGAGGCATTGCAACGCTTAGTTTAATTAACTAATCTCATTAACTCTGTCGAAAGAATTCGTATAGATGGACAGTCGTTATGAGATTGCCTATTAATATTGACTCTTTTGACGTATAGGAATCGTAATTAGAAAAAGATACACCTTTAAGTATAGCCAAAGGATTTTGTCGACAATGAGTTTGATGTCCACATAGAACAACATTAAAAAAACGCCTTACACTACGTATTCATTCACGACATGCTTAAGCTCTTTACAGAATACAAAATTCCATTTCTGGGCTCTAAAACTAGCTCCGCTACCATTGTTTAATATGCCGATATAATTACCTAGTATTTTGTTATACCTAATTCATGCATTTATACTGATGTCTAATTTATTTAAAATTAGCAGACCCGGCCCACGTTGTCCTGCTCTGATAATAAAAAATGTATACTTCTGTGTATGAAATGCTTAAGGTAACTAACGTATGTTATTTGGTAAGGATTGATACTGTATTCGTCTAAATAGCCTTCGGATTAGCCTCATTGTAAGTGACCATGTTTTTAGAAGATGAATATAGTAAGCTATCATTAAAAAAAAGGTATATATATACTATTGCAGACTTTTTTGTAGATATATAAAAGAGAAAATGTCATTATGAATTATTTTGTTATACGAGTATTTCAAAAGAATTAGGCAGTGTTTCTGATGGAAGCTCCCGAACGGCTTGACTTTTCCAACACTTCCAACAATTATCGTTATATTTCAACCAAATTACACAAAATTTTGACATATTATACATCTAAACCTTCCTCATCTATTACTCTATCTATTGGTGAAGACCGCATTACAACCCGTTCAGTAGGTTTTGAGTTTATTACGGACATACAGATAGACAAACAGACGCGGCGGACGACTTTGTTTTATAATTTATAGTGATAGTGATTCTTTATTAGCTATATATTAATATTATTGCGGTTTAACATTTCGTCCGAAAGTGCATGATATCATCGATAACTACGTACGTTGAACAAAACTGATAAAATATTCTAATTAATTTGTGTGCTAACACGAAAATAACCGCAAATAGTAAATACATTCATAATTAATAAAATACTGTGTTCTTAAAATACACAAAGGAAGTTGACTCTTTGTTATGCTGAAGGTAAAGACAGAATAATTGTACCTTTGTTTTCAATAGCCCTAGTAATATTACTACCAGGCATTCACAACTAAAATAAATATTAAGAAAGAAAAAAAATCAGGAAAACAAATTTAATTTACAAAACATATTACAAACAGAAAAATGAGGTTTATGCACATACAAAACGTATAAATTTGATAATGAAGATATTTACTATTTCCAATTCTTTTCTTGCTAGCACACAAGTTCATCAGAAAAATATACCAGTTTTGTAGTTATAGATATTTATATTATTCATTTGACACATGTATATATGAAAAATATACGAAAGTTGCTACGCGGATGCAAATAGGCAGTTGTAAGATAACTACCTCATGTATTGGTAATTTTAATTAGGAATAAAGTAAATAAACAATTTATTTTAAAGTAATACTTAAAATGATAACGCCAACGTTAGGTTAAGTACTATTTTGGCTCAATAAATAAAACGTTGCAAACGCGTTTGCATATAGCATATACATAACCCCCATCAGAAGTTGTTCTAAAGCCAAATGATAAAATAATAAAAAAAAACCCTGAAATTAATCAATACAACAAAGTAAAACATATTTAAATTATGATATAATTTACTACACGATGTGATTATACTAGTACCACATGCATTTTTATGATTGTATTTGTGTTGGAAATTATCATTTAAAGCCGGACTTCCCATTCCTTAGCGTTAATCCTTGTAACAGTCCCTTCAGTGATAACTTATACAGTGACGTAATAGTTAAAAAGATAAAATAACATAATGTGTCAAAAATTGTCGATAAAAAAGTATACAGCTGTTGAAAGTGAAAAGGGACGAAATAAAGTCACTAGGTTTCTGATTTCAACGTTTATCCAAGTAGCAAGTACTCGTATATATGAGTGAGGCAATTATATTGTTCCATCCTGTATGCGGGCTCGTTTTTAAAAATAAAAGAAAGGCCCATCGACTGTGCAAATTAAAACAATGGAGGTTCTGCTATTTGTAGAACCGTCTCGAACTATGTCGAATCGTTCGAATAATTACGTCAGTGTTCTAGAGATTTTCACCACCTATAGTATGAAATACGCCACGATGTATCCAAGTAAAGCTGACTGGGACTACGGCATTATAAGGTGTAAATGATAATGTAATATAATTGTATAAGAGTGAGTATATTTATGGTAATTCTTGTCTGTACAGGTACAAACAAATATCTTCGGACGCAAACGGCGTTTAAATGACGTACTAGCGTAAATATATCATGGAATAGTGTTAGGTTAACTTACCGTCAACGCTTACGCCCATCAATTGAGCTTGAAATCCAAGGACGGAGAATATTGCAAACCCGGCGTAAATAGATGTAAGGAAGTTGGCGAAACTGACGAAGACCGCGTCGAAGTGGCAGTTATTGTAAAAATTGTTGTACGATGCAAGGGTGACCAGAGATCCACAGGCCACCCCAAAAGAATAGAAAATCTATAAACAAAAAGATATACTTATATTTAATACTACACATATATAATATAACATCGCTGAAACGATAGCAATAATTTAAAGTTCTGTTTAAGCTTTGGATATAGTGATTTCTACTGTGACTATCAAACAATCGGTATTGAAAATTTAAAAAGTTTTAATGTTATTTCTACTTCTATTACTTTAAGTGTCAGTTCATTCAGGTTTTAATAATTTCTTACACGCTTAAAATATTTTTCCTCTCAATACCCTATGAATCTTTAAACATGTAGCGACAGCATTAAACAAAACTGTTTCCGAATAATCAATTTCTTGCGAGAATTAATGTTTTTTTTTAAACTTAGCAAAATCGAGTTTAACCGAAATGGCTTTTATCGGATTATCTATTAAAAGTGCGATTACTTTGAACGCTAAACTTTTGTTGGAGTTATCGGAGTTATGAAAAGTTTTCTACTTTGTGGTTTGTGAACTTTCCTTTTTTTATATTTACCTCTATTCATTTATTAAACGGTTTGATAATAATAATAGCTTTGTTTATTGTAGATATATTATATCCATGATAATGTTTAGTTTTTATTCTATAGCTAATTGGTGCCCATGGTTTTGTGCTCGTGAAAATTGTTTTGTTATTTCATTTTCAATTTCATGGAAAACAAATTTGGGATATCTTTTTTTCACTATGGTTTTATCATAACGAAATGTTTTTTTGACGAATTTAAATTACTTGTGTAAAAATTTCATCAACATAGCTTAGACCCTATGGAAAAGCGCAATGGACATGATATTGTAAATTAAATAATACTTTAAAATTGCTTTATTCACCAGTAACTAGCTAAATTTGGGTTCTGCAGCATCAAGCACACAAAAACACTTTAATTTTATTTATATATATACTTTTGCAGAAACTAATCGGTTATATAATAACGATAGTGAGGTCGGTTTAACAAAAGAATCGTGACGAGTTTTGTCTCAGCATAAGGCACACAAGTGCAAGCATTGCAGCTTTGTTATTCTGACAAGGCATGTATCTACGAACATACGGAATTAATGAAATTATAATTTCATATTAATATTCTAAGCTCTGAGGTTATGCATGCTATAACATCGAACTTACTACTACTGCCTGTATTCAATACATAAATTACAAAGTTACATATTAGATACTTGCGAAACACCGCGCATTGCTTGGAAGACCACAGTAATGAAACATATCAGTTTTGAATTTGCTTAGTCTAGTGAGATACTATCAATATAAATAAATCGTTTTCAATTTAGCTTTGGAGCTAAAATGATAACTTCGTATAAGATTCCAAATGAGGCCATGTTGTCCCACACTTAGTCGTCGCATATGCAAAAGAACCATGAATAGCTACTGTCGTATTGCGCGAAACAAGAAATGTATGTGTGCGAATGGGTCTACAATAAATTAGTGTAGCTTATATAAAAACAAATACATGACTTGTCATGTTACCTGTGACGCAGCATCTCCCCATACTCGGGCCTCGAGCAAAGTGTTCCAGTCAGGGGATAAATAGAACAGAATACCGTCAAGGGCGCCTTCGAGCGTCACCCCCCTTATCAGCAACGCAGTCAGCATTACGTAAGGGAAAAGCGCTGTGAAGTATACCACCTTGCCAGCTGACTGGACACCCTAGGATTCGGAATGTTATGTTTAAAATACAGGTTATAAGAACAAAAAAATCATAACACGAGAATTTGTACAACACTGTAAAAATTTCATGTCTAATAGCGTTTTTAAGTTTATATGGGCAAGTTAGTGTTTCATAATCAGAACTAAACTCGTCAATATGCCATATTTTAAACATTTTCATATACAAATACGTGTGAAATGGATTATATACATAGATTTTGATAAATATTTACATACTATTAGGGCATAATTTGACACAAACCCATTTAATTCCAAACTAAGTATAACTTGTATGCTTATGTGCCCGCAACCTCTTTCGGCTTTGTAGTGGAGTCTACTACAATTGGATCACGAAGCCTGTATGTTACAAGTATGCATATGAATTACATTTACAATCTGGCACAATGCTGACATAATTATATGCTTTATTATTATAAGTTATTTAAGCGAGTGATTATAGTTTGAAGTCATATTTATCACTTAATTTACAAAAATAGGAATTATTGTGTAACTGTTTTAGCATCGTTTAAGGAATGTTGTCGCAAGAAGTGTCTGTGATAAGCGCTTACTTTGATAACACAGAGGAATGCAATAAACCAGGACAGGGCGAGACAGCCCACGAGATGCCACTGTATACTGCCCCAGTTTTCCCAAGTCGCGTCACCCCGGCCCAATACGCGCTCACTGGAACAACATTTTTATTTATATACAACTGTATATGTTTTAGGCAATAATATAGATAGTGAAGCGATGATGGCTTAGTTGATAGTGTGTTCGGACACAGCGTCGAAGGACATAAGCTCGAATCCTAACCACTGAGTTGGAGCTCTCGGTAAAGGAAAGTATCGTGACGAAACCATAGCGTGGTGGTAGAGCTTTTTCTAAGTCCGCCTGGTTAGCTACAACCTTAAAGTTGAAAATCTGTCGCCAAGCACCTGTTTGTGCGTTCCGGCAGCGGCACTTGAGAGCCAGTTTTCCTCTAGGTTTAGCGGGACTACCATCTTAGACCACATCATCATTGAACATCGGATGAGACTGTGATTAATGGCTAACTTATAAAGTACCTATAAAGATAATAGAAAAAAGTAACGTACTATAAAACTTAATATTCATTTTGTCTGTCTGTTACTGAACTTATAACTTGATAAACGCGTATTTATAGGTGATTTTTGCTAATTAAAAATGTTAGCTCTGGCCATATTTTGGTATATCTGGCAGATTTTTACAAGGTAATTATTTCCGTTTGAAAATTTACGTTTCACTCATATTTTTAGAATATGTGAAAGTTTATTTTATCAGTTTCACAAAA
Source organism: Antheraea assamensis (assembly GCA_035772565.1). Lineage (NCBI taxonomy): Eukaryota > Metazoa > Arthropoda > Insecta > Lepidoptera > Saturniidae > Antheraea > Antheraea assamensis. The sequence continues at coordinate 195,357 of JAQQSE010000066.1, read as the reverse complement.
CATCGTATTGGAAAATAAAGAATAGTTAAAAAACCACTAAGAACATACTTTTATTCGAACTAAAAAGTAGAAATAATTTTTAAATATGCAGTGTTAATGCAATAGAGTTGTGAAGTTAACCGCCTTACGATAAATAAAAAAAATATAGTAATTTTAAAATAAGAATTAACTTATCAATAAAATAATCAATTTGATAGGTTACGCGTTATAAATTATTTCGTAATCTTATCATTTCATCCAATTATTGCATTTACTAAGGTAATTAACATTTTTAAATTGATTAATTACTTAAATTAATGGGAAAAACCAATTAAATTATTGTATTGTCATTAGTGCCTGGTCACTGTGTCAAATTTCAATCTCATCTGACGTTTTGAAGTAGGTGGAAATTACGTTAAAAGGTTCCGTTACATGGAAAACAATAAAACAGTGTGTATAGAGCTAATTGTTGGGTGCTGAGTGCTTTCGTACTGTAAAGAACATACGGTTGAGAAGAAATGTTATAGCGGCCACAGTTAAATTTCGGTTTAGCCGTTATTAATAACTCCATTTATAGACATTTACTAACTTTGTCAGCGGTTTTGCTCTGGTTAATGTATATATTATTTAGCACTTTTTTCACTTTTTAAGGTTTATTTTCTATAATGCTGACAATGCGTATACAAATGTCATGGTGATCGGTTGATTGGTTAAGACGTGAAACCGCGATAAAAACTCACATTAACATTTATAATACTAGTTACAATTAAAACACATAACAATATTTTTGTTATACTTCAAAATGAATATTTATTCAAATGAATAACATCAAGGTTCGTTCATTAATTATCCTTGTGTTATTTGCTGAAAATGAGGATGTAGAATTTGTAGGTTTAATATTTTAATTCCACAATAAGTTGATTACTTCTAGTTACTGAAGATATATTATTATACGTCAGTAAGCTATCAGTTTGTTCTTTTATTAATCTATATCAATAAATTTGTAGCACTGTCTGTATTTGTGTTTTTGTTTTTTAATTTTGGTAGTGATGCAAGGAAATAAAAAAGAAATCTAGAAAATCCAGTGCTGTCCATATTTATTTATTTTAAAACATTTTTAATTAAATTTTATACATAAGATGTAAATAAAATTTTAATATTGAGAGGCTATAAAAATACCAATAGATAATAATTTGAAATTTCTTAAAAAAAATACACGAAAGAAAGGAAAAAAATCAATAAAACGTTGTAGTATATGTCATTTCAAAATTAATCATAATTGTATCTAAAGGAATGTTAGCGTATTTGAGATCACTAAACTCGAACACCTCGTCACCGCATGACCAGTTTACCATGAAAGTAAAAACATTTAAGTGATTTTTGGGGTGTATGGGGTTTGTTTATGGGGTGTTGGGATGTATACTAAATATTTTCCTGTATTTTACAACTAAATGTCCTCACAGCGAATCGATTTTTAAGTGTTCGCACCAGTGTTCTGATAATTGCCGTAGATATTTAACACGGAGAGGCGTAGATATTTTTAAGAAATTATAAGAAACGTCTACCTAGCCGTGAACACAGCAGTTGTAAAAAAATATCAATCAGAGTTTTAAAAATCATAAAATGTAAATAAAAAAATTGATTGACGAAGGAGTTACTTTGCGGAAGTCCATCGTAAATAATCGATTGAATGCTACTTATTTATTAGCGTTTGACCACATTCTCATATTGTCTTAAATAATGACGCGCGAAAATCAGCCGATTCTTGATTGTATAAACTTGATATCAATATCAAAGTATATGATATAATTTAATAACCTTCTATTTACGATAGAAACAATAAAAATGGCACCATATAATAAATTTAAATATGTACATCGTTAATAAAATGGCGCTTCGATATCATTTCAACGACTTCGCCTAGAAGTCCAAGAAAGAGAACATAAAACAAGATTGTATTGTACTGATTATTTGGAAATTAAAACATGTTGTACATGTAGAATCGAATCGAGATAGTGTTACGGGTCGACGAATTCGTTATCCATTTTTATCAGATAAATTATAATCATTTAATAATTATAAAAAAAATGATCTTTGATTACTGGCTGGACAAGGAAAGTCTGGTCCAGATAATAATATTTAAATATGTTTTAATCAGATAAAACTCGGTGACGGTTTCATCGGCGATTAACGAATTAATATTGCAAACGTGAACGAATCAGACCATCCAATAATTTTAATATCGTATGATTAAATTAATTCGTTTAACTTATTTTGAATGTCACTAATATTATAGGAAACTGTGAAGATAAAATAATTATTCGCTGATATTTCTGTTAGGTTTAATCAAGATTTATTTAATTAGAATGAACGTAATAGAACTACTTCTAGAGAAATGTAACGAAGGTGGAAATGAAAATTGTAAAAGTGAGACATGAATACGAACGAATACATTAATACGTTTTCAGCATAAAGTTGACAGATAATAGGAGTAGAGGAAGACCGAAAAAGGTATGGATGGATTGTGTGAAAAATGATGTGTATAAAAGGTGTAAATATTGTGATGAGATCTGACAGGGGAGAGTGGAAAAGGTGTTGGGCCGACCCTACTTAGGTGGGATAAGGGCAAGATAATGATGATGATGATGATGAATATATGATTTTAAATTGCCTTGACATTCCACGCCTTTATATGTCAGGTTAATAAGCTGGACTATACAAATCATAAGAATATAGTTGACACTGCAAAGTATTATTTGCTCAGCAAATATGTATTCAGTATTAATTCAAACTTAAAGGATAAGTTGTCAAACAACAAAATATAGCTGAGGGATACCACTAAATTCCATATAAATCAGAATTGAAATTAATAAAAAATAGAATCAATTTCAAAAGAGAAAACTTATTAACTGGCAAAATCTGTGGACCTGAAGGGCCTCGAGACCTTCATCAGGCTTGGCGATGAGCGCAGAAGGCACTTAGTTGAAATAGCAACTGGTGTAAAGTCGTCAAAGCGCAGCTTGCCTTGGATTGTTGCATACGGATCCTTGATTGAATTATGAATTAGTGAATATGTTTGCTGGCGTGTAAATGTAAATTTAAAAAGTTCTGTGAGTTGTTTACTAGTAAATAATCATATAGTAATATTAGTGTCACTGCATCACACAAGAAGTGGATTCGAATGCTTTTTTGCGGAGGATCTGGCCTATAAGTTTTATAGACTTCATTAGAAGAAGAATTAAATATATTTTTTACTGACGAAAGCGTTTCGTTTCTTTGTCTTCATAAGCGTTTGATTGAGTGTTACTTTGCACTTCCAGGCAGAAATTCAAAGTAACATCAAATCAAATGTTAAATTCAATATAGTAAATAATTCATTTACTCACTTATAATACTCCTCTGCAGCTAGAACTCTAGTCACGTTGGTATACCAGGGTATCTGTTCGGTTCCGTTTAGGCAGTACAGGCTGTTGTATGGTTCAAACCCGGTTTTGACGCAAATATCTCCTATGCTCATACATTGCCTCAAATAAAATGTGAGATCTTCTGCAGTGCCTGTATTATTCTCACGACACCTTTGATCGTACTCACCACTGTAACAAACTATAAAAGGAATCTATCATGTACCTAATTATTAATAGTATTTATTCTATATATACACATACATCCTTACATGTCTTTCACATATATGTTTTTTTGTTATAGTACAATAAAATAATTGCCCTATACCTGATGGTAAGCACAGTATAATCTAAAAACTATGATGACCATTGAAAGATCTACAACTCATTACTAGTGGCTACTATCATGCATCATTCAGCAACTGTTAGACTAATTCCGTGACGTCTTTTTCTAAACCTGTCTGGCTAGCTATAATTCGAATTGGGTGTCTCAGGTTGAAAAGCTCTCGCAAAACACCAATACGTGTGTTCCAACAGCACCACTTGAGACCCAGTTCCACTTTTGGACTAACGTAAACCTGTTTATAATGTAAGATTTTATTGTCATTTAACATCAGGTGAGATTGTGGTGAAACCTATAAAGTGGGTACATGCCAAACAGAGTCACATTGATGGGTTTACATCCATATGCAAGGTAGTAGCGATGAAGTCGGGTACAGAAACCTTACCAAATTTGGGATTGATTTATTGTTGCATATTCATTAGATAATCTGAAAATTCGGCACTGCCACTATTGCTGGAGATCCTTCTGATGTTTGTTGATCATAATAAATTCGGTAACAATTATCATATTCTACCCGGCAACTTATGACACTGTTTTATAAGATTTTCGAAACTCTAAAGATATCTTCATTTTTACTAGTATAAGTACTAAATAAATTAGTAAAATTTGAAAATAGTCTGACAGAATATGTGGATTTTATACAAGGCAATTTATTTAAAATTGCAGAGTTTGAATTAGTGAATTTGTTCGGTGAATTTATTCATTTTAATATTTTATGAATGGAAATGTTTGAATGTCATACAGACCATATATTTTACTGCATATTGTTAAAAGGTATAAAACAGTTGTATAAAATGCTATCAACTAATAAAGTTCGATGTCATCTCACCGCAATCGATTGAATACCTTATCTGCTACTTCAATTATAACATTATTTTGTTTATTATCTTTATTTCTTTGTCACAGTACTCATACTATACTCAATAAAGATTCGAATTTTCATTCATGGAGGCGTTTTACAAAAATACTTGGTATATGTGATTATGTTTATTTTTTGCTTAGGGATAAATAAATAACGCCAACAACTAATAATTACCTAATAACTAATAAACGTTGCGGGAAGTATAATTTTAATTTACAGTTATATAAATATAAGTGATTGTATAAGAAAAGAATATGATAAAACGTAATGTAAAGTCTGATGATAATAATGAATGCATATTTAAAGTAGAATAAAGATGTAAAGTAAAAAGATTAAAATTTAAAACACTTATAGCTTCTTGGTTTACAACTAAATTGCTTATTTTTTCCTAAATTTGCTCACGTTAATAAAGATTGGACATTTAATTGATGAAGGAGTTACTTTGCGGAAATCCATCATTAAAAATTTGAGTGAACGCTACTAAGAAACTTGCAAGCAGAAGTGCGAAGTAGCGTCCATCCAAATTTTTAAATTGGTCGCATTACGCAGAAACAGTTCTTTTTCCTGCATGGAAAGTATTCGTTTTCTGCACCCTTGATAACATATATGAAAAATTTCACGATGATTGGTTGAGCAGTTAAGGCATGAAGGAGTAACAAACAAACTCACATTCGTAATGTGTACAATGTTGCTGTAGCATTTATAATGTTAGTAAGGATTTATTTACTTGATTCCACTATAAATATTTATTTTTAAACTACATATTTACTTTTAATTTCATAAAATAAAAATATGATATTTAACGGAAGACTTGTTTTGATAATGGCAATGGCTTAAAAACAATTACATAGATAAAAATATTCTTAAGGCATCGGGTGAAACTTAACCGTAATTTTGTTTCTTTTTTCTAACAGTAATTACCAATGATATTATGTAAATAATAACAATAATGCCTAATTACAATATATCGGTAACCTGGATAATATTAGACAATTCAATGTTATTTAGGTTTATCTATAATATTTCTAAAGAAATGAAAACAAAGTAGAGTATTATTAAATTTACTTAAGCATAACAATAATACGACGTGCATATTAATCAGTGCAAAAATTCCGACTGATCTTGATAAAGTTTATGACTAATCGTAAATACTCAATATCGCAACGTACGTGAACAGTAAGGAAAATTAGTTTCTGACTTACAAATGAAAGAGGTGAAGTATATGCAACCTAATAGATGCGCAAATTACATGACGTAATCTAAAGGCAATTTGCGATAATAGTGAATGCAGCTTGCTCGCGAAATACATTTTACTTCTAACGACCTAGTTACAGAAATAATGAAGTTAAAACTTATTTTCTCCTTTAATATTTAACATTTAAAATGCATGTTTTGTTAATTATTGTTCGGGCCAAAGTTTTTAACCGCTCTGAATATAGATGCGCAGAACTCAAATGTAGGTCTAATACGTGTTATATTATGTATGTATAACATCGAGGTAACTTAAAGATAAACAAAGGCCAATCTTAGATTCCCATAATAATATTTTAACTTTGTTTTGTATTAAATCCTTGACTTTATTAGCGTAAGCTAGAACATATGTCTCTATACAGAGTGACCAAAAAGATCGACGAGCATTGTACTTTTTTTATTCATTCAGTAATATAGCAATAGGTGTATGTATGATACATAATACGAGTATACAATACATATAGATTTCGCAACAGAATGAAACAAATTACTCGGAAACTCTAATATCTAGAAGTTATTGTATTTAAAATTAGTTATATACTCACAGTCTGTGTTGTAGTCGTTATCGCAAGATCCCCAACCAAGCTGGCCAGCGAAAGACACAATTGTATAAAACAATGTCCATGCGACTATAATCATATAATAAATAGAGATGATACTAATGACAACCAAGGTACAGTATCCAAGGCCACTGAAGAAAGGAGAAATTGCCGAGAAAGCTTGCAGCGGACCAATGCCGGTGTACTGGCCTATGTATAGTTCCAAATAAAATATTGGCAAGCCAATGAATATTAACATCAAGAAGAACGGTATTAGGAAGGCGCCTGAAACAAAAACACGGTATTTATGAGAATAAAGAATAACAACTAAAAATAAATATATATACTAAAAATATATATAAGAAACGTAAACGATTTTAAAACGGCATAAAAGTCGTTGAAAAAATTATGTACATTTATTTTTATGGTAACCGATGTTGGAATTTATTGCAAACAAAAAAAAAATCGTACAGATTATAATAAACTTAATATACTGTGTTGATGAGCTAGAATCCATTTAAAGTGATTTAAAGTAATATCTGTGCCAAGCAAATGATTTCAGTGTCAGAAGATGTAATTATTCAACTCACCTCCGCCATTTCTATAACAAAGGTAAGGGAATCTCCAGACATTTCCTAAACCGACAGCATATCCCAGACATGCTAATATAAACTCCAGTGGACGGCCCCACGACGCTCTCTCTGGAGTGGTTGAATTTGAAGAAGTGTCATTCGCCGGCAGTTTGCCGTTTGTTTCAGGCTGTAACAACAAATGTTTACAATAGAGGTAATGAGTAATAAAGAAATAAACAAACTCACGTTCGTATGTATAATATTAGTTAGGAAGTTAGGACTGTACTCTTGACCAAAGTCAATGAAACATAAATGATAGAGTACTTTAATACGGTAATAATACTATAAAATATATCAACAGTCCAACGATCCCTGAAAGGATATCCTATATAAATACATATTTATCCTATAGCCATTCCTTTTAACAGTACTTATATCATGAATCAATTTTTTATTAATAAAGGTGTTAACTTTGCGGAGATCCGTCACACGTACTCAATTGGATGTTACTTTGCACTTCTGCCAAAGCAATTATTCAGACGTTAAACACGCAACCGACCAACATTTTTTTTATATATGTTTTCAGGAGTACCTTAAATTACATAAGTTAAGTTTCGTTCATAAAAAAAACACCCTGTTTACAAAGAATAGGTCAAATCTACAATAACGCGAGCGAATCCACGGGCAAACATTCGTTTACTATAAAAATAGCCCCATGGAAGAGGATTTTATAATTTCCAAAAAATTATCTCATGATAAGTTGCAAATATCAAACTTAACATATAACAATTAAGCCCGTAATAATAATCATATTCTTATACATTAAGCTTTAGTAATAATATAGAATATATTTATGTTGCTAAAATCCGTTTACATGCTTGATAGTAATTGATAACCAGACACCAAAACAAAACTTACATCTACAGATTTGATAAATTTAGATGTTATATTAGATATCTTTTGATTTTGATACGTTCACACGGTCTTTACGAGTTTCAAAAGAATCGAACGCGCAGATGATAATGGGTATTCTGTTTTCATTGCATATCCCATATTTTACATTAATGCTGGTGTTACAAAAACATATATCTTCATTGTACAGTAGTGAATCAGAGTACTCCTATAAATTATATGTACCAGAATAATGCAGCTGCTAACTTTGACACTGTAATATGAAAATTGTAACCATTAAACTTCACGTGAATCTAAACAAGCAAACAACTGGCCGCCTCGGTTAAATTCCCTAACAGTTGGGTTCAGATGCAATTTAAAACTTTACTAGGAGTGGAGCATAGTTTGGTCGCAGGTGCGATGCCCCGTACGAGTGTGTTCATTGAAATCTGAGCCAAGTTTTCTTCAATTTTTCACCGTGGTTAGGTGAGGAGATTCTTAAATGTGAAACTGGGGCTTTTAGATGTTTTGACGCGGGACAGGTCTTACGACTACTAATAATACATAATATATAGTGTCTATTTTTAAGAAAGTGATTTTAATTTTTCATATTTGAAGGTGATTCGTATAAATAAATTTATGATGTCAAGTAGTCAAGGCCAATATAGCGACGGTCATGGCTCAATTGAAAATGATTCAATAATTTGAATAAATATAGTGCTCAGTTTTTAAAATACTATTCGAAAAAAGTTTCACTTGCATCGTGGTTTGATAACACCACAAATGTTTATATCACCGCTTTTTATTTAATTTATCTATTTTACAGAAAAAATATCGAGAAATAATGAAAATTAATCTTAAGCAAAGTATATTCAGATAAAGCCCGTAGAATATATATTTTTTAATTACACGTCACAGCTACATAATATTACACTTCTTTGTAGTTTAAGTGTTCCATTAATCTAAATAATAAAATTTGTACACAAAAATTTGAATAATCCAGTAAAAGACAATGTTCAATAGAATTAGATTTAAATACTGGCAGATAGGGTATTGAAGTAAAACTGTGCGCCTCCATTCATCCTCTCGTCACAAGCAGAGACATTAACATATAAATGAGAACGATTATTCCCCTGTTCGAAGGGATTAAGTTCTACAGTACTTCCCGATTTCAGCGTCCGCACAAACTTTGTATAATTGCTTTATTGGCGATTACATAAGTAAGTCTGCGTTTGGAATACATTAAGGGGAACATTTTGTGAATCTGTTGCGTTTAACTTCGTCTGAGAGTTGGCATATTTGAAAGCGTTAATCTCAATAACTACCTGTCCTATTTAAAGACATAGCTTTGTGTTTAATTACTGTGTATTTCAGAAAGTTTCTAAGTAATAATACTTCGTACTACAATACTAAAACTGGCGGTATAATATGTACGATTACTTACAGGTTATAAAAGTGGTTACTTTTTATCGGAAGGAAGAAGATGTTATTCTAATAGGTCAATCATTGCATTGTTGGTTATTTCACTTAAATTTACAGTTTCATTAGTTTACAAAAAAAAGAATGTTCTATAATATGTTACGTTATGATGATGAATGCGGGTGGGTACAAACATCGAGTCCAGATGTTTGCTAAAAATATGGCACCATTGAAACAATTTCAGTACTTATCGTATAAAAGTTAATAAAAATAAGCCATTGGTACTTTACTTTTTTACCTTGTCAGTTTACTTTTCTAAGCATTACTTTCCAAAATTTGAGCTTTATCCTTCATTTGTATTTTGTTCTTTTATAATCTGAATAAATTCGTTGCTCGCATAGGAAAATTAACTATTGGGAAATACCAAATTATATAGTTGCTGTGTATTTGGATCTGCGAGCTTACTAGAAATATTCCTTCAATAAATATATAATTATTTATAAACATATTGTAATTTAAAATTATTGTCGAAATATACTTTTAACATAGAATATTGTATTTTATTTCAGTGTTGTAAATATCCCATAAAAATAAACATATCCATCCATCCAATGTGTGCCCCAAGACTCTATTCTCGTGTGTTCCTTACTTAACCTGCTATTATTAGCGATATATCGCGATCCTAGGAGGCGAGTTAGGCTGCTATATTAATGACACAGTCATCTTTTTTTAAGCAGGCATGGAGTTCACTTAAGATCGCATTCCAACATGCTGTTCGTGATCTCGGCGAATGGTATCATAGGCGGTGGATTGAAGTCCATCCTGATACGAGTTTCTCGAGACTTTTTTATTCCTTTAGAAACCGTTATAAAATTAAGCCCCTCAGTCTATTACGAGTTAAATTCCTTGGGTCTCTCAGGTCAAGTACGTGGGTGTCATCATCTGTAGGGCATTCATGTTTATATCACACGTCGATAATGCAGTGAGTAGTCTCACGGACCACTGCGGATCTAGGCTGGAGAGCCAATAAGCACTCCTGCGGCTCGTTTTTCAGAACCAAGTCAAGGCATATAGCCCAGCCTCTAGCAGACGGCGCCTTTCATAGTACCTTTTTGCTTATCAAAGGAGACAGGGGATGAGGTTACACGAGCCCGCTTCGACTCGCTCGTCAGAGGGTAGAAGGAGAAAACCTTCTAAAAAGTTATCGTAGAAGAAAACCACGTTCTGAAGTTAGGAAGGGTAGGTTTTCGGGCGGATGATAGCAGTTGGAGAAGGCGTCTTCTTGACTGCTAAAGCCAAATCAAGGAGGTAAGGGGTTAGAGACCTAACTTTCCACTGGACTGATTCGGTGGACGGCTAGACAGCTTGACCAGGCTGTCGCTGGATGGCGTAGTCAGTTTGAAAACAAAAACGAAGTAGTTGAAGCGATTGTCTCGTCACTGCCACCGGAATGAATCCGAACTAATCCGCCATAAGAAAATTCTATGACCCACAATTGATTTTTCTGAGTTTGGACATAAATGCTACTAATTATGTTTGTAAGGGTTTCATTAACGCTTAGCGCGGTAGATAATATGTTCATAAAAAAGTCTCATAAACTTTTATATACAATAAACAAAAAAATGCCCTATAAACGTTTTATTGCTATCCAAAAATACTTATTCCAACGTATCTAGAAATCATCGAACAGAGAGCCAAATATTTTCGAATGTAACATCACATTTCGCAGTGATACAATTAATAATGTCTGCTATTAGTTATTCAATTTACCAATAGCTCAATGACTTGAAAATATATATTTTCGCCAACTAGTTTCGTTTATTGAAACGTTATTCGGCAGATATGAAAATATTTATTTCTTACTATATTTTATTATAGAATAATTATGAATACAATTAATATTGAAGACATTTTTAAATAGGTGAGCAACATCTATATAATTAAAAATTAATTTTCGATTTTATGCACGTGGATGACTTTAGAACGACTTCATCTATTTGGTTATTTTTTTATTAGTCGTATTTGTATTTGCCAGAACAAAGTTTCTGTGAAATAAACTGTTTGAAAAACATATGGAAAAGTGAACAATTTTGGCAACAATTATCTCCATTTAAAACGTGAGCAAGAAAGAAGGTAATAGAGATATTTAACAATATTAACAAAACTGACAGATTGACGTTCAAAATTAGTACGAAGTTGGAACAGAAATCGATTATAAAATAGAAATCAAACAATGGGCGCTAGAGAGAGGTTGCTCATTGACATAATCAAGAAGTAATAGAACATAGATCTATTCGTTCTTTGCTTAATCTTCTGCTCTGAACCCAAGTTTAAGTACTACGGCGTTTGCCAGTTTTGGATCTGGTTGTCTTACTAAAATATAGTTTTCATTAATTGTCAATATGATATAATTTTTGCAAAAGGAAGGTCATATTTTTGTTTGTGTTTAGGTGTGTCTATTTCGATTTTATATGTTTTAATATTTATGACGTGTCGTGAGATCCTTCTTAATTATGTGAGTGACTGCGGGGCTACATAGTATTTAAGAAGAGTTTGCGCCTTTTAAGGTTACATATATCGGCTTAAATGAAATTAAAATACGTGCGCTGTCTCTTAATATGCGTTTAATTGTCTATTTACAATGATTGTTGTTAACAATTTTTTTCGGCTTATTCTGATTGGCTCATTTGCTTAAGTCTCACGCTCCAGATATTGCAGTTCTGATCTTGAACTTGAACAAAGGGATGAAAATAAATGTTGTACTTCCCGACACTCAACTGAACAACTCTTGCGTTAAAATAATAAAAAAAAACGTGTTGGTGTTTTTGCAGACTGTTTTTGTTTTTTTTTTTATTATTTAACTGATAATTCTATTTATATTTTATAGGTAATAGTAATGTGTTACAGATAGGTTTATAATCCAAAAATCTAACATCGATCAATCTTCCGTATACAATCTTATCTAACGATTTTGTAGTATACACTTGACATAATTTTATTCTTTCAAATTATATAAACGTTGACAATGATAAATGTAATTACAATAGTTTTATTTATGTTAGGATACATATTTGCTCCCAAGTTCGTTCGTATTTTGAGATGATTCAAATTTTGATACTACACGTTCTAGTTTTCGAATTTCTTTCAATTTTTATTAATTAACAAATATATATTTCAAAATAGACAATATGTAAAACAAAAATTCTGTGTGACTTGTTTGATGAATAAAAGAATAGCAATTATTTCACAATATAAATGATAAGCCGATTTTTTATTAGCATAAAGGATATGTATGTAATACGTGTAATATATTTTATTAATTTATGTCTGTACTTACGTATTTTTTTTTTCAAAATTTTGAAGTCCGTGTACATTATGTATCTTTTACTAATATCGTCTCTTTTCTTAAAGAGGTATGTTACGTAATTCGAAAAGACTACGCTATTGTTTTCATAAAGTTAATTGCTAGAAATTTTGGAAATCAAATATAGGGTAAAATAATATTTACGTTCTAAAGTTTATATTTGCAACAAAGAAATTAAATTGGTATTAATTTTAGTGTTTCTTGGAGTTTGTACCTTTACGTCGGTTTAGTTGTTTTCATAGAATTTATTCTAAATAACTATCTACAAAATCATATACCGAACGGTATTATTAAGGCTAGATAAAATTATACCATGGAAAACATTCACTAGGATTAAGACCAAGACAGTTGACAAGACTATTTCTCTCGTGTTTGTTCCGGACAGATTTCATCAATACGTGATTCATATTTTCAACTTTGTTGCATTCATCAATATGTATTGTACGGTAGACAATTAAAATATGGCCTCTTTAAAATTCATCAGTCTTTTTTTATTTACACGTACCTATTGGGTTTTTTTATTTGATTTATGGCAAGCAATCTTCTATATTATTATTGCCATTGTCGAGTAGGTAATAGTATTACAAGTGTCTTGTTATAATTTGGATGTTCTGACAAAATAGTGGTTGGTCCCTTTGTTAGAACTTTCCAGGAAATTTTTGTGGCATCCCAGAATTTATACTCCGTGTTATTATTTTCCATCCACTTCACTTGTGCATAATAACCGAACTATATTTTGTAAAATGCCACCAATATTACAAAATATAAAAACAAATAACACAAGGCTATGAATAAAATATATAAGCCACTACATTACAAAATAAGATCCCTCCAAAAACTCTATTGAGTAGTTGACGAGTTTAAAACTTTATTTTATATATGTCTCATGATCTTTAACATAGTGAGGTCCATGCAAATAATTATTAAATCAGTTGTAATTATAATTATCTAGCTTTTTCTTAAGTAAAAACGCAAGTTTTGATAATGATTTTAGGTTTAAACATTTCTCCTTTATGGTACAATACAAGTAATTAAATATATTGTTTTTTTTTAATTTGAAATATTTCCGTAAAACGGTTACCTTGTTCATAGTGTAATCTCCACCAGCCATTTCAAGTAGCAGTCAATGGAGTCGTCAAAGGTAAGACGGACAATTTTAAGGAACAACATAGGCACAAGACACGCGTACTCTTTCACCACGATGCGATTTATGTCCATGCAATATATATTACGTTTACGTCGTTGTACGACCGTTGACTGAATTGGAAATGAAATGCTCAACGCTATCGTTATATCTATATCTCATTGCCGAACGATAAACGGCTTTTAGTTTAATTTTCTGTACAGATAAATCATTTTTATATTAGAACTAACTATTGTCGGCGGTTTCGTTCGCGTTAAAACCCTTGATTTAACCTTTGAACGGCACATTTTTTGGATAAAAGCTACCCTATGTCCTTTTCTATATCCTTGACAATATATATATATACAACATTTTATAATGATCTCTTGAGTAGTTAAGACGTGAAAGTATAAGAAGCAAACAAACTCACTCTATTATTTAGTACTTAAGTCTTAGGATTACAGTATTAGTTAAAATGAAGTAGCTTATGTTAGCAGTTTCGTACGTTTTCAAACATTATTTGGCAGTAACAATAACTCTGTGATAACGAAAAGCTACTATTGATATAAAGGCGGCCTTCTATATATAATTATAACCGAACCAAAATGTACAAAAATCACTGAGTCAGAATAACAACTGAAACAGTAACGAAAAATACTAAATGGCTTAGCGTTATACATACTTCTATCTCTTTCTAGTATATAACTCTGTTTCCATTTAATTTACAAGTACCTAATTCTTTGCACAATCAAAATGGTGTTATTGGTTTTTTAGCCTTTCGTTGTCACAGAATTCTTGTTTATTATTACTTCCTACTAATATTTCTATTCAGATATATATTTATTTATTTCCTTTAATACTCAATCTATGCCGTTGTTACAACTTATATACGCTTAAATATCATCTTAGTATCGCTGCACTTCAATGCGATATCTTCAAAATCGACAGACTTAAGCAAGTGCCAGCTGTCAACGCAGTGCGACATGTATGTACGTACATTCATCGATATATCTACTTAACTAATGTAAATACCATTTTTAAAAGTTCTTTTGTATGATATGTGTATGTTAAGTGTTTTACACATTGTTTTTAAAGTTTTATTTTATTTAAAAAATATCATCCAATTTTCTATATGAACCGCTACATTTAATATTGTATTGTAAATTTGTTGAATTGGAATAATTACTACCGAAAAGCCGGAATTTCAAATACGACTATTCTTAAGAAGAATATGCGACAAATAAACGTCATAGAAAAACTATTCTACGCTCACGTTTATACCTAATAGAAAAGTGATTGAACTGAATATGAACTAATCTTATAATATCACCTTCTCTCGTTATTCACTTTATGTCAAGGCCCCAGATCCAAAATATATGTATGCGTTCGGACAACACATACCTTTAATTAACATATACTTGTATATTTAGCTTAATTTTTATGAATATGTCAGTTTATTTCCCGACTGTCATATTCGAGGCAACAGCCTAAGCAATAATCCAGCTCACTTTGGCATCTGAGTGCCTAAAGCGTTCACCCAAAAATCCTGATGTAGCGAAGGCTTGTCAGATTACTTACAATTATTCAATGAATTCGCTGAATAAGAATCAAAAGAAATCTTAGTGCAATCTCGCTTTACTTTAAAATGGGATAACTCTCTCGGTTTCGTATTGTCGTTGTCTCACATAAAACACGTCGAATTTATTTGCTATAGTAACAGACATTTTATGACGACTATGTTTTTGTTTTAAACTCATGGCTTGTTGCATATATTGCATAATGTCATGAAACTCATACTAAAACCTGGCTGCAGACAATGCGTCTATGATTGAAAAATATGTAAATCCGTTGAATAGTGCTTGACTTAAAAACATAAAAACGGACAGATATACAATCACATATCAATCTCACATTTACTATAAAGGTAGTCGTATTGCATCGTATTGGGAGCTGCGGATGACAGAATAATGGTTGGAAGTTTCGACTCAGGTATAGATAAGGTTCATGTGAAATTTGGTTAGATTTAACTGAAGTTTCTTTTGGGTTTCTTTAACGGAAAGAGTTCATAGAGGCTCTTGAAAGGCATTCTTGTCCACTGCATATAAGTTAACCACGCAGTAATTTCTGATTAACTCGTTTGCTAGTTACCAATATTTAATTTTTTTTTACATGATTATCTCGTGTAAACTAACTAATAATACACATTTCAAATCTCTTCAATACAAAATTTGTTTCGTCTATCTATAGAAATATTGACCTCGTCTCGTACACTTTGTTATAATCAGTTTAAGACAAAAAAAAGGAAATATAATTTAGAGAGTATTTCTTCTTAACATTTTTATATTAACATTTTTTTTTGTGTATGATAACAAAGGATAAACGATAAAGATAAAAACTATATAATAGGTACAGTGTTTGTCATAATGAATCATAATTAGAAACGATATCTTATCAGACATATAAATCCTGAGAGAATTTATTTATACGTTATTACTACGTATTTAAATACTTAATTGTATTGGTTTGGTAGATATATTATTTTTACAAAAAGTTACATTGCAGACAACAAATACACAGATAACAAAATTTGGCAGCATAACAAATCTAAAGTTCAATTTTTTTTTTTTTATATTATAGAGGGCAAACGAACAGGTGGGTCACCTGATGGTAAGTGATCACCGCCGTCCATAGACACTAGCAACACCGGGGGAGTTGCAAGTGCGTTGCCGGCCTTTTAATATATGTGGGCCTCCAGCGCTCTCACTGACCGAACGAAGCGCAACAGTGCAAGCACTGTTACTTCACGTCGGTTTTCTGTGAGAGGGTGGTACTACCCCGGGCGAGTCGACCCATTCATGCTGAAACCAGTAATAGCTTCAGCGTAGCTCTACCACCTACATAAAATCCTACATCAATAAAAATGACACATAACTTTTTAAATTTGGCGTTAGGTTGTATGGTAGTGTTTTTCTATGCCCGCCTGGCTAACTATCACACTCAAGTTGAAAACCTGTCGTCAAGCTCCTGTAGGTTTATTTCAGTATACACGCACATCTGTCGCCCTGGCAACTCTTGTACAGGGCCATGTGATTAACATGCATTTGTTTTCGTTGTGCCTCCAACCAACTCGTTAGGGGAGAGTCTAATACTAGGCCTTCAATCTTAAGACCACAAGTTGGTGCCTTGCTGAGGGGCCAACACTTGCCAGGTCGTGTAGAAGTACTGCAGAGGCAGTTCTTGTGGGTCTTCCTTCTTTTAAAGGGTGCGAGGAGACCACCGAGAGATTCCCCCGCGAGTAAAATATGGTATATTACGGTAACTGCACTTGAAAGCCAGTTCCTTTCTAGTTTTAATGTTTGCCATCGTTAGATTATGGTTAAACGCTAAAACCTATAAAGTATAAAAAATACAGAGACGCGGAAGAAGTAATGGCTTATTATGAATAATTCCATGGTAGACAATTGTGAATAGTTATATATACGTACATACAATAACGTCGAATAATAAAATATAGTTTGTGGCTGTTCGATATACTCGTACGCGGCACTATACTACAACGAGTGATCCATAAATTTAGATACTGTCGAACATTTCGTAGGCAACGGGTAAGATACACGTAGAAAATGTAAGCAAACAGCTTATATAGTGTCAAAACTGTCTTCAAATTAGTGGCTTGCGAAATTGCAGATTATATTTCAAGTATCACAAACGATGACTATAATAATATAAAAATATATCCAACCATTAGAACAGAGAAAGGAAACTGGCTTAAAAAAGTTTTTGTAGACAAATTGAAAAGATCCTGTTAGCAACAAAATACAAATAATTCTTCACAGAAACGGCTAATAGGAATGGATAAAAGATGTTTACATTTGCATAATGGGAGCCACTTTTACTCTGCGCTCTTCACTTTTTTCACTGTCGTAGATATTTTACTGTTGAGGGAATTGTGCGATTCTTATCTGAACTTTGTACTGCCTGCAGAATTTGTTTTTATATCACTTCATGTGACACTACAATCATTAAAGAAGTAAAAGGGATAAAAAAAATAATTAACAAAATGTTCCCAAAATCGCAAGTCACAAAAATGGTTTTTATCTAACTTTTTTGGAACTGCGAGGTGAATAAAAATATTTTATTTAACATCTTTATTTCTCGATGGACAGGAAATAAAAAGAAATGACTGCGCTGTAGCTGATGGTAAGTCTGGTCACGAATATTGAGACACTCGGTCAATGAATTTCCAGTGTTAGCCGAATCTTGATAGCATTATTTGGTTGTTCTCGCTTCATCGGTCCTGGTCTAGTATCTCGACGACTACTGAAATAAGTGCTCATTACCTACTCTTACAAAGTCTCCGTATACTTGATATCCTATTCTTTCATAATGAAACGTCCTTTGTTGAGTTCAATATCAACAACTATTGACTTACTGTATTTTAATACAATCAAAGCTCATATTAAAACAACAATATAATAAGAAATTAAATGTATAGACCTTTTTGACGATTTTAAATAACTTATATTGATTTTTATCACTGCTGCTGAGCTCGTAAAAAGTGTATTGGAATTTCACTTAAATTCAACTCGTCAAACTCCTCCATCTATCAGTAAAGTCTTCTCAAAATAGGCTTAGCTATGTTGAAGATTAAGCCGGACAAATAACAGACAAATTCAATGTCCATCTTACAGATAGCAATTAAAAAAACAATATAATTCAATCAACAGAACTTTACGCTTCACTAACAAAGCTACAGTGCGGCTTCTTTTAATATTGCCGGCCAATGTTTCAGGCTAACCAGACGAAATCGCCCTCTGACTTCTCGATTTGTTGCCCCTCACGTAACAAATGGATCCAAATTGGTCCAATAAAGTAAGTTCTCTGGTCCCCGAAAGGCTATTAGCTAGCGACCGCGTGGGTCTGCGACGACCGAGCTATTCCCCGCATTAATTATTTAAACGGACACAGCTTCTATATATTCAGGTAATGTTGTTAATAATTTTTATTCCCCGTGCTCGTGACTGATTAATCATTTAAAATGTCAGTATGCCATCGTGTTTCCTGATTTATGAAGTAATATTTTTCAACAAATTCATACTAATAAATTAATCTATATGAGGGGTAAATGGTGACCTCGTTATGGCCGGTGCCATATTAATTAAATCGTAACTTATGTAGATTATAGAGCAACCGTATAGATGGGAGAATTTTGTCGATTTAAATGGGAATGCTGTATGGTGTTTTGCTTATTCAAACTGACTGTCACTGTTTTCCTGGCGGGTCTTTACAGTTTTAGAACGTTTTTTTTTTCAACCGGATTACGTAATTGGTCTTGCGACTAGCGTTTACAGCTACACCGGCACTCTGACCAATTTCTGGTAACCAGCTCAAGGGCGCACCTCAGCTTAGACCTAGGATACAACATCACGAATCTAACTAAGGTAATTATTTATGCATATAACAGTTTATGAGACACACATATGTACCAGTATGTATGACCCATCAACTTGAACATGTATTTTGGATCTGACAAGTAATCTAAAATAAATTCATTCACTTCGAATAAGAGAAAAAATAAAACACTTCCACCATATGTATACCTAATTGGGTTCATGTATGCATGTAGATGATATGTGTTGTCTTCTTAAGCTAGTGATTGAAATTGTTACTACCTCACTGTATCGCATTAACAGCATGCTCGAGGGCTCCAAAATTTCGATGGGCTGTAAGGGTTAAGTAGCAGCGACGAAATGACAACTAAAAATAAATAAAAGTAGTTCACGACTAATGAAGTACCTACGTCGTTCCCACAAAGTAACAAAACCATATTCTCGATAGCAAAGTCGGGAGCACTAATTAGATGATAAATAAACTGTAAGTACGTAAACAATTTTTTGTGAAATTTGTCGTCTTATGATTAAATTTCGAGACGAAAATAATAACGTCGTAAGAATCTTAGTATCAGTTATGAAGCGCTGTGCGGCCCGTGGGAGGACTTTGTTTAATTAACCAAGACAGTAAATATTATATGAGAACATTTTACCACTACTCATTTCAGAGATGGCTAACTTTGTTTGTGTTTCACTGGCTTTGAAGAGATCTACCACAACTATTAAGTGTCAATTCACTGTATATTTTATGTTAATTATGTTGGCATTTTCATTTTAATTTCTTATACTAAATTAATGTAACTGTTGCTTGAATATAAATACTATAATTATTATTTTTTATATCGGAGCATAAAAAATACTTATTGACAATAAATTGATATCTAGTCAGCTTGCGAAATTGTTTCTTCTCCACATTACTGTTAAAGGAACTGATATTATAAAAACGAGTGAAAACACTCGTCGGGCGACGATTCTGTATATTAATCTTAATACTATATTCAAATTTATATAGCAATTTTCAAAGGAATAGCGTACTAGCACTAAATATCTATTGTAATGGTTGCGATGGAGACTGTCTTTGAAAATCTGTATTTTTTAGCGTGATTACATATTGATTACATTGTAATTTCATTAAACACGCGAGGAAACTTGTGGTGTTAAAGTATTAAAGATCAAACTAAAAGAGAAATCATTTTAATAACTCACAACTTCATTTAAGAAATATACAGTTAAAATTAAATAAGCAACCCTAATTAGAAATTAGCGACTTACTCCACGATAGATAATCGAAAGCAATTAACGGCAGATCCTACAAGCTACAGTTTCTTACGCAACATATCGTACAAGGATTGTAATTAAGGAAACGAAGCGCTATACAGCGTGTTCCGTTTGTAACCGCGGCCTAAAATAACAGCATGCGAAAACATTACTGTGCCCCACAAATGCCATGAAAGGTAAGATATATTTTGGATATGATTTACCTTCATCCGACGTAGATTGATCGGCCTATAATAACTTGGAAGGGTAAATCTGATGTTGTTTGTGAAAACCGAATACTACATTAACGTTGGATTACCTTTACATGTTGTGGCAAACAATTCCGAGCAGATTTGGTTTTGAGTTACTGTATCATATTTCAAAAGACTTGATAAGTGTGTTAAAATGATACGGTAAGATACCATATCACATTGAAAGGTGCGAGTCAATAGTTACAAATGTCAATAATAATAAGTACTTATGTATTAATTTTTAAAAAGCTTACATAAAACGTCACAAAAAGAAAAAAAAAAGAAAATAAAAAAATGCAATGCATTTCCGGTGACCAATAAATTGGAAGACTAAACAAATACTAAAAGTTACAACAAGAAGCTCATTGAAGTCCGTTTAAATCATTTTAATATCGTTTTAGTTCATAAAAATGTAAGAAAGCCAATATTAAAACATTAAAACCAATTACCAAAAATAGAAGTCATGGCAATATATAATAATAAAAAAGAGGATAACTAAGTAACAGAAAACCATAAAAACAAACGCATTATATCTTCTTAAGTGAACAAGTGACGCAGACTGACATTTGTTGGTAGTAACAACAGTGTTGGTTACAAAAGTCACTGACGCTATATCCTTATCGTGGGCAGCAAACATAAAAAAAAACAACATCAATAGCAAACACAAAATTTGATGATTGTAACTAAATTAGTAAAACAATAATGGACTTCGCCTATTTATCTCAATATACCACGAGCATGATACATTTATAGCAAGCAGGGAGAAATTGATATGTTGTTAGTCAAATCGCCAAAATGCTTTGGGACTACATTGCTAACACTGTATTACAGAAATGTATATGTTAAAAAGGCCTATACATCCAAGATAGTATATGTCTGTCTCCTACGCACAATCCCCAGTAACAGTTTCTATCTTTTAAATATTATTAAAAAATAATTACTTACCTACAAATCTGTTTTAAGCAGCGTAGTATACACTCTTATCCAATTTAACACATCAGTTAACTTGGAGATTTAATTTAGATCAAAATTGTCTTTTACAGTAAATATATTAGAAACTATCAAAGATTTAAAATTACGCGTGCCGTAACACTTGCAATTAAAGTGAAAATTTTATATCACAAAAAACAAGTATTGTATTTTCGCTTTCGTAAAGTCTTTTAAGTGTTATTATTAAGTTCTAAAGATCTCCTCGTAAAGCTTTTACAGCGTAATAACTAGATTACTTTATAATAAAATAGAAAAGACTATAAAAGAACGATGTTCTATAAAAGAAAAAATAATTTATTACCTTAATATTTCCAGACTGGAATCGATTTTAAAACTCCACTAGCAACATAAACAATACAGAATAATGCTATCTTAAAATCACTTAAAATTATTTTGATATTTGCTGAAACTGGAAAGTATTTTCTTATTAAAAATATATTTTACCTATATACTCTACAAAAATTATTTTGAAGCCCTCTCTACAATTAGTGTTGTGTAAACATACCAATAATAGATATCGATGTTCGAGTGGCTACAAGTCCCATCCTTCGATACTTATCTGCTAATGAACCAGCGGAACGGATCGGTCGGTGGACTATCTTTTATTGTTCCATGAATTACATTTTCTACTGAGCCAATTTAAAGTGACGGGGAGTGTTTCAATCGATTTACTGGTTAGAGTCAAAAATGTTATTTTTACTTAGTGCTATATTTTTGTCAAAGTTATGGTGATATATCAGTCCTAGTGGCTTAGTTCCTTGTATTTAGGGATCAGCCACTGTAATTGCAGCAGTCGAAAATCTTACGGGCCGGCATGATATGAGCAACTGGCGATGGATTGCTGATCTTTCGATAGTTGTTGTTATTGACTTGTACCCCATCTTAGCATCAGATACAATGCTGCTGTTACCTCGTGCTACTATAAAAAAATATATTTGCTACTGTTTCAATTTTTTTTTAATTGTAATAATAATCCTTACAATATCTATTAAGTATGTGTTACGCCGTAATAATCATTTTTTTTTTCCATTTTGCCTCTGGCATTCAAGTTACTGTGATATTGAGTAACTTTGGACCATTATCTATTTCTGATTTTGAATGGAAATGTAGTTGGTGGACTTGTCGTACGGTCGTTGGCTCCCACGTATTCGTAGTTGTTATGCTAGAGTGTAAATATCATATGAAAATGGTGTTAACAGTATTTGATACTCAAAGAAAACCTCGTAACAAGTATTAATAAGTTATTCGGTAAGTAGATTTATGATATTGGTCATCAGATTTTTAGAACTTTACTGTATTATTCAAGTAAACATATACAAACTATTTCTTTTATATTTACCGTGTTATAAGAAACTTGTATAGCATAGGTAATAAGTAGCTGACCAAAATGAAGTTTGAATTTTGCTTTTACCATAAAGACATTAGGTACAGATTTTTGATATGAATAAAATAACATATTAATTGTATAGACTATTAGAAAGCATAAGATATTATTTTGTTCTTATTTGCAGGAACATGTTAATATCTGATATATTTGAATAGGTGTGTTTTTATGCTATAATATATTTATTGAAGAAGTTTATTATAAACATTTTAAATTATCGAATATCATGCTACAATCCTTAAGAGTAAAGCAATTAGCTTAGGAAATGTAAGTAAAAAGCATATTAAGCTAGAACGAAGTGACAGTGCAGCGTGTTGCGAGGCGCGGTGCGGAGTATCGAACGAACGGTGGGGCACAGCTAGTTACATACATAAGTCGTTGTAATTATGAATTTTGTCGATATCAGAAACCAGTTTAATGTTAAAAGCTAGTGACACTTCTAATAAAATTCTAAGTTATTCGATAAAATTAAAAAGTCCCATCACTAAGATAAAGGGAACGTTCAAGTTCGAACAGTCGATATTCGCAGACAATGATAAGAGAAAATAATGATATTTCACAACGTCGATACTTCAGCACCGACATCGCGAGAGACGTCTGGATCGTTATTTTATATATCAAATGTTCTTTGACAATGTTTTCAAAGACTAAATTAATGTTCTTGTCTAAAGTACAAGTTTGACGTGTTTAATTAACTTTTAAACTTACTCGATATATTATTTATTAACTTTATTATAAAGTGTTTGTAGTCTTCTCAAAGTTATTTTCCAAATGAATAACGTCGAAATTTGTTTTCGAGATGATAGGATTTTCTTTTTAATTTTACATAGTCCTTTTATCATCTCATATATCTATCTAATTATTGTTATATTTTGACATAGAAATACAAAATCCCGTAAAGCCATACACGTTTCCGTAAACAAAAGCATTGTAATATTAAGCGTTCCGTCTAAGCGGTTCACATTAAAGTAATATATTAATTAAATGAGGGGGAATATTGAATTAATTATCGTTTGTGGATGAGAGAGGGCGCTCCTCCGGAAGGTATCTATGACAGAGCTACGAGAAATTTATGACTTGTTTCTAGGGTTGCCAATTCATTCGTGAGTGCCTGCTTTCTCAAAACCTCCCATGGACTAGATTTTTTAAATTAAAAACCCAAATTAGACATATATGAATAATTAGGTATGTTATTTCAAATGGTATTGTGTTTGTTATTAGTGGCCTCTAAATAAATTGAGCGTAAGAACATTAAAAAACTGTTAAATACTCAATTACAGAAGTTAAACTATTAATGAATATAGATGGCGTATTTTATTTGCAAAAATATATTATAAAAAATATTCACAGGAACTAATACTCTACAAGTTTTTAAAATAAAATATGTTCCAAATTCTTTATCGTCGTTTTACATTGAGTTATCTATATCTTGCAAATCTAAATTCCAAAGTTGGCAACTCTATTTGTATTCGCTCGATGACGTAAGACATATACTAAAATAAGATATATTAGCTGATAACAGTTGGTTCAATGCTACGATCAAAAGTACTTAAATAATAATACTTGGAATTATTTATTTAGTCATTATTATTTTATTTACAAACTAGTTTCTGAAAGGCATGGAATATTTCATGTAATTACTTTACTTTTCATAAATTAATCACTGTTCTTTTTATACGAACGGATTTGTTATAATGGTGTAGCCTCCGCACTGAATTGAAATAGTTTCAAGCTACTCTGGGTTCAGAAAACGATACGATAAAACTATGTTCCATGCTCAACTTAAGCTGTACCAAATGCAATAGATACATTCACCTTGAATTACTCTATGACCAGTTGAGGTTCAACAACACGAAATCACGTTGCTACCGAAACTTAAATGCAGAACAACGATATCGGACTAGTCACGCGTGACGGTTTTCATGCACACGATGTTGGCGCTCCAATGGTTAAACAGTATATGTCAAAAACCAGCTGCTGATACCTGCATTTTACCACTGCATCAAGAAATAAATACAATTAATAATGAAATATGAGATAAATGATTTTTCAAATTTCATATGATAGCTAAGGAAAAATAGTAAAATAAGGTTCTTATAATTTACACACCCGCTATATAATATATTCAAACCTATACTAAAAGTCGCTCGAAAAGTAGTTCCTTTTGTAGTAGACCCTTAAATAATAGCAGTAGTCCGGTGAAACTGTAGAGATCTTGCCAGGCCAATAGTGTAGTCAGTTCGAAAACAATAAATAACAGTTTATTTGAGTTAAGATATGGTAGAAAATAATATAAGAAAAAAATATTATCGAAACATTTAATAATTGTAGCAGTAGTTAATAATTGTAGCATATATCACCAGTCCAATAGCAGTAATTAATAAATAATATTTTTCATTGCTATACATTTTTATCTTTTTTATCATTATGACACCTTAAGACTATATTCAGTTCGCAAGTACCAGCAATTTAAGTAAAGCTTAATTCCTGGGATTAATTGGCATTAATCATATGTCGATAAACGAGACTCTGTCACCTTATTTTTCTTTACAAAACTTTTTTGGAGATAAAATTATTTATGGGCTCGGGTGTGCTAACAAAGCATTACATGGAATTTTTATTTAATATTTGTTATAATCGATAATCATTATTACGACACTATTATACAGAATCAATCATTTAGAAATAGATTTAGAAGTGTATAACTTATGTGTATCGAATAATAACTTAAGTAAAGCAGCTAAGTTGGCAATAATAAATAGTTTAACATAATATATTCTCATACGAGTATATATTTGGACCTGTTAAGATAGATTCCTGCTATAGAACGAAATATTGTGGTTATTTATTGGATCTTAAAGTATGTTCGGACACCGCATCGATGGTAGTCGCATATGCCTCTAATGAGTCGGAGATTTCCATGACCGAAAACATCATCACAATATCAAAACGTGGTGGTACGTTATTTCTGAGTCACTTTTTTTCAAATTGACTATACGCTTTTGCCTTTTGCTCGGTCACGGCTACAAGCTCAAGGGTGTTAAAGTGGCCGAATCTCGGATTGGGCTAATGCCTTGGATACTACTGTGAGACAGTTAAGTCTAGATACTGGGACCGTATTGTCATCCAACATCCATTAGACTGTACTGTCACAACTAGCTTATTTTTTACCTAAAATAAAAGGCTCGTTGTCCATAAACACGTTATTTGTAGCTCGTTCCTTGTTATTCCTAGCTTGTTGTAGATTTATTGTTGCATATCTTCTTTTCAGAACTGGCCTATCGAACTATCTCTGTCCAACTTACTTCTATGCGACTGTCCACGCTCTTTATCATTACCTAATACATTATAATTTAGTATAATCACTACTGTCTCTCTCGATGTTTGCGATAAACTCAAAAACTACTAAACGGATTGTAATATGGTTTTCACCAGTAGATAGAGTAATTCACGGGGAAGGTTTAGATATACAATTTATCAAGGTGTTTTTATTGTAAATTAGTTGAAATATAATGATAATTGTTGAAAGAATCGGAAAAAGTCAAGCTGTCTGGGAGCTTTCGTCGAAAACGCTACGTAATCCTTTTGAGATACAAGAAAATGCATACTGTGATATTCCTATTTTATAAATCTATAAAAAAGTCTATGATGACATATACCTATATTTTTAGTATAGCTTACTATACTCATTTATCTACTTAAAAATGGTCGCATATAATGACGTAATTGGAAGCCTATTTATACGGATACAGTATTAATCCTTATCAAATTAAATACATTAAATACGTCAAGCATTTCATGCACAGGTGTATATATTTTTTATTATCAGGACAGGACAAGGATATAATTCATTTTGTAATAAACATGACTCGCTGTCCGTAATAAAAATCCTACAACAAGACAACCAAGCTCCACTCGAAATAATTGCCATTTTATTTGTAAGTTGAGAACTAGTTCCAGAATATATATGTTTAGGAAACATGTGTGTGGTTAGGAAACAAACATAAAAATGTATTTAATAGCTTGCATAATCCATTCCATTACAAATGTAACTCGATGATGTTGAATATGTAAGCGCGTAAAAAAACGAATGACCGAGAGCGTGCAGCTGAAGTTTGCATTCCGTCTTTGGAAATTGGAAAAATGTTTTCTATATTTTCCATGTGGTTCCTTACAATATAAATGTTTTTACATTGTGATTTTCGTACTTTTATATAGTTATTGAATTGTTTCTCATATAATGTTAAATTACAACTAAAGTAACTTAGCTTGCGGCTTCGCTCGCGTTGATGTATATTTGATCTATTTCTGGATATAATACATTTTTTCTAGATAAAAGATACTTTGTGACCTTTTATGTAACCCTAACAACGTGTCTACAACATTTCATGATTATTGGTGTAGTAATTAAGGCGCTAAAGCGTAACAAACGAAGTCAGTTTTGTATCTACAATATTATTAACAATGGATAAAAATCACAACGGAATAAATAGATAAATTAAATATAAATATTAATAAATTAATAAAATTTTCCACTTCAAAAAACGTATATGAGTATCTACTTATGCAATCAGTTAAGAAATTATATTTTTTAGTTTAAAAACACATTAAATGTAGTTAATAACGCTTTAAATAAAAAAAAATACTTTAAAAGGTTTTAACATTAATTTATACATCTCTATACAGAATCAAGTAAGACCAAAAATAAATAGAATAGACAATTTAGCAAAGAATAGTGTAATAATAATGATGTATAATGTAAACAATTAAAAAGTAACAGAAAGTTAACCTCAAATCTATAAACCCACTTAAAAAAGTTTATGGTATAAAAATTACTTTTATCACGAATACTTACAACAAATTATCATTCATCACCATATAGAATATCAATATCGTATTTTGACACTATTACATCGTTTTTTTAGATCTATTAGACAAGCAGCGGACAATAGCATTGTAAAAACGATATACTTCGCCTTGTGTCAGTCACTTCTACTCTACTCCATTTCCTCCTGGGGAGCAGCTAGTAAATCCATTTTACTACCCCTAGAAAGGGCTCAAAGTGCTATGGCATACTGAAGGTGATGTCTTTCCGGCCATATAGGTACCGGACAGAGCATCTTTACCATGAATGTCAGATCTTAACCGTTACGCAGCTTTCTATCTTGCAAGTTATTCTTCGTCAAGATGTAGGAACGACAAGCTTGCATTTCTCTGACAAGAGAAGGGTCGAGAACATAATAAAAGTTCCTAGATATAATACTTCGTTTGCTTCTCGTTTAAAAGGCTACTTGGGAGGATTGCTCTATAATAACGCAAATAAGATACTGGGGATTAATCAATACAACAGTCGTACTATTAAAAATCTCATTTTCAAATGGTTACATTCACAAAGTTACTTAAATACAGAAATATTATTAAAACCATAGTTTAAAATATAATCAAATTTTAGGTACTTCAAAACATATACATTTTTACTTAAAACACAATTCAATGATTATTGTTACAAAACTCACAATTGTCTTACATATTCACACACTTAATATAATGCATGAATATATTGTTTTATCTCCACTGATATTAAACAAGTGTCATACATTCATATATATTTCATTACTACTTTGTCAGTGTTGTGTTGTGAGTCAACAGTTCTCACGAAAACTTAACAGACAATAATCAACCAAATTCATGGTGTCGTTTTTAGATGTCAGTGTGCGCGTGCATCTTAAAAATTCACTCTCATCATTTTATCCAAACGCGTTAGAAGAACTACAACTTCAATAGATCATTCGTATATGGTTTAAGTGGTGAATATAAATTAATTGCATACGGTACTCTGAAACGCGTTCTCCATACCCCTCACATTCGTACGTCGATACACTGTTAGCATAACTATAATACTATATTGTTGCAACGTACAGTACCTACTCCACAAAACAAACAACACCACTCGTTCTCGTTGTTCTGTTAATCCTGATGTACGGGATTTTTTGTGAATCTCCCCGAGTGCACGGTTGTAAATTTTATGTACGATTCGTTATCTGTTTGTATTAAATAAGTAATATTGAAACTGCAACTTGTAAACTCACCTTGCATAGTTGTGTGGAACATTAGTGTCATGTCTGTTGATCCCATCGTTAACTGTGACATTAACAAACGACCTCCTCCGGGTCCACGGGTGCAATGTACTAATATGGCGTTATTTGTCCATGTACCTAAAGCGCGTTGCAAATAGTATAATACAAGACAATTATTGCGAGTACATATTTTATCTGAAACTCATGGAAGCTACAGATGGAATCGATCTATGCGGGAATACATACGAAAATGCAAAATTAAATTACCAAATTCTATGTGACGAACACAAAATTAATGTAAAGCTGACCTATTTATTATCTTATTGTAATAAACAGTTGCTATGTCACATTTATCGCTCAAAATAGAATTCTAATACTCAAAATTAAATCGTTTTACACCAACAGGTGTCCTTATCCTTAATAATTAACAAATTATATTTCATCAACGTTCCGATTCTTAGATAAGGTCGTACCTATTCGATAACGTAATGCGTGGAATTCGAGTGATAACTCTCAACACAATTTACGCGCAATAAAAATCTGATCGTTATCATTGGCGGGACACCAGTGTAAAATAATGACCACGTGAATGTCACAGTGGATGTCTTGTGTGTGTTTTATTTAAAAATTGCTAAAAATATGACCACGCGAATGTTACGGTGGATGTATTGTGTGGTTGATGTATAAACAACGTTTTCTTATACATACTAAATCTATTTTACGTGTGTAATATAACAGTCACTTCATAGAATCTGTCCCTATTAATTTCTTCAGCAGTAGCAAAACGATGGGTGAAAATAATGTAAAGCATGTGGGTGAAAATAATCAAAATTTCAAATACACATTATAAATATATCAACGATATTGTAAATTACATTGTGGACACTTTTCTCTATACCGATTTTTAACAAATTTTTGGTACTATATTACGGTCTGATAACTAAAACTAAGATTGATAATGGATATACCTTAAGAGAAACGAGACACGTCTTTAATAGTATTTTTAAGAATTATCAGGGGAGGGGTACGGGTACGATAAAATGTTAGGAAGCACTGGTTTAAATCATGTAATATTTACAGAGCTTTATTAAAGAAACATTTGAACATGAACTACGCAGTATTGGTAATATAAAAAGACTAAATAAATAAAAATCAACTGTCAAATGTATTTACGCTCATCACTTCAAAACGGTTACACTTATATCGCTAGTTCTTTCTTTGTTGTGCTTATAATTCTCAGGATAAGGGTTGTATGAAAGAAAATGTTTGAAAAATCCTATGGTGAAAAAAGTGACTTTGGCTTTAAAAAAGGTCCATAAAAAACAGTGAGTGAGTGAGTGATACAGAAGACTGTAGAGGGATTTTAAAAAATATCTACATATTTGACAGTCTGACGTTCAGTTGCCATTTTATGTCATTACATGGTCCTACTATTGAAAATGGTTTGAAAAAAGCACCACTGACACAAAAGTTGAGGAGTAATAGGTTTTTTTTTTTTTTATATTATAGGGGGCAAACGAACAGGTGGGTCACCTGATGGTAAGTGATCACCGCCGTCCATAGACACTAGCAACACCAGGGGAGTCGCAAGTGCGTTGCCGGCCTTTTAAATATGTGGGCCTCCGGCGCTCTCACTGACCGAACGAAACGCAACAGTGCAAGCACTGTTACTTCACGTCGGCTTTCTGTGAGAGGGTGGTACTACCCCGGGCGAGCCGACCCATTCATGCTGAAACCAGTAATAGCTTCAGCGTAGCTCTACCACCTACAAAAAAAGGTTAGCACGGTACGGGCATGTGAGATGAAAGCCATGTAACTAGAAAGGTTTTATGTATGAAGTTGGACGGATATAGGAGTAGAGAAAGACCGAAGAAGGTATGGATAGATTGTGTAAGAAATAATGTGTATGAAAGGTGTAAATACTAAGATGACATTCTGACAGGGGAGAGTGTAAAAGAAAAACATGTTGTGGCGATAATACTTCGGTGGGATTAGGGTAATAAGATGATGTATTGATGATTGTATATGTGAATGATGAAAGAGAAGAGGCAACAAGCATAAAATAATTAACAGTGAAGATGCCTTCCGAATCTATGACATCGACTTTAAATTATATTGAAGTTTTTTACTTTCATAATAAATGTATAGATATACGTTTCCCTTTTATCAAATTCTCCATATAAACGCTTTTGTAATATGATTCGCGAAACTAAATGAAACTCAGGATTAGATTTATGCATGCTTATAGATATATTATTTCTAAGAGCCCGTTTCTTTCAGGTCGTTCACTGTCTACTAAGTACAAAGCGTCTTATACAAAGCATTCTATACAAATTTATTTCATTATTCGTTTGACTTTGCAAGGATTTTGCATTATTTGTATTCAATAACTAACTAATACCCGCAACATCGGTCCCTTGAAGCATCATTCTTATTTCATGAGAACTGCTTTTTTATATAGTTTAATCATGGGCTATATTTATATGTACTCTTATAGTTAGGTTACTTCTTTTAAATTGTATTATTACTGATTAGGCGCTATGGAAAAGCGTAATGATGTGTAAGCCCAGTTAGTACTCCGAAAAATTTTCTTTCTACCTGTAAAAGGTTTTTCAAAATCTTTTTACTCGTTCGGAGATTGAGACAAACAAACGATACTTCAATTGTATTTATATTTGTTATGAATTATCTATCTATTGGTTTACACAAATTCTAATTATCACTAATGCGCCATTTTATTTGTTACGCTTTCGCGGTTTAACCTCGTCTTGAAATTTTGCATATACATGTTCACGGGTACATGAAAGAACGTAAGTGACTTTTGATCTCGAAAAAAATACTATATTTGAGGGATAGGTCAAACCTACATAAAAGTGAGCAACGCCGTTAGTGGAAGCTAATATTCGATAATCGTTTGCAGGTTTATTGTCCCGAGAGGAAGTTCATCCATTTCAGAAACAATTTTGTGGTTTTCGTGTAACCCGGCCATAGCGACTTAATCGAAATTCCGGTCGCTTACCCTTCACATCTCGGTATTTGTACCGAATTATCTGATTTATAATCATCTACTTGCATGTTGTGATTAACTTCTCATATTTTACTGATATGTATATCGATAAACTGTATATGACATCGGCTGAATACGAAAAATGTTTGTTTTTGAAATGAAGTTCTAAGGGATCGGTTTACGGTAGAAATCGTCAGTCCCGCTCCCTTGCCTCTCTCCCTCTAAGCGATTTTTTCTCTCTCTGTCTTTTTCTATTGTGTACAATAATGGAGGTCTACGATTATAGATATTTCAGAAGGCTAGTGGTTATTAATAATACATTATATAACAATAATATCAGAATTACCCTTATTCATTGTAATTTTATAAACTATTTAAATCTGCTACCGTATTAAAAAGGAAACACTAAGAGTATTTTAGTTAAGTTATGGATGTCCACTAGATAGTTGACCTTAACTAGTGGAATATAACTCTGATATCCGCAAGTGCGAACCCCGGAATATACCAACGAGTTTTTCGGAATTCACGTAAATATACAAATTTAAATAAGTAACACGTATCAGCGGATGGTGAAGGAAAACATCGTGATGAAACTTGGACCTGAGAAATGTTCTTGTAGTATGTGGGGAAATATGAAACGGTGAATATCTACGAGTTTGAAATCGCCAATACGTCGTGGGCTGGCGTGATGATTATGTCCATACCTTCATTCGGGAAGATGCCTATGGCGCTGTAGTAAGTCTCTTAAATGGCGATAATGACTAAGAATATCGATTTTAGATAAAAATAAATAGTTCCAGAAAGCGTAATTTATCGAACAGTTTCCGAAAAATTATATTCAGTGTTATAAAAGAACCGTAAGGAACTTCGTTCGTTCCGGGAGTCTCCTGACACACACATTTATTTTAAATCAAATGACAATATTTATTGGTAGATGTTTTCTTTATATACAAAGCGTTGAATCACAGTGAAACAAATGACAGTGTCAACACAGCAACTCTTGTTCATTTTGTATTGTGCACCTTTTATTTTTCATTGCATCTCGCCATCACAATTCTGGGTAGAGTCGGAGGTGGAGGTGGGTGTGTATTGGGGCCATGAAATACTGTGCAATTTAATAAAATAAAACTATTGTTATTGTGCAGTAACTTATTTAGTACTCTAATATATTATTATGATGTTCAAAGATAATTTATTGAATCTAAAATTAATAATTATGTTTTGCAATCAATAACCGTTGTTATATCAAAATATATTTTTTGTTAAAAATTGCATATGATTTGTTTTTCTCTTATTCCTCACTTTCTATCTTATTTGGATATATTTTGACTGATATCCTTTTGGGATATAGTCCCAACGTTATTGTTACGGACAGTGAGCCATGTGCGGGACAATTAGTTTTATGTGCTAGTTTTACGAAATATCGGACATAATTTATTACGGTTAAGGTTTTTGTTATTACGGAGTACGTAGAAAGTCAAAATGTGTTAGTTATAAGTTTTGTGAGTAAGAACTCTGAACATATTGATTGATTGTAAGAACAATACACCACGTAATTTATTAGGGATAAGTTTTGTCAGACAGGAAGTTATATATACAGGACACAGAATGGTGTCATAAATAGAAAATGGACAATGGACTCATTGGGTCCATTCACTAAAAATATTCCTACGAGCCCTCCCTACGGGGTGTCGTCGCGCGTCGGGCTGAGAAAAAAAATACGGAAGGAGGCCACACGCGCGGAGTGCGCTCGCTAGCGGATCAGCTGCGAGGCATTTAAATAAGGAATACGAATGGGAAACAAGGCAGAGATTGTATAGCGTCTGATCAGTAAAGACACGCGAAATTGTGATAAATAGTTCGAAAGGTTCAAGATTAGAGATACGCGGCGATAACAAACCACAATAATACCTACGGCAAACGACTCTACGAGCGACGAGTCAACGAGCCACATCAACATTTGTACAATATAACTTGTATTGTATAAATAGAACGAGAAATAATTTAATGTTACGGATAGAGCTGATTTACAACCACCTCACATATATTCGCAACATTTCTTGGTCCTTCAGAGCCGGATATTGAAAGCTTCGTTTCAACGAGAAAGGACCATTTCTTGGTCCTTCAGAGCCGGATATTGAAAGCTTCGTTTCAACGAGAAAGGACCATTTCTTGGTCCTTTGCGAACCGAATACAGAAAGCTTTACTTCAATAAATGACCATTGCTTGGTCTACCGAGAACCGGATTGAAGAAAAGAAACAGCGATTCGAAGAAAACACAAAAACGTCAAGAATTCTGTGAGCATCCACGATCGGCGTACTCAAAATGGTTATTACAAGAAATCAGAGCAACGCAATGGAGGCACAGGAGACGACGATAAGAGTTTTAGACGAATCACCGCTATCTCTAGACGAGCAGGGAATGGAGGGAGTGTCACGACCGCAAGACGCGCCCCTCGCACCAGCAACTCGAACAATCACAACAAGAACAGGACGTGTTTCACCGTCACGCTCACAACGATCGACAATGAGCGCGACGATGCGATCACGCCTCGCCGAGCTAGAGGCGGAAGAAAAACTAGCAAATATACGGCGAGAACAACTAAGCATAGAGGCTGAGTTGATTAGAAGACGACTCGCCGTAAAGCTGACATCGATACGCAATGAAACAGAGGATGAACGCGAGCAACTGAACGAGGAGTCAGAAGAACGAATTCACCGTGTGGATGACTGGCTTCGCTCACAATCCGATGTAGCACGGGGAGAGCAAGCACCGTGCAAACGTATCGATGTGCCACAAAGCGAACGCAGGCCAGAACGACGCGCCCGTTCGCCTTCACCGTCGCAGAGTAGCGACATTAAACAACTTGCCGCAGTACTAGAGAAAATGACGCGTACACAGCCCACACCACGCCAAGCTATCGACCTACCGACGTTTGCCGGAGCCATCAATGAGTGGCTACCATTTAAAGCGGCGATGCGTGACTCTACACAACTGTATCGACTTACGCCGGTTGAAAATATAGCACGACTACGTAACAGCTTGCGAGGAGACGCCCGCGACGCGGTGTCGGCACTATTACATACTGCGGCAAACCCTGATGACATCATGCGCACACTAGAGCAGTGTTTCGGCAGACCGGAAGTCATCATTGATAAAGCATTCGAAGATATGAGAAGGTTACCACGACCTGGGACGACCGCAAGCGAATTGAACACATTCGCAGTGAAACTACAGAATATAGTGTGTATTCTACAAAATTTAGATAAACGAAATTATTTGCACAACCCCATGTTAGCACGAGAAGTATTAGAGAAGCTCAGTCCGCATCTGAAAGCTCGATGGTGCGACTATGCAGAAGAGAACGACGGTACTACAGATCCAGAGATAGTCGTATTGTCACAATTTCTAATGCGCGAAGCGAGCCGCGCAATAAAACATACATACGCGGCCGCTAACACTACGGCGCCTTCTAGGCGAGACATCAAACCGGCCGCACCACAGTTCGTATCGAAAAAGAAGCAGAGCGTTTTCACTACAACAGACACCGAAACCGAACGTCGGTGTCCGTGTTGTGAGAAGCCCCATTCGTTGTCCTGGTGCCCGCAGTACAAGGCACTGAACGTCGAGCAGCGTTGGGAGTTAGTGAAAAGCAAAAGCGTCTGTTTCAAGTGTATTGACAAGCACCACCGTCGAGCGAACTGTAAAGAAAAACAGTGCGGCGTTGATTCCTGCCGTCGCCCACATCACGCATCGCTTCATGTAAACGAGCCGAGCGAGATTGAGAAGTCAGTCACAAGTGAGACAGTAATGGCCGTCGCTGCAAGCTCCAAACCGACACAAATTATGCTTAAGGTCTGTCCGGTAACTATATCGGGACCTAAAGGTGCGGTAGATACGTATGCGCTGTTAGACGAGGGATCGACCGTTTCACTAATAGATGAAGACTTAGCGAATACTATTGGTGCGCACGGACCGATATATCCGCTGCAAATAAACGGTGTTAACATGAGGAGAGAATACACACAAAGCCAGCTTATACAATTAAAGCTGTTTGAACGAGACAGTGATAACGCATACGAACTCCGAGCGCGTACAATAAACGGACTTCGATTGCGCGAACAAACGATACCGAAAAGTATACTAAAACACGCGCACCTGAGAAACCTAGCGGTGAAACAAGTATGCTACGAAAAGGCACGTCCACGCATATTAATAGGCACGGATCATTGGGAAATGATCGTGTCCAGGAAGCTACGCATCGGTAAAGCGAACCAGCCGGCTGCAAGTAAAACTCAACTGGGCTGGGTGGTACACGGAACGGTACCGCACACGATCAATCAAAGCAACGACTACTTATTACATGCTTACATACCGGGACGCGGGGACACCAGCGTAGCACAAGTGTTTCACAAACTTGTCGAAAGTCATTTTAGAATAAACGCACTCGGCGGGGCGCGTTTAACGAGATCGGACAACACTGATAATCATGTGAAACAGATATCAGGCGGGACTATCCAGCGATGCGACCACGTACCGGCCGAGCTACACACACGATCGATCGAGTTATACATAAAGCTCGGCAACTACGAACAAGAAAACATACGGAGACTACATTTAAATACCGAAACGTTCGTTGATTGGCTGCATCAACTCGAGAACGTAACAAGACAGCGCTTGTCGCGTTATTACAATCTGATAATGATGAAGCAGCTTGCAGCACTACACATACAGTGCGACGCGAGCGAACAGGCTTATGCAGCAGCAGCGTATTGGTGCGTGACATACAACGACGGTCGCGTACACGTCGTGTTAAAAGCAGCAAAGGCGAAAGTCGCATCTAGACGCACACAAACGATTCCGCGGCTAGAACTACAAGCCGTCGTTATCGGAGCACGTTTGAACGACGTTATTCGCTGCGAACACCGTTTAGAAATCGCTCGCACAGTATACTGGACAGATTCAATTACCGTGGTAAATTGCATACGAAACGACAAACGCAGATACACGCCGAATGTTGCACATCGCCTCGGAGAAATATCCGAACTTACCGAAAAGGAACAGTGGCGATGGTTACCGACCCAACTAAACGTCGCAGATAGTGCAACGCGATCGTCGAACATAGCGACCAACAACAACGACCGGTGGTTCACGGGACCGTGCTTCCTTACTCGCGCGGAATGCGAGTGGCCTACCGAATACACGACATCACAAGAAGATGTCAAGGAAATCGTAGTGACATACGCGATCGAATCGAATGATGCAGTATTACAAGACGCAGTGCGATTCTCCTCGTACGAACGACTGGTGAGAACTGTCGCTACGATGTTAGCATTCGCCGACATATGTCGGCGTAGAGCAAAACGTATCGAGAAACGACACATTGAACGCGCTGAAAATGTGTTACGACAGACACAAACTGAGAGTTTCGCCGACGACATAGAGCGATTAACGCGAGGTCAAGTAATACCGCGAACAAGCCGCCTCTACAAGCTGGATCCGGAGATAAACCAAGACGATATGCTACGTATGCGCGGACGGATCGGAGCCGCGAACGTATCATCAAGCGTCAAACAACCGCTTATATTAGACGGCAAACACCCAACGGTACAGAAACTCATCGCTGAACAACATCGCGATGAGGGTCGCAGCAACCGCGAGAGAGTAATAGACGACTTGCGACAACGATATTGGATCTTAAAGCTACGACCCGCAGTACGTACAGTGGAGCGGGAATGTGCGAGGTGCAAAATACGTAGAGCGACGCCTCGCACGCCGATAACAGGAGATTTACCGGCAGTCAGACTCGACGCGTTCCACCGACCGTTTACAAATTGCGGAGTCGACTACTTCGGTCCGCTACAAGTCACCATTGGTCGGCGAAGAGAGAAGCGATGGGTCGCCCTATTTACTTGTTTAACTACAAGGGCGATCCATTTAGAGATCGCAGCATCACTTTCAACTGATTCAGCGATCATGGCGCTACGACGAATGGCGGCGAAAAGAGGTTGGCCAGCTATTATGTATAGCGATAACGCTACGAAATTTCGCGGCGCGGAAAATGAGCTACGCACCGCCTACGACGAGTGGACACCCATTCTACGAGAAGAGGGATTACGACGCCGTATGGATTGGCGTTACGTCCCGCTCTACACGCCTAATCATGGTGGCGCATGGGAGTGCCTAGCTGGGTCAGTGAAGAAAGCAGCCGACCGACGACGGCCCCTGAGCGTCGGGGACCTTGTCGTGGTCGTTGACGCCTCGCTACCACGAAACACATGGCCGCGTGGACTAATCGTACGAACATACACCGGACCAGACGGAGGAGTGCGGAGTGCCGACGTGCAAACACGGAGCAGCGTGTTCCGGCGCCCGATATCAAAACTCGCCGTCCTGGAGATAGAGGCTACGCAAGCTACGCCGGGGGGAGAACTGTTACGGACAGCGAGCCATGTGCGGGACAATTAGTTTTATGTGCTAGTTTTACGAAATATCGGACATAATTTATTACGGTTAAGGTTTTTGTTATTACGGAGTACGTAGAAAGTCAAAATGTGTTAGTTATAAGTTTTGTGAGTAAGAACTCTGAACATATTGATTGATTGTAAGAACAATACACCACGTAATTTATTAGGGATAAGTTTTGTCAGACAGGAAGTTATATATACAGGACACAGAATGGTGTCATAAATAGAAAATGGACAATGGACTCATTGGGTCCATTCACTAAAAATATTCCTACGAGCCCTCCCTACGGGGTGTCGTCGCGCGTCGGGCTGAGAAAAAAAATACGGAAGGAGGCCACACGCGCGGAGTGCGCTCGCTAGCGGATCAGCTGCGAGGCATTTAAATAAGGAATACGAATGGGAAACAAGGCAGAGATTGTATAGCGTCTGATCAGTAAAGACACGCGAAATTGTGATAAATAGTTCGAAAGGTTCAAGATTAGAGATACGCGGCGATAACAAACCACAATAATACCTACGGCAAACGACTCTACGAGCGACGAGTCAACGAGCCACATCAACATTTGTACAATATAACTTGTATTGTATAAATAGAACGAGAAATAATTTAATGTTACGGATAGAGCTGATTTACAACCACCTCACATATATTCGCAACAGTTATCATATTTTGTTCCGTTAATTACTGGTACCACAGGGGATTGGTGGCTTTCTTCTGCGAGGAAGTCGTCTCGCAGAAAGGGACGGCAGAGAAGGAGAAGGAGGAGGTGCTTTGCCCACCTTCTTCCACCGTCTTACCTGGACCTGGGCAGATGGTTCGGGGGGCCATCTTCCCATTGCACAGCTTCGGTGGACAGAGGAGACGGCCGGTGTGTACACGGTCGTCCCCTGACAAGGTTGATGTCTGGCGATGCTTATTAATGCCAGGCCAACCACTAGGGCGGCATGATGAGTGCTCAACAGTTCTCGCGCCACCCCAACAAAAGCGACAGATGTAACCTTGGGGTTTTAGTTGGTAGAAGTCCGACGCTATTCACTTTTCCCCCCAGGAGGGTGAGGTGTCCATGCAGGATTTCCCCACGTTAAAAATAGTAAAAGGGATTGGTGGCAAAAAAACATTGCCGTATATTTGTGTGTATACGCGAAATAAACGGAAAGTTTTTGTCGATGATTTATATTACCAAAATCAAAAATCAACTATGTATTTTTGCTGTATGTAAAATGTACTTTGATATTTACATGAATGCTAAAGTATGTACTATCCTGTTGACGTATGCTTATGACGCACATGTAATCGTTATGATATATATTTTTATTTAAATAATTCAGCGTAACAGCAATAATTGTTTTGTTTTTTCATACAACGTCTAAAGAACATTTACATGAAACAATCATTTATCTAGAGTACCGTTACATAAATACTTCTGTCGAAAACAATAATATCTCTATATGTTAATAATTTTAATATATTACTATTCGTATAAATTTATAAGTCGCTTATTATAAAGATTGAAGATAGGAACGAAGTTACCGTTTGAAGGACATCCACACCTAATTTCAGTTGAGTTCCATCCAACACCATTTATTTTAATATGAAGATAGCAACGAAGCGCCTAATCGCTGATTGTAGGAGAATTGCGTCTAAGTTCACTCCATTTTATTAGTCACCCTTCATTTGTTTTGTTCTCTTTACGTGATGATCCATTATTATTAGATGACTGATATTTATAAATGTTATATAACTATACGAAACCTAAGCCCCAAAATTAACGTTTACTTTATAGCCATACCCAAAGAAATGGCTGTCGTGTTGACGATACTCATTCCCGGGGCAATGATAAGCGAAATAAATGAGATATCTCCGTGCCAGGACAACGTCGATACCGGTAGCGAATGAATTCCTTCTGCGAATAACTGTCTCGCTCACCGGGCTTTGTTCAAAACTCACGGTTTACGGTTGCAAAAATATTCCACTGTAGTATTAAAGTTCTGCATAGTTGTAAATCTACAATGTTCCTTATTCTTCTTATCGCCACGAAGTCGTAGGGTTGTTTAGGTGGGACACTTTTTAGTAGCGAAGGCTTATGCAATATTTGAGATTTTGGAAATTTGCAAAAGTTATATTTATATAATGTTAAGAATAAAAATGTTATAAATGTTTTTTTATAAACACGTTATAAATATTTTGTTGTTTTTACTATAATAAATAAATGTAAACGCCTTTTCAAAACTCATGTTTAGGTGTCCATAGATCAGTGTTGCTAAATGAACTTTTTACCTGAACCCAACATTTCTTTAATAAGCTGATGACTTTGTATTTAAGTGTCACCACTAAAATCGTATGCTGGAAAATATGAATAAAGACTAGGCGGGTGCGATTTCCGCACGGTTTACCACAAATTTTTGAAATTAATATGTTCGTTTACATGTTTTTTTTTTTTTTTTATATATAAGTTCGGCAAAATGACTGTACAATACCTGATGGTAAGTACGGTACAGTCCAAAAACAACGGCGACTGTCGGTGTTAAATACCAACGGCAGTCGTCGTCATCATGCCGACCTGCAAAAGTGCCTCTTCACGCCTCGTTTGAAGGACCCCATATCATAAGAGGGAGGAAACACACTAGTCGGGAGGCGATTCCACATCTTCACAGTACGACAAAGATAAGAATTTTCGAACTTCTTCGTTCTTGCCGAGAAGGTTTCTACTGTGCTTCTGTGGAGCCGCGTACCCGCCCTTGTGGTTCTTAAGTGGAAAGGAGAAGATGGGATGAGGTTGAATAATTCTTCAGAACATTCGCCATGATACAGCCGATAAAACACGCTCAATGAGGC
The DNA here is from genome assembly GCA_035772565.1 of Antheraea assamensis. NCBI lineage: Eukaryota > Metazoa > Arthropoda > Insecta > Lepidoptera > Saturniidae > Antheraea > Antheraea assamensis. The sequence continues at coordinate 153,953 of JAQQSE010000066.1, read as the reverse complement.
AATGTTTCTTTACAGGCTGTTTACAGCCCAAGAATAGTAGTAGTCTATATATACAAATAGAGTTGTCATTTTCCATTTGTAAGCCCTCCTATGTATTTCGTCTAAATTTTCTCTCAGTGCTTTTAATACTCTTGAGATTTAGGGATTTTTTTCTAGGGCTAAAAGATACTTAGCATGACGATTAGTAAAGACGTGCTGTGCTAATTGAACGTTACAAGAAATGTGGCTTTGTTTTGTGCAAATCGACATTTATATTAGTTTCTTATTTTCGTAGGTATAGGCTTCATAAGTAATATATTAGGAGCTATGGAAAAAATTATCGTTCCGTATTGAAAATGAAAACACTTCTGCGTCACGCGAAAACGCGTCCTTTTTTTGTGATATAATACATTTTTTTAATCAAAATATTTTCCATTACTGTCTCTATGATCCTGTTATCCAATTAGGCGATAATTTATACCTAGGAGATAATACTTTGAAGACCTGTATTCAATAAACTGCATGAAGGCAATTGTACTGTTTCGTGAGAAGAATTTTTTTGTCCGGCAAAAATTGTCCAAATGATGGCAAAAATGATAGTCTGCTGGAGTGAGATGGATTATTGATGGCTTTCAACGGCAGAACTTGTACGTTAAAACTGATTTTCGGTTAATTTGAAGTCTTGCGTTGTCATGAAAGACATGTAACAATAATGGTGATGATCACGTGAGGTGTTGGAACTGTTTTGCTGCGAGTTTTGCTATATAGGTGGTAGAGCTACGCTGAAACTATTACTGGTTTGAGAATGAATGGGTCGGCTCGTCCGGGGTAGTACCACCCTCTCACAGAAAGCCGACGTGAAGTAACAGTGCTTGCACTGTTGCGTTTCGTTCGGTCAGTGAGAGCGCCGGAGGCCCACATATATTAAAAGGCCGGCAACGTACTTGCGACTCCCCTGGTGTTGCTAGTGTCTATGAACGGCGGTGATCACTTACCATCAGGTGACCCACCTGTTCGTTTGCCCCCTATAATATATACAAAAAAAAGAAATATCGTTGTTGAAGCTCAGTATCATAGACATTTGATGTTATTGTTTAACTAAATCTGATGAAGCTATATGCGTTATACCGCAAAATTACCACTAAACAGTTATCATCACCTTTCTGTGGGGAAGCTTGTTTTTTGAGCATTGCTGTGGCGTTTACCTGGGGTCAGCCATTACGTTGTTTATTTCAGATGATAATAAAAAATCCACTTTTCATCAGACGTTACAATTTGGTACAAAACTTCTTCATTTCCGTATTAGTATAAGTAAGGTAATAAAAGTTTCAACGCGAGCTACAGATCAGACAAATCGTGGGTCACCCATTTGCCAAGTTTTATAATTTTACTGACTTGCTGCAAATGGGTCAATATCATGGAAATTCTGACGTCAATTTGGTGTATATCAGCTTCCACTATCGCCTTCAATTCACAGTTATTTACTGTAGTAGCTGGTCTTCCTCATAGTTCATATTAGGAGTCGAAGCTTCCACTACGAAAGCTGTTCAACCAAAAACTCGCGGTGAGGTCCTTAGCTGTATCCTTTTCAAATACAGCATTGACACTAAGAGTAGTTCCAGGTGTGTTCAACCCATGTATCATCCAACCAAATCGTATTCGAAATCTATTCTGATTTTCACTATATCCAACTTCATTTTAAAACTGGCAGTAACAATGACAGTCGATCAAATGACAATAGGCCAAATGAATATCATATTAAAAAGAGTTTTCTTTTGAGTAATGTTTGACTCTGAAATCTCATACCGTACAGTTATCATTTTAATTCCAATTGATCAGACTATTTAAACGGTAATTCCATAATTAAACCCATATTGTTTATTTGTTGTCATGAAAATGTAAACACAATGCTTAATGAAACTCAGTGATATTTTCTGTTTTATATTTACCGTTTAATTACAATCACGCTTATGTTTGATTGATTGACGCTGAAGGCGTTATTTCGCGGAAATCCAAGATGTTATTTCAGTACCACCTTTTGATCCAATTATTTTAAAAGAATATATCTCAGGGACACTATAAGTATTTGTGGCAATAGATGTGATATATGCGCAGTGCTATCTTTAAGAATAAAATTAATTAATTTGTGACTTATATATGCTCCTTCGATCTTTTGGGATTAATGCAGAAGGAGTCTGCTATCAAATCGTTTGATAATTTTGTAAAGTATATGATCGTTTATCTTAAGGCATTTAACGGACTTTGAAATTATCACGACTTTTACCTAAGTAATGATCGACGATGCGACCTTATTATATAATGCTCATGCAACACGTCAAGGGCAAGGGAAGTGACTCGAATCAAATTACATATTGCTAATTCCTAATACATGTATGCGAAAACAAAGAAATTATAAAAACGATGCATGAGTTTATTCTTAAGTTATACGAGTATTCATTCAATTATTTATATTCTAATTATTTGTATTTCCCAAATAGCCTATTTTCAATACACGGAATATAAAAGAAATCCGTAAATTGTGTTTGTCAAGGATTAAGCTAAACCAAGATCACCGCATGTAGGTACACACATAAATACATTACCTCAGGGACGTCACGTGTCTAACGAAAAAACCGAAGGGTTGCCCAAATACGACGTAATTCAATAAGAATGGCCGACACTCCCCGCGGGCCGATATCCCGCAGTCATACCCGGCAAATTGATGAGATTTGCAGTCAAGATTCCCTAAAAGTTAGACGGGAAATTAAGTTGGTCAAACTTTTTACTCGTTCCAATACGGACCCTTATCTGGCTCATGTGAGAGGAAAAAGATTTTATTTATATTTTTTATTTAAATAGTTCCAATATATTATGACAATCAACTTGTTATCATTACAAGCTATTTATGTGGAAAATAGAAAACAAAGCACACACTATTTTGAATGTAATAAAAATTATTATACCAGATGAACAATAATTTGCTGGATGGTAAGAAACGAAAATTTTATTCGATTGCATTGCAATTACACACGTATGTTCTTGGATTGTAAATAATGTAAATATATATATTGTGTAGTTTTATGAAATCATGATGCAAGTAAACATTTTTTCGGATCGTAGCATTATAAAAACTAAGCATAATGTTTATTAAAAACCATTGAATAATTTTGAATTGAGCCATGTGCGCCACCATATTGGCCTTGACTGCTTTACTGAGTGCTTTTCGCTTTACCTTAATCCGCGGCCGGTTGTAATGTGAAATGTGATAAAAATTTTGAGGCGATGTAAAAATTTTGAACTTCGCAAAAAAATACCGGATAATTCATGCAAGAAAACAACCCAGGCTATTTTGGAATTCTTATGCTAATTTCAATTTCGGCGAAGTGCCTTCCGCACTCACCACCGAGCCCGTTGAAGATGTAAAGATCGTTCCCGCCAACAGTATCCAATGAATTTCTTAAAATAAAACTTTAATTTTCCCTTTGCATCAAATACCTAATTTTAAATACGTAATCCTCGCTAAAGTAAATAATACCTGATAAAATTCTAGAGGTATTCATATTTGAAAATGTACTTCTGAAATTAAATTCTGTACACCCTCAGTATACTCTCATTTTCTTTTATCAATATTAGATATGTTTATAATGTAAGTAAGTATGAATCTAAAATTCGTAATAATATTATTGTTTAGTTAGTAATGTGAACCGTTGGACATGTATTAAGTAAAATAATAGATCGTACGTAGGTAGATATTTGTATAGGATTGATGTGATACAGCGACTGACACAGGAAAGAATAAAAATTATTTTCGGCTTGTACAATCAATTAAATTTTGAAATTTAGTGGTATTTCGAAACTGATTTAAGCAAGGTGCTCTCCCTAGCTTTTCTCGCGTTCCATCATCCAAATTCATTTCACATACACTTATATTAGACAATAGACATACATAACAATAACCGAGGCTGAGACAAGAAATCGTTGAAGTATACTGAACATCGTAGTTTAATGAGAATTCTCCTTTACCCCGAATTGCTTTAATTGACAAGCCCAACAGAACAAGTTCGAGCTATGTAGTAAGGACCTGCTCGAACAATTATTTAGAGTTAACAATTTAAAAAATATTTTAAATACAATAGTCATTGCTGCGAATCTATGACATGCAAAATACAATAAACATTTCCAAGTTAAATGACTTAGTATCGGACCATTAAACAAATCCTTATCAATAAAAATAACCAAGTCCGGTTAATTTACAGCAAACGTTTGATCTTCATTACGTTTATGAATTTAATACTTTGGAGTTTAATGAAATATTGCGAGAGATTAGCTGAGTAAATAACGTTTATAATTAAAGGGCTCTTTGTTTAGACAGATAATTGAGAACGATAATACGACATGAAAGAGAGAAAATTGAAATAAATTAGCGAAATTCGGTGAAGTATTCGAGGGTGGGTATCTATCAGAAAGCGTAACGCTAACTTTATATTGTTCCCGTGACCTTCTAAACTTTAGGGATTCGTATTTAAACGACGATGAAAGGGATGCTAAAAGTTTATTTTGTACACGGGGTTTATTCTATTATAATATGTATTTGAATTTATGTGGATTAAATTTTCTATATCCCTTTAAAAGTGTTCGAAACCATCACAGTGAGTTTTAAATTTTATCTTTATTTCGGAACAAGATTTTGTCTATTTGCGTTAATATTTTTGTTTATATTGTTTAAGGCAAAAGGTATAAAAAACAATTAGTGTGCAATATCTGTTAACTAGAATAAGCTACACCTATTTTATATTCTGGTTACAAAAAGTATGTAACAGGCACGATTATTCTCTTTGTATTGATTTAAGAATGTATGTAACGTGTTGTTCATAACGGATTATTGACTGTCTGTTTGCGAGAATCATTTTCTATATCATTAATCATTTAGTATACTCTCAAACAAGGTATTCATAGTTCAAGACCTATTTTAATTATCCAATATTCACTTCTATAATCTAAAGTACCGATTTTTATGAACATTGATTGTATTTTTGAGCTAATTGTTTGCAATAAGCCGCCATCTTGTTTCGCGTTTCGTATACTAGTTCAGTAACCATATGGTATTCAGTAAACAAATGGCATGACGCTCACATATGCCGTCATGCCTCCTCTACGACACCGCTGTGTATGTTCGCGTATACTATACACTTCCTTGCTTCTTTGTATGAGCTGCGTACTATTTATATCCAACTATAGTAAACTAGACACGTTTAACGCTTGTGTACATGCTTTGTATAATAATTCAAATATTATGTATATAATAATAAATTCTTATCTTAACATAAATATTTTACATCTACCGGGAGTCTCGTCAAGGCCAATTTTTTTAATATACTGATTTAAATTCATAACTTTATATTTGTTATTTATTGGCAGTAAAATTTTAATAAGTATATAATGAAGTTGGTACTGTTGCGATTATCTTGTCATTTAAAACACATATTACATGGTTACATTTTATCTCCATACCGTATTTAAATCTCCAAACCTAAGTTTACATGATCACACGAAATTCCAAATTAGATTATACATTAAAAATATATATATATATTCGATCTCGTAAATATCGTATATTTTCCCCTAAGTTTAAAGTTTATGACAGAGAAAAATGATCTCTTGGTACACCCGCAAGAAGATAACTCGATTTGTCGTTTGTTGCCTCGCACAGATGCGGAGTGAAGGGGATTTATCCAACGTCCAAGTTAATGGTAAGACGGCGCTAAGACCGCTCCCAGGTGCAATCTCTGTAACTATTGTAAGGAATAGAAATTTATAGACCGGCGCTTGTAACATCTGACAAAGTTTTGGCGTTTACACCGTAACGCATTATTCATAGTTAGTATTTATTTTTTGGAGGTGTTGGAATAGGCGGAACATTAAGATTTATTAAACCAATAACTTGATGACGGGCCAGTTACTATACATTCGAAAACTGCCTCGATTAGCGTAACTTTGAATTCTGCTACGAGCTGTAGACGTTATGAAGGAGAATATCGCGATGAAACTGTAGCAAGCTTGAAGGTTCGTAGGGTTTTTTATGCTCGGCGGACTAGCTATTACTCTCGGTTTCAAAATTTATTATTAGGCAGTTGGACTTTAGATACAATTTTTCTCTAGGTATAGTGTTTTACTCATAATAGGCCACATCGATATATACCATGAGGTGATATTCTTAAATGTTAAAATAAGCTATAAAGCCATAAAGAACAATTTAAATTAATTCCTTTCAGAGGTTCGAGAATAAAGGAATAAGTAAACTTGAATTTCTTATCAAATTGTAATGGCTCTTTCAATTACTAATAACAATAAGAAATTGTGTACAATGAGAAAACTTTACCGAAAATATAATGAATTATTTTTCTGTAAAGTAACGCTTGATTTTAAGGCACAATTTTATTTTTTAATTACTTTCTTCAGAGTCTTTAAAATAATTGTAAAGAATTACGTTGTGAAGAGATTTGCTCTAGTGATACCAAAATTCACAACGGAAGCAGATTGGAAATCTATAATTCTCTCCGATTACAATTAGTAATGCGTAACTTATTGTAGGTGTATTTTGCTATCTGTTTGTTGTTGCCTTTTTTGATATTATTAGAAGATATTAAATTAATGGTGTTATGCGACGGTGTATATGACGGCCAACTTCGGTCGAAGCACGTCAGTTGTTGAATTTGGAATGCAAATTCGAGACTTGACGTCGGGACTACAGTGTACACGCTTAGGAATCGACTTACTATTTATTACAGATGCATAAAACGGTCTGGCTTCAAAGACTTATTGTATTGATGTGCACGATGTATACTCAGATTCATCTTTAAATTTATTGTAATTATTTGTTTTGGGTGTATGATTTTTTTTTGCATGTGCGTTGTTAACTATTGCTACTTCTAAAGCTGAATAAGCGGCTTTGCCATACGACACATAAAACTTAAATTTGCTAGATCTTGATTTTACAGTGAAAAACTAATTGCTAATATAGAACAATTAAATTCATACATGTAAATATATATATATATATATATTTTCTTAATTTTGCTTCACCTCTAGACATCTTCCAATTTGCCTGTAATTGATAGAGAGTCTTAGAGTACTGCCAAATTAAAATCAGAGGTTTTTCAGAATCAAATCTCAAACTTTTATCTCTGTACATCTGACTTTCGTACCTCGAGGTTATTTTTACATGACAAAACAATGACATCAATCAATAATGTAATATTTTATTTCTACGCAAAATATATCAAATTATTGAATACTTAATTATTCTGCTGACGATTATCTGTTGCCCATCACAATTGTCTATGTATAGGTATGAAAGAGAGATGCACTTCACGATGTTCACACTTAAAGTCACGATACGAATAACGAACAAACAATCGTAATTATTGAGCGTACAATTAAAAATTCACCTTTGTTTTATAATTATTCATTCCTTATCAACGCACGTCTTATTAAGAGTTTGTTGTTTTTTTTCACAATTGGTATAGTTTTATATCGATAATTTTTCTTATCAACCAGTCTCATAGTACATTTAATCGTCTATTGAATGTAGCTAATCTTGAAATCAGACGTAATTATGTATGAGTAGTGAATAAAAAGTAAAGAAATATAGAGCTATGTCGAATTTCATACCTTCTAGCTTTAAGTTAACGAGTATTCGTAAATAATGTATAGTATTCGCTGTATTAAATAGGTGACATCAGAACTGTATCGATGTTCAGCTCTATGGTAATTGTCTCTTTGTACTGAATACAACTGTATACTAACTATTGGATAATACTTTACAAAATTTGAAAGTCCTATTGCAAGCAAATCTTGTAAAATAGTTAATATTCAAGGGTGCAATGTTTTTGTACGAAAAGTCACTTGTTATTAAACTTAGTATAATTAAACTTAGTTTTTTTGTTGTGACAAAATCTATGCAAGTATCAGTTTAAAGGATGTTTACAGTTATCAAAGAGTCCCCATAGGAGTTTATATACACTAAGCTGCGAATGAGTCAACAATCCGCAAACTCCAAACACACCGTATATATTTGTACAACAATGTAAATATTATTGTAGCACACAAATGTGGACTATAAAAGAACTAATAACAGTAAGAGATGACACAAATATCACTGTATTGGACGCGCTCCAACGCGAACGGTGCGGGCTGCTTCGCTTTTGGTATTCCACTTGAATGCAAATTTGTGTGTGCTCAGTCCATTTGAGACATTGATTAGAAAATGCAGTTATCACGGCCATTCTTTATTAGTTCTGTGATCCAGTCTCTCTATCTCTTTATCTTGTGCGATCTCTTACCAATACCTACCTATTTGAGGATTATTCAAGTCAGCTTTAATGAAAATACTACTTCGGTATTTGGATCTCTCAATCGGAAATGACACAGTTCATCCTTAGTAACCTTTGTGGGTGCACATAAATCTTTTTTTATTTTTGATATTGAATCGTCGTTAAAACCTATGAAACTTAATTTCATTGATTTCTCATAAACGGAACTTTTTATTGGAGTCAATATCAAAAACAGTGTTGATAGGTTCTTATCAAATTTGACAAGGCAGAGCAAGGAGTAGGAGCAATAGAGGTGAGCTTTGAAGCGCATCAGTAAGGCCAATTAAAGCTTCATTTGGGCACAAGTCCGAAGTATTGTCATGGGTTTCTCGCCCTGCAACATCTGGCATATGTATGTTGAACCTATAAAATGCTAAAAACTTAGTCTTTCTGGCAAAACGAAATAAGACAGAGTAGGAAAGGAAGCACTTGTTTGAAATGCATAAACTAGTAATAAGTGACGTCAGAAAGAAATTTTGAATGAGGTCGAATAGATTTTCTCTTCTCTCCTCTCTTTGAGCAAATACCTTATTGTTTATATTATAATAATACCTATATGGAAGAGCTCGCTGAATTATTATTATAGTAAGATTGAAAAACATACGTTACAGTTTTAGGCTTGTATTTCAACTTACCTTAAGTGGTAACTTTATAAATACCGACATTATAATTAATGTTTTGGGTTCGGCAATTCTAAGGTCAACTATTACTAGATTGCTATCCTTCAAGAATAGGATATTCTTGAAGTCGGTTCAGAGCATTGTGAGCATTATTTCATTAATATTTGACACCAGATTCAGTCTACTACCACTGAACTACGATACCCTGTAAGAAGGATAGAATGTATAGCAAATTACTTAATAAATTAGAACACTAAATAATTTTCATTGTCAAAGTAGAAGTGTAGTGTAACTGTAGCATTTGCCAAGAGTTTATTAACACCCTTCCTTACTATTTATATTAATCACATTAAAACCAACCAGCGTTGGACTGAATCCAATGCAACATCGTACGCCAATGTGCCGGGTGCATTTCGCAGCGAACACGCGAACTGTGATTAACAATAATAATGGTGCAGGCAACGGTTCTTGATATTTAAACAGAGGATTTCCTTGCAATATTTCGCTGAGATATTAAAATTATTTTCTATAGTCAAAATTGTTAATGGTAAACTAGATGAAAAGAACTTCTGAACCATTTATAATGTAATGAGCATGTTTGTATCTATATATTTGAAATATATGATGAATAAAATGAGCGTAGGATTTAAGGAAACCTTGATAATGTTATATTAGATTTCTTCTCGATAAATAATAAGTTTCTTCAATTTAGATAAGTATATTATATGTAATGGGTTACAGTATCATGTTACAACAACAATTGTCGGTATACACGGTTATCAGGTATTCTGTTTTTATATAACTTGCCGTTTTGTATCGTAATATCATTTGTAACAAAGGTGCTATAATGGTACTAATATTTATTTTTCATGTCATAACTTTGAATGTAAGTAACGTGAAGTGTTCGCTCTTTCACACCTATTGGTTATAGTATAATGCATGCTGTGTAACATTGATCGACCATTATTATTATCTATAAGGGGGCTGATGCCGATGATTTTTTAGGCCCAGATCTCAAACGGCGGATTATGTTTTTAATTTTATTTTACGTCACGACATCGTACATTGTAAATTTCTTGGCTTAGTAAAAAAAGTTCGTACAAATTAAAAAGTAATTTACAAGTATATTTTATCTAAAATTATAATTTAACAATACATAATTTGTTATTTCTTAAAGTATTGTAATAAATCAGGTATTTTATAAGCTTCTGCTATCAACTGGATGTTGACATGTGGCTCATGAGGTCTACATTCGTCTGTATAGATTTTAAACTTTTATAGTTTTGGACAATCCAGGGATTAATGAATGTTTCCTAATAACGGGCTAAGGACAATCAATAGTAGAATCACTACCGATGTCTCCAATAACTTGTCATGAATTACGTAAATACATACGTTACATATATTACGTTGTTCTCCAGTCCTAACTGCAAATTTAAAGTTTATTAAAATGTAAATAAACAAAAGGGGCTTAAACATTTTAACGCAACGAAAGTTACGGGTACTTTCATTTAAATAATTATGTTTTAATTTTCATATGAATATTATATGATTCTATGTATGTAAAAATATGAAATAACGTACACATACAGATGTATTTACTATATACAAAACAAAATCAAAAACACTTTATTCAGTTTAGGCCCTGAGAAGCGACTTTGAAAGTCAAAGTTACCACCGGTTCGGAAAACAACCCAGGCATCGAGAAGAACCGGCAAGAAACTCGATCTGGTTTATCTTTTCATTAAACATATTATAACTCATATTTTTAAAACATAGTTATCAACATAGATACATATAATTACATTCGGTTTTAGTAGATACACAGAGAGGGCGTGATTTCCAGACGTCACCATCATTCACATATTGTTCCACCCTGTAATAGCCTTTAGACATTAAAACCTGCTTAACATGGTGCTTGAAGTTAGTATCCAGCAAATCGGTAATGTGCTTTGGAATTTTATTATAAAACCTAACACTATTACCTAATAAACTTTTACAGGTCCTAGTGAGCCTAAAACATGGAATTACCAATAGTACAATAATAGTAATATAAGTAAAGTTTGATAAATTGAAGCAGAAATGGTTTCTCTTAACACTTACATCCAGCATATCGCATAATCCTACTACATTGCTGTTGTTTAAACATCACCCGAAGACTATGTGGATACAAATGCACCAGATACGTCTCAGAGAAGCGGGGGTTGGACCACACTATTTTATCAACGTATGTCTATATAATTAGAAACAGTTGTAAACATAATCGATTAAAACGAGACAACGTTAAAAATGATTTAAATTAAATAGCTTGTAACAAAATATTTATTTTATTATATACCACTCGCCGTGCCTCGCAGTTGCACTAATGTTTAATTCTAAAGTGGGAATTTAAAAAATCATGAATGCCAATAAATATTTATTAAATAGTTTTGAGCTCACATCTTTTACCGCGTGTAAAGAAAGTGCTGCATTTGTTCAAAAATATACATTTTTAAGTAACGTATAGGCATAGTTATAATTTAATTGGAGTTAGAATATATCATTCAACTTTATTTAGACCTTCCTAAATACCGCCACGCAAGATTACATACCTACAAACATTAAGCTTTAAATATTTGCTACAAACAAACATGGTTAGAACTCCGCTTGCAATTTGATGAAAGTAAATTCAGATTTGGTATGAATTTGTTGTTTTTGTGTTTCTATATTCACCTATATAATTGTGTTGATTTGAGATTTCAATATGAATTGTTAATATTAATATTCCCTACTTGAGTTGCAATATTACTTATATCGATACACGAGAAGTAGTCATTAATTTATATTTCAGTCCAATTTGAGATTTAAATATGAGTTGTTAATATTAATATTCCCTACTTGAGTTGCAATATTAATTATATCGATACACGAGAATTAGTCATTAATATATATTTCAGTCCAATTTGAGATTTCAATATGAATTGTTAATATTAATATTCCCTACTTGAGTTGCAATATTACTTATATCGATACACGAGAAGTAGTCATTAATTTATATTTCAGTCAAATTATACTCCTTAAGCAACTGTTTGCCAACTATTATTATGAACATCAGTATTTGTGTAAACTATATGTAGTAATAATATTTTCGTTTAAGGTAGTTGAATCTGCATTCAGAGCAACAGATAAGGAGATACAGCTCATTAGTTGCGATTGCAAATGAACGTTTGCGATTATTAATTACATTAATCTGGGGTTGATTTACACGAAATCTAGCTTATTGAATGAAAGTCACCTTTGATGCAATATCTATACGAATACGGAACAAGAATACATTATTAACCCTTCTAAATAATGTTAACCCAAGTCGCATACTGCTTTAATTTAATTATATGCAAGCTAAAGCAAAATATAATAGTGACTTGAAATGTAATAACGAAATCGCTATACCATATGCATGTAGCACTTCTGGATACTCTAGTTTATATTCTTTACTGTCTGTTTTCATTGTGGCTCTAGGCTTTGTTACAATATTTTAAGCTTAATCTTTGGAGTAATTTATTCAAACCAGTGACCTTTTAATGATTTTGGTTTTTCAAGAAAAAATTTCAATATGATACATTTAAAAATGCTTCCTTCACCAATTTGTTAGAGTAAAACGGCTACCGAATGGCAAATTCAGTTGTACCAGCCAGATTGTAAACTAAAATTTGCAACTCATCTCTGTAAGCTTTATCGTAGGCATATTCTGCTGCTATTTATACAGCAACGATACTATTATTTGTTTGTCAAGGCTTGGTTATGAGGCAAATTAGATGGCAGGATAATTTGGACGACTATAATTTTTTTTGTTTGTTGATGAATATGAAATCATTCAACGAAAAAACTTTCTCGTACAACCTATATCTCATTTACATTTAATTTCTATTCAACCCAAGGTTGTAATACATCAAGATTATTACATGAATTATAAAACGGTCGTCGCCCCACGAACGATATCAGATGAGATGTCTCGTTGGTGTCATATATCTACACCGTAGATTGTCTGCTGCAGTTACTTTATCAACTAGTTCAATTTTATTCATTGGACAATGAATAAATTAATTTTTATATATTTTTTCACGCAGAGAAACAACTTAAGTGAGTATCTCTCTGGGATAATAGCTTACTTGAAGCTTACATTGAAAGAGAAATGAATGTTCTGTTCCGAAAAATAAGCATAATCGCTTCGGTAAAACGAAATAAATTGTTACAAACCTAACAAAATGTAAACCAATCTATTAATTTTCACCTTACTAGTATCTTATAGTATCTTCAAATATGAAATTATTGAAAAGTGCTTATATTGATGGTTTGTATGCAGATCGAAATCCAGTTCCTTTCTTAAGCTTATCGTACCAAAATCTTAGGCTTCATCGTTACATAATTTCTATTAACACTGACAGCTAACTAAAATATGTTTAAGATTTTTCTTATTTAGATTAATATATATATATATATATATACATATATATCTTAATTATGAAGTTGAAATATATTCCATATTTTATTAAATTACTTAATAAATAAAATTTACAAAAAAATACATACGTTCTTAGTTAGATTTTTGATATCAGTCATCGACAGCGACTGCAATGTTCGGAAATCCTTACTGATAAAATTATTCAGCCAGGGGTGTCTCGTTTACACTACAGTGTAAATATTCTGAAATTAAACTTAGCAACATATCAGTAAATTCTCGGTTCATAATTATTACTAATGAATCTTGAAATATCCTATGTACGAAGACAGTGTACCGTTATAATTTACTTAAGGCTTTATACAAAAAGGATGAAATAGCAAAATGTATGTGACATGCATATTATACAGGCTCCAGAGGTATGATAATTCCAGTCAGCGACAATGACAGTCGACAACACTAAAAGCTATTATTATATGTTTTGAATAATTTCACGTTCATATTTCGCTTTCTGTCCTTTTTCGTAACTTCGTTTCATTTGAAGTGTCCATTTGCTAAGCCCTTTACCTTTATTTGGTTTTTTAATTACCGCTCGCTACCTTTCGGCATTTGCTCTTTTTATTCTCAGTATCTCTTAAGTTTGTTTCATTTCAGGAATTAAATTGAATATGGTTTGATACTTAGGTTTCGAATAATCTCATTTTGAACCAAACGTAGTTGATTGATAAAGGCGTTATTTTGCAAAATTCCATTGCAAATAGTTTATTTGTTGTTCGCTACTTCAGAATTGATCGGCTGCTGCTACATTGCCTCCAATAAAAACGTCAATTTTATTTGTTTGATATGTACAAAAAGAAGTGTAATCTAAACTTTGTAATAAAAAGTATGCAAAAAAAAGTTAGTACCTGAAATACTGAAAAGAAGGACCAATCTGTGAATACGGTCATTCCGAAGCTCTAAAGAATAAACGTTATATCAAACTAAAATATGTTACAATTGTTTACACGTGTTTATGAAGGCTTAACTTAGAAAAGTAGTTTTTTGGGAAACGGCAAAAAACAAATCGACGATCACAATTTTTTTTATAAAATTAGCCCTAATTCCCTGATTTACAACGTCATTGGCAGGAAAATTTACTTTTTCTGTGAGATACACCTTGTAGAAATATTTATAATGAGACCTTTTATTGCAAAAACTAATATACCTAATAATTCGATATGTGTCCTTACTTTATTATGGGTGCCATATAGTTACCACAGCTTTGGCCTCCCAATACATTCTCGATTTTTTAATATTATAATATGATCGTAAAACATTAAATAAATTATATTTAATAAACGACAGTCATCATTTTTATACCGGAAATGAACATAAATTATTCATCTCGCCTTTTCAACTCAGATCTATAAATTGCTTTTAGTTATTAGTGTAAAACATTTTGCAATTGGTTAATAACCGCGCTACCGACTTGCCAGACAAACTCGGGCACCATGCTAAGCAAAATATACTGTACAAAGGTTATTATAAGATAGATAGAAGAAAAATACCTCTTCTCTGTACAGTCTCTAAATTATAAAAATTCATGTGCACTTATGTTCTGCATCGCTACTGTATTAAGAAAATGAGCGTCGGGTTCAAATTTCAGCGACTTAACAGTATTTAGATGCCAAGTTTTTTGGACGCCATACACATCTTAAAAGGCGAAAGTAATTATGGGAGTCTTTGGGCTTACACAACATTTTCTTGTGGCTAGTAGACTTTAAAGACTTCACCAACAAAATAAATCATTATGATGATTTCGAGGAAGTTCATCGGTCAGTCTGACACAGTGGAAGAGTATATAGGTATCTGCATAATATCTTGACTGTTGTTTGACATCGCGCCGAAGGATGTAGTTTTGAATATTTGTGAAAATATTCGAGCTTTCGGTGAAGGAAAACATCGTGATCAAACCATAGCATGGTGGCTTTTTTAAGCAATTCTTTCAAACTACCACCATCAAGTTGAAAATCTGTCGTCAAGCATCTATGGGTGTTCCAGCAGCAATACTTGAGAACCAGTTTCTCTAATTTAGCATATGGTAAATATCTTTTTTTTTCAAATTGATCAACGCTAATGGCCTTGTTCACTAACTTAATTATGTATATTTTACTTTCTTTAGTTAAAAAAGTATATATATTTTAATGCCAGTTAAAATATCTCAGCATACATAAATCTATTACGAAAGAACACTTTTCAACTTTACGAGTCTCTAAGCGAGGGAGTAAACGCAAAAAATCTGACGAGGTAATAGAATTTCACGTCTAAATCCGATGATGTGAATAGGCAAGATTTACTTTTTGCATAAAAAATTACACATTAGCGGCAAAGGGAACGCGGGTCTGAGGGAAAATAAGTTTTCGAACTGGGATGGATTATGCATTCAAATTCAAAATTTGAAATTCATAAGGAGCGTCCCATATTTATGAAACGTGGTTATTTATCGAACGAAACAAGCTTAAAAGTCAGATGTCTCGAACATTTTATACACGTTATTTTGTTGTTCAATATATAAAATGGGAAGGGATCATGTGTATCATAATATTATGTATGTAATCGAAAGCTAAAGTATGCCTTTATATGTATCATATCTTGTATAAATAGAATCTACTACAAGAAGGTTGAATTATTTGAATTAGCAAAGAGCATCTATCAGTGTTTCAACTGTAATCAATTGTATACTTACATCAGGGCTGTCCAAATCGCGGCATGAATTATTGCGGCCCGCAGAATCTTTTTTATCTTCTTTGTTTAAATACTTTAAATGAGTAAATTATTTTTCTTGCGACGAAATTCAAATGTTTAAAAGACAAATTAATGAAAAAGTAGATAATAAAATAATAATACTTATTATACTTGTATTTTATTTTTATAAATATTTTGCGGCCCGTCAATGTATTGAGTCATTTTTGTTGGCCCTGGGTCCCATGTAGTTTGGACAGCCCTGACTTACATTGTTTACTAGTTCGTGCCCGTTACTTTGCTCACGTGTTTTCATTGTTTCATTAGAACCACATTCTTTATTGGAATTCATCAGGGGCTTATTTTTTTAAATTACCACTTAACTCTTACAACTTTTGTATATATTTTATCTTACATCTATTACGTTTAATTATTATTGCACTAAGCAATAAGCGTACTAAACGCATAGAAAATTGTAATTATTATCTATAAATGTAAATGAAATTGAAGTGCTCATTCTTTGAATCAATCTCCGAAAAGACTAAAGCGGTTTTCATAAGATTTTCTGACAGATGCAAAACTTTTCAGAATGATGTAGACTATATTACCACGCTCTTTTACGGGAGTTCAACAGTAGTTATAAAGTTTAAGAGAGATAGATAACTTAAAATCAATAAAACATGGTCAAGTATTATATTACTTTAGTATCATTGTATCGGTTAAGTACTTCATAACGTAAAAAATGAGCTAAGTAGCGTTAAAAACATTGCTGTTTTGGTATACATTTGTATATTGAATAACAAATAGACGATATACATAAGGAGATACCTATCAAACTGACTACTTTAAATTCGTTGAGAAGATATTTACTTTACTCAATTAGGTTACAAGCTAAGATGTGTCATGTATGCTAAGATTGTGTCAATATCCACTTACCTATCTATAGAAAAAGAGCAAATATATAATAGCCATCAACATTTGTTTGAATTATTAACTTCAAAAACAAACTAAATTTATTTATTAACTCAAAATATCAATTGTATTTTCATTACAAAGTTAAAAGCTAAACGCATAGAGGCAACGTGACGGTATATACAGAGATGTCGGATTAACGAAGTTTATTAGTAGACTGTATATCGCCTGTTTGCTTGCCACTTAGCATAATCCCGTTTGTTTGCAAGACGCGACCTATCGGATTAATGTCTCCTTATGTGTGTTCACCTGAGCTGTCTAGTTTGTGACTAAATTTCAAGAAATCAATTTTCAGCCTCCCATATGAATGCTTCAAGTATACCCCAGATTTAGTACGAAGAGACTAGAGCATATAGTACTTTGTAACGTCATATACGTCACATCAATCTTTTGGGCTTGATGGAGATGGATCTGCTATCAAATCGTTTCATAATTTTATAAAGCATGTGATCATTAATCTTAAGGTATCTATTTAACGGACTTTGAAGTTACCACTACATTCTGACTTATATCTGAATCATGACCGATAAATATTAGTGCCCTTATTATGTAATGCCCAATGCACGTCAAGCGAAAGGGAAGTGACTCGTATTAAGTAGCGACCGCCTATGTCTTCCATTATATTGGTAATTTCCAATATATGTAGAAAAAACAACAAAATTGAAAATACTCATAATGGCTACTTTTTTTTTTAACTGACAATCGCTGTTATTCTGAAGGGCCTTTATAGCTATATCGTGTTTGTTGGCAAGTGTGAAAGACACTTATCCGAAATAGGAACTAGCACAAAGGTACTAAAATCACCGAAACTCGTTTTGAACTAGTACTCGAACAAGTAATTCCACGAATTGAGTTAACTCTGGAAAAGTAAACATTTAAGGTTAAACTATCTCCATATAAAACAGTGGCTGAGTGTACCATCGATTTTTTCGAAATTTGTGTACATTTAAGTATTTAAATTGGTAACACTATCAGTTGACGGTGAAGGAAATAATCGTGAGGGAACATGTACTTGAGAAATGTTTTGTTGTACCACTGTATGTGGGAATAATGTAGAACTGTGGATTTCTCTCAGAGTTTGGAATCGTAAATACATCGTGGGTTTCCGTGGTGATTATGCACATTGCTTCTTTCAGGAATAGGTTTACGGCCCTTTAGTGGGATTTCTTACAGGCTGGTGATGGTGACGATGGCTGTAAGCTTTGGTCTCATTTACTTTGTTAGTACACCCGTGCGAAATCGAGGCGGAAAACAAGTTTTACATAAGAATCATTGTTATGCTTGAAGAAGATTGGCTTAATTATAACAATAAATTAAATGCGCACAATACAAATGACTTAGATGTGCCGAAGCGAATCGTAAATAATTAAACAGAGTGGTAATTTTGAGATAAATATAGAGATGGACACTTTTACAAAATTAATCATCAGCTTTTCTCGTATTTATTAAACACCGTTATATATCATTTGACGTATTATGTTTCTGTTAAAACCAAAATAAATTTACATTATTTCAAAGCAAAATTATATTTCTAATTTTATCTTCTCGTAAGCTGGTTGATATCAATTGTCAGGTTTGACGTAATTCCGACTCGCATACCGAAGTAAGAAAAGCGCTTATATAAACAAAATTAAAAGGCGAAGGGTTATTCCAAAATATTTAATTGAAACATCCTAACTACTATGTTAATGAGAATGTTAGTTTTCTTGTTTGTTACGCTTTCACTCGTCAAGTACTAAACCAATCATTTTTTTTTTTGAACCGACTTAACTGTTGGACTGGTAAGGCCTTTACAGTTTCACCTGACTAAAAACTAAACCAATCATCATCATATTTTTCGTACATATTGTCAAGGGTACAAAAAAGGACATAATTCAGAAAAAAGTAAAATGTTTATTAAAGCGTGCGAAGCCGTGGGCAAACGTCAGTTTTAAATGCAAAAAAAAAGTTAAACATTATCTAATCTAGTAAAGTACAAATTATGCCAGCTTTATAACCCGTTTATGAAAAGGACAGTACTATATTATCAGTTAGAATATATACATTTTTAATTAAATATATAGACTTATAAACGAAAAATTTTGTAATTCCTGTTGATTGAATACTCTGTCTTCTGGTTCGTAGGTGCCCTTCACAGTTAATAAACAAAAGGATTATAAATTAACAGATATAAATGTAAGCATATAAATATATATCTGGTAACGCCATCTATTGTGCAATTACAACATCCCAACTCCCACCCCTTTCCAGTCGTGCATTAATGGCCGCCCCTTCTTGCTCCGTCTCTCGCGCCGACGTGACATAGAATCGCTTACCTTTTTCGCATTCCCGCGCTCCTGCTTTATTAAAGTTCAGGTGAAATAATCGCCGTTATAGGTGTAAAAGACCTATAATATTCGCGTTCCCGCATACTGGTTCGGTGGAGTTACGCGAGTTACCAAATTGCCGTTACCGCGACCTTGTGAAGGTGACACATAGTGTGCTGCTGGAGGTGCTTCGGGCGGCTGTACGCGCCACGGAAGCTGAATTCTACCGCAGGAGAACCAGGTCAGTGCACGACATCCCGCTTCCCACCTTCACATCTTCCCCTCGTCATTGTGACGACGTACCTACCGCAGGTATTTTGGTTGCTTGCCCCTTTACCGACCATTTATTGGTCCTTCGATTCGCAGATATTGTTACCAGCGCCCTTATTAGTAACGTCCTCATAAGTGTATATAAGTAAATTTATCGTTATAAAACATAACTTAAATATTTAGTTTATTTCGCCCTACCCGCTCTATTTAAAATCCGCTTAATAGTAATTACATTCCCGCAAGAACTATTTGTGCATAGTTACGTGCAAACTAGTTTTATTTATTATAATCCCGCATATATATTTCACGTTTATAATAATATTTGTAGTATATTTTCCATTATTTCATTATTTCAATCCACCCGCATTCTTTAACGTTTGCATCGCGCGTCCGCGCTCTCGCATCACCGTTGCATCGCTTCGCATTGTAACAAAGTGAACTCAAGGTCAGGTCATTTGTTACAATAGAATTAAATATCGCGTTTGTAATTAGTTACATATAACAATGGTCGAAATAGAAGGCGACTTTTCCTTGCCAATGCTTGAGGGAAAACGTAATGCCATTTTTGAATGCTTACAATATGTTTACGACTCATCCAAAAATATAGGAGTCGACACAAAGACTAAAGACGGGGACATAGATACGTTTTTAGATGCCAGTAGTAACATCGAATCACTTCGCAGTGAGTTTTTAGCCGTTTTAGACGCTTATAATAAGCGGTTATTAACTGTCAAGCCAAAAGCATGTCCAGATTATAAGCCCTTGGTAGCGTTTGAACAATTATATAGTCGCGTCAAACGCTTAGTCGGTGAATATACTCAAACTCAAACGCCAAAGGATGATGTACCGCAAAAAAGCAGACCTTCTCTACCGCCTATCGAATTGTTGTCGTTTGATGGCGATATTCGATCATGGCCGTTATTTTACGCTAGCTTTAAATCGACAATACACGATAATCCATCGCTCACAGACGCAGATAAGTTATATTATTTATTGGGCAAGATATCAGGTGCTGCTCAGTCCGCCTGCGCAGGTATTACCCCTTGCTCAGAAAACTACGGATTAATTATTAAAACTTTAGTAGATCGATACGAAGATAAAAGAATGTACGCGTCAACTTATATGAACCAAATATTAGAATTTCAGCCCATTTCAATCGCGTCCGCTAGTACCTTTGATTTATTTGTTGATCAATTCGTTAGTGCTGTCCAGGCGCTTAAAAACTTAAAATTAAATGACCTTTGTGACTTATTTATATTACACATTGCCCTTAAAAAACTAGATACAGATAGAGTACAAACTTTTGAAATGTCCAATAATAATCCCGCACAAATACCTACATTTGATAGTTTGGTGGAATTTATTAAAAATCGTTCGAAGATATTGCAACGAACCACAACTATATCAAACCCCGCGCCTTCATTTAGTTCGAAAAAGGCTACCGAACGAATACGTACCCGCACTAATAATAATAATTTATCACCGCCAAAATATCAAACATATTTAAATACGCGCGAAGATAATTCGCTTAATTGTAAATGTTTGTGTACAAATTTCACGCATCTCCACTTGTTTAAATGTCCGGAGTTTAATAAAATGCAACCCAAAGATCGATTCAATACAGTAAAAGAATTAGGTGCTTGTGTAAATTGTACCAGCATTAAACACAGAGTTTCGTCGTGCCGTTCCCGTGAAAGTTGTCGCCAATGTAAACTGAATCATCACTCCATGCTTTGTTTTAACCAATATATGCACAAACCGGAATTGAACCGCTTACCTAGAACTGTCGAGACGGTACGCATAAGCAACGAGCCATTGGCGCCCACAGCGTCACGTGACTCACGCGCATCGAAGCCGGCCGTACTACATGCTAGTGTGACGGCCGCGGACATAGCGTTATGTACAACGTCCATTGCCGCTTCTCGCGCTTCGTTACCGCAAAGTTCTCGCTATGTTAACGCGCAATGTACTACGAGTACCACAGTGTTATTGGCTACCGCTCAGGTTTTTGTTTATGATAGTCACAATAACAAACATGTATTGCGAGTCTTACTTGACACCGCTTCACAAAGTAATTTTATAAGTAAAGAGTGTTGTGAACGGTTGGGTATACCGTGTCATGAGGTCAAACCCGTGGTTATTAAAGGGTTTGCCAGCTCGGAAAATATTATTAAACGCGCAGCAAATATTAAATTGTTTTCTCGATATAACTCAAACATTAATTATGACGTGAATTGTTTAATGGTCGATACAATTACGGATTGTTTACCTACCGCAATCGTAGATAAATCTGCACTCCCACATTTTAATAATTTACCGCTAGCAGACGATATGTTTGCAACACCTAACAAGGTTGACGTTTTGATAGGTGCTTCCTTATTTCCGCATTTGTTACTACCGCATGTGGTAAACAGCGACCCATCTTTACCGACCGCAGTCGAAACTGTACTCGGCTATGTTATCATGGGTACAATACCCACGCCGCACGCGCAGACGAAATATTTGTCCGCATGCTGTACCACTGTACTTGAACCTAAGGAAGTACATATTAATGAATTCTCGGTTCGTGATGAAGTTTCCGCTCAGGTGTCTGCAGATATCAAATGTAAAGAATTTAACCGCACGACTACTGAGAACGATACTATCAGTAGCCGATGTATTGTTGCTAATCGCCTTATTCAATTTACCGAAACTATCCCCGCAACTCACAATTCCTACCACGTGTCTGGGTCTGAAAATCCCGCGTTCTGTTTGTCCCGCGGTTTAACTCCAAATGAATTAATTTTACATACACTTTGGCTTCGTGGCCCTTCGGGCTTGCTTAGTCAACCTTCGCAATGGCTTATTAATGCCGGAAATATTCTCCTATCTGATGATAGACCAGAACAAAAATTATTGGCACACCCGACTTCCGCAACATCTCAAGGTTCTGAATCCTATGAAATCGCGTTTCGTATATCCTCTTGGAGAAAGAAGCTCTATCGTTTTCTCAACGAAGAGTATCAACATCGACTCGGAAAGAAACTTATTGAGAACCGCATAAACTGTAAATTTTATTATCCCGCCTTAGGTCATTTCGGTGAATGCTGGGAAACAATGTTGAAAGTAATCAAATCCCACCTATTTAAGATCATAGGACAACAATTACTTTTATACGAAGAACTTACTGTGGTTCTTGGGCAAATGGAGTGTTTACTAAATTCGCGCCCTCTCACTAAACTTAGCTCAGATCCCGTAGAGCCTAGTGCTGTAACACAGGCACACTTTTTATACACCGCGCCTTTATATTCATTACCCGCACCTGAAAATAAATCCGGTCACGTGTCTTTACTTCATAGACATTCCGTGTTAGACAATTTAGTTCAGTCCTTCTGGAAGCGATGGAATATCGAGTATTTACATAACTTGCAAGTTAGGCAAAAGTGGAATAACTCTTCAAGTCCCATCGCTGTTGGAACAGTAGTGGTCTTAATTACCGACAATTCGCCTCCGTTACCTTTGTCGTTAGCTGTCGTGGAAAAGGTACATGCAGCTAAGGACAGCATTGTGCGTGTTGTCACGGTAAGGACGGCAAAGAAGACGACGTATCTACGTCCTGTTGTCTGTTTTTGTCCACTTCCTACCCAATAACTTACGCAACTAAATTTGACAATTACGTATAGTATTTATTTTGTTTACTTATTCTATATATTATATGTATGCTATATACTCGTATATATGTTATTCGCAAACCGCATCTTATCTCCCGCTTATAGATATTTCTCTCTCTTATTACTATGATAGTTTGTTAAAGGTGACCCTTTAAGGGCGGCTGGAAATGGTAACGCCATCTATTGTGCAATTACAACATCCCAACTCCCACCCCTTTCCAGTCGTGCATTAATGGCCGCCCCTTCTTGCTCCGTCTCTCGCGCCGACGTGACATAGAATCGCTTACCTTTTTCGCATTCCCGCGCTCCTGCTTTATTAAAGTTCAGGTGAAATAATCGCCGTTATAGGTGTAAAAGACCTATAATATTCGCGTTCCCGCATACTGGTTCGGTGGAGTTACGCGAGTTACCAAATTGCCGTTACCGCGACCTTGTGAAGGTGACACATAGTGTGCTGCTGGAGGTGCTTCGGGCGGCTGTACGCGCCACGGAAGCTGAATTCTACCGCAGGAGAACCAGGTCAGTGCACGACATCCCGCTTCCCACCTTCACATCTTCCCCTCGTCATTGTGACGACGTACCTACCGCAGGTATTTTGGTTGCTTGCCCCTTTACCGACCAATATCGATAACACAACTGTTTATGTTATAGGAAAGTTTCGAGGTACAAAACGGGAACAAACGGAATTGATTGCAAACCCATTCAACTTTTATTGTTCGAAAATAAATCTATTGAAAACAAAGTAAGAAATGTGGCGCCATTGTATTGGTTTCACAAAATCCCTTCGGCTATTAACGATACAGAATTGGAAGTGGTAAATCCTTTTGTAATAAAAACTGACTATTACTACTAGAATAAACTCGTTTTTTGCTTTGGTGAGTTTAAACGATCCTTTCATTTGTGCTATAGGTGAATTATTTACGTAACTTATGCCGAGATACGCTGTGGTGTCTAATTTTCGAGGAGTAGGTATATTTTTATGTTCCGTCCTTGTTATTTATTTATAGCATATTTAAATGTACTTATCAAAGAGTGTGAATACGATCACTTAACTATCATATTACATATAGTAATTACAAGTTTGTTCGAACCTCAACAACCTCAACAAATCGAAGACATTTACGGTTTCAGATAAACTATTGCACATTTCCCTATAAGTTCTAATACCTTATAAAATGAAATAAAAGCCCATGTTATATTGCAATAATTATAGTAGTGTGATATATGTGCCACAACACAGGAGCAGCATGAACGCGCGATTCACGCAGACGACGTGTTTAGACGGCGACGTATCCTACAGCGCCTCGGCAGTGTAAAACTGCTGCCTATATATCTCAATAACTCCACAGTAGTTCTCTATAAGATATTTCAGGACAAGTTTTTTCCCCAACTGAAATAAAAGTAAACATTTACTTTCACCATACGTATTAATATTTGTAACTCTATTTGCCTTGCGTCGTCCATGAAATTGAACATCTATTTTTACTATAGTTTATTCCATAATATTCCTCTAAATCCTCAGAAATGATTACTTACATATATTTGATTTAAAACATAAGAATAATAGAGTAGTTCTTTAAAGAAAAATGATCAATCTTATCGCATTTCTTAAAGTCGGGGGTAATATTTCCATTCACCGTTACTGATTCTAATAATCTTTGAAGTTCGAGACTCACTTCAAAGAGTAGTGTTACCCGAGAGCAAAGTATTTTGGAGGGAATGATAATTTAGAAAAAGGACTGTTATTTTAACGTTCAAAATATAAAGAGACTTTTCGCCCTTTGCGCGTTTGCTAAGATCATTCCCGTTGTAAAATTACCAAAATTACGAACGAATTGTAGGTTTGTTTTTTTGTTAAAAGTAGATTCGTTTGCTAATAAATTGATTTAAATAATGGTAAGATAGTTTATAAGTAAATATAAAAAATGGTCTGAAAAGGGTAAAGATATTGTTTAGGTAGAAGGATATTTGAACAATATCTTGGATGCTTACTACTAAAGAAAATACGAATAAAGGGTATAAAATATAATAAGTAACTTCAGCATTTCCCGTTTTCGAATCGGCCAATGTTTATTCAGCTCATGTTATGGTATTTGTTACGTACAGCGAGCCATGTTTAGATCATATAATAAATTAATATAATGTGATAGTTGTAAGTTATATTATAATTAATGTGTTAATAGATATTATAATGTGTTAGGTATAAGTTTTGGTGTAAAAGAATGTTGACGCCAGTAAAACGGATGCAGCGAAAAATATACGGTTCGTGTTACATGAAGTATAGAAAAACTATAAACCGACGTCTATCTTGCCACAAGTTCCAAAAATTTGGTAACTGCAACACGGAAAGACGTGGACGTTAGGGCTGTTTGATTAGAAGGAACCTACTCCTTTTTTATATGGGGTAATCTCTGATCGATACCCAACCCCCCGGCAGCTAAAAGTGGGTTATGTCCGATTCACACGCACTAAAACCCTATGGTGTGTTCTCATACTTTTTGGCCAAGGACTACCTTACAGGTACTACGTCTGCACCCTCGACAGGTATTAGCCGCTCGTAAAGGGTCTCGACTGCGCTTTGTGGGGTCAATATGATAGGGCCCTGAAATGGAGTAGGTGTGTTTTAGACCCCCTTGACGAACTGTGGGAGTCACATCGGCACAATGCGCCTCCACCACATGGGCTTGTGCGGTCTAGGCTACCGGATGCACTTGTGTTAACCGGAATCTTAAGGCACTACGCCATCTGGTGAGCCAGTGAACCATGGCTGGCCGAACGTACTTGACTGTTACTATAGTCCAGCTCGGTTTCTCGAGTGGTCGACACCACTCTTGCACTACTAGAGTGGTGGTACTCAAGTGTTGGGTACTGTACTAACTTTACTAAGTCCAAATCTCTATAAGCTTTTTTTTCGTGTTTCCTTTGAAATTTAATTTTGTGAGATTTTACTGCATTATATATAATAAATACATGTATGAGTTAAATCAAGATTAGTACTTCGAATCTAAACAGAGTTGGTGTAAAACGTCTGATAGCTATAAATTTCATCGCTTGAAAATTTAAGGCCATATTATTCACTTCATATCACATTTCGATGAATTTATTATTCTCGACTCATTCGAACTGTCATACTATTTTTATCTTTTCTACTTGTAACTTTTATCGTAAAAATAGTCGGTTTATTATTTTGTTTACACCGTAATTTATTGTTATATCGTGAAAATTGAAAATGAGTCAAGAAATAAATGTCTCAACTACTAAAGTAGATACAAGATCAAGTATTTATGTGAAATGATATTGGAGAAGCGAGTTTGATAAATTTGTTTTCTTGTAAATTTAGAATCTATTAACAAGGTACAATAACAAGTAATAGTACAGAATTAAACTAGCTATTCAGTGTTGCTTTTATTATTTTTTATTTATCTTGCAATAAACATTTAAAAATTGAGTGATAAGCTTTTTTCAATTGTTATTTTTTAATTTACCTGGTAGCAGATTGCTGTATAAATTACGATACAATTACGTTCTACAGATAACATACATAACATTTCATGCATCACTGTTATTTTCATAAGATATGAAAAATAATTAACTATTTCATGATTTTGAATTTATGTGTTCAGTTCCATATGGTATTATGTATCCAAAATGCTTTGTATTTCTTTTTGTTGTGTATATATAGGATCAAAGTAACAGTTGGAAATTCTTGTACCTATGGTGTGCAGCTTTGTAATAAATAGCAATTTTCCCATTTGTAACCTGTGAAATATCAGTGGTAAAAATAATTGAACAGCTATAAAATTATATTGAAACAGCTATGAAATCCATATCTACTGCTCGTTAAACTATTTTTTGTGGACTACAATTTTGATTATTTTTGTAATGAAAAATTCTTGCTGTCACGTTTTGTTTTTTGAACTGACATACCCTGTTGGCTCTTTTGGCCTCTACAGATTCACCGGACTACTATTGTTGACACGTATAAAATTTTACTTAACTAATTATAGTAAATTATAAATAAGTATACAGATAAAATAGTAAGTACATAGTATTAACCACAGAAAACATAATATAACTTTGGACCGACCAGTATTGCAAACATATGTCGACAGTAGGTTTAATAATCTTCAACAATAGTGACAAAAGTGGATAGTGTTGTCCGTAGTGATTATATTATTAAGAGATACTATTTCGGTAGTTTGAAATAATAATCCTTGGTTATAGTTACAAACAATTAAAGCATTGTTTTTCGAAAAGGCAATTTTAACTCAGGGCTTAATTGAATGAAGTTTATTTAATGTTGTTTATCTTCGAATTTTTTGTTTTGCAATAAGAATTTCTAAATATTATATAAACAAGAATAGTTTTTCTTCCGTCTTACAAACCCAACAAAATGAATTTGAATAAAATATTACGGCACTAAAATTCCATTTAGAATATCTAAAATATTCACGAAATGAGAAAAGGCAAAAGAAATTCTTTAAATTATTTAATTTTCTTTAACGTCTAACTGAGGTGAGTTATGTAAAAGTGTGCTCGGCGCAACCTGAATACGTCACTCTTGATGTAGGTCGTGCGGTATCACGACTTTTGAGACAAGAACTTACAAAATATTGTTGAGAACTGTAAAGGTAATTTATAGGTAGAATTGTTCTGAAACGAATTTATGTGCGTAACGATATTTCAAATAACTAAAATATACTGTTATATAGTTTATATTGTTATAATTGGATGTATACCTTATTTATGTCTAATCTTTTTGATGTTTTAATTTCCAATCCTATGTTTAATATTGATAAAGAAAAGAAACCAATTTTTATTGGAAAGAAGTTCTTTATCGCATGGCATGGATGGGGGCTAGAGCGATAAAAAGTGTAAGATTTTTCCATCACAATCCTTTCTACGCGCTTATTGGTTCAAAGTAGTCAGTAAGTTTGCACCAGCTCGCTCCTGCGCAATTATAGTGTGTATAATGTACACGCGTCAGCTGTTTTGTAACGTATTGTGTTATAACTCTGAGGAAATTTATAATGAATTGAATGATGTGCAGTAAGATGTTTATTTTACAATTCAAAAAAATATATTAATTATGAAATTTCCGGCCATTCCTTCAATTCATTCGTTATTTATGCGTTTCATTTAATTCTTCTTAGACGATAGTAATTCATTTATTTGTATTTGTTAATCAATAATATAATACGTTTATTAATAACAATATACTAAGATAGCAACTTCATTCCAACAGTGTTCCACGACACTACGCATTTTTTTAAACTAATATTTGCAAAAGTTTACTTGCCATATATACTTCTCTGTCTGTTTTCTTAAGAATTATAAATCATATCCGTATATAACAAGCACGAAGTGAGTATATTATAGAATAAGTTTATTTTCTACTAGTACATATAAAAATGAAATAGACTTACGATCCCATATTCACACTACAGTCACACTTACACCTTGTAATGCTGTAGTCGTAGTCAACTTGAATATATCTCCCTTTTGTTTCTCTTTATATTCGCTCCGATATCCAGCATAGACGAGTCTGACGGGTTTTTCCAGCGTCACCGGCCTTTATGGACAAGCGCTTGAGGTGCTCAGTCGTATAGCAACAAGTTGAAAGACGTCAAACCCTCTCGGACTCACTTGATGTATCTTACAATAATAAAGGGTGGTGCTCCCATGGTCGATGAGTCACTCTCTGTTTATGTAGAGCGAGTTCGAAGGATGTAACAGTATGTATCAAAGCCAAATACGCTTTTGCTTTTATTATATTTTGCTTAAACAAATCTGGTCACTAAGGAGCTACGTTTAAAATTATATAATATGAAATAGTAAGGATACTATGAGTTCGCTACGAACAAACGATGCGGCATTTGTGATATACTGGATATTAAAATCTTTAGTGCTCAATATCCAAGTTCGGATTACGATGACCGAATTGGAATGGATTCAAATACACTTAAAGCAAATTTAAGTTTTGAAACTAATAATATATTAATGTAATATCCTAATTATACTTCTAAGTTATTAAGATTTACTAACCAAAATATTTCTACGCAAGACTTGTGGAATATTTTGAAACTTCAAATTTCAAGAGCTTAATTTATAAGATGCTAAATATATATAGAAATATAATTGTAATATCTGATATTTGCCTTGGCTAATCTTCGAGACGACTATACCAATTTTGGCAAAACTTTTACCCATACATATAAAACTATTCAGAGTTATTTAGGCTACAATTCGTTACGCATTTTCATTGGGACTAAAAATTAATGTTAAAATTTAACAAAGGCATGTATTATCAGTTTGATGTTATGGGGCTTATGAAGTAATGTCATAAATAAAATTTGTAAAAATTGGATATAACACACAATATATATATATATATAACATAAAATTTTCATGAGGGAACAAAACAATTTTTACTAGAACGTCGAGCCCAGTGGCTAGTTTACGACTAATGAAAATAGTTTAAAAAAAAACTAATCCTATTATTTACATTTTACATTACCAACCAAATATCATTATTAAAGATTATTACTGCCATTATCATATTGGTAATTAATAGCAAAGTGTACTGTTATGAAGCAGTATTCTAACAAAATGACAGTCTCCTTGTTACAATTAACCAAAAAGTTTTTGTAATATTTCAGAATTTGATGTTATTATTTTTAGTCTAGTCCATTCGTGCACAATAATTATAGTACATATCGTGGAATGCCTCCAGTACTATAAAAAACGTACGATTATGAAAGAAAAAAAAAACCTCTGCGGTCAGGAGACCCCCTCAGAAACGAAAATCTTTACGCATTGATTTCAACTCCGAATGTAATTCGATATGAAGATTAAGATGGTTTATATTTGTATAATTTCGTTACATTAGGACAAAACGTTATACTTCATTAATGCTGCTCGCTCTCTCTCTGTCTGTTATCTGTATATTCATAATTTATTATTCATTAAAAAAACATAGATACAAAATGGTGAATTATAAATGATGTATTCAAAAGTGCTACATAAAAATTACTCAACAAAATTACTTACGTATGATTTAAAATAAAAACGAAAAATCATAATGAAATTTCCACGCGTTGTGATGCTGGTGTACTCAAATTTTGATACTCACACGTATACACACACAACACACATAGTCGTATACAATAGAAAGAGACCGAGAGAGAAAGTCGCATGGAAGATACATAACGCTTTTTTCTTATATGACGATTTCTACAAGTCCACTACGACCGTAAGTCGCGTTAAAAAACTTCGTTCCAATAAAAACGGTTACATAACAATCTAAGACCCCTTCAAAAATTTCCAAAAACAAAGAAACATATTGTTTGGTGTACATAATCGAACTTATCGTTATGGCATTTCGAATTGCTATTGTTTGTATTTATTCCTGGGTGCTCCATTACTTTACTATAGCCGAGCGGTAGATCTGACATTAATAAAGGCTCCAGCGGCAACCGCTCGCGTTGCTCTATTTTCGTTTGACGCCGACCGACTGCAACGCTGCCATGTTTCAAAATATACCAAGCCTTTTGTGTATTCTGTTTAAGTTGGATGCATTTGCTCTTTTATTCGCGCATTTATTATGTCATTTTTCATGAAATTAAAAACTTGTTACATGTTAAAGTGATATAGTTCGTTTTAATATAGTGTTATAATTACTTCTAGGTCTCATTTAGATTATAACCTTGTTAATGTTTTGATTTTAAACAATGTAGTATAATGGAAGATTTGTTCAACTTAGAGAACGGAAAAAACAGAGCCCTTAAAATTTGCTTGACAGCGAATATCAGGTTTTTGGTGTGTAGCATAAAATACAAAAAATAAAAGGAAAGTACTTAATAAAACACGTGTAAGTAAATACCTTAACAAATAAAGAAGATGTGTATTAATCGCTTTATCGCAATTTAGTTATTAGTGATTGTGAAAGTAACCAGCAATTTAGTTGAAGTGTTTTTGTTGGTACCGTTGAATGAAAGTTGTGACCTAAGTATTCTGAGTTTGATATTAATTTTAATCAGGGTTAAAATACTTTAATATGCAACCACCATCATCAACCTTTTACAGTCCATTGCTGGCCTTTTTCAAAGTAATGAATCTCTGCAATTTTCAGCTTACCTTGATTGTATTATAAATTTCATTATTTTGCGTGAATTATAAAATGATTGTAAAGGTCCTTTAAAAATAATAAAAAAAATTAAGTATTACATTATTTATTTTGTTCCTAAATATCTTTTGTACGGATTATTATTCCACACAATATTCATCGCCTAAACAATGCGATTCAATTGCCGTTAATTGCGTTGACAAAGTTATAATATTTAATTAGATTAAGGTATTATACGTCGCGTTTAACATTCTTATTAACTTTTCTATGTAAAAGTAAGTTAAACGGTAAGGCTGGTTTTAGTTCATTTCTATTATAAAGAACTAACTACGGCATTATATTTAATAACATTATATGAAATATTGCAAAAATGTACCGGTAATAAATTTATGTCTACGTATTTCATTCACTTTTAACTTCAGGATTTGATTGCAATGGGTTCACATTGGTTTAGAAGGAAACGAGGGGGCAGATGCGTTAACGAAGCGAGCTTTAGTAGATGGTTCAGAAATAAGTATTCTTCCGTACTATTCTGAAATAGTATGTAAATTTAAGATAAAGTGTTATGACATGTGGAAAGAATACTTTAATATAGCTTCAAGAGAGAAAGGGATTTGGTACCGTACTATACAGTGTCAGCCGCTACCTGTACGTTGGTTACAAATAAAATAACCTCAGAATTTCTTTCATAGATTAGGTAACGTGAAAAAACATATGTATTACCAAAAACACATTTATAATTTTAAAAAAGAAAAACGTAAATCGGTTTAGTGATTTTAGAGATAAAAGTACAATAACAGATAGACAGACGGACATATTGCATTTTATAATGCGTAACTATTAGTAATACTATTACATAGCACAATGTAATATAGATTTTGAAATAAGCAAACGTATTTTTTAAAAGTAAAGGATATTTGTGTTTATTTATAAATGTCCAATAATATACGATTAAATTGAATGGGTTAAATACATAGTAATTAATAGGAATTCTGTTCTATTGGGACGATATATCACCTATTTCTTGCACCGAGCTTTCAAAATATTGGAAAATGTCGAAACTCACCGACGTGCGACGGCGGGCTTTCAGTCGCAGTGTCTTTGTTTTTTACTCGTAATCTAGTTTCTCTAATGTGCTTGAAAAGTTTCACTTAAAGGAAAAAGATTGTTGTTTTATCATTTTACTAGTAGCCCGCCCTGGCTTCACTTGGGTGCAGCGGGTATGTAAACTGCTTCCGTGTGAAACCAAGGCTGATCTATTAAGCTGATCACTTTTTTAATTAATTTCAAAACACATGTTGAGAGTAGAACTGTCGAACTAATAGTCTTATGATTAATTATTTATGATAATTTTTTTTTGGTAAAAATTTGTTACTGTAACTTATCTTTAGTACCACTTTTACAGACTTAGTTGACAGATATCATCATAATATCACATGGTTCGTATATATTAATACAATAGATAGCCTACGTCCATATAGAATCGTGTATATTTAAAATAGTGCAAGAATTTATCAAATCGGTGCAGTTGTTCCGGAGTTTACATTCCTCATATAAACATACAGCCACACATACATACATATAAACAAACATACAAATATATACATTTGTAGCACTTCTAGGAAATTATTATCATATTTAGGACTACTCGATTCCCGCGACTTTCTTCACATGAAAATTATTTATTCCTACATGGGAAGTACATATTTGTTGCAATTCATTGTGGACTCTCTTTTGTTTCTTTTTTTAATTGTATTTTACTCAATTACTCAACCCTACCAATCCATTTGCCAACTTTATGATACCATTATTAAATTTTATCATCAGTACTTAGAATCCTATGGAAAAGCATATTGTTAAAATTCGTGTATCTGTTAGTTACGAGTCGTCAAAATCTGTTCAGCTGTTTTGGAAATTGGGCCTGACAAACAAGACACATTTCAATACTATTTAATAATGTATTGTAGGATCTCAGTGAGTCGAAATTCAAGGATGATGTGAATAAATTCGAATCATAGAAGTTTATAAAGGATTTGAATTTAAATAAGTTTTTATAAATAAACTGTATTTTACGAAGGTTTAGATCGATTCTGTTTAATTTTGATTTACTAAGGTTAACCAAATAAATTTTCTTCTTGGAAAGATAATGTTCAAAGAAAAATTATTCAGAAAAATGTATGTAAATTCAATAAAAATCTAAGTAAAAATATAATACAAGTCGTACTGGTCTACTTGTTTGACCAGTGGAATATCAATTCGATGTATGTAGGTTCGAACCCCGGTATGTGCCAACGAATTTTTCAGAATTCGCATACATTTACAAATTAGTAACGCTATCAGCTGACGCGGAAGGAAAGCATTGTGAGTAAACCTGAACCTTAGAAATGTTTTTATATTTTACCACCCATTTGCAGGAAAATATTGAACTTTAATTTCTTGAAGTTTGAAATCACTAATACGTCGTGAGCTAGCGTGGTGATTATGACCATATTTTCCATCGAGAAAAGGCCTATGACCCTGCAGTGGGTCTTTTACAGACTGATGTGATGAAGTGGTGTATTTATTATCAGGAATATTCTTATAATTATTATTTATATTATATTAATATCGACATATTAAACTTATTCTACTTTTGTGCTAAAGAAATTAATCAATTTATGTATTTAATATCAGTGTTGTGGGTTTAAAGGGGAAATGTTTTTCTTTCGAATTGTTGACGCGTTACGACCTGTCGAGGATTTAGTGTATATAGATTTATATTTGTAAACTAGTTGATACAGGCGACTTCGTCTGTATTATTATTATATTTTGTATAAAGAGAAAAAAAACCATAAACATCACACCGCTTGCTCCACTTCCTCACGGCAAGAAACCACACGTTGCTCAACGCGTAGTGCTTATAAGTATCGTATTTATATAAAACTTTAATAACCTTCAAATGAAGATACCGTGACAATGTCTTTCTTAAGTCAGAACTAAATCTCAAAAAAGTAAAATGTGACGTTTTACGTGACGCACGCACAACAGCAGACCTTTATCATTAAATTTATGCAGATATATCACGACGTTATAGGTACGTGTAATACTTAAGTACTGGGATATACAAAACTTTCACTCTCACAGTGAATTATACAAGCTCATCCCTTTGCAATTATCCTTAGGGTTAAATTTAATCAGACAATGATATTAGTCTCGTAATTACTCTACTGGAACTTTCACGCGAGAATTAAATGCGGTGGAATCATATACCCTTTATTCGTGTCTAATGGTATTTATAATAAATTTTAATCGTTAGCTGTTGTTTTGCTCACAAAGTAACTATTAAGGAGTTTTTTCAGTAAATTTAATAAGTATTTGGATGGTTTTTTGGTTAATTTACAATTAACTAAATAAAAGACGTCCAGGTTTTTTTTTGTTACAAATATTAAATACATTTATTTGCTTTCTTTTAATTAAAGTACTAACTCTCCACTTCTTACTTAATTGGTGTAAACTGTAAGATTTGTAGTAGCAGTCTTCACCGCCACCGTTCTCGTCAGTGTTAACAAAACATCAGCTTCCCAAATAATGCACAATACAAATAATGCGTAAATATCGAAGCATATCGAAGCACCGATTATGTGCGTGGCCGAGTGCGAATGACGTACAACTGACATTGATATAATATGTCAAAATAAATTTGGACTACCTCCCAATCAATTTATACTCGAACACAGATGCCTTCCACCCCGATTATTAGAAATACTCCTCCTGATTGGGAAACAAGATTGCAAGTGCATACCACTACGGAGGGTGTCTAATTTATTGTATAGTCGTCGCGATATGCTCTGCTTATGTAATTAACTATTTGGTGAAATTTCCTACAGAACTATAGTGTAAGGTTCTGCAAGACGAGTCGAACGGAATTCCAACGAATCGACAATACGCATGTGATGATTGCAACCATTAGGCGAACCGTAAGCTTATGTGTCACTGTCGTGGTATCTGTATCTAGATAAACGAATAAAAACACTTCTGTACCTTTTCTTACCTGTTTGTCAATCTATTTTCTTTTTTTGTTTTATTACCATTGGCATAGTTTAGTATTGTGAAAGAATAAAAAATATTGGATATAACTTTCTTCATCTCCATCGACGAGTCGAAGCCTTAAATTCTCCCAAGTGAAGTACATAGACATAAGTCTCTATTCATCAAATCTAATGGCCGTTAGGTCTATTAGTCTACAATATTTATGAATTTAGAAGCAGACAAACCTAATAATATTAAAGCTTAAAAAATGCATTATACCTAATACAATTTCAACCATTGGATCATCACTAGTTAAGAAAAATCGGCACTTACCTATAATGTAAATTTTACTTTACCAGTCAATTATAACTTTGCAATCCTAAATAAATTGAATCCAGCAACCCGTGTGCACAGATTATTAAAATCACTTGACCGTTACGAGAGAAACTTGTAATTTATTATGGGTAAAGTTGATCGCCGTCTCGGAGGCACGTCACCCTTCTTTAAACGTATTTGAAACTTCTTCCGGCAAACTGGGAAACTTGTGTAGCACGGGAAAAAAGTTTCTTATTACATTTAAGTCAACAATATTTCTCATAAGTCCGCTCATGAATAAAATCTTCTCTGATACAGAGACACGGCTGAAAAGGTACAAGAAATTATGCGGCATTTAAAGAGCCTTCAGAATAACTTGTTTTAATGTTTTGTAAAAACTTTTCAATCGGCGTCAATAGATGGCGCCGTACCATATTTTTTATATGAAGAGAGCAAATCAAAGTCTACATCGCGATAATAAGATATGGAAACCATGTTATTGTTATTGGTACTGTTACTGTTACTACCACTGCTGCTACCTTTGCTACTGCTACTGTTATTGTTGTTATAAATACGAAATGAATTCTCTCTAGATTCGAATATTATTAGTCAAGTCGAAAAAAAGAAAAACTGTTCGTCCGTTACTTTTTCATGCAAAAATATCTGTAGTGTGAACGCACAGTAACCTCAAGAAGGATGGATAATAAGTAACGGACGAACAGTCTTTCTTTTTTTCCATAAATACTATTTTGTATTCGAAAAACAAAATTCCGTTCATATTTATAACCTATGCAAATAAATAAAATTGAAGTCTATATGTAGGTAATGCCAAATTAGTATTTTTTTATTAAATCGGTATGAATGTATATACGATATTTAAAACAAAAAAAAAAAAACATTTTTTAATATCGTTGTTTGTGTAATGTCGGCTAATTTTCGTAGCGGTCAGGCTGATTTTAACGGGACTTTCATTAAGATAACTTATATTATAGGTGGAAAGATTAAGGTTGCGGGTAAATTTTATAAATTAAAGAATCAGTGTGTATTACGCGCGTGCATCATACACACTTTTACACTGAACAAAGTAAAAAAAGCGTACAGTCCTTCAAGCTAAGCCTAATTAATATTGCGCCACTCATAACGAGGTTACTCTAATGTCACACTTTCATAATCTCATGCATCATATTTTCGGCGCCATAGTCATGTCAATTGCCTCACCTGGTTCCATGCAATTTCATACCAAAATAATTGCCATTATTGACATTTCAGATTGGGATAATTTATGATGAGATGAATATTATAACGAAATTACTTTTGAAAGTAATGTTAATACATATCGTATTTGAATAGTGATCTTCATATCGTCTCGTGAAATCTAATCTTAACAAGCTCTAAGTGATTTCACAAACATTTAACCCAAAATAACTTGAAGTAATGAGATAGGTAAAACTAATAGTAATGCGGCGCGGTCCGATGTTTTAAAAGTGCTATTTTAAGAAGACCTTATATTCTGGCATGCGAATTATTTGATTAAAAGTAAAATATACTAGCATCAATTATTTAGACCACGTATTTAAGACCATAACTAAATTTAATTAATATATAATATAATATAATATAATATAATATAATATAATATAATATAATATAATATAATATAATATAATATAATATAATATAATATAATATAATATAATATAATATAATATAATATAATATAATATAATATAATATAATATAATATAATATAATATAATATAATATAATATAATATAATATAATATAATATAATATAATATAATATAATATAATATAATATAATATAATATAATATAATATAATATAATATAATATAATATAATATAATATAATATAATATAATATAATATAATATAATATAATATAATATAATATAATATAATATAATATAATATAATATAATATGCTTTAAGATTTCTTTATATTAATCACCTACAAATATATCAAGCCTTTTCGCAGTGTACAGTTTTAGTTTATAGCGCGCTGACCGACCGACGTTGTTGTATCGAGGCTCGCTTACTCTGGATAATTACTGGTTTCCTCGATCAAGGAACGACTAAAATTGAAACAAACTAGAAGAAAATTAATTAAAAGCCGTATTAAAAAAAAGGATATCGAAAAAAATTGATGGTTTTTAAGAGACGTTCTCAACGTTTTTAATAAATTTTATTAGTCTTGTAATATCGTCTAGTATTTATAGATTAGTCAGAAATGATCATTAACTAACTACTGCCTGGTTTACTGGATAAAAACAGTCTTACTTCACGACTTCATTGATTCTTTGCCATATTTTATTAAAATCCTTTCAGACATTTAAATATGGTTATTAAATAAACATTCAAAAAAACGTAATATGTCATTAATTATATTTAAATCCATGACTGTACATATATTTTGCATATTTATAGTTGTCGATCTCTCTCACTCCCGTCATAATTGCTTCGTGGAATCTTATTGCCAGGATCAGGAAATCAATTTATACAAACTCAGTAATTCGGTTCATTCATACAACTGTTTCGTGATGGCCATACTCATGGTGATTATACTTTAACACTGACTTGCTTCCGTTCGACCAGTTCGCTTACTGTTAAGTAATTGTATATTTTAAATTTTAAAGAAAAATTTAGAATTCTCTACAAATGTCGTGTTCCAAACTATGGAAACAGATAAGGCGTCGTGGTGACACGATAATGCCTGGAACACACGTATATTGAAAACGTGACTGCTTTACTCTGAATATCGTATTTAGATAAAACAAGTTGTAGAAAATAATAATAAGGTTTGAATATCCTGCTCCCTTAAACGTAATCATTTTATCGTGAATTATTTTTATTACACTCTGGAAATTTCAATACTTCATTTTTGTTCTATATGATATAATAGTGAGCAATAATAGCCTCATCGACGACAGTGGAAGGTTGGACATAAAAATAAATAGAATTAGAAGAACTAAACCAGAGAAATGAGCCGGAGCTTTTAATCAAGAGAAACAGCGTTATAAAATCATAGCATGACGGTGTTGTTTATTCTAAACAATTCTGGCTAGCTAACACACTCATATTGAAAATCATCCACCGAGCAATAATCTATAGGTGTGTTTCGACAGCTGTACTTGAGAGTCAGTTCTCTCCCCCAGGACTAGCATGTTAACCATCTTAGACCACATCATCGTTTAAAGACAAATGAATATGATGGGATCAAACGCTAAAATCTACAAAAAAATGACTACTACAGTACGTATATCCTAATTTGGATGAATTCGGATATCAAAACTACATAGTTGATCATCCGCCTTACCAGTAGTTATAGATATACTTGTGCTAGCAGAAAAATGCTAAGCAGAACTATTATTATCTCAGACCAGAAAAATGCTAAGCAGAACCATTATTATCTCACACCCCAGTTACTGTTTTACTATATATTTCATGAACATTCGTCAATACGCAATAACGTCTCAGATTTACATTCACTACTTTGTGCTTTTATAGGCATTATAATTTTTATTCCCTATGGAATACATTTAAAATCACAAGTCCATTTTACTCCCCTGAAGTTGTACATATAATTAGAAATAATGGAAATAAGTTATTTGTGTGACCAGTCGATTTAGTTATGAGGCATTAAATTACCCGCTAATTATAAAGGTAGTGTAGTTTTACTCATTCGCTACCTTTTGTTTAAAACGATAACCTTCCAGCGGGTTAACTGTAACTTTACACGCAATTATTCTTATGGTAATATATACTTTAAAACCTCGGTTAGTCGAAACCCGTTAAATCGAAAACGTGCATAGATCAAATGAAATCCTTGTAACGTTTCTCTTCAAGCCCCATTATTCGAAATTTGAGATATCCACAAGTCGAAAGACTTGATGGAGGACTAAATAACTTCTCTAGCTACAAGAAAAAAATAAATATAGCATAGAGTTTAAATATATTGCAAAGAACATTTTTTATACTGTATAGGATTTAGCGTTTGACCACAATCTCATCTGATATTAAATGGCAATGTGACCCAAGATGGTTAATACATCGAACCTTGAAAAGGATTGGCTCTCATGTGCAGCTGCCATAACACATCTATAGGTGCTTGACGAGAAATTTCCAACTTGTGGGTGGTAGCTAGTCAGGCAGCTTTAGAAAAGCCTTACCATCACATTATGGATTTATAATAATATTTTTCTTCTCTATAGCTCCAGCTTACTTCCAAGGATTCCAACCTCCATCGATCAACGCGGTGTTCGAACACGCTAACCACTACCGCTTGTTACAAAATGTAATTTCTATTTCAAAAATTAGTACTGTTATAAGAACTTTTATGTATATCATCTTGACAAGTAAAAATTAAGTCGAATAGAATCTAAGCCCACAAACCTTTTAAAGTCTAAACTTCTTATTAGTCGAAATCTCTAAAACTCGAATTTGGCCGCGTATCCCTCGATGGTTTTACTAATATTTTCATTAGTCTTGTGTTTATATTATTGTATGACTTATTAGTAATACAAAACTGGAACATTTTTTTTCAGTTCTCGGCGAGTTTACAAACATTAACAAGAAGTAAATAACAAAAGACATTAAAGTGACGTAGCCTTGAGAGCCGGCGCCGTGTTAGTTTAGAACAACCCGACATGTCTGAGACACTTGAGTCTCAATTGAGTCCTGACTCTTACAATAAACGGAGCTTAGACACATACATTTCATTTTTACATTAATTAAGGACGTTCATAAAGCTGTACTCATTGGACGGGCTTATTTTAAAACGATCGCTTTTCATGTCGTTTTTAATAATGGTAGTTTAACTGTTCGTCGACACGCGATCTAAAGTAATTTTTTGTTTCTAGTTTGAGCTTTTCCATTTAACTATATTTACATGTAATACTTTTTACACAAACATTTCAGGAAATCAATACCTTAAAATTTAACTTAGTCCTACAGATAAATAATTTATAATTTTGTAAATGGACAGTATAATTATATATATTTTTTTTTTATATTATAGGGTGCAAACGAACAGATGGGTCACTTGATGGTAAGTGATCACCGCCGTCCATAGACACTAGCGACACCAGGGGAGCACAAGCACAAATCAACCATTCTATATTTTACACTCGGTATTGTATAAGCCCATTTTATAAGCACATCACAGGTAATAAGTTAAAGTAGCTTAACTAAGTAGATTTACTACAGATTGGATCATTTGAAATACAAATAGTGAAGTGTACAAATGACTCACTCTATCTGTACATACATTTCTATCTGTAATAAATAACTGTGAACAATTACAAGTCGTGGTGGTCAGATTGTTTGATCTGTGATATATCAATCAGATGTCTGCGGGTTCGATACCTCGGCAAGAACGGATATTATAAATGCGGTATTGGTGTATACAAAAACTACCTACATAAGAATGTTACCGTTATGAGATACGTTACATCATACAGCAAACAAAAATACGATGTATCGTAAAAACACACGATAGAAGTGAAAGTCTTGTATTACAGGAAAAAAATTTAAAT
The DNA here is from genome assembly GCA_035772565.1 of Antheraea assamensis. NCBI lineage: Eukaryota > Metazoa > Arthropoda > Insecta > Lepidoptera > Saturniidae > Antheraea > Antheraea assamensis. Next base: position 112,623 of record JAQQSE010000066.1, on the reverse strand, counting down.
CCAGTCAGTCACCAATGCAAGTAATGACCGTGCCCGACGTTGCTTAATTTCGGTTATTGGACGAGAACCGGTGTTTTCAACACTTTACCCGACACAATGTTTCACCCCACCACTTTTCGTCACACCAAAAGGTCACCGATCAGAATTTCAAAAGGCTCCCATAAAAGTTTTAGTTAGAAAAAAATTACTTATCTACCTTCACAAACATCTTATCACGTTTAAAATATAAAGTTCTGTAAATTGAACATTAATCTGCAAAAACTTCCGTTAAAATTTTTAGTATAGTTAAAAAGGAATTTGTAAAATCATCAACCGTATAGTAACTATGAAAAGGGCGGTTGAAATGATATTAAAAAAAAAAAGTTGTCATTATAAGTAATAGTTTTTGAAAATGAGTATTATACAATAATATTATTATATACATGGCAACTTTTATTCTTACACCAACTTTGCCTTGTCCAAAATTACACATTTCTATAAGCTGATATAACTCGAATTTTTGCACGTCTCCCATATAGTTCGTCTCATCGAGGTTATGCATAAATGGCATGGTACATTCGTTACAATATTTGACATTTAATGGCAGATAAAATATTATAGCTAGATTATAGACAGACATAGTGTTACAAAATTTATGATACAAATAGTTGATAAACTTCGTAATAGTACAATTTATCCTGTACAAGCCAGCGTATAACAAAATGCCTTATGACAACTACCATTTTTAAGAGCCCCATATGCAGTAGATCTCTCTTACCTAACATTGCTATGAAGTTAAACTTAAAGTATAAATTAGGACGGAACTGTCGAACGTGACAGGTCATGGTTATTTGGTTGGAAAGCCACGTAAAGTGTTCAACTTAATGGTTACCGATATAATATTACACTCGCGAACAAATTTCTATCGATTTACGTTAAAAACAATTCAATTCAATGGTGGCACTTTAGTATCAGGGTTTTTTTATCTTAATCTATCTGTATAAACAAAATGATAGAGGCATATCACGATATCTTCGCATTAAAAAATTACTATTTTTATGAGTACTACAAAAGACTACAAAAATTTTGTAAGTAAAAATGTATTTTTGATTTAATTTTTTTATGTATATTTTTCTAAATATTAAATATCTCATTCAGATAATAAGCAACGCAGATGAAGTCGCGGGTATTAGCTAGTTTATTATCTATTGTTATCGTCTAATATTGTTTTCCATAGAAAAAGTAACTCTATATAAACTTGACACTAGGTGGTGCTGTAGCACGTCGGCATCTGTCGACACCTACCGTGTCACTTCAGCCAAAAAGGAGTGTAATCCACCCTCAGCTGTTCGGCGGGGTGCGTATCTGTAATAGATTACTCCATGTAAAAAAAACCTCAACATCTGCACTGTTCTTACGATCGCGAGAATATTTTCACTGTATATATATTTTCTATAAATCGCTACTAGATGGTGCTGTAATATATCAACTTTTGCACGTTCAACCAAGCGTCATAAAAATTCAACGCGGATATTATTTGTACACGAGGGTGGATAGACAGGCGGACGCCCTGTGCGCCGCAAATGTTCGAGCGTTGCGGGGTGCGCAGCGTATTGTGGCGCAGAGGGCGATACGAAGGTACAGGACGGTGTCTTCGGCGGCGGCCTTCGTGCTCGCCGGCTCCCTTCTCTGGGAGCTGGAGGCGGAAGTTCTTTCCGCCGTATACTTTTATACGGCAGCTAAGAAACGCCGCGGGGAGCCTCTAGCTCCCAGGGAAATTGAGAAAATGAGGGAAAGGGTCCGGAGGGACTGATGGAGAGGTGGCGGCAGGACCTGGCGGACGCGCATTACGGTAGATATACTATTGACGCCGTCCGCCCGGTCCTGCCGGAATGGTGCAATAGGGAGTGGGGCTCCCTGACGTTCAGATTGGTGCAGGTGCTGACCGGGCACGGGTGCTTTGGTAGGTACCTGCACCGGATACCACGCAGGGAGCCGACCACCGCATGCCATGAGTGTGCCGTTGATAAGGACACTGCGCAGCATACTCTTTCTGAGTGTGCTGCGTGGGAGTCTCAGCGTCGTACTCTGGCTGCGGCGGTGGGGAATGATTTGTCGCTACCGAGCATGGCCGTGACCACAAGATGGAATGCAGTGGTCTCCTTCTGCGAGGTGGTCATCTCGCAGAAGAAGGCGGCGGAGAGGGTTCGCGAGGAGAATCCTCTGAGTGACCCTCTCCGCCAACGCAGAGTTGGTGGAAGGGGGAGGCGTTTTATCCGTCTGCTTCCACCTCCGTAGCCGAATCTGGGGGGATGGGTCGGGGGCCCATCTCCCCATTGCACAGGTTTGGCTGACAAGTAGGGGGTGGCTGGTGTGTACCCAGCTTGCCTCCCATTATGTGGACGACGCCCGGCGGACACCTTCCGCTGGGCTAGCTGCTGGGGTGACATGGTGATAGCACTGTACGGTCTCATATCAGCCCAACCAAAGTGGCGGCCGGTACACCGTGGGGCTTTAGTGAGTAAGAGTCTCACACTACCCACCCTCTCCCCGAGAGGGTGGCGTGTCCATGATGGATTTCCCCACGTAAATAAAATAAAGGGCTCTCCAATATAGTACTTTCAAAAAATTAAGGAACTGGGAGACATTAATTCCGTTTATACAATGTCGTTTTATGTGCATAATATTATCCAAAGCAGCAAATTGCAAAATATCACGCCTAATAATAGAAAAACTACAAAAGTAATATTGAAGTGGTGACGATATAGAGGATATTTTGAAAAGTTCTGAAGGTTATCAATTGGATCTATCTTATTTTTTTTATTTTTCATAGGAGATTTACGAATTTGGCAATAAACGAGAGAAACATATACCTGTAAAAGAGCAACAATGTTTCCAAATATAATAATCCTTTTGCACATATCTTGTGGTATTCAGCATTACCGAGCGATCTTTCTCTACGTTACGCTGGTTGAAGACATCTTCACAGAAGTATAAGAGAAGATTGTGTAAATAGACTGGCTTGAATAAGTATTTATCAAGATGTTAACACCTTCATTATTAAAATATATTGTTTCAAGAATCTTTAGTACTAAATAATTAGTAATAACTAATTAAATAGATGTACTAAATAACTTCAGCAGGAAGCATAGCATTAACTTCTAAGCAATTGATTCCATTACCTTTTAACAAGCATTTTTATATTAATTGATTTATATTATGAGTATATATATCATTACTACATATATTCTATATACATTACATTATATATCACCATATATTATAAAACAAAGTCGTCTGCCGCGTCTGTCTGTATGTTCGCGGTAAACTCGAAAACAGCCGAACGGATTGTAATACTGTCTTCAGTATTAGATAGAGTATTATATGAGGAAGGTTCAAGTATATAATTTGTCAAGGTTTTGTGTGTTTTGTGTCATTGAAATATAACGGTAGCGGTAGGAAGTCTTGGAAAAAGTCAAAGCGCTTGGAAGCTTTCATTGAAAACGCTGCCTAATTCTTTTAAGATATAACAAAACAATGCATAGTGAGATATTCCACTTTTTTAGATCTAGCAAAAAAGTCTACAATGCCGTATACCTATCTCGTAAGAATAGCTTACTATACCCATCTATCTTCTAAAAACATGGTCACATACAATGAGGTAATTGGAAGGCTATTTAGACGGATACAGTATTATCCTTATCAAATTGAATGCATTAGTTACCTTAAGCATTTCATGCACATAAGTCTATACTTTATATTATCAGTGCAGGACAACGTCCGCCGGACCTGCTAGTATTATATATACAACAAGTGGATACTCCTTACTTGTTTGTTCTTTGTGCCCCGCCAATAAATAAATTCTGGATCTGCTCTTGTTTACACAATATTCCATTCGTTACAACTCAACTAATTAATATTACATCAAATGAAAATTATAGCGATCATTTGCATAGCAATTGATAGTAACAAATGCCATGAAAAGCAAGAATTAACGGCGAATATATCGTTGTAATTCTATATACCAAAAAAATAAAATTATATATTTTGTTATTTTAGACACATGTCGACGACTCTACTATTTTTTCTTCTTTTGATAAAAATTCAAGCAAAATAATTGTTATCCATGTTTATTTACAATCTTGGAACTATTTATTTTATATAAGTCTGCCTCAATCGGTGTTTTAATAACACTCCAGTTTCCGATTCAGATATCAATAACAAATGAAAATATAACGGTTTATTTGTATTAACCGATTTGTATACGAACAATGCAGGCAACAAACACAATATTCGTGCAATGGAAAATATTGATATTGAGCACGTTAAATACAAAACAAAAGCTCAAATTATAGCTGTGATGCTACAGGGATTGCTAATTTGGGCCTGAATATTAATCGGCGTAGCTTAGAACCGTATAATAAAATTGAATTTACGGTGAAAAAGACCTTCGTAGTGAATCCATAGCAGATCACTAGAGCATACCCTTAAATGCCACTTATCTAGTTACACCTTTTAAGTAAAAAAAATCGTCACCATGCACGTATACAATATGTATATTCCGGCAACTTCACTTAAGAGTTATTTGCTCTATGCTAGAAATATTATTACTATCTTGAGATTTATCGCCACATACATCGGGTAAGATGGCGATTAAATATTAAAACATATAAAATAGTAAAAAAAATATTTTGCTGTGGCTACAATTATCACATTTTTTGGGGGATAGAATTAGACATTGAAATAAATTGCTAAATAAATAAAATGAATAGCAAAACTATTCATTATATAACTAGCAAACAATTATAGCTCATTAGTAGAGTGCTCGGACAGCACGTTAATCGTTTCGGACTTTGGTGAAGGAAAATATCGTAAATAAAACCAAAATGGTAGTAAGTATTTTTCTAATACCCACCTAGTTTACTATTACACTCAAGATGGAAATCTGGAGCCAAGAAACTATAAGTCCGCAATAGTATTTGCGCATGGTAGCCAGTCTTTACTTTAGCATGCGCTATCTTGGTCTGTTTCGTCATTTAAGGTTAACTGGGATTGTGGTTAAACCATTTGAAGTACAAAATAAAATTCATCCCTGTATTTCAAGGCTAACATTTTTTTGGATTTAAATAAAGTATTCGAGGATAAATAAAGGTAAAAATTGTAAATTAAATCCAACAATAAATGCGAAACGAGTAGCCGGAAATACCAATTCATACGTTATATTTAATTTAGCTATCTTATTTAGTAAATATTATATAACAGATATTACCTGTGGTTTTTTTATTGCTCTTACCGTGCGTAATAAATCGAGTACCGGTTATCCACACTTTTTATGTTAAAGCTCAGTAAATAAGCAGACGGCTCATCTAATGGTATATGGTTACCATCGCCTATGGACCACTGCAACACCAGGGGTATCACTGTTGTGTTGTGACTTTGAAAAGTGTATTCGAGTCCCTTTCTGAAGAGCCCTTTATCACAACCCTACATATAGACCGTACTTAGTACCCATTCCACAACGATAGTGTGGGCGTAATCCAGGCTATGTGGAACCTTAAGACATTCTAATTAATAAAGTGACTAGCTCTGGTCACTAATTCTTTCGCGTGGAAATTTCTAGCGGTTATTACTTGTGACGTAGCACTTAAATTACTACTTAATTGTAATCTTTTTACAGATTTTAATTAATCTCTATAAAATTTTGTTATTTCTCTCAAGCGTGAATGATAAAATGTAATGCCATTTTACTCGTACCTAGAAAATAGTTTTAAAAGTCCTTTATATGCCAGTAAAAGCCGTGTCAAAATTAGCTCAATTGTTTTGAATTTTCTTATTAGGATTAGGATTATTTTAAAGTTTCTTAGGTGGTTGAGCTACGCTCTTAGGTGGTAGAGCTACGCTGAAATTATTACTGGTTTCAGAATGAATGGGTCGGCTCGCCCGGGGTAATACCACCCTCTCACAGAATGCCAGTCAGTGAGAGCGTCGGAGGCCCACATATTTAAAAGGCCGGCAACGCACTTGCGCCTCCCCTGGTATTGCTAGTGTCTATGGACGGCGGTGATCACTTACCATCAGGTGACCCACCTGTTCGTTTGCCCCCTATGATATGAAAAAAATTCTGAGAAACGATAGACGCTTCGATTTGATTTAAATATTAAGCTTAACATTTGACTGGCCTGATAAACAAAACTATTTCCACGTTGTATACGCTTATTGATCTTCATGTGATAAGAATAACCGAGGGATATTGAAGAATCTTTAAATATTATTACTGCTTTCACACCTTAACTACTAAACTGATCATCAAGAAACTTTGCATACACGTTGTCAGGGATACAGAATAAAAGGATAGAGGGCATCTTTAATCCACAAAAAATGTATCAATGTTTTTTTTACGTGGGGAAAACCTGCACGGACACCACCCCATTCTGGAGGAGAGGGTGGGTAGTATCCGACTCTTACTGGCTAAAATATCACGATGTGTATCCGCTGCTTTAGTGGGGCGGCAAGAGGTCTCTTTAGCATTCATAGTGCCACCCCAGCGATCGGCCCATTGTTAACGCCGGGCACCGACCTTGTCAGTAGACGACCGTGTACACATCGACTGTATCTTAGGTCCACCGGACATGTCCAATGGAAAGATACACCCGTACCCGGTTAGCACCTGCACCAGACGAAACGTCAGGGAACCCCATCTTCGTTCACAGTATTTCAGCAAGACCGAGCGGACGGCGTCGATAGTATTTCTAGGGGTAGATCAAACCTAGGTTAACGCGAGCGAAGCCACAAGCAAAGCAAGTACAAAATGATACAATAATATAGCTCACTCGAAGATACAATGTGTTTGTGATACCTTGTCAATAATCATAAGATATATTGTTTCAGAGTTGGCAGATAAGACAAATATGTAAGGAGTATTTTATTTGCACGTGACATGATTGAATTGATACCCTATCGCAGTGAAGGATATAAGAAAATTACGCTCAAGCCGTATAAAGTAACATAACTTGAATTTGGGTAAACTAGTCACACACTACCCATTTTGACTAGTTAAAAAGTAGAATTGTATTTATTATAAGATCTTGATATATTTTTAGTACCAAAAATATTACATAAAAATGTTATAATAAATCAATAGTCTATTAATTGAAAAAATAATAGCTCAATGATTAGCGTGTTAGAAACCACAGCGATTGAAGTAGATTCGAATTCTTGCGAATGAACCTTCACAATAAGCTATAAATAAAAAAAAAACGATGTAATCGAAAATAGAAAATGTACCGTATGAAACCGTAATATAATGGTGTTGAGTAAGCGAGGTACTATGTATAGGTACCTTAATAAAGTTATTTCATAAATACACGGAGATCTTTTAGTAAACATTTATTGCGCGTTCGTACTATGATAATTTACGGCGTGTACTGGGCACTGAATACTGAATACCATGCTAGCTTGAGACACGGGGTGTGTCTCTACAATGACATAGCTTTTTCTAAGCCTACCTGGTTAGCTACCAATGTCAAGTATCAATATTGGTATTCCGGCAGCTGCACTAGAGACGCATTATTTTTCTTGGTTTATCGTGTTCACCATTATAGACCACATCGTTAATTAATATCACGTGAGATGGTGCCAAACGCTAAAACCTATAGATTACATAAAAAACTTGATGTTAAGTTAGTTCTTTCTTACAGATATGAAAAATAACTTTTTAAAAGTAATATTAACATCATACTACAAGTATTTGTAAATAAATGCGTACAGTCCATTTGGGATTTCTTTTTTCTGGGTACCATATCTAACATAGGATTACTGTAGTTTGGTCAACGCAAAGTCCAGAAAAAAAATAATTTTATTAAGAAAATGGCGATGGTTTGAACATCTCCTACTTACAATTTATAACCAGTTGTGTAAGCGAGGCTTACTGGCAAAAAGAGGTCGGGTTGCTTAGAAACTCCTTGCAGGCGGTACATCAATAAACATGTTTCAACTAGGAAAAGGTGTAAGATTTTGCGTACAATCGAATTAAATGAAGATCTCTTCTACGAGCCATGTCTATGAAAAGAGGATTATACCGTTTTCAGATCCAGATCGGATCAAGTAAAGCATGACAACTTTTTTCCTAGTGAATAAATTGGACTGAAACGTGCGCCAGTAAACTTTGTCATTACTGTTCATTAAATAAGTCACTAATGTTATTATTATTATTATTTCACTCTATAAACATGTGGCAGTGGTATTTGTACATTAACAACACAAGTTACATCACAAAGTAAAACGAAATCTACGTTTTGAAATAACATTTGAACATAATAATACATTCAACATAGCAGTACTGTGTGGCATGTAGTAAGCATATACAGAATGTACCCCTAGCATAAGTACATTCTTGTGGTATCTCCTTCATACTCGTATTGCAACTTTATCTCACAGTGTGACGTAGAAGCCATTTATTTTTCTAAAAGACTCAACTCGGTTGGTTCATGAAGATTGATCACCAAAGACGGTGACGCGGCGCGTGTCTGATTGACGGTGCAATTTACTCCATTGGCGTTTTTAATTTAGCCAATAACGTTGGTTACTCATACTTGTTTTTAAGTTTTATTTAAATAATTCGTTATATTTACCTATCAAGACCTATCTAGACTATCATGTCACATGCATTCTAAAATTAATTTTCCGCAGGATAAGATATTTAAATCTGCACAGTTATTAGAATTTAAAATGAAATAAATATAAACCTCCTGTAATGAGGTATACGTATTTGAATTTTATCAGCGCATAATTTTGGGCTTTACTTGGGAAATAAGATGTAAGTGCAATGATTGGTACAGAAAAACAAAACAATGATTACAGAAACGTTTAAACTTAATCGGTCACATTAATGAACGAGTTATACGTCTGTGTATTACTAAGTTAAAATTGTACATAAAAAAGGTAAAATTAAAAAGATTCTAACGTAACTGCATATGTTAAAATTCATCAAGGTGATCAGGTTACTATACTATACTTATTGTATATATATATACAAGCAATTAGATAAAAAGATTGCAATTTAAAGTAATGGTGGTCGAGTTGTTTGACCAGTGGAAAGTCTATTCCATGTCCACAGGTTCACACCCATATTTACCAATGAATTTTAAGTACATTTAATTATTCGGTCCATGACGGAAAATATCGAGAGGAAATATGAAATTGAGAAATTGTAGTACCACAGCATGTGAGAAAATATAGAACTTTAGATCTCTCGGAGTTTGAAATCGCTAACACGTCGTGGGCTGACGTGGTGATTATGCCCATAGCTTCCTTCGGGAAGAGGCCAATGATCCTATAATGGGTCTCTCAAAGGTTGATGTTATTATAATGATTTGAAGCGGATCGATCAATTCAAATAAACTAATGATATTAAAAATGTGATGAATCTTAAGAGTGGTTTTATCTAATATTGCATTTGCGGCGTTCTTTCATGATTGAGTATTATCACATTATTTCATCTATCAATCACGAACAGGTACTAATAAAGAGATTCGTACACAGCCCTCTCAAAGCATTATGTAAATTTCCATCACACGGGCGCCCGTTCTGCGTAATCTATTACAGCTCCATTTGTAAGCGGGGCGGCATCTGTTGGACTCATATTGCGCGATTGATAACGACAACATTAATAATTTTGGACGTCGTTTTAGAACTATTTTCAGTTGAAATATCTCCGGTATTGCTCAATAGCAATGACGTGTTTAAGAAAGACGACTACACTTATAATAAAATTTACGTTAGCTGTACTCTTTTATTAGTCATTCAAACGGTATGCTTTGGAATAAAAATCCTAAAAGTTATGCAAATAAATGAAATTAAAATACTTGTATAAATTATTAAAGACAATGATAAAATGACCAAATAAGGGGTTTTCTTGAACTCGACGTAAACAAAACGCGCATTTTAAACATTTTTTGTTTGTTTGTCTATTTGTCCGGGTTAATAACCGCTGAAAGGACTGCCCTGATTTTGTCCGGATCATTATTGGCAGAACAACGATCTTCAAGGTTTTCAATAACATATGATTTTTAATTAAAAATGGTTTCTCTTATTCCTCGCCTCTTTTCGTTACATGGAGGTAACTTTTTAAATGAAGAGATATCATTTGCTTATTTGTCTACATCAGTCAGGTCGAGGCACTTCATGTCCTTCTGGACCTTTGAGAATGATGTAATTACCTTCAAAATTAATTCCTATAAAAAAAATAGTACAATTGTGCGAAGTCACTGTAATAACTAATGTTAAATCTTTATTATAACTGTATATATGTGAACACTGTTACATAATGTCATAACATAACACTTATGTGTTTTCAGAACTCTGTACAAATATAAATTTTCCAGAACCAACGCAAGACAAATAATTTTAAAGTCAAAATGTATTCCTTGCTCCAATGTAGAGCCATGAAATCAGCGTCCTATTGGTATAAATTTTTATTCCATAATCGTACGAATTATAATGACAATATTGGGAAGCATACATACTTTTCAAAATTTAAATATGTAATATTAGGCATTTCAATTCAATATAATCCACGTTTTCTTTTATAGGCTTACAGCACCAGCGTTGTAACATTCGTCCCTTTGAGTACCTTGAATAAGAAGTCTATATCACCATAGTTCCATAGGAAAACTTCACTACGGGGTTTATTTAATTAAGGGTGTGTTTACAGCAAGAGACTTTTCTGAAAAAGGATTGTTTGCAACCACTTAAGTTTCAAGGCTTGAAAATGTAGGTCAAATAATAACCAGCGTTAAAAATATATAAGTACGTCTGTCTATATCAACAAAATTTAAATGCCCAATATAAATAAGCAAATTATGTGGCAAATTTTTTATTTGCTGTATTCGTAATTCTTAAGACAATATATATATATGAAAGAAAATGTGTGAAAAATCTTACACAAAAGTAAGAAAATCGGGTTATTAAATCTCCATATAACAAGTGAATGAACGAGTGAGATAGAAAACGCTAGAGAGAGAGAGAGAATTAATTTTGACAGAATTGATAGATTGCCATGAATTTGTCGATTTAACATTTTATTCTATTACATGGGCGTACTGTAAATTGAAAATTTGGTATCATCCTACACTCGTTTAGAAAAAAATAAACAAAATTACAGTAGAACACTCGTGTCAAGCGTGTAAAGGCGGACAGTTAATGACATATAAACATTATTCGCCTTGAAAAATTCTGATAATTTATTCCAAACATATTAATTAGAACAAAAACTATAGACATTTTGTGTAATCGTTCAATAAAATAATCGCATCAAATATGACCGCGTTACAATTTTAAGAATTTGTATATGTCATAAATAATCGCTTTCTTAAGAACCTCTTGTAATTTTGATCAGAGTAAAGAAACAATAGACAGGTAATTCATTACGAGTCGAAGGAGTTGAGAACAATAGAGCATTTCTAAATATTTACAAACCAGAAATTAATACAACTCAAAAATTAAAACGGATCGTTACTATCACTGATGTTTAGCAAAAGCTTGTGAATATTTTGTAGGGTATTTATTCGGCAAATATGTTATTACTCTTATAATGATTATTTGGATCCTAGTATCAAGGAGAACTTACAAGGCGATTAGTCTGTAACCTGTTACGAGAAAGTTTCGGACGGTAGATGGATGTTTGTTACTTTTTTAAAGTGAAAAACTATTAAACCGGCTTTAATGACATAATACAGTAATATATTTTATACAATGGAATAACACATAGGTTATAATTTATATAGATAATATTTAAAATGATCAAAACATAACGATAAGTACCAAGTAAGTTGGATAAAAATCTGACATCTGGGAGCTATCTCGGTGGGCATTGCATAAGTCATTAAAACTATACAGAGATAATATATGGTGTCATCGTGTATATAAACACAGACGCAAAGGAAGTCGCGGGCGATCACTAGTTATGTATATATTAAGGTTAAGCTACAATGATGCTGATTGATGCGAATAGCATAAAAACCAGAAGAAAATAAATCAATCTTTGGTTTGAAACATGTGTTCATTCAATTTAATTTGGTCTGTCAAAATCTGTGATATTGAAGAAATAGTGTCAAAAAGTTGTTTGACGTAACTCAAAACGACCCAAGTCCAAACGACGCAACTCGAGAACCGCCTTTATTTTTACTTTTGTTTGTGAAATTATCTAGGAATTTCTAAAACTTAACTTGCTTTGGACGAAATTCCTCATTTGAAAACCACGAGATAGCCAGTTGAAAAGCTAGATTCGTTTCTGTAGATAATTCTGGCTTGTTTCCAACAGGGAGTAGTAAATAAATTATCTTGCAAAATGTTGGAATGGCTGCGAGACGCAACGGGCACGAGCCTTAAGAGGCGTTATTAAATAAAGTGCGAATTTATTCTCATACTATTTTTTTAGATAAAGTATTTCATTTATATTTTTTTCCACCATTTCACCTTATATTAATTGACCTTGTCACCATTCTATAAGTTTTATCACAGTTTTCGTACTATTGTTAGATTGGAACTTATTTTGATCGAGGTGTTGTCCGAACACGCTACCATTGATTCATCTTCATTTTATCACCAATGAGCCATTATCGATTCATCACTAAGTCCTCATTGCTTCACCACTAAGTCTTCATTGTATGACGTAAAACAATGACTCTACTTCATTAGATCACGTGAATTCAACAAAATTTAGGCATCCACTAAAGCTTTTATACTGGAAGAGTAAAAAAATCTGTTTAACAACTTTAATTAAAGTAAATAGCGAAAGGCCGTCTCTAAGCCGGTCGGCGTTTAATGAAATTGTTTTGCTAATTTGTTGTTCCCCTTAAGATGCTTTACTCCTTTGAAAAATCTTAATTTATGTACGGAGCCGGTTTACAATGAAATTTTATTAATTTAGATTATCGTACTGTTTACAGGGTGTCAGGCAATTCGTCGCCAACTTGTCATCTATTAAAATAATTTATATTATTTGTGTACAGACAATAACAAAAAAAGAAAATAAATGTTTTTAATAAAATTATCACTGTATATATATCCTTGAGGATGGGGAAGTAAGAAAGTAATAGTTAAAGGTGCCCGCACATTGCGCTCTATTCATTCTATGACAAAGGAATTCAGCGTAATTTGGTGGTTGCCCAAGTGGAGTCACACGCTTAGCTGTTTTAAGGCGTCAGAAGTTCGTTCAAATGTTACGCGGTAAACATAGTAAATCTGCTCGTACATATATTATTTTTTGTGGTATAAAGTAAACAGGTATCATAGGTATCATTTTACGTGAATGTGAAAATAGTCATAGCACCATATAACTAAAAGCAGTGTGAAAAGAGAGCCGTATTCCTAAAGGAGGCCAGTGAAAAATAAATTAAACTAACAAATTATTTGAAATGCCACACCTGCCAAAACATCTTGTTAATCACATCTTCCTGATAATATATCACTGTGTAGGTGCGGAGATTCTGCCAGCTTCGCACCTCTTACATGGGTTTTACCCTTTTTAATTTTATATGAATTTAAAGATGGAAAGTTAAGTGCGTGCATTCAGTATCAGTATCAGTAGTTTAATATCAACGTGGTTATCGAACCCCGGACACCAGTTCCTCTTACAAAATATTGTAGATAATATTTTTAGAAACACGTTTAATTTTAAAACTCTCATAATTAAGTGATGCCTATAGTTTTACCAAGCTGATTACTGTTCTTTTTTTTTAACCAAAGGCACATTATTTTACGATTAACTATTTTTTCGACCAAACTATTATCGATCTTGGTGGGAAAATAAGAAAGATAAGGTAACGTAAGAAAATAATTATGCCTTTAATAAATAAAATGAAACACATATATGATAGATGTTCGTAATTAAACATTGTATCAGTTTTATTGTTTTTTTTATGCGATTGGAAGCAAACAAACAGTACGAGTTACGTCATGGTAAGTAATTACCGCCGACCATAGACACCTGCAACACGAGAGGTATGACAGATGCGTTGCAGGCCTTTGAGGAAGGAGTAGGCTCGTTTATTTTATGTTTAAAATTCATACATTTCTAATATCACTTTAAATTAGTTACATAAAATTTTAAGATATATCAAAATCAATTTGGCTATAGACCGAGTCATAAGTAATACATTTTTACGCTTCACGAACATATAAACGAACCTTTTGGTACGAGTGAATGCTCTCCGTGTTTAACGTGGAGGACGAGCTGAGGGCTCATTTTATAATCATTTATGACGTCAGCTTTTAGATTTATCGGACACCATGAATTGTCGTTTGTACGCTAACGTTCACAAACAATTTCATGCTAAAATTCTCGAATATTTTATAGCATTTCTCTACACTGGCTTAACGTTTTATACAATATTTTTTCAAAGAGGTATTTTTTTAATATTAGGTGTATGAATCGTATTATGTGTATATGAGTCGTAATTATAAAACAAATAATCAAACGCAGTCAAGACATTTAAAAGTAGAAAAATTACAAACAGACGCTCATCGGAATTTTGTATATATAAATATGTAAATTTATATATAAAAGAGCGCCAAGCGTGTAGTTTAATAGATATAGCAAAAAATGTATACGTATATTTACATATTCCAACGTCATAAGGACAAGAAAAAAAAATCGTTTCTATACTTATACAAACATGAATCTAAAAATTACATGTCGGAGGATTGCTATTGACCTGCGTCCGTATTGACTGGCTACTAATAATCCGTTCTAAAATACTATTACCTGGAGGTATCAGCTGTTCATATGTATCCTAATTATTATTGGCTGCTTTAACTGGACGCATTTAAAGCCGGCCGACTGCTAGGCATTGGGCATTCTCGCTTCAATCGTTGGACTGTTCACATCTACGGATAGTTAGTAATTATATTCGGTACTGTATCACGATTGCTCTTAGTAGATTGATCGGTTAAATCATAAAGATGACATCATATCTTTATATTCGTCTCGCCATCTTCGCCCCGACAGATATAAACCTGGATCGAATATCAATATGATTACACATTAGTATCGAATACAAGATAATATTATTTGTATCAACAAATCTGGAGCACGTTTGAAAATATGTTCAAAGGATTATGATTACGTAGAATAAAAATAACCTTGAAAAAAAAAGAAGGTAAAAATGTTATTAGGACTAACGAGATAGCCGTTTCCAGGTCGATGCGTGCGTACGTGGGGACCGCCCGGTGCTGAATCCGACGAATTTTACGGTTACGCACCAAATTTTGTAGGGACGTTGATTTGCCGCTAATAACCGGATCCTGTAAAGTGCGTACACTCATTATGCCTCTTTGTTCATCAAGAATTTTGATATTTTAATATATTTCATGTATACTCAACAGACTTTGGCATCTGGCCACAATCTCACCTGATATTGAAGGTCTCAGGTACCATAGTAAACTTTGAGGAACCTATCTAATGCAACTATGAAAACATACCTATGGGTCTCTCAAGAGGTTTTTGGCTTAATAATGATAGCCATATAGTATAATATACATGTAACATATAATTAGTTAGGATTTGAATTAACTTATTGTCATGTGATAGATATCAATGGCAATACAATAAAAAGCTACAGAACCATAACATTATTTTGTGTATAATGTAGACACATAGGGATTTTATCCCACTAGTTCGCCACCATCATACCAAGAGTAAAGTGGTGAGAGTTCCACCATAATGTTGCGTTCTGGTATCAGTCCAAATATATCCAGTAATCGAGCTGGGTATTAGGGTGCCTGCATCTAACTACCTACCACCATGCACATGACGATAAATCCGTCTCAGTAAATGTTTCAGTGAATATAGCCGTAAGCTTAGGCGTCAATACAGTCAGAAGCTTAAATACAAAACAATAAGAAGAATATTATTATGGAAATCTAAAATTGACATTTATTTTATCTTTAAGTTGTCTACGTATATTGTAACACGTGTTTATAGCTAAATTCATGTTCTGGTCAACTATATTTATAGCGCTCAAAAACATTTGGCGGAATATGGACCAGAGATTATCTAACCTCAGAGAGGCTGTCCATATTACATCGATAACTGGTAACGGAATGTAGTAATCTTAATAGTAACTGTTGTTTTTAGATTGCACTGTACTTACCATTAAATATAATGACGTCATTTTGTTAAGATATAACAAAAAAAAATGCAAGATACAATTAAAATACCCGAACTCGAACAAACAGCTACAAGAAAGTTTTATTAGGTAATTATTTTATTAGGTAAAGTCTCAAAGCACATTACCGATTTACCGAATAATAATATGAAGCATTATGTCAAACAGGTTTTTATATCAAAAGTCTATTATTATGATCCAATATGTGATGTGATGTGACAAGAGTGATTTCTAGAAATAATACCCGTCTCAGTGCATTCGCCAAACACGAACGACTATAATGTATTATTATGAAAATATGTACGATGACAAGGTAAAGCAGATCGAGTTTCTTGTCGGCTTTTCTCGATGATTTGGTTATTTTCCAAAGTGTTGTTAGTTTTCTAGATATACCTATGTGCATATATTTTTTAAACTTTGTAGGTTTGAACGTTTCACCACAATTTGACCTGTTGTTAAATAACAATAAATATGCTATACCTAGAGGTACTGGCTTTCAAATTTGCGCCGCCGACACATACCCATGGGTTCTTGCTGACAGGCTTTCGACTTCCGAGTGGTTTCTAGACAAGCGAGCTTAAAAAAAGCCTTACCACCATACTAAGATTTCATCAAAACGTCAACGGACGCAATATCTGAACATGCTAACAACTGAGTCATCATAGTTTCAAGTGTTTATTTAGATATTATTTTAATAATATATTTTTATTTGTTATTAAGGAAATAACTAATGAAAGTTATTTTCGGCAATTTCCCACGTCAAGCGATAACGCAATAGCACTACACAGCAGTGTAATAAAATCTTGAACATCTGCTTTCTAATTAGAGCGGGTGGCTGGTACCAATGCGATATAAGTACAAAATGTACAGTCATACGACGTTATCCAAGAAATTAGTGGTGCTTACGGCAATTTTTAGGAACGTTTGCAAAGGTTGCTAAGTGTATCCTAATGTGGCTTAGCTGAAATTTATAAATATTGCGTTATTTTTGTTACTAAAATACGTTTTGATATCCCTCGGGAAATAGTGTCGCTTGTGTCACAGAGTTCTTTTTCATATCTTTGTACTGTAATAAGGTAACGCCCACGCTTAAGGATGGTATAGTCTTTGATTTTTTACCTTGAGAATAAAGACCTTATTACATCAGATTTGTCACTGCTCTGCGCGTATACATACGGGAGGTGTGTTTGCGGCTTTGATTCAATAAATAATTTCTTTTACTAATATGAACTTATAAACTGTATGGTGCTTGAGGATTTTGTGTGGTGAGCGTATGATGAGTCCTATATAAAGACTTCTTGACATCGCGAGTAATCGAAATTAAGAGTTTTTGTCGCTTTATTTTAATGGCTTCAAGGTGCTTTTCAGTGTAACACGCTTCACTAAATTTCTATTAGAAATAATTAATATTACGCGATTCCTATAGAATATAGTCTACTATTACTACTACACCAGTACTTTAAAAATGTGTAAGTTGTTATTGTTTCTTAATAGTTACTTTATCATTGCAGCAAAGCTTCTATCGAAAAGTGTAGAGATATGTAGCCTAGAACCTTCTCCTAGTTAAGTGTTATATTTATTTGAAAATTACAATCAAATTTGAACGAGTACGTTTTAAGTGTTATGAGATCCAACATGAAAAATTTACGCTGTAATTAGTTGGTGCCAGTCCACATGTTTGAGCTTGTTCATTTAAATTAATTATAACTAATAGGACTTCTGGAATTATGAGTAAAATAATAAAAAAAAGGAAAACCAACATCAATCAAAATCAGTTGACATAGATTTAAAATTTGAACATACAAAATCCATACAAAGAATTTCATTCATTAGTAGAAATACGGATTGGTATAAATGAACTATAATACTTTACTTTATGTTTACAAGAGTTATAAAAAAAATAATATACACATCAAAGCCATTATGACTTAGTTCATAGCATGTTCAGACACCATGTCAATTGATGAAGGTTCGCAAGCTTGAGATGAGTTACAACCTTCGGTGAAGACAAGCATCGTTATGATACCATATCATGGTAGCAAGGCTTTAGCTAAGTCCGCCAAGCTAGCTACTATCCTTGCGTTGGAAATCTGTCGCCAAGTATCTGTTGGTATGTTCCAGCAACCGTACTTGAGTTTCAGTTCCCTTTACATAAAGTGTATTTGCCATCTTACACCACATTGACATACAACCATCTTACACCATATTGACATACAATATCAGAGGTGATTGTGGTCAAACGCTAAAATATATAAAGTATAAAAAATAACATTAATAGTTTTCGTATGAAACAAATAGACAACAGATTTTCCGATATTTTTAGCATCAATCTACCTTCAAATTATAAATAGCCACAACACCTTTACCCTTGATTACTATTTTATTAATTGCAAAAACATATCTTAAGAAACCAAATAAGAAAATTTAATACAAGCAGTTTCTTGAATTAGAACATAAATGGGATTGAAAATTTAAGTAACTTATTTACCCAATCCACTTCATAGATAATACGAGCGGACTGTAAGCCAGCTTCCTTACATAATCTGTTATTCCAGACAGGACGCGTTAATACGCGAACCGAGTATTTCATTTTAAAGAATTAAGTCGACGTCCTACTGCGACCGCGTTAATAAAGGCTTTGGTAAAGGTGAGTTTACACAACCTGGTTAAGTCTTGCAGTATTTAAATTAACATAAGTAAGTTTATGCCGAGTCTAAAACTAGAATAAGTAAGTGGTGTTAGGGATATACGCGGACTAAGTTAATATGACTAAGTTAGTAGAAACGTGTGTGTGTGTGTGTGTGTGTGTGGACAGAAAAGGACTTAGATAACTTCGATCCAGAAAAAAGTAGTGTTTCCGACGTATAGAGCGAATTTACATGAATGCAGGTGAAGACGCAGGTAAAAGTTCTATTTTAATAAACAAGCGGCCCGCTCCCGTTTCGCATGAGTGTGCTAACAGAAAACAAATAACAAAACCTTCCTTTACAGTACGTTCACGTAATTAAATAAAATGGCACCTGAGCAAGTGAGGTTCGATCTGTTAATATTTTTGAAGATCTTCTTTCTGTCATCTGTCTCACTCACTGTCTAACTTTTTATATGGAGATTTTTTAACCCAAATATTTTACTTTTCCATACAATTTTTAAACATTTTCTTCGATACTGTCCTTGTTTTGATAATTAGCTAAATACATCCAGCCGTACCGAAGTTTTCAAAAATGATAACAATACCAAACCAAAAAATAAAGAAAAACAGAAGAGAAAACAGTACTGAACTGTTTTGTTTTCACCTATTTATACTTCTTCTTCGTACCCTTATCCCACCTAAGTAGGGTCGGTACAACATGTTTATCATGTCATGATGTATGATTTTGCTTAACTTTTACGAACGGCCGCCTACCCCACCACTTTGGAATTATTTTGTAGTACCACTATATGTGGAAAAAATATGTAAATGTTGATTTCTCTTCATTTACTACAATAATGTGGGCCGAAAAGATGATTACGTGCTTAGATTTCTCCAGGCATCAAATTTTGCCCAGCAGTGGTATACATACACGCTGACATTATGTAACATTTGTATATAGAGTTATGAAGATATTTCATGTGATATAAATAGGTAAGGCTGGGGAAATGATCATTTTTGCATGAAAAAAATGTCGACATCAATAGATACCAATTTATATATACATAGACAAATAACAAGTACGAAGTCACGTGTAAAAGTAATATGTTCTAAAACACAAGAAAACGATCACCAAAAAGGAACGTCCAAAAAAGAAATACACCAAGTTGCCGATATATACATGAGAAGCTCTTGCTCGCGGTTTCGCTTGCATCAATGTAAATTTAACTTATCCCTCGGAAACAGTATATTTTATACGTATGAAAGCCACTCTATGTTCTTTGCTGTACCTCTGAGGACCTGTATACAAAATTCCATCGTGATAGATTAAATACATACTTTTAAGCGTGATAAGTAAATAAACTCAAATTCGCATTTTTAATGTTAGCAAGGATAAGATACAAAAACTATTTTTGAAATAAATATACAAGATTATTCTTAACAGTGCAAACAAACCCTTACTCGGTATTGAGCTAACGCCTTCAAAGCTAAAGTGATGAGTTTACCAGATATAGATGCCCGTAGCAGCTCTTTATCTTTGTGTTTTATGTTAAACGCTTTAGGAATGCGATTAGCTCGATGCAAATGCAAATTGATTTAATCAACACTGGGCTTAAAGGAAATCTATTTTACGAATCAAAATCATCTTGACATTTAAAACGGTGATGTCTCGCTTTACAATATTACAACTTATGTAAATTTGTAATTTTAATTATCTTATTATTTTTTCTTTTAATTGTTTTTCTATTATAAGTGATTTGAATGAGAAATAATTGTTTTTTATACATATATAACTGCGACTGTGAATGCGACTGCGACTGTAACTACGACTGCGACTGCAACTGCGACTGCGACTGCGACTGCGACCGCGACCGCGACTACTACTGCGACCGCCATCGCTACCGCCACCGCGACCGCGACTACTACTGCGACCGCCATCGCTACCGCAACCGCGACCGCGACCGCGACTACGACTGCGACCGCCATCGCTACCGCAACCGCGACCGCGACTACTACTGCGACCGCCATCGCTACTGCAACCGCGACCGCGACTGCGACTGCGTCTGCGACTGCGACAGCCATCGCTACCGCAACCGCGACCGCGACTGCGACTGCGACCGCCATCGCTACCGCAACCGCGACTGCGACTGCGACCACCATCGCTACCGCAACCGCGACCGACTGCGACCGCCATCGCTACCGCAACCGCGACCGCGACTACTACTGCGACCGCCATCGCTACCGCAACCGCGACAGCGACTGCGACCGCAACCGCGACTGCGACCGCGACCGCGACTGCGACTGCGGTTATAACTATAAATATCATTACTAACATTAAAAATATGAATGTAAGTTTGTTTGTCTGTTACACTCTTACGCCTTAACTACTTAACCGGTCAACATAAAATTTTGCACACACGTTTTGATGGGCAAAGAAAATGACATATAATAACCAATTTCGTCCCCAAAAAAATTACAATTTTCTACGGAGAGCCAAAATCTGCATACATGTGAGCGAAGCCGCGGGCATGAGCTTCTCTTTATATATTATTACGCTTGTGAGGAAATGCTCAAAAAGTGATTAAATATGCTGGCCATTATGGCGTGAGAAGTTATTCTTTAAACACGAATGTAATAACTATGAACGCTATAATTTTAAATATTTAATAATAATTCATTTTATAGAACACTAGTAATTAAACAAACTTTAAACATTACAATACTGTTTAGAGATTACACAATGTCGCAGTCGTAGTACACTCGTAGGTAGTTTCCAGTAATAAAACAACATTGAAATAATATAATGAAATATCTACTTCTGCAACCTTGATGACACATTTAAACTATCCCTCGAGAAAATTATTTTTTCTGGATAAAGGTTATCCCATGTCCATTTCTGTACCCCTATGAAGGTGTATGCAAAATAATATGGCGACAAAAATAAAAAAATATATGCATGCACACAATACTGCACATTTATTGATTTAATATATTTCTATATGCTCTGTGTTTTATTTTTGTTCTTTAATATTAGGTTTGTTTACAATGTCACCTGATGTTAAATGATGGTAATGGTAAAAGATGGTAAATAGGTTACACCTAAAAGAAAACTGCCTCCGAAGTACAGCTGCCGGAACACAGCTTCAGGTGCTTGGCGACAAATTTTTATCCCAAGATTGACAAATCACCAAGCGGGCCTACGAACTCTACCACCATGCTATGGTTTCACAGCGATGTTTTCCTTCACGTAAAGCTCTGACTCGAACTTTAGTTGATCGATGTGGTGTCTGGCCATGCTAAGCATAGAGCAATCACTGCTTAATTTTACGCTTATGAAATATTTTAATTGTTTCACATTAAGATTTTAACAGTGACTTAAAAATGATCAATCTGTAACTTGGTTTCACTAATACATACAAAATGGCGAAGTCAATTTCAAGTAAGTTCTTTTAATGTACCACGTAAATATAGATCTCATTTACGATACTTAAGATGCAGTACAATTAGAATAATGAATAAGAAGCTCGAGGCCAAAACACTTAACTTGCGGACACGTTGTACATACATTATTAAAAGCTACGTACAAAAGTAGCAAAAAAAAAACGGGAATTCCTATGTCATGAGCGGTATATTTTGACTACTTTTATTATTGTTTAAGGTTATTCTTAAAAAAAAACGTTAAATTATACGTTTTACTTTTTATGTTTATGTCGTGGTTACGTTTACGTGCTACTTTTTAGCCACTCTGAATATAGCCGGGCTTGTGCGTAAAATCGTTAAGGGTTTAATACATAATAAAGTTGAAATATTATTGTGGGAATCTAAAATTGGTATTCATTTGTTGTTACACAAATAATATAAATCGTATTTATAGCTAAATCTGCCTTCTAGTTGGCTATATTCAGAGTGGTCAAAAAGTTTGACGATGAATAAATTTTATTTTATGTATCTAAATTACTATGACTTGTAGTAAATAGCCAGTACAAATAAGTATTCAGCATCTACTATTCTATGTACAGTTTTAACGATTAAATTATACAGATGGCGTCATCCACGATGATGTCATAAATTAATACTGTTATTGTTGCCCTAATATATGTAACAATAATCTCGTAGTATTTCGTAGTGTGTGTAAACTGTACCTGACTTTAATATAGAAGTAATATAGATGTAAAAACGTTAGCATATTTTGTTATTCATAGAAATTCACTTTATTTAATACTGTTTATTGCTTTGGATTTATTTTTAAAATAAACATATTATATAAAAACGAATTTTCTTTTCAACATAAACTATGTGTAGTTCTAAAGTAAAACAGTGATTTAGGCACAAAATAGAAGAAGGGTGGTTATTTTATAGTTCGAACGAAAATTTATTACAACGTGGAATGGACAACGTTCGCGGTCGATTGTTAATACCAGAATTGTTTGAAGTTTTATTTATTTCATAACAATTATTTATCTATAGTCATAAAAGGCAACCTATAATAACTGGAAAATCATATCTGCATCTATTCTATCATAAATTGACGTTTTAAATTCATTACGATTGTGGGTGTTCAACCACCAACTGCACAAATAAGTGTTTTTACACGTGCAACAAAAATCAATAGGTACACAAGTGCTTGGAACATCTTTCAGCCGTGTTATCACGTTAACTGATCCTTTACGGAAAGCTGAACGTTCCATATGAACAGTGAGTGAATTAATACTGTTGATTGCGGACCTTTTGCTGACTCGGGGTACATGAACACTGAAATAAGACCGTGTAATCTTGTATAGTTTTCGTCCTTTGTAACGGCTCGTAACCTATCAGCGAAAGTTGTTGTCATTCATCGACAGTGCAGTTATACTATATATACAAAAAAAACATGTTTATATATTATTCTACTATGCTTTCGCGTATAGGACATCAGATGTAATTCAAATTTAGTCCAATTATTATTAGCACTTCTATGAAAGCTAAAACCGAAAAAAGGTTAGGCTAGGCTGCATATATTATTATTCTTATCTATTATAAAAATGACAGCAATTGGAATTACTAAGTAAAAAAATACAATTAGCCCGACAGTTAAACATCTCCTTTTCCTTTCCTTTAATTTACTTTAAAATTACAACGAATAAAAACATATCTCGTATGTTAAAACTCATCAGGCAGTTTAGACTACAGAGCATGTAAAAGAAATAGAGGTACATATTTACATGTACTCATAAAACATTCCTTCCCGTCTATGTAGTAGGGTAATTAAAATAAGTAAAAGACATCCCACTTCAGATAAGGCACGTAGTTTCTATGCGCATTTTCACGTGAACGAGGCTACTGTCACGAGCTAGTTTTATATGAAAACGTATTTAGTACAGGACTTCTTTCAACTTTTTCAAAGAAGTAGCTTCCATTAATTGCATCCGAGCGTCGTGTCTCCGTTCTCTTACAAGAACATTGCAGAATCTCTGAACGCAAAGCGGAAACTTTGGGTCCCGGCCAAATGACTTAATGGTTGATAAGCTAAGGTTAATTTAGCTTTGTTTCCAGACTCTGGCGGTATTAAATTTAACTAAATAGGCTCGCCGAGCTTCTAGATTGTAAGCTTACGTATATGTACAATTATTTAAGATAAGATACTTTTGTTATGTGCAGAATGTTAAAAGGATGCGTCGTTATTTCGGAGTTATATCTCAAATTTAAGAGGGCAGTCAATTTACTTAAAATACAATGTTTTTTAAACTATGACGCTTGCGTAAAAAAGTCATTGAGACTATACTGCATTAAATTTATTAGTGTACAAATATAATTGAAGATACCTATCTACCTATATATATAATCATAATGTATTGCTACAGCCTATATGAAAACTCACTATAAATAAACAAAGAATAAATTTATCGACCGTGATAATGAAAAACAATGACGTTACAAAAATAGACCATCTCGAATGTTATTAGATCGTTCGCATAATGACGTTAGGCTTCTAGAGGTTTCCACTCTTCTTTATTAAAAGGTAAGTATATAAAGCGCGCCACAGTGCATCCGAGGGAATTCTATTCATGACATCGTAGTGGATACGAAGAAATTTTCGAGCAGCCTGCGACTTGAGCATTATAATATATAAGTTTTTTTTTTTTTCGAACTGATCTACACTGCTAGCCTGGCAAGGCCTCTACAGTTCCACCGCACTACATAATATATGAGTGTAATTGTATGATAGTACATTTATTTAATTTTTGTTTGTATGTGTATAAAAAAATTTCTTCTGATGCAAACGTCTTCTAATAGGTAAATATATGTTTGGACGTACCAATATTATTAAAAAAAAATGTTGGGTGCTCAAATAATCAAGCAGGCGTTAGATCTATCACCTAACACGCTTGATAAATGCTATGGTTTTATCACGATATTTTTTTTAACGGAAAGCTCAAATTCATGTAAAATTTCAACAACCTACGTTATTCAATATGGTGTAAAAATTATTTCGAGAAGTAATCAGAATAGTCACAGAGCCTTGCTACAATACACAGGTAGTGATCAATAGTCCAAACTAATTGTAATAGGGAGAGTTGATTTTGATCGATTAAATTTGTAGAAATCGATCGGTAAATAGATTGTTATTTCTTTACTACTTCAGCCCGCAATTGATTGATTGTTATCATGTCTACCTGTAACAAAAATAGACTATTATAGGCTGTATAAAAAAAATACAATTTATTGTAACTCATAACTATAAATGAGAAAAATTGTGAGGATAGACATCTGGCGTAAAAACTACTGAAAGAATTTTACACACAATATAATTTGTACATCAGAATAACATTCAGAGGTATATTTTCAAAACTGTGCTTGGTAAAGAAACTAGTTAATATTTCCTTGTACATTATTAGCCTTTTTATGCAATTTTTATAATATTATGCATGATGTTTATGATATCATTTAAACTAGAGAAATGTTTTCCGTTTAACTTAATTTAGTGTGTATGTGTGCGTATGTGCGTGCATGCGTCAGTGAGTGCGTGTGAGACTGCGTGCGTGTGTGTACTTGGTTTATATTCTAAAATAGTTTGCTCAAGACATGACCCTTTTGATTCTATTTTTTTTTATATTATAGGGGGCAACGAACAGGTGGGTCACCTAATGATAAGTGATCACTGCCGTCCATAGACACTAGCAACACCAGGGGAGTCGCAAGTGCGTTGCCGGCCTTTTAAATATGTGGGCCTCCGGCGCTCTCACTGACCGAACGAAACGCAACAGTACTAGCACTGTTACTTCACGTCGGTTTTCTGTGAGAGGGTGGTACTACCCCGGGCGAGCCGACCCATTCATGCTGAAACCAGTAATAGCTTCAGCGTAGCTCTACCACCTACAAGAATTCTATACCCTTGAATTTTTAAAAATATTGTTTAAGTGTTGATAAGAGTTATCTGAGAGCTGTCTCAGTGTGTGCTGTCTAAACAGTTACTTTGACACGTAGATAATATATAATAACATATACATAGAAGAAATTGGGAGCGTTAGCTAGATTTACATAATCTGACTGAAATCTGTATCGTACGTAAACTATTGAGTTAAAAACTATTGAGAAAAAGACACTGAAATACAGGACTTAAAAACGTAAACTATTGATAATTTGTATAATTTATACCTACTAACAGATAACGGTGATTTTGTTTGCGTTGTTTATTGTCCTAAAAATAAATTTTATGTGTAGAAGAAAAATAGATATAAAACATAGAAAGCAATAATAGACTTTGTTTACTTTTTTTTACATGTTTACATCGCCTCTCCTGCGCTTACGTGCCAAATCGCTTGCTCCAATTCTATGCGGCAAGAAAACGGACTATAGGGTTTATAAAAATAGTAGTACCTTATAACTTTATACTTTTTTACAATAACAACTAAGTGCGTAAGAAGTAAAAAGTGTAATAACGACAGACCTCTATTATTGAATATATTAGATATACCTAATTTTAATACTATATCTATTTGTTCAATATGTATAAGTAAAATATCTTTGTAAAACCGTTTTCATATCATACATTATTAATATATTATCCACCAAATGGTATATATTCTAATAATTCACCGAGAATTAAATACAAGAACATAAGCCATGACATGTTTAATACAAAAAAAAAAACCTTTTCGTAAATAATATTCTATTTTCCTTGTTCCCTCACAATACGATCTGAAAATAAATAAGTAAACATCCAGGTTATATTAACCAGAGTGAAGATAAACATAACGAAAAACAATCTTATAAAAGCTTTTATCGTCTTACATTTCAAAATTATATTCAACGGCCCTTGAAAATCTTGCTTCAGGTTAAACCCACTGTGAATATACGGGTTTGAATAAAAATTCATACTTTAATACATGGCGTTGGGTTTCCGAGTTTCTTTGTACTATCGACGCGACGTCGAGATGTGCTTAAAGTATATTTGCTTGTGGTCTTTTTGCCGTGGAAACAAACCGCTGTCATATTTTCATTTTATACTATGTTTTTGTTCTAATTTAAGGCATTAATATACAATGTTCTTTATTACATTTAAATATCTATATTTTATTGATTTAAATATTTTTTGTTACCTTTTGATGTTTACAGTTCATCAAAGTCAGAGAAGCTACATAAGAATCTTCACGCAAGCAACTTTTTTTGTTGCGTGTAATTTTATTAAATTATTACATAATTTCTAATATGAGTAGTAATAATAGTTAATAGATATATTTATTTGCGAGACGAATATATTTACTTTTTGGTTGGACTTGTAACAGAAAGTATCAGAAAACCTCTGGACCGTTTAACATACGCCGAAGACCACAAATCACGGTTTTATCGTTCAATTCCAGCGCAGGAAGCTATGTATCATGAGTGGACCGTCGATCCGTGCCGGCTGGGATTTATGAGTCTCTTTGATTTTCTTGAAGTTGCATTGACGATACTCGTAGTAGATGTGGTTCGAATAGATGTAACCTTAGAAGTTGATTCTCAAATAATACATTTGATAATTTAATTTTTGCAACTATTAAAACTTGCATGTTACATAATATTAAATTAAGGAGGGCTAAAAAGGAGGTGGCGCGATATTTCCAAGGAGAGTTGTGGCGGAGAAAGGAGACAAATAGCAAAAAGAAGTGACGAACGCCACAACTTTCTTTAAAAACATCACGCTACCTCCTTCTCAGGCCTCCTTAATTTAATATTATGTAACTTACAAATTTTAATAGTTGCAAAAATTAAATTATCAAATGTATTGTTTGAGAATTAACTTCTACTAACGCTAATATACTTAAAGACTCGCCCCCGCTTCGAATGGTCGCAATATAGGCGTAATATGTGTCTAACGATTTAAATCTATGTTTTATTGCTCTGCTATCCGTATTATAATACGTTAAAGTCATAGAAGCTACGTAAGAATTTTCACACAAATATTTATTTTTGTTCTAGATTTATCTCATTAAAAGACAATAATGTAAACTCCCGAAAAAACTTGAAAACCTTGCTTGCGCTGGATTCTAAAATTTTAATTGGACGAGTAAGAACCTATTATACTTTCTCCCACGTACTGAATTTTCACACTGCGAGTCGAGGATAATACGACAAAAATAGACTTAACGTAATTCTGCGCTCGCATTGCGTAGGAGGCCTAATCTTTTTACATAACATACAATAACACTGTTAATTTTTAAAGAGACCTTTAATTTTAATAATCTTGGCATACAATACAATTTATATTATATTAACGTCCTGTCCCCGATCTTCCGTTAATTAAAAGTGACAACGTCAAGGTTCTAGGTGATTATGGTTGGGGTAAAAAGTACGACACAGTGAGACAAGGATGGGTTGTCGTCGTGCAAAATTCTGGCCTAAATAATCCTTCTTAGAAATTTATTACAGTACTCGACTTTATTCTCCTGTATATAAATATAAAATACGTATAAACTTTCAAGAAAAAGTAGTCTAAACAACTGTACGTGTAACTGTATAAAAATACATTACATCATTTAGAAGAATTAAGGTAATACACAAACGACATTAGTTTATAAATTATATATACAGATATTTATAGATTTTATATACATATATATAGATATGGATGTATTTATTTGCATCAATCTATGTTTATGGATATGGGTGTATCTGACATCGATAAATTGTAACACTGATGTGGCGTTGACGCCGTACATTTAGTAGCGCGGTCCGCCTGCCTGCTAAGGAGACAGTCGTTTACGCCATTCCGTTTCGTCCGAACCATAATTAGGGCACAGCAAATAAACATTCTAAAATAACGAAGTGCATCATTCTATCAACACACACGTATAGCTAAACTGTTTACCTATCATCATTCATTTTTTTTTCGAACTGAGTTACTCTGTTAGCCTGGCAAGGCCATTACAGTTCCACCGGACTTTTTTTTTTTTTTTTTTTTTTTTTTTAATGTGGGAAGAAATCCTTCATTGGACACCCACAGCCCTGGGGAGCTGTGGGGTGTCAGACTCTTACTGACTAAAAAAACCCACAAGATACCGTCTGCCGCGCTATGGAATGGCACGGGATCGAACAAGCAAGCACCATGCCACCCCGAACAAACTCACTTTCTTATAATATTAATCAGAGATAGATATTATGTAAATATTCTCTACATTCATATATCTACGTAAAACATTGTTTCTGATGATCGGATAAATGGTACACACCGGACTTTTTTTTTTTTTTTTTTTTTTTTTTTTTTTTTTTTTTTTTTTTATTTACGTGGGGAAATCCATCATGGACACGCCACCCTCTCGGGGGAGAGAGTGGGTAGTGTGAGACTCTTACTCACTAAAACCCCACGGTGTACCGGCCGCCGCTTTGGTTGGGGTGACATGGGATCGTACAGTGCTATCACCATGTCACCCCAGCGGCTAGCCCAGCGGAAGGTGTCCGCCGGGCGTCGTCCACATAATGGGAGGCAAGCTGGGTACACACCAGCCACCCCCTACTCGTCAGCCAAACCTGTGCAATGGGGAGATGGGCCCCCCGACCCATCCCCCCAGGTTTGGCTACGGAGGTGGGAGAAGACGGATAAAACGCCGCCCCCTCCCACCGACTCTGCGTTGGCGGAGAGGGTCACTCAGAGGATTCTCCTCGCGAACCCTCTCCGCCGCCTCCTTCTGCGAGATGACCTCCTCGCAGAAGGAGGCCACTGCATTCCATCTTGTTTCGCTGCCGAGCATGGCCGTGACCACGCTCGGCAGCGACAAATCATTCCCCACCGCCGCAGCCAGAGTACGACGCTGAGACTCCCACGCAGCACACTCAGAAAGAGTATGCTGCGCAGTGTCCATATCAGCGCCACACTCATGGCATGCGGCGGTCGGCTCCCTGCGTGCTATCCGGTGCAGGTACCAACCAAAGCACCCGTGCCCGGTCAGCACCTGCACCAGTCTGAACGTCAGGGAGCCCCACTCCCTGTTGCACCATTCCGGCAGGACCGGGCGGACGGCGTCGATAGTATATCTACCGTAACGCGCGTCCGCCAGGTCCTGCTGCCACCTCTCCATCATGTCCCTCCGGACTCTTCCTCTCATTTTGTCAATTTCCCTGGGAGATGGAGGCTCCCCGCGGCGTTTCTTAGCCGCCGTATAAAAGTATACGGCGGAAAGAACCTCCGCCTCCAGCTCCCAGGGAAGGGAGCCGGCGAGCACGAAGGCCGCCGCCGAAGACACCGTCCTGTACCCTCGTATCGCCCTCTGCGCCACAATACGCTGCGCACCCCGCAACGCTCGAACATTTGCGGCGCAGAGGGCGTCCGCCCACAACGGTGCCCCGTAGGCGGCCATCGACCGCACGACTCCCATATATAGACGGCGGCAGCCAGCACCCGGCCCCCCTTTGTTGGGAAGCAGACGGCTGAGTGCCGCTGCCGCCCCAACTATGCGCGGTCCGAGCCCCTTAAAGTGGGGCTCGAACCGCCAGCGTCCGTCCAGGGTGAGGCCCAGATATTTCATCTGGACCCCAACCCTGATCCGGACGCCCTCCACTAATATGTGTGCCCCAGGAGGTGGCCCCTGCCGAGGCCCATGAAAAAGTAGGGCCTCGGTTTTTTCAAGGGCCACCCTGAGGCCTAACCGTCGGATACGCCTGACCACGAGGGTTACAGCCTCCGTGGCCAGGCGCATCAATTTTCCCCATTCCCCCCCCTGAGCTACGACTAAAGTGTCATCCGCAAAGCAGATGAGACGCACTCCTGATGGGAGTACGCCGCGGAGCACCCAGTCGTAGCCCAGGTTCCACAAAAGTGGCCCTAAGGCTGAACCCTGCGGGACTCCACAGGGAGTCCTACGACTAACCAGCCGTCCTCTACAGTCCACGAAGACGACCTCCCTCCCCTCCAGGTACGCCTCCAACAGCCGCCGCAGGTACGGGGGCACTCCGAAGAAACGGAGCGCCTCCCGTATAACTGCATGCGGCAGGCTATTGAAGGCGTTGGCGATGTCCAAGGACACCGCCAGTAACCTATCTCCGCGGGAGGTTGCCTCCGTGGAGAGCCTCTTCAGAAGGCTCAGGGCATCCAGGGTGGAGCGCCCTGACCGGAAACCGAACTGCGTATCCGAAAGGTTCGGCCCCACCTCTTCCAGATGCTCGACGACCCGGGAGGATATAACTCTCTCGAGCATCTTCCCAGTGTCGTCGAGTAACACTAGGGGCCGATATGCGGACGCGCAGTCCAGAGGGCGGCCGTGCTTGGCCATGAGGCAGAGCCGTCCCGTCTTCCAGGGCTTCGGGAACTGTCCGACCGCAAAACAGCGATCGAACAGCTCCCGAAGCCAACCTCCGAGATGGTCCATTGAAATGGACAGCACCCGACCCGGAATCCCATCTGGGCCGGGTGCCGTCCGCCTGCTGCGGAGGCGCTCGACGACCCTCTCCATCTCCTCCTCCGTCACTGGAGGAGGAATGCCGAGCACCTCCACCGTGAACGCGAGGGGAGGAGGCATGGAAGGAGCAAGGAGCTCCGGAGGGTTGGGGAACAATTCTCCCACGACCCTCTCAATAATCTCCGGCTGGAGAGTCTCCGTCACCGGGGGCGCCCGGCCGCAGAATTTCTTCCGGACCGCCCGGTATGGGCGACCCCATGGGTCACTCTCCAGCGTCTGAAGGAGCTCCTCCCACGCCTCCTCCTTGGCCCGGCTGATGGCGATCTGCAGAATCCTCTTCTTCTGTCTGTATTCGGCATACAGCCGGGCCTCCTCATCCAGGTCCCTACGACTTCTACGGCGGCTGCGCCCGAACAGCCGCCGGGCCGCGGAGCAGGCCGCACGGAGATCAGCTATCTCCGACGACCACCAGTACACCGCCCTTCTGTCTGGGCCCACACCGGACTACGCTATCATAATTCAACTTGGCACAGGTAAGTATTTTATCATCGATAAGTCAGTAGGTACTTAAAATTCTGTACCATTTAACCGATCATCAGAAACAATGTTTTACGTAGATATATGAATGTAGAGATTATTTACATAATATCTATCTCTGATTAATATTATAAGAAAGTGAGTTTGTTTCTTAATGATATCCAAACCTTAACTTAACCACCATAAACTTTTGTATATATTTTATTAGAGGTACAGAAACAATCATAAATGTACATGTCATCAAGAAAAAATATAGGTACTGTTCCCAAAGAGTATATCAAGTCTATATTAACCTGAATGAAGCCGAGAGTAAAAGCTAGCTACGCTGTAATATATACGGGGATGGATATATACGTATTACGTAAACGAGTCTAAACAAAGCAGAAAAAAAATGTATTTAAATTTTCCACCAGCGATATCGATATCATTTAAGCTGAAAATAAAACACATGCTCTTTGTACAGCTCGTATAAATACAATATTGATGTTAGTACAAACATACATCCTTTTTTATGTTGAAATCTGGATATGAAACATGAGTGATAAAGTTTTTATGTCGCGTTTTTATGTTTATCGGAGGGAGCTTGCATCAAAGAAAGGGTTATAATACACAGTTAATATTACGATAACAATATAAAGCATGTCAGTTGAGTTCTTATTTCAATTATACATTTATATCTACAGTTAGTGTTATTAGTATTATTTACAAAGGGCTGCAACTAAATATTTGCTTCTGTTATTTGCCAATAATACGTCTGGATTGCAATGTCACTGGGAAATCTGAGTTTCACTTGCCACTTGCCACTAAACCAACTCTGTAAGCGTTAACGTGACCAGTATAGAAGTGCGTGCCACGTCCCTTCCGAGCTACATTGCATCGCAGCGATCTTGAAGTCGGCACGCTGTGCTACAAGTCAGAAAGAAGGTGGATTATACGCTATATAGTTATAGGCACTCTAGGCACATATTTACAGACCTTTCGGTGATCAACATCAACTGTAGGCTCAATATGCACTGCGTGGTGAAATTTATGCTTCGATCTACTCCATCACCTTCTATTATTGGCTGCGAAAAATTCTATTTGCAACTTGTAAATCGTTTCGATGCTTTGGAATCTAATATCGATAAAAACTCCTTAAAGTGGTTATCGTATTAGAGTATGAAGAATCTTACTAAAGCGGCGTTTAGTCAAGAAATTAAGCCTTTCAAACAGTAACCTTGGATTTTATGTGAAATACTAGGACAGAAAACTAGTGCAAAAATATATCCGAAGTAATTTTTGATGCTCAAATGTAGTCGTTATAGAAGAAGCAATCGCATAAAAAAATGTTCAAACACCCAATAATAAAAAGGAGTGAAGCTGGAGAGTTACAATAGGCACTACAATTATTACCTTGAAGTCCGAAATACAGATCATATTCACATAGCACGGTAGATTGAAGATCAGACAGTAGATCAGTAGACAGTAGATTGAAGATCAGGCTTAGCTGTTTTAAACTCGTTGCGACTAGCAAATCGAGGCATAGAGATTTTTATATAACGGCGCTTTTGTGAAGACCAAACTACATAACCACTAAACCAATAATTTCGAGAAAGCGAAATGCGACAATGAAGTCTTTGCCTCCGAAACTTTTTGCGAAGACTAATTAGGAAATGTCAAAATGACTTATTGAAAAAAACACAATATGTGATTCGTAGATGACATAGCTTCCATGGCAGAATCATTACGTAAGTTACAGAAATTAATATTCACACTTATTAACTCTACTTCTTTTGCCCATGTTATTGTCGAAACTAACTGCAACAAGACAAAGTTGTATTTAATGATCATGTTACTCCAGTATTCATCAATGAGCGACTTTCGAAGTAACCAAAATTATTTTAGTTTATCAACTATACCCACGAAAATGGGAGGCTGCCCGTGAATGACCATCGAGAGCATGAAAATGAATAGTTGCTGAAAACGTTTTACCAGATTATGTGGAAGCAGCCATATTGTCTTGTACGCAGCAAAGTAAGCAGGTTAATTAGATTTGTTATTTTTTTTGAAATTTTCTTTTACCAAATATAAAAGTATCATTGATAATTCTATGCGAACAAACTGTGTTGGTATTATTAATCAATCATATATGCATAATTATAAATATATGAATACTACTTCTATTATTAATGAATGACTTAAAATGTTCTAGAAAAAAGCACATTTTATATATTAGCCTATAACAAGAATAAGCGGCGGCACCTTTTAAAATTGTGCATTCGAATGCAACTAAAGTTAATAAAAACGTGAAATGTGCCGTCACTAATTATTAGGGGGGTAAACGTGACATCCGCATGTGTTTATTTAAATGCCTAGCGCGTAACAAATGTATGTTTGCGGATTAATACTGTATCGTAAATCCAAGTCGAATCAATAAGCCGATGGCATAGTTAAATTGAAATCAGTGGGCATATTTTAATTTGATTTTAACAGTTGCAAGAACACACCTATTATTGTTTGGCGATATATTTTCAATGGTTCATATGTACATTCACATAAAAATGGTGAATATTGCATGCAGAAAAATCATGAAAAATATATCTCAGACTCTCATAATTTCTGATCAGGGATCTGTGTGAAAGATGAAAATTTGTAATTCTATAGAGAATATTGTATAATATTTCATATATTGAATTGTTATATGTATATTATAATCATTTCCATTGTTATCTTAATAGCGAAACTTCTACCTAAACTCAAAAGCGATTGCGGTACACGTCCCTTGAAAGTAAGCTTGAAAATATTTATAGCTAAATTAATATAATCGTATAACAGTGAAATTCAATGTTTTGTCACTGTTATTTCACATAGTACAAAAAGTAATTATTAAACAGTACTCTATTTGAGCAATTTTTTTGGATACTATTAGCCAATCGTAATATGAAAAAGGATTTCTGGAATGTACTTCCGGTCGAAAGAATTTTTAAAACACACATCATATTTCATCTAAGAACAATAGCGGTGAAACTAATTTACTAAATTATAATGTGATAAATCATCTTTATTTAAAAAAATAACAGTGTAGTTTGAAATGTTCCAGCAATGTAACGTGATTGAAATAATTATGATGTGATGTTTTCTCCTTATCTGCTAAATTCTAAAGTGATAACTTCTTATGGGAGGGTAAACCGCTTCGTTACGTAAAGCATTACGGCGCCAGTCTCTCTGGTTTCTCTTTCTCTGACGCATACGGTAGCGATAGGTGTACATATTCAAGAATTGTAACTAAGAATAAAATATATTTTATAATCAATAAAAGATTTTATTAATAAAAAATCATTCCTTATATTATCATACATAAAATTTAAGTAATAACCTAAGCTTTTCTCAAGTTAAAACCATTTCAATATTAAATAGTTCAACTTAGATTAGTTTAAGCTATCACTTCTGTCGGACGTCCCGAGATGCACAGCATATTTGTTTTAATCAATTTCTCACGTCTTTAAGGTGAATTAAAAATCTGTGTCGTTATCGGCGATTTGTGTGTATTTTTAAATAATGAACCGCAGTGCAAATTAATACGTCGATAGTTTATTCCGTATCTAAGTATGTGCATCGAAATTTCAATACGCTTACAAACAAGATATATCTGCTTGTTAACATGGTCCCTTTAATATCTGATGTGCTGGCGTATCCGCTAAGCCTTGTTCGCAGTCGGTTTAACATGCGACGATTACGTGAACGAACACGAGGGTCGGTGTTTGCGTCCTTAATCAATAGTATTCAACGCTCCCCTGAGTGGATGTTGAAAGTGCGTGTTCTTACGGGCTTAGTACTCTATTATGTGTGAATAGAACAATTTAATTTTCAAGTATATTTATATATCACTAGTTAGTGCCTGCGAGTTTGTCCCTTTATAAATAGTTTTATTTCATGGAAATGGCACGTTTTGTTTGAATAAACAAATATGCAGCCTTTCTTATTTTATTACTAATTTTGCCGACACTACTTACCACTATAGAGAAGTGTTATATTATGTAGTCTAAATAATACACTGAAATGTCATCTATCTACTAGTCATTTTTTGGCCTTCCTCATGACTTTCATCTCTCCTTATGACATGCCCGTACCATAATAATTGCTAACCTACTACTTCTAAACTTCTCTGTCACTGGTGTTATTTTGAAACTTTCTCTAATGTACTAATTTTAAATGTTATCCATTGAATTTATACATCCATCTTAACATTCTCATCTCTGCCACATGTAATCTTCTTTCATCTGTCTCTTTAGTAGCCCAGCACTCGGATCCATACAAAATGATTGCCCTTATAATAGTTTTATACACCTTCCCTTCGAGCTTCAATTCGTGGGTCATAAGCTACTCCAGACATCTTTCACCATTTTATCCACCCTGCGTTTATACTATTCCTCACGTTCTTGTCCATGCCATGGAACAAGCTGGTAAGAATACACTATTTGGGACCATATATATAGGTTAAGAAGTACATTAATGAAAAATTATTTGGAATTCAACTTTTATATGATCAAATTAAATTGATTTTCTTTTTTAATTATCAATTCTTAGACAGTGACAAGTGTAAGGAGAGAATATGTAGAGTCTTTTAGGTTTACTACGTACAATTCAAAAAGCTGTTGACACAGAACTATTTGACAAAATCTAGACTGGCATTTGAAACTATTCCTCGATTCGAATAATCCAACTGAAATCTAGATGTAAGGGCTCTCTCACATAGTTTAAAAGAAATAGAAAAATAATTACGATATCTTATCGACAGAGGTTATGGATTCAGTAATATGGTTCAACATTATATTGCTTCTAATAATTTAATAATAACTAAATTCCATACTAACTGCTTTTCTGTTTATATTATTAAGCTTTTCTCATAAATTTATTAGCTGAGAATAGATAAACATTTTGTTTTAATATTACTTTTAAACGATTTATTATTACCATTGCTAATTTATATAGCTTACTGTAACGCGCACGCCCTAATTTATCGAATCTTACATCTCTAACGCAACCACCTCTGCGTTCCTGACCACAGAATACATTACTAAAATCCCTGACCACGCGCCGCAACTTTCAGTCGGCCGGCATCCGCGGATGCGCAGTGATATATTATTGTTAATCGTTAGACTATCTATTTTAGAAAGACGTATTATAGAAAATTTCACTAAAATCATATATATCGAAATATATTGCAACAAACTTTGCCGAATATTGCGTTTCAATTCAAAATGGCTGCATCTATTTGGCTAATTTTTTTATTTGTTTATTTCTTTAGTGTAATCACTATGCCTACGAAATATTGTTAATTCCAGTTTTCAATATATTTATAGTAGTATTAATTGAGAAAATTTGTCAAACGTTCAGTTTCTGGTATGTCTTCTTCGTCAGAAAACTAATTGCTTGAGTTGAAATATACGCATATTGCAGCCTACGCACCGGATCGAAATAGCTGGTGGCCTGAATAGTTTGAGTAAAATAATGATACGATTTTTTATGTTCTATACTTACTTTTGGGCTGTAGCAATTACAATCCACACACGTACTTTGAAGTACTCCAGCACCTGTAAAGATCCATCGACATGGAAACAGGATGCTGCAAACTCAACATAATACAGCGATGAGAATAGATTTGCGCGCGTAACAGTTACTCACAGACACGAGATGTTGTCGCTCCAATACTTGCTGAGTAAATGACGCATGACAGCTGCTGTCAGCATTGTTTTACTACAGCAAAATACCTCAACTATTGAACATTTGTGATAATGAAACACATAAAAATAAGTCTAAAGTAACTGTTATTTGTCCGAGCTTATTTTCAAAATGGCAGAACTGATTTGAATACGAATTTTACTGAGAGGTACACGAGTATTCTCTATACTACACGTCTAATTCTGAAACAGTGACTAAGCAAAAGTAATAAAATATACCAGAATTCAATAGAACAACAACATAAAAGTTGGACCACAATTCCAAAACTCTTTCCCATAAAAGACATTTTCATTATCAGAAGTAGAAAGTCGCAGGTAGCAGCTGGTTTCTAAATATACGCGAACTTAAGTAAATAATCTTTTGGTTGTGCTATATGAGAAAGGCTTTAGAGAGTGGATGTTCGAATCGCCTGCAATGAGGTCAATGGTTTCCTTTCATGGTACGTTAAACGGACGGATGTCTAGTGTCCGTCATTGTCCAAACCGTACCCTTCTGCTACAGCTGTTTGTCACTACGATAGACGCCTCGCTCTTATATTACTTTGATTAAATTCACGTGCGTTTAAAAATTAACCCTGTAATAAATGATTTAAAGTATACATTCGTCGGGGCCAGTAGACAATACATTTTGCGAATCTAATATTCGCATTCTGTGCGGTAAATCAATTAATAAGCCCAGTGACGTGATAGGGAAGGTATTGTTGCGATTATGGCGCTCTCTGTCGGAGGTTTTAAAAAGATTACTACAAAATAAATCATGTTTCTGTATAAACCTCCAAATTTATTAGTAAAAAATATGAGACAATATGAAACTAAAATTAGAAGAGGTAAAGGTCTGTTATTTGATTGTCTTACTGTTAGAGTACTTATCTTGTATTGTATATTTGTTCCCATGTTGTGACGTAATAAGTCATATATTACAGCGGTCTGGTGCGTTATTAAGATATTATACAGTGGGAATGTTAAAGACAAACACTGTATGCTAGTTCTTTGCTTTATGTATTTGATATTTCACATTGATACTCTGTTATCTTAATATAAACAATATTTTTTTCTAATTATTTAGAACAACACATTACATATAAAACCTGGAGCTTATGGTGTAAATGAATCACAGATATTTAAGAAATATAGTTATGAAAGTGTTCTTTTTTTGTTAGTTCCAATATGCTAATCTCCGGAAGTACTAGTTAGATATGAATTTTATTTTTGCATCTTAAAGCCTATTTATTGAGAAAGTTTATCGGTAAACTGTCAACACGCTACGACTTTCAAGAGTGAGGTAATTTCCATAAAAAGGTAGGGTAGAAATGATGCTAGATGAGAACGAAACAATAGTGTATATACTATACTTAGATATGATACTAGACTTTACTTTTCTTTCAAAGCCTTCTTTTTTACATCTTCGTTCCATCACAAGGTGTCTTTATCTATCTTTTATTTTCCGTTTGTTTGCGACGTTTCTTATACATGTTGTCATTTCGTTCCAACAGTCATTCACTGTGCTTGTCATTTCTATGATTTTGTTAAGCAGTTTTGTCTTAATTTCATTCGCATATTCGTCTTTATCTTACTAATACGATTACATTTTGGCTGCTAGTCTCGACTGTCAAATTTAAAGACACATATACATACATGTTATCAGGGGTATAGAAAAGTCCACAAGGTACCTGTTATCAAAAAAAAAACGTACTGTTCTTAAGAAAAGTGCGGAGTCTCGGGTAAAATGTAGTATTATTTGAAATTAAAAAGAAATCAAATTATTGCCCAATTGTAAAATAAACCGCATGAGTTATTATTATCTTACAAAATGTCATTTGTGGTTTTTTTTTTATATTATAGGGGGCAAACGAACAGGTGGGTCACCTGATGGTAAGTGATCACCGCCGTCCATAGACACTAGCAACACCAGGGGCATCGCAAGTGCGTTGTCGGCCTTTTAATATATGTGGGCCTCCGGCGCTCTCACTGACCGAACGAAACGCAGCAGTGCAAGCACTGTACTACCCCGGGCGAGCCGACCCATTCATTCTGAAACCAGTTATAGTCTACCACCTAATAAAATAGATATAGATATAGAATTACAAGACAGAGTACGAATTGCACTCACCTTTAACAGTGTTTTCCAAGATAACTTCACTATCAGGACGCGACACCCATCATTTTTGCTATAGTATATGTGTATTTATTCTCAACGCTTTTCCTACTTTCCCAAAACGAGTTTAATTAAGGAAAAAAAATAGCAAACCTTTTCCTTGTAATAATGTGGAGACATAACATCATCCTCGACTTGGGTACTTAATACAACATTATAATAACGGGTCGCTGTGATCACCAAATGATATGATATACATATACATATATACATATACACACATACTATATTGAATTATGTAATATGGTCCAACGAACAAATTTTTTATCGTCTTTACCAACAAAAAAACAGCAACGTTTCATCGAATTCTTAGTGGATTACAATTATTTGTGTGTATCAGAATCTGATGGCAAATAGGGAAATAAAAATTTATGGTAAGCAACACAAGCGAAGTTGGAATAAATAATCTTGATACTTGTATTATTTTCTTTTATTATTGTGAGTATGTAACATAAAAATATTCGTTTTTACTTGATTTCTGTAGAATCATATTTACTGTTATGTTTTAATATGAGTATTAGTTTTAAATTATTTTCCAGAATTACAGACGGTCGTTATCGTCAGTTGCTATTTAATCTAAAATATTCTATATCTATTTACCTACCTTACCTAGCTATTTGCTTTCATTACCGATTTCTTACCTTTTTAATACTTATAATGAATACGTTGAATATCGCCATAATCTAGTGGAAGGTATGTCAACAGTTGTACGTAAGCGCTAAGCACTATAATCGAATTAACTCGTACAAGGCCATCAATCACTATCCACACTGTCATAACTATTGTATCTGCTTAATTGATGACTGCTTAATTGGATTTATATTGTACGTGTTTGACAGATATTAAGCTCGGTTCCGCGTATGCTGTCGTGTCTTAAGCCCAGGTAGGATATAGAACTGATGTTATACGGTACATTATTAAAATAATCTAAAACTAAGGTACTATTAAAATGCAGTACTTACTTCTAATTATATGCCTGGGATTATATTGAGAAAAATCTTTATGGAGTTCGTTTTCTGGGAACAGTTCTGAAGAAATGTCAAACATTTAGATAAAGTGAGGCATTACAATATAGTACTAGCCTTATTTTGCATGACCCATTTTTTGGAAAAATGTGTGCGTTCTGCGAATAGATAGGCAACATTTTCTTTTCACCGAATTTATATACGTTGTTTATTAATTGTAGATAATTCTAGTTTCTTCCAAATATTTATATCTAATGTATATTAATGTACATTTCTGTATAACATTTCTCCCTAGTTGATTTTAATTACAGTAATTGTATTTCATCTAAGGCATTGAATTTTTGGCCCGTAAAAGACTTGCCCAATTTTATGATTTAAAAAATTGGTAAAAACTCACCGATATGGAATTTATAGACTTCATAAGAACAGATAAGTTATTAACAAAGAACATAAATAACATTTGTGTGTGGTGACCACAATTATAATACTAGTTTTCGTCTAAAATCCTTAATTCTTTCATTTTACTACCGGTTATCAGAAAAATTTCAGTGCTTTCACAGTAGGTACGCCTATTTATGCTTCTTCTGAAGATAATAGTACTTAAGTGAGTTTGCTCAAGTATTGTCTGAATTTTGAGAGAGCCGAGAGAAAGAAAAGCTGCCTTTCTTATTCGGGACAATAGCAAAGAACCAGCAGAGTATTAAACATTTAAAAAAGTACATAATGTTGCATCCATTTGGAATTCGGACAACATATTCTGTAATAATATTTAAATGCGAATGTGAACTTGTTAGTTCATTTGTTACGATTTTACGCTTTAATAGTCAATCAATCACCATGAAATTTTATAGACACCTTGTCAAGACTGCAGAAAAGGAAATGAAGTACCTTTCATGCAGAATAAAATCTGTTCCCGAAGGGATAGGTCAAATACATATAAGTGCAAGCAAATCCGCTAGCGAAGGGCAATATAACTAGTCAAATACGAAGCGATTATAGAAGGAAAGTCCTTTGAAACCGGACCGTCCATGACCACTTTGGTTTCTAAGGTGTGAAGGTGAATTTTTTGTCGATGACGAAAGGTGCGATGGGGGAAAGTAGCCACAATGGTAAACAATTCCTCAGAACACAGCTCATTATACAAACGTCAGAACACACATAAAGAGGCGACGTATCTCTTTAGACTTAATAGTTCGATACCGTTTGGTAATAATTCTCACAGCTCGTCGTTGAGCCGAGTCAAAGGGTCGAAGTTGGCATCCAAGTGCTCCTGCTCAGAGATGGATACAGTACTCCATATGGGGTCGGACTTGCGTTTTGTATAACAGCAGTTTTGCTTTATTCAGAAATACCGAGCTTTTTGGATGCCCATCTGACCTTGTCTTCGAAATGACTACAGAACCAAACATCGTTGGAAATTTTGACACCCAGGATCCCAATACTCCCTGCGATTGTAAGCGTGTGCTTTGGAATTGTGGGGCCAAAGCGAATAGAGTTTTCTTAGCGGTGAACGCACGAAATTGTGTCTTAATAATATTGAAACTAGATTGTAACTACCCCAATCAGACACTTTATATAATGCATTTTTTTACCATTTTTATGAATGATGACAAAAACATATTCACATTAATTTTAGTTAACAATTTTACCATCTTATGTATACAAATAAGCATCATAAGCCTCATGAGGTTGTTTGACTATGTTCAGTCATATTTTGTAGCTGACTAGTTACCACCCGCGATTTTTTCTACGTGAAAATGATGAGTATGCATTGTCTTGCAACTGTAATGGTGTATACAACACACGTAGATATGGCAGGATTTATTGGTAAACTTATTTAACGATATTCGTTATATTTTGACCAATTTACATAAAATCTTTACAAATTATAACCCATGTATTATTTTGATGCATACACTATACTACTATATACTCCAATCACAATCCATTCAATAGTTTTTACGTGAAAGAGTTACAAACATTCACCAATCCTCAGAAACTTTTCATTTATAAATTAAAATATAATTAAATTTCTAAGATAAAAGAGTACCAATATTGTGTATGAAATATACGTATATAAATTTAATATTACAATCGAACTCCGATATTAACTGTGGTCCAGATCTCGTTGTCCGTGGACAAGCTCTCCGTTTCCTTAATTAACTCTGTGTGTTTCCAATCTTGGCCCTCTGTGTAACTTACTTGGGAGTTAGTTAGTGCTTACTTCGATTATGTGACACGAGTTCGGGTGATATTCGCTGTTGAACTATATTGGAAATATATACATTTATACATAAATAGATATGGAGAAAATAATTACAGAAAGAGAGGAGAGAAAATATTATGCACATCTTCCTCTTCTGTTTCACATGTGACATTCGTTTTTAAATTGAGAGTTTCAGGATCGAATCTTATTCCTTGACATTGAACTTTGAAAACTTAATGAATTATTGTCGAAATTCAATGTTTCTTAACGTTTATCATTTTCGTTGTCCATACAAGCGAGGTGATAATGATAAAAGTAAAATAAATAAAAATACAACTAATTTACTTTGAAGCGGTCGTAGTCCGGTGAAACCATAGTGACCTTGCCAAGTCAACAATGTAGCCAGTAAAAAAAAAAACTCTGAGGCGGTGATGGCTCAGTTGGTTGTGTGTTAGGACACAGCGTCGAAGGACGTAGGTTCTAATCCTGGCAACTAAGTCGGAGCTTTAGGTGAAGAAAAACATCGTGATGAAACCATAGCATGGTGGTAGGGCTTTTTCTAAGTCCGCCTGGTTAGCTACCACCCTCAAGTTGTAAATTGTAGTCAAGCACCTGTCGGTGTGTTCCGGCTGCTGCACTTGAAAGCTAGGCTCCCTCTAGGTTTAGCGTGACTACCATCTTAGACCACATCATCATTTAATATGAGATGATATTGTGGTCAAACGCTAACCAATAAACTATAAAAAAAAAG
Organism: Antheraea assamensis; assembly: GCA_035772565.1. Classification (NCBI taxonomy): domain Eukaryota; kingdom Metazoa; phylum Arthropoda; class Insecta; order Lepidoptera; family Saturniidae; genus Antheraea; species Antheraea assamensis. The sequence continues at coordinate 68,664 of JAQQSE010000066.1, read as the reverse complement.
CAGTTCCTATAAAATAATAAAAACACTTAAAGGAGGATTAAGTCACGGGTATCAGCTAGTTAAATATACCCTTTGTATTAACAATAACAAATACCATAAATAACATTACTTTGTAAAACCATAAAGCAAGCCTCGTAATGTTATTTATATGGACCGTAAATTACTAGACGAGAGAGAAATTCTTTCGTTTGTTTCGTGGCTAATTAACGGTTAAAACTTTAATAAAAACTCGGCTCGCATGACGACGTAAAAAAAAGGTTATAAAACATGGATTTATTGGGTCAAACTGGTAGCGCCGCACGAACTTCATTAATTAAGACTTTCTTCCTTCTGGCCGTGATCTGTCTAGTTCCATACTTTCCAAACAAAAAAAAAACATTTAATTCATACCTGTGAACAAAAATGACTTGTACAATTTACACAAAAAAATATGTCATATTTTATCGTTCATTAAAATGGTAACATTGTCGGTTGACGGTGAGGTGACCTGAACTTGAGAAATGTTCTTGTTGTACCACCGTTTGTGGGAAAATATAGAACTATGCATATTAAATTCGCCAATACGTGTGCTGGTGTGGTGATTATGATCATATCTTCCTTCGGGAAGAGACCTGTGGCTCTATGAGTTTCTTAAGGCTGATAATGATGATAAAACTTTTATATCAATTAATTGCCTCCAGGACTTACAAAATCGTTCACAATTTTTTGCTTTGTATACTTTACTTTCAAGCATATTCCGCTATAACATATATAGGCTATACAAGAGACAGCAAGGCGTTAATACTTATTAATATTATATGCACGTATATTTGTGGACGTAGGACGTTAAAAAGGTAGCAAGTCTGTAATATCACAATGCAAATTATGTCAAAAAATAATTTAGAACATTGCACTATACAAAAAAAAGTATATAATAAAATTATTTATATAGAATAACAAGTGCAATTTAATACATTGTAAGTATATAAACTAGCCGTCCCCAGGAGTTCCACTCCTGTTTAATAATGTTAATGTTGATTTACTGTCAACTGTTCAAACAAACAAAACAGTATAGCTATTGCTTAAACAACTGACCACGTGACCGCGCGTCATGTTATCTCACTCTCATAGTCGTTCATAGTTCGGGCCTTTCCAGTACAGTTCGGTTCTTGGCTGGCGGCCAACCTTTCTTAGTATCCTTATAGCCAACACAGCTCTACGCGGCCCACCCGCAGTGTTGACTATTCCTTCGTACTTTTTGATCTATAGTTTATAATTACACTGCTCATACGAGGAGTAACGTTATGATAGGCAGTTTATATATATCTCCAATATGAAATAGTGAAAAGCTATAGCCATGAAATAGTGAAAAGATAAAAACATAATCTTATTAAGACTTAGGATAACATACATAAGATTATAAAGTTATTAACTAGGTCATAAAATATATATATATATATATATATATATATATATATAAAGAATTTCGACAAACATTTCAATAAATGTCAGCCGGTCTAGTTTCAAGCTTTCCCAAGTGTATAACATTTGTCGCTATGGGTAAAACACTAGACAAAACTGAAAACATGCTAATTCTAGGTACATCCAATGTTGTTAACCGTTACAGTCGGTACGTGAGTCAGACCTCAATATTATCGTTAAACCAGCCAGGTGTTGCTTACAAATTCAAGAGAACTGTATTTGGTTCGAATGGAATTCACCTTATTTTTATACAATATTATCTAAGTACGTGATCGTTTTATTATTATATTACTTCAAACATAACGTAATCATATACTTGTAGAGCAAAATATTCAGCGAAAGATAAAACCAAAAAATACTATGTAGATACAATTTCATTTAATGTTAAATAACGATTTGGTCTAAGATAGTAAACACGCTAAACCCAGAGAGGGAGATTAGGGTTGAAATAGAGCTGCTGGAACATATCTGTATGTGTTAGGCAACGGATCTTCAACTCGAGGGTGGTAGCTAGCCAGGTGAGCTTAGGAATAATTCTACCACCATGCTATAGCTTCCTCACGATGTTTACCCCGACCCCACGCAGTGATAAGTGATAGTGGCAAGTCATAGTGGTAAGTGATAGTGGCAAGTCATAGTGAAAAGTGATAGTTATAAGTGGTGATAGTTATAAGTGATAGTGATAAGCGATAGTGATAAGTGAGAAATAAGTGAAGCCTCAATGTCTTTTTTTTGTCTAATTAGTTAGGATTCACGAAGATATCATAACAATCATTGTAAAGTCTAGATAAAATTCCCTTAATTTTTGTGACATGATGATACATTATTATAATAATATTAACTTTATCAAATGACTGGTGTTTATTAAAAATAAACTTTTGTTTATTACAACCCTCTAACACCCTTATATCACGCGATATTAAAACGGGCCGAATTAGGTGAAACTTCATGACATGGGTCGCGTCGAGATCCGATTTATAATGGAGGTGGGTGAAGATTTATTCTCAGTATACTGAGATTCTAATTTACAATATATAAACTTTTAGTTTTAATATACATATATCATTCAGTTATCAATACCGCATGAGCAGTTTCTTGTGTATAATTCGTTTGAATTAAAAAATATATATATTGATGACAATAAAACTCATCAAGAACTACTAAACAAACGGTAATCGGTTAAGGCATAAAGGAGGGATATGTATTTAACTATTCTGTTATTTCCTATATATATACATGTACTATTGTATGTCACAAATTAACAAACATGTATTTAATTAATTTTAATAGGACTATAGAATACGCCGAAACCGAGAATACTGAAAATACCCGAAAATGCAGCCTGAAGGAGGCTACTTTTCTGTTACCTAAAAGTGTCATTATAGCAAACAAACCCTACATCTTGAACACTTGCGTTTTTAAGCCGGACGGAGTTGCGTTCAAACAGAAACTATAAATAGTAAAACTAAACATCGACAGAAAAATTGCAAAGCTCTAATATGTACCTATTACATGTCGTAATTATATTGGTAGGTTGCCACCAAAGATTAAACCAAGACACATATATACGAATATCACGAGAATTATAATGTTTGAGTTTCTCTTGAAATTGATGTCGACATTTTGATATTACTTGCTCCAGGCAAAAACGATACTTTTGGCGGCTTTTCCCCTTCTTTTATATCACATGAAATACCTTCATAACTCAATATAGATATATTACATAATGTCAACCTGTATGTGTGCTACTGTTGGGTAAAACTTTTTGCCTGGAGGAAACAACTAACATAATTATATCTTCAGCGATCTACAATGTGGATCATTGTAGTCAATATAGAGAAGTCACATATTTTTCCTATATATAGCGATACTATAAAATACTCCTAAAGAGGGTTTATATCAGACAGGCGGCCGATCGTAAAATTTAAGCTAAATAATAACATCACAACATGACAAACATATTGTGCCAACTATACTTAGGTGGTACAAGAGTAACGAGAAAACGGATCGCAGTTTTAAAATCAATCACAATAGAATGCTGCTTTTAGAAGTCCTTAGCGACTGAGTTGAAACGCCTTATGGGTCTATGTATGTTGGCAACGTTGGCAACCACACCCTTCGAAATAGAAGCAGAATATAGCTGCGTAAGCACTTATGATTTGCAACAGAAACAGATGTGGTGAAGGTACTCCCACAGCCGAACTTTGCACAGACTGTAGTACAGAAATAATAATATACTAAGGAATTTATCCTGAGGAAGTTTGATCACTTTACACACACTTCATAAAGACAGTGTATATTTTTGGCGTTGGAATCCCCAGTATATAGCATGTTTAGCACCTCAACAAACACGCTTTCCTTTAAAAAGAAACTTTCGTTCATTCCAATAGTGGAATAAATACTGAATAAAAATAACCTTTTTTAATGAACGTCGGACATTTAAAAAAATTGTTTGATCAAATATGTTCGATCGGATTGTTTCAATTGAAACTATCTAATAGTTATCTATGTATATTCATTTTCATTCAGTGTTACACAAGTTATCCCCTTTGTAAATGAAAGCATTTCGTATGAATGTCTCGGATATATTCGAAGTATTTAATCCGACTTGACAAAATGCAGATGTAGGCTGGATATAATAATATACCGGAGTGTATGTGTTCAATGGAGTCGGCGAAATGTATTTCGGTTTATCAAACACACTGAAATTTAAATTCTAACTCACAGGGCTTACGGTTGAAAATCGTTTATCTTTAATATCAATTAGTAAGTTTGCTGATACAATACATTGTATTGAAACGTGGAAGTTACTTTTCCGGTCTGTGGCCAATGCGAAGTCGTATGTGATGTCAAATAGAGAGTCTGCCGGCTGTTAACAATAATTAAACAAGCTCTTGGTAATTTCTTAGCCTCGTCTATAATGTAACTTAAATCGTAACATCAACCCTTAGTTTTTTTTTAAATAGTAACACTGCTGTACTATGAACAATGCTCTAGCACAATGCAATTTACAAAAACAAACCCATGTGCTAATTGACACTGCTTGATCACGAAATGCAAAACAGTGTTTATGACTGGTCATCATCAATTGATCACCGTAAGCATGCAACACTCCGTCTGGTTGGCTACTGGATCCTAGAACTCGACAGACGTAAATATACCACTATAGTGTGTGTTACACCTGCTTAGTTGGTCGACAAGAACCGAGCATTGCCGAGAAGAACGGAGCTGTGAATGCCCAGTCGACGTAATACCATACCGCGCGGCTTAGTAGCATTCACGCCTCCTTACACAACAGTCATGCTTGGTACAGAAGCTATTAAAACATAACTTAATGTGTTGACAGTAAATCAAAATTAAAAAATATATATATTTAAAAATCAGTCATTTAATTGTTCGATTTATTCAAGATACCACTGAAAAATTATTATAATTATTAAATGAATATGAATATAGGAGTGCTTATTAACATAAGTTATTTTTGTTTTTCAATATGCCACTATAGTTAGTTATACGTAAAAGTAATGTATGGATTTATAAATAGAAAATCCTATGCAGACGACATGTCTACATAGGTATAAAAAAAACAAACAAATAACTAAAGTTCTCAGTTTCCATATTGTATGTTACGGTACAAATCAAAGCAGTGAGAGACAATGCTGCATCGACGGTAGCAGCGCGTGACTGGAGTACCTGAGTATCCGTCGAAGCATGGGTAAAGTGCAAGCTGCTTTGTAGTCAATCTAGTGTTTCTAGAGCGAGATCTTTCTGAGAGTTCAAAGGTTCTTTTATTTTAAAGGATTTTTCATTCCTTTTGTTTATTTGTACTACTACATATTTTAAAGAGAAAAGATTTGATTTTTTGTTTGTAATGGATAAACTCAATAAATACTTGACCGACTTTGACTGACATGAACTATATTTTATTTTCTATTAAATATTTTTTTACGTTAATCAGAGTAAAGATATATTTAAATTACATTCTCAAGTTTTTAGGTATCATACTAGCAATATTTTTTTACAATTAACTATACGTAGCACGCAACTTCATCCGCATCTAATTTTAAAAATTTTGAAACTGCCAATGTGATTACATAAATTTAAATAAATTGCTCATAAAACATGGCTCTTGTAGAAGTCGATAAATTCATTAAATCGCTCAGCGTGGTACCTCGCTGCCATAAGCATTCACAATTTTGAAGCGACGATGGCTCAGTTGGTAGTGTGTTTGGACACAGCGTCGAAGGACGTAGGTTTGAATCCTAGCAACTGAGTCGGAGCTTTCGATGAAGGAAAACATCGTGATGAAACCATAGCATGGTGGTAGGGCTTTTTCGAAGTCTGTCTGGCTAGCCACCACCCTCAAGTTGAAAATCTGTCGCTAAGCACCTATTGGTGTGTTTCGGTAGCTGCACTTGAGAGCTAGTCTCTTTCTAGGTTTAGCGTGACTACCATCTTACCATCTACTGCTTCATCATTTAACATCAGATGAAATTGTGGTCAAACGCTAACCTATAAAGTATATTTTAAAAAATCGGCCTTTCTCGGTAAAGCTTAATTATCGTTAGGCGGCTATTTAAAAACAAAATGATTAAATTGGACTGGCGCATTTGAAAAAATAAAGAATCTCCTGAGATTTATAATATTAATATTTATGTAGATGCTATTGTAATCCTCTTATTGTAATAGAATTTAGCTTTTTCAATTTTGTAAACAATTGAGAATTCTAAATTTAATCTTTATTAAAAAAAAACCTAGTCGGCCCAGTGGAATTTTTCATCAACAATGTCTCATTTCGACTTTACATGTTTAAAATAATATTAATAGGGTTTAATTTTTACAAATACTTTCTTGCTTCTAATCTATATTTATGCATGGTTCTAAACGGTGGTTTAGCGCTGTGCATTGTCTCGCGAATTAGTCCAAAGAATTTAATCAATTAAATACAATATAATAGAAGAATGTTTACCATGAATTTTTTATTAAAATTCTTTGTCATGGATATTCAAGAAACTGCTCTCTCAGATTTAATTATAATTATTATTTGGAAATACTTGAAGATAAAATTTCATTCATTTTTAATCTATGCGTTCCTATAAATATAATGGAAGTATCTATTATTTCTCTGGTTTACGGGATTTTTACTGGCATACAGACGATATAGAGTATCGACTAGGCTATATATCCACTTACTTTTTATAGAGGTTGATACTGCAATCAAATTTAAAAGAAGTAACTTAACCGTTAGTGAACTAATGTCGCCATATTTGTGAAATATAAATAAACATGAGAGTACCGCCGTTGTACGTCCATCACTCAAAAAGCACTAGATAGATTTCAATAAAGTCTTCTTTTCATTTTACTTCACAGACACACTTGGTCCTATGTCTAAAATAAAAAACACGATAGCTTGATTTTATATAAAGTTATTGAAGTGTCGAGAAACTGCGGTTTTATAAGCACTACGCTTTTAGCATTATTTTTTTACTTGCAAGGGAAAAGTGGGGTAAGCGGTATGGTGCTTATGTTTTTCCTTTGTATATAATTTTTTTTTATTAAGATAATAAACAACGTAGACAAAGTATCAGCTAGTTATAAATATATAAAAAAGGAGGGATGCTTAAACACGCTTTAGAAATTCTGTTAGGTTCGGTTTTAGTTATGCGTGCTACAATATGGGCAATCAGCAATTGTTTCCTGACGTGTTCCTGTCTTTGGTCCTACCGCTTAAAAAAATACATCCTTATGTTTCCACCAATAAAGTCTGTTATCATTATGTCCAAATAAGTGTTATCTGTTCATATTCTACCCATTATTAATAAAGAATTCCATAAAACCCAATAAAATAATTTTAATTAGGAACGGTTTCACGCTACAGATATGAAGCACTTCATTTCTTAAAAATCCGTCAATCTACTGGTAGTTGATCTGAAGAAATGCTCTCTGTTATCAAGAGATAATATCTAAATTAACTAAGATAAAACACGTAGTTTCCATGAATCAATAAATACATTTTAGCGAGAACGAATTCACGGGCACCTGCTAGTGTTAAAGATAAAATTAATTTTATCTCTTCCAGTTTGTTAAAAAAGATTTTCTGTACAATTAGCCTAACACAAAAGCGTTCGCCCGACGCTACGGGACGCGGCGCGACGCAAACTAAAGTCGTAATTCTTAATTAACGTTGAACTGTCAATTCCACGGGAGAATGTAACAAACAAACTTTATTAATTTTCCAAGATTCGAGTGGCCCGCCCGCGCCCGCTCCCTCCCGCCCCGCAGCGAGCGTCGGATTAAAATGCGCCCAGAAAGGTTCGCCAATAAAAAACGAACGCGTCAATCCTAACACTGATTTAGGGGTGGATTTCATTTGCACGAATGTCCGAAATTAGTTTATTGTAATTTGTGTTTTGGCTACGGTTCCCTTCATTTTAATTGAAAACATACATGCGATTTGATTGATTCGATTCGATGCGGTTATGGAAACGCTTAAACAATAAAACATTACTATCTTTTTAAACTCGTATTGACAGAGCTCGTGGCTGATGGGTGCACTAATATTGAGTCAAGGAGTGACTGGTTCGATCCTATGAATGACTGAGTTCTGTAATGAAAATAATTGTGAGTTATATGTCTAAATGTTAAATATCTATCTCAGATGTTTTATTTATATAATACAAGCTATGTTTAGTTTGGAAATCCAACTCCTTCATACCTAATACCCGAACAAACCATCACTGAAGTCGGATAGTGCCCACGTTGCAGTCTGTCGACTAACTGGGAAGTTTCCTTAGTGCTTTGAGCATAAATACGGCCATTTTGTTTGTTAAAATATTACACAATTGTAAAAATTTTCTCATCCGTAAGCAAAATTTTTTTGTGACCTCCCTTTGCGTACCGCTTCAGTAGTTGTTTCGATTTTACCACCCTATTCTTTTTTAAATCTATCAGTTAAGAAATGATCAGTATATCTCTTATAGGCTGCAAGTCCTAAGTCATCTTTTAAAATACGCGACATGGTTCTAGGTGCTATTTTCGTCTCCCGGGATAAAATCTTTTGCTTTCGGGCAGGATTTCTTCGAATTCTTTCCCTTACTGCTTTGACCACCTTTTTCGTACGAACACTACGTAGATAGATAGATATTTGTCTGTCACAAATAGAGGAGGCCTCACTGTACTAATTAATAGCCCGGTAGTAAACATTTTACTAATATCAAGCGTATGGAAAGTTTCACACATTGCATTACTTTGTGTAATGCAATCACAGCAATTTGGTTCTATTTATCACCCCACTCCATTTTAATATCGTAAAATATTGTAAAATGTATTGGCGCCAAAATGAGAAAACTCTTCTTCTTTATTTTTTGGCTCCAGCACGGTTTGTGCACTAGCCAGCGTCAAGTAATAAGATTTTGCCAAGTGTTTTGAGATAATTATAGTGTTCTAACAAGATGGTGTTTTCCTTGTTAGAACTTTCCATGGAGTTTTGGTGGCATCTCAGAATGCATGCTGCGTGGTATTATTTCCCATCTACTTCACTTGTGCATAATAACCGAACTATATTACGTAAAACACCACCAATATTACAAAATATAGAGACTAATAACACAAGATTATGAATAAAATATAAAAAACACTACATGACAGACTAAGATCCCGCCAAAAACTCCATTAAGAAAACTCAATGAACAATCATATAAAAATGACAGATTCCAAATTCAAATGTAATATTTTGTTGATTTTTAATTATAACAGTATTTATGACCAGACTAAGTATATTAATTAACAGTGTAGTCTATGATGGTAAATACGCTAAAAACCGTAACGAGGATTGTGTTTCAAGTACAACTGCCGACAAATTTACTTGGCAACAAATTTTCAACTTGAAAGTGGTAGCTAGCAAAACGTGCTATGAGGAATCCTTACAATCATTCTATGGTATCGTCACGATCTTTTCCTTCAACGAAAGCTCTAAATCACGGATTCAAACTTGCATCAATCGATGTAGAGTCCAAGACAAGCGTATTCCAAAAAAATCATTGGTACATGCTGAGGGTTGGCCCTGTGACTAACGAATTGACATTCCAATAAGTAAGATAATATATGCCATAAGATATAATTATAAGAAACATTATTTCAGTAACATATTAAAAAGCATATGTTTAATTGGTGATATCCAGATTTTTATCATTTTTAACTAACAGACGATTTTGTATTTTGCGTAAAATAAATTGTATTTCAAGCTATTTTGGCGTTTATTTTGCAAAACACGGTCTTCCATATAAATAATGTAGCAAAAATTAGTTCATTTAAGAAGTGTTAATTTATATACATAATAAACGAAACATGTTTTTCATGATTACGTTTTAAAAACACTCTATTAAAAATATCTATTTATTAGCTACTATGGCTCAGTTTTTTGTAGATATGTTAAATATGAATTTTATTTTAAGCTAAAGCCTCCTCTAACCTGTGGAAACAATAGCGTGAACGGACAGAATATAATTCCGTATATTTCACACTCATAGCCGATCCGTCAGTTAAATTCGTCGTTTATATTTTTCCGAGCGGCTCGTGCACCGAATTACCCTCATTTGTATGTTGAACGTATTGGCGTTCCTTTAATTTCTAACGACCGTTCGTTAACATAGGCATACACTTTGGTTATTTTCCGGCGTAAAATAAATTGTAGCTTTAAGGGCGATGTACTTTTATTTGTTCTTCCAAATTTATATCCAAATGTTATGATTTTTTCTTTGTTTTTCTTGTGTTCCATCACTGTATTTTGTAACAGCAGTTCTATTTATCGTTCGTCGATGTTTAAACACTATGCTTGGGCCTAAGTCATTGAAAATATAGATAAATTTAATTTCTCAGTTTGGTCCGAAGTTCAGCTGTTTTTTTAACGGTGAGTCTACTACACCGGGCAAAGTTCCAAGAGTTTCGATTTCGCAGAACCAAGCAACCGCTGACTTGCATCCTTATATTATGCCAATATAGATTCGAAACGCTTGACGTAATGAAACAACTGCAAATAATGACAGACTTGTATATTGATATTTTGTCGTATTCCTAACTCTACCTAAAAGCTTAAAGATGTACTCATTTCGATTTACGAATATTACAACTGGGCCCAATACATGGTACAAATAATCCCAAGTAAGTTGCCACAACATATTTAAAATATTAACTGTGAAATGAATATCAAATTATTTAGATGACTTATCAATATATTTAATTTAATAAGCGAATAGACAATTCTTATTCAGTTAACGGTCAGAAGATTCAGAAGATAAGTATTAAAATATAATCATTTATTTAAAGATTGTTACAAAAGGCTATCGCTTTATAACGTACTTACGAAACTAAATTGGAACTAATCGATTTACTACGTAAATTTCTCAATAAATATTAACCTCAAGAGACTATGAGTACGCAGACGATGAAGCTTACTTGTTATCACTAGAGCTATTACAAATTACCCAACGTATATAAACACTAATATTTAAATAATCATAGTAGAAGTTCCCAAGAGAATTTTAGAAAGTTCATTATATACGTAATATAATTATAAGCCGAGAGAACACTATGAAGCTATAGGTAATTATAAACTTATATTTTGCACCCTCGCTCTCCGTTAACTCACGTTGCGACATACTGTCCGGCCGCATTATTATTTCGTCCTTGATTACTTTCTGACATACATTAAGGATGATCATTGCTCTGCTCGATCAAATATCATTCGCTTATTCAAATAAGCATATAAGGACTACATATTAACTAATGGAGATTAAGACCTTTAATTTACAGATTTATTCCTGAGCTTTACCTGCTGCATTTAAGATACAGGTCAATATCGAAGATTAGTGTGTCAGATTTTGTAACCACTTCTTTGTCTAATATTAGTTCAGATTATGGTTACATTTTAGCTAAATTCAATGTCACACAATTATTTTATTTGTGAGTTTCATGAGACAATGATTAACATCCTGTAATGAACAAAAAAAAACAAAAAACTTCGTGATGAAACCATAGCATGGTAACAGAGCAATTTCTGATACCCGTCTTGTTACCTACAGCCGTCAAGTTGAAAATCTATCATCAAGCATCTATAGGTGCATTTCGGTAGCTGTACTTGATATCCAGAATTACTTTAGGCTTAGTGTATTACCATATTAAGTCATATGGTTACTGAACATCAAGTAAGGTTGTGGTTAAAATCTATGAAACTAATAAAAAAGCCTTTTTTATACTTTTACAGGTTTTAGCGTTTGTCTACAATATCACTTCATTTTCAATGATGATGTAGTCTAAGGTGATAAACAAACTAAACTTAAAGAGAAATTCTTAGCCTTCTCAGCCATTGAAACACAATTATAGGTGATTAGCGATAGATTTTTAACTTGGGGGTGGTAGCTAGCCAAGAAGGCTTAGAAAATTGTCTACCATCATGTAAACCGTGTTAGTTCATCAACCAGTAGCAGAGACTTTAAATACAAAAACACTTCACACAGTATTAACTATCAGTCTTATTACAGTACCGTTTTACTTACAACAGCCTAAAGGCGATATATTCCATGTGTTTGCTCTCGATCTTGAATAACGAATGCCCGACATACCTCTGAATGCCCGCTATTGTGATTTCATCCCCACCAATTTACTTGCTTATGATTGGTCGTTGTAGATTGACAGTATCTCGACCAATCATAAGAAGTACTTTAAATATAGAACTTTATAATAATCATTAGCAGTTATTTAACCAACATGAAAATAATAATTGATATATTTAGACATTTATAACACTTGCTTATGATTGATCATTTAAGATTGACAGTATCTCGATCAATCATAAGAATTTAAATATAGAACTTTATAATAATCATTAGCAATTATTTAACCAACATGACATTTATAACACTTGCTTATGATTGATCATTTAAGATTGACAGTATCTCGATCAATCATAAGAAGTACTTTAAATATAGAACTTTATAATAATCATTAGCAATTATTTAACCAACATGAAAATAATAATTGATATATTTAGACATTTATAACACTTGCTTATGATTGATCATTTAAGATTGACAGTATCTCGATCAATCATAAGAAGTACTCTAAATATAAAACATTGTTAGAATGCTTAGTAGTCATTTACCTAATATGAAAATAATAAGCGATATACATATTTAGATATTTATAACAGCTCGGCCATCCTTTTTTCAACGAGTCCCTCGTTGGTAAGAAAAAAAAAAATCGTTAAGTACTCCAAGTATTTCATTTAGAAATATGTAGAAAATATAATGGCGTCACATACGTTTTGTTTAAAATAATAATCTTTAGGTGTTTAAGTCCTGAAGGAAATCAAACTAATCACGCATTATTATCAATACAACTTTATCGAAGAGGTCTTACCTATAGAACAAGCTAGATTTAGACATTGCACAGACCAACTTGGCCTTGGCCTTGGCCTTGACCACTCATATAGAGACAGGTTTTTCAGCTAGAATGTAAATCGGGAGCAGTTTTAGTAGACCTTACTGCCGCATATGCTACCGTATGGCGAGAGGGTTTATTATATAAGCTGTTGACTGTGGTTCCGAGTACAAAAATTGTTCAGCTTATATCCAATAAGATTTCACAGCGATTATTCAGAGTACACCTGGGTTCTTCGGCTAGCGATTTCAGATTGTTAAATAATGGCCTTCCTCAGGGTTATGTTTTAGCCCCAACTTTATTTAACCTATATATACATGATTTGCCAGGTACTATCTCCACCGATATATACATGATTTGCCAGGTACTATCTCCACCTATAAATTTATTTACGCTGATGATATATGCCTGATTATGGAAGTTACATTATCAGAAGACATGAAAATTCTGGCAGAATACCTCAAAACTTTGCGTTTGATACCTAGCGTAAGTAAAACAGAAACATGTTTCCATTTGAATAACCAATTAGCCAGGAGTGAGCTAAAGGTTTCATTTAATGGCATACAGTTGCGTCACAACCATTACCCCAAGTTCCTGGGTGTTGTACTTGACCGTTCACTTACATACAAAGAGCATTTTGAAAAGACTTCGCGGAAACTGCAATCTAGAAATAACGTGCTTCTAAAACTGACTGGAACTAGTTGGGACGCAAACGCCGATGTATTGAGAACTACAGCCATTTAGTTGGTGTATCCTGTAGCGGAATATTGTTCCCCGGTGTGGTTAGGTAGCGCCCATGTGCAGAAAGTAGACCCCGAGCTGCACATTGCGATTGCGGGGCGGAAAGGCAAACAATCCAACACATCATCGAGGAATGTCCACTTCGACAATACAACGGTTGCCCCGACAAACTGATCAATCTTACCGACGACGTCTTTAAATGGCTGAGAGAATTAAATGTTTAATTGTAATTACAAAAATGGACACTATTTAGCCATACGATTAAAAAAATATAACTCACTGGCTTAGTGATACATTAAATTTAGTATCTAATTAAAGATTACTTTACATTATGTCATAATCCATAACCTTAATCAGCAAATCTTTATAATTTAAGGGTGTCTGTTACCCGACATCCCTGGCATCGTTACATTTCTTTTTTTTTTTTTTTTTTATATATTGGCAGTATATATACTGATCCATGCCCTTGGCCAGTATATACACTGTTACACTAGTTGCTAAAACGCGAGGCACCCGTTACCTGGTACCTCATACCGATTCATCAGTACGTGACTCTAACCAATGAATCGGTATTTACTGATCCATTACGTTGACCAGCAAATACTTTAGCCATTTAATACTTGAACCATTTACGATGATACATGACACTAATCACGGGTATCTTGACCAGTAGCGTGGGATGACTATCTCGGAAGACTGCGTGCACGACGTGCGGGGGTTGCTCGCAGTGTCGAGGCGCGCAGATCGCGCGCGGTGCAGCTGGTACTACCTGGTACCTCATACCGATTCATCAGTACGTGACTCTAACCAATGAATCGGTATTTACTGATCCATTACGTTGACCAGCAAATACTTTAGCCATTTAATACTTGAACCATTTACGATGATACATGACACTAATCACGGGTATCTTGACCAGTAGCGTGGGATGACTATCTCGGAAGACTGCGTGCACGACGTGCGGGGGTTGCTCGCAGTGTCGAGGCGCGCAGATCGCGCGCGGTGCAGCTGGTACCGTTAGCCGCGCTTCTAACCGTCTGACACAATGTTTGTTACCGGTGCCACACATTAATTGCCAAAATGTGAGGCACCCGTTACCTGGCGCCTTACACAGATTCATCAGTACGTGACCCTAACCAATGAATCGGTATTCACTAGTCGAAGACATTGACCAGCAAATATTTCAGCCATTAAATACTTTCATCGAAGCCTACAATCACGTTAACATTGCTTTTAAGGGTGTCTGTTACCTGACATCCCTCCATAGCCTAGCCACATATTTTTATATTGGTAGTGTATTTATTAGTCCATGACGTTGCCCAGTAGACACTGTTGAACTAATTGCTAAAATGTGAGGTACCCGTTACCTGGCACCTCACACCAATTCATCAGTACGTGACCCTAATGAATCGGTATTTACTGGTCGACGACATTGACCAGCAAATATTTCAGCCACTAAATTCTTTAGCTATTTACGATGATACATGACACTAATCATCGGTACCTAGAATCACATTAACATTGCTATTATCATAACATCATATTCTTTTTTTTTTTTTTTTTTTTTTTTACTTTAAGCATACTGTGTAATCAACGACAACCAATTTGATAATCGATTATTAGCCAGCCTCTAATAAACCAGTTTATTTCTGGATTGTACAATATCAATGTTCATTTGAATGAATACATTAATTTATACGTCAATTTACAAATCGCCACAACCAGAATCGGAATCGGTTGGTACGGGTTCGTTGAAACGAATCCAACGATATGTTTTATCAATAGCTACTGTAGCCGCAAACCTCTAACTAGACTTTGTGAAAGGCATATCCTCGACCACGAATTTATCGTTGGGAGCACATTTTTAATTCTAGGTTCGAGCTTCTTTGACTGTTCTATACACATCGCACCTCTTTATACTCTAACCAAATCGCCTTCCTTCTAATTCATTCCCATCTTTTTATACCTACCCTACCGTCTTTTTTTTTTTTTTTTTTTTTTTTTTCACCTGTTGTGTCCTAATAAGGCCACCAGCGCTAGTCCTAATATTGTCTAAACTCTCCCTCACTTCAGGCGTAAAGTCATTTAGCAAAATACCCAACTGTAAGTCTGGTAAATGTTCATCCCATAAGCCATTTGGCCTGTCTAGATTTATTGCTACATTCTTTCGGGGGTGTGGCGACACTTGCTTTATACCGCATGATTGAGTAAAAGTTTTAAATTGTATACTAATGAAGCTTGTCTTTTGGGCCATAATTAAACTGGTTGGTGCGACAGAGTAACTAAAATGCTCTCTGAATCAAAATACCGTTCATATTAATGCGTAAGACGAAGCACAAGAACTGAAACAGATTTGCGCTAGTTAACCCGGGCGCTAGTTAACCCGGATCACCCTTAATTCGCCGTATTTAATGCGCGTCTCTTACACGAATAAGAGTGCGCAAATAAAATAAGACTCCACGCTTAAAACACCTGATTCAGACTTTATCATTTTGACAGAGGGTCCTTCCGTGAAAGTGTAGTCTTAATAGTACCGGGCAATTGTTTAAAAAGTCATCTACTACCAATCTCCACGTAATTTTCTACTACACTCCTGCACCATTCGCATTACCAAGTGGGCTATATGGTACGTTACCTATCCCTTAATAAAGGCACCTCTCCTACCTTCCAGTCTTATGCTAAACGTTAAGCTTCACCGAGACGGACCAAAGTACCCTCATTTCCTAAATCAACCAGATACTCAAATCAAATATACTTTATACAATTTAGGCCCTAAGAAGGCGCTTATCTTTTTAACATACACATATATTATATATGTATATGTTACAATCAATTTTAGTGGGTGTACAGAAAGGAGTCAATTCCAAACATCACCATCGTTCACTTATCGATCCACTCTATAAAAGCCCTTTCGACATCAAAACCCGCTTAAAATGGCACTACTCATAATCTAGCAAATCGGTAATATGTTTTGGGACTTTGTTATGCAAAAAATCTAACACTGTTACTGGTTTTACCGAGTCTAAAACATGGAACGATCAGTTTGTCAATTTCTAGTTTTTGCGAACATACTTTAAATTATCAAGAACGTATTGGGAAGCCAGATTTAAGACACCGAATTCTTGAAACTTAGCCTTTAATGATTCGCGAGGTCCCTCATTGTACATTACTCGAACTGCCCGTTTTTGCAATCAAAATTTAGTGTCTACCTCAGCTGCTGTCCCTCACAACAAAGCAGCACTTTTTGCAGTCTTCAAATTGTGCTTCTAATCTAACACCACGATCTTCTATATTGCTATGATACAGTCGACTGCACGTTTTCCTCACATTTCACATTGATATAAGAGCAACTCCCTATGGCGTACCTTTTTGTGGAGCATTTTAGTAAATGAGCATAATTATCCCTAGTTGGGGAAAAATCTTTTAACTGTAGTTTCCATTCTGGCCTAAAAAAATAGAAGCGAGGGAACCGTGATAAGTTTTAGCTACCCCTGTTAATTTTGGTAAGGCGTAATGGACTATTTACTTATCGCTCCACCCTAGATCCGTGCAGATTAGTCAACTTTGTGAAGGCATGTATTAACCGTTTGTTCTTTGCATAAAAGGATCAAAATCCAGGCATTACACTATTTAAGACCCGATACCTATTGCGATCGCTTGTATTATACAAAGCCCTAAGAGCACAATCGAATATTTCAATGAATAAATTGTTATTTCACTCGGGATTACGGCGACGTGTTACTTCACAGGACGGTGTGCGAAGGCGCAAAGTTCTGTGCCTAGGTGAATACCTCGATTATGCACGGCGCGTCACCTGCCATTCCAGAACACGTGATCGTGTCCTGGAGCGCCGATGACGACGATATCGTTAGCTCGCCCTTCTCATATAATGCAAACTGGAGCGGGACTGACCAATCGCCCGTGGCGATAGCCTTACCCTGGACCACCCGGACTGCAACCGACTGCGGAGACTGCCACAATTTTTTTTCAGTCTCGAGCACATACGCCCGCGACCATGGATACGGTTTCATGTTGTGTCACGAAATCTTTGTGGAGGCGCCAGCATTTTAAGAGTACCTTCATTCATCCACGTAGTCACAGACTCAACGTATATTACAAGAAAAAATACACTACAATTAATACAGGATTTTTTTTCATTACCTACGGATATATTATTATTGCTTTAACAAAACAACTTACTATAATCAAAAGAGCTAAATTCGTCAACAAGCTGGGTCAGCACATCTAATAAACGCTTACACTTGTTATTTTGGCCTTAGCAAGTCTTGATGTATCAAAAAAAATGTATGCTCGTAGTTACTACTTTAAACTTTAAAACCGTAGGTCTATACACAACAAAAATAAACTTGTCGTCTCATTCTTACTTCGATAATCACGACCTCACCTCATTTGAAAGTGAAATAAAATATTCTTTAGAAGGATCCACGAGGGTAGATAAACATAACGAAATAAAATAATAAATAACCCTTACGTTTTCTAAGTATGTTCACCAAATACTTATGCGTATTTTAGATCTTGTTGTGGGCACTAAGTTGCTAATCCCGCTTCTGAGATGTAAACCGTGTTAGTTCATCAACCAGTAGCAGAGACTTTAAATACAAAAAACACTTCACACAGTATTAACTATCAGTCTTATTACAGTACCGTTTTACTTACAACAGCCTAAAGGCGATATATTCCATGTGTTTGCTCTCGATCTTGAATAACGAATGCCCGACATACCTCTGAATGCCCGCTATTGTGATTTCATCCCCACCAATTTACTTGCTTATGATTGGTCGTTGTAGATTGACAGTATCTCGACCAATCATAAGAAGTACTTTAAATATAGAACTTTATAATAATCATTAGCAGTTATTTAACCAACATGAAAATAATAATTGATATATTTAGACATTTATAACACTTGCTTATGATTGATCATTTAAGATTGACAGTATCTCGATCAATCATAAGAATTTAAATATAGAACTTTATAATAATCATTAGCAATTATTTAACCAACATGACATTTATAACACTTGCTTATGATTGATCATTTAAGATTGACAGTATCTCGATCAATCATAAGAAGTACTTTAAATATAGAACTTTATAATAATCATTAGCAATTATTTAACCAACATGAAAATAATAATTGATATATTTAGACATTTATAACACTTGCTTATGATTGATCATTTAAGATTGACAGTATCTCGATCAATCATAAGAAGTACTCTAAATATAAAACATTGTTAGAATGCTTAGTAGTCATTTACCTAATATGAAAATAATAAGCGATATACATATTTAGATATTTATAACAATCATGCTATGGTTTCGTCGTGTTGTCTTCTTTCAAGGAAAATACTGGTTCGTTTGCAAAACTTCAATGTCCCGTATATGTTTAAAAAATTGAGCCACGGTCGCACTGTAACTCTCTAAATCACTATTGATACCGAGTATTTTAGAAAACGTAATTTAAAAACTTTAATTTTCACAAAAAATATGCAATAACAATCTTCAACACAACAAGCTCTCAAAGCAAAGGTCAATACCGTTGCTGCCAGACAGTGTCACTTTCAATAAACTAGCCAGCATTTAACCCTTTCGACATTAGAAAATAGACGAACCCTCGTACTCACTAAGGATTATTTTATCCTTTAAATTTTATTTCGTTTCATTTCATTCGAAATAACCTAATCTACATGTTAAGAACATTTTTCCATTTGCCGAATGCAATAAAAAAATAACAAGTAACGAAATGCGAAAAAACTGATATGGATTTAAATATTATTGAAGTTGTCGAAAGCATTTTACGCAATGATGAATCTGATGAATGAAATGATGAATGGATCTAACTAATCATTCAATCAAAATAATATTATTTTATGTTATATGATTCTACATAATTACATTTCCTTATTAACTATGTATGGTAATAACATTTGAAGGCATTTATAAAAATAATTACTTTCTGGTCAAGTTATGAATGGATTCCCAAAGTTTATTTATCTCTGGAAACGTGATATTTGTCCATCCGTAATATGCCAAAATTGTTACTGACAATATATAATAAAAGTTATTCTAGCTCATTCATCATAGTTAACAAACCGTTAGACACTAATGCCATTCCGTTGTCAGTAAGTTCATCGGTTAATGTAGCCTTCAATTTAGCTTGTCTGGCGCATATGATCCTTTTGACAATTGCATTAAAAATAGAACTGAATCGTAGTTTAAAGGCTAGGTATTTTAATGAAGTTTTGTAACTCATTCAGAATACGTTTAACTATTAATCTTCTTGTTAGTGATTTACTGGTTGATTGAATGTTGTCACAATTTAAGTCATTGATTTCCTAGGTAATAAAAAATCATCCAATATGTCTTCTGGAGTAATTTATGATTGATGTCTCTCTTCACAAAATTTTGTTAATAGTTAGATTTTGTAAGCAAATCGAATAGATAGCGTGGTTGGATTCTTTGATGATTAACTTACATCTGAAGGTTACTATACACTCTTCGTGAAGGAAAGCAGCTTAGTAAAACTATACCATTGTATGGTAATTATCTAATAATCGATTGCCTATATACCGCCCTCAATTTAAAAATATATAGGCATCGACAGCGGCACGTGACAGCCAACCTCTCCTCTAAGCTTAGCTTGTCGTACTACCGCTTTTCATATTAGCTGAGTTTGTGGACAAATCTTTATCTATATTAAGTATAAACAAATGGTAATCAAACTTTCATATGGGTGTACCTTAAGCGCTGGATGAGTGCCTTAAGCGCTCCCCTTAGTAGTCCGGTGAAACTGTAGAGGCCTTGCCAGGTGAACAGTGTAGACAGTTCGAAAAAAAAAAACTTTCATATCTTTATTTAATTCTATTAAAATATCTTATCCTAAGTGTGAAAACAAAAGCCTTAATCAAAATTCGCTACATCCTTCCTTAATAGGAACAAGGTAACTAAAACAATACTCACACATGATCTTATAATACTTAAAATATTTATAGGAAATATCTAAAGAAAATTTTCCACTAGAACGAATAAGGTTAGACTAGGAAAAAAAATATTTATATTTGTATTGTTGATAAATATAAATGTTTAGTGATCTAGATAATTTAGTGAAATAACTTAGGCGTATTTGCTAGACGACATTGGCGCCAAGTCGGTCGTCGATATAATACTCGTCTTATCATTTTGTTTTCGATCAGACAAGACAGGCAAACAAGTGTTAATCTATTCATATATGTATTCATTTATTTATGTAATTATAAGGAAATGAAATATTAATTGTTTGTCCAAGCGAATTTTTAAAATGACTGTGGTATGTTTAACTAGATGATTACTGACAGATTTAGGACTTTTTAGAGTACTTTTTGATGTTTACATTTATATCTATACTAACCATTATATAGAAAAATTTGTTGTGTGTAAAGTCAGTTTACGAACGATATTTTTACGTGATAAAATCATAAGAAAAAAAAAGAATTATTATTACTGAATTACCGATGGAATGGAGGAGAGGTAGATGCGTCACAAGCCGAACGGTTAGGACAGTCGCACCTCTCCATCGCTTGTTCCGCGCTCTCGCTTGCTCGCTTGGCTCAGGTGGAACGTGAGGAGAAAACCACGTTAAAAAGTTACAGACGGGTGTGCCTTCGGGCGGTGGGAGGGAGAAAACCTCGGTAAAAAGTTACCGTGGGAGGAAACCACGTTAAAATGTGACAGAGGGACGGCCTTTGGGCGGAGGGAAAGGGAGAAAACCTCAAGAAATAGTCACCGTGGTAGAAAACCACGTAAACAAGTTACAGGTGGTGGTGGTTAGAGGGGGTGACCCCTTGACTGCCAAACCGGACCAAGGAAGGAAGGGGCTGGGGATCTGATTTTCCATTGCACATTGGTTCGGTAGACGGGTAGGCAGCTTGACCGGGCTGTTGTCGCGGTCAGGGCGTTCGCGCTGGGTCTTGTCGCCGGGGTGGCATGGTGCTTGCTTGTTCGATCCCGTGCCACCCCATAGCGTGGCAGACGGTATCTTGTGAGTTTTTTTAGTCAGTAAGAGTCTGACACCCCACAGCTCCCCAGGGCTGTGGGTGTCCAATGAAGAATTTCTTCACATATTAAAAAAAAAAAAGGTAGAACGTGACAATGAGTCATGATTTTTCATGCGTGCGTTCGGCATTTATCGATTTATAAAACGTTGTCACGTCACAAATATTCCATTTTTTATTCGTAACGGATAAACTCCAAATATATTCTTAATCGATTTAAAAAAAATCACCTCTAGGAATCCACATTGTCAGCGAGTAGTATGTATTTTATTTTCATTCTACACTCACACGGAAGCCACGAGTAAATGTTAGTATTACTTATAGTATATATAGTTCAATTGACCTATTAGTAATAAAGGTAAAATTTATCAAACTAATTTATAAGGAATGACTCAATGACAATAAAAAAGTAAAATAAATATGTAGTCCCTTTGAAATATCGAAATATTTCTTGAAGGAGTAGACTCGTGAATATCAGCTACGTTTATAAAAAAAGGCTAAATGAATAAAAATATAAGGTTGCTTCAATAATTATCATTGTTCTATGCTGGCTTAAGTTGCCCTGATTTTACAGCTCACTAATTAGATTTATTGCAATCTGCATACACTATTATAGGTCACAGTATCTTATCTTTCAGCCCTCATATACTGTAAGACTTTTTTGGCCAAGAGCGACACTACTTCTTGCGAAAGCAGTATATGCTCGCACATGATATGGTTATGTTCAGGCTTCAGGTTATTAAGGCCAATTTCTTCAATTTTTCTTTACTTTATATATGAATATGTGAATGTATGAATATGAATATATGAACTATATGAATATTTATTTTATTTGCTATTCTTTTTACTTTAACCGATAACCACCCACTTTGCTGAGCATTAAATAAGCTTAAAAAATCAGCAAACGGTCAATAGAATCCACGAAATAAGTAGCCTAGAAGCGCAGATACGAAAAATTTCTCATCGAATGATCCTAGTCCTATGTCGATAGGGTCAGTAGTTTTGACATAATTAAACCTTAAAAGAACTGTATTTTCATTGTATGTAGATTAAGGTAGCCCAAAACAAACAAAAAATTTTCGGGGCTCTTAAGAAAATATGTCACTAAACTTTAATAGCACCCTCCAATGGGCAGCTCATAATTTTTTATAATTTCCTAAATCGTTGAAAATGTTTTTTTATTCTTATTAGTTCACCATTTTCTAACATTACAATGGTTAGGATCCTGAAATTTGGAAGTTAATATTTTAATATTTACAGGGCGCTCATGATTTTTTTTTGGTTTCCAAGTAGAATATTTTAGACATCTTCGAGCTATTTTGGACATGAATATTAACAACCTTTTTATGTTTTTTTTTTACTTGAAGTTAACATAATAAAGGATAGAAATAACGACAAAAAATAGATTTAAGAAGCGCTGAAGGCTCAGCTGGTCGTGTGTTCGGACACAGCGTCGAAGGACGTGAGCTCAAATCCTGGCAACTGAGTAACATAAATAATATCATTTTGTAATAAAAATGTTTATTGTTTGACGGTACAAATAACAGTTAACGCGAGGGAAGCATCACTGTGAGAGGAAAATTTTCTTTTATGAAATTCACGTACGTTTTTAATTACATCTGTTGAGTTGCGAGGCATTCAACATTTATACAGATACAACATTGCAACACAGTGACAGGAGACTGAGTATTACAATACTAAATAATGTAAAAACCCATTTTTACTATGAACTACTGTACGAATATACGACAACCATTTTTCAAAGTAATAATAGTTTCTCCCTTATTGGTTTTGCCTATCTATTGTTTTTTTTTTATTTAATAAAAATGTTTTAAATAGCATAGACAAATAAGGACTCGAGTCATGTTTGTAGGAATATAGAGGGATTAATAAAAATTTTACACAATGAAATTGGTTTACAGAATCTACTATAGCAAAAATGAACGCATTAAAGTGAGGTAACCATGACATGTCTATTCGCTATAGAATGAAATCATATATACCTTATTATCTATACATCACATATATAATTGTCAAATGTATGCAAGCGAATCACTTCAGAACGGATGCATATTTTGGCAAATTCCATTTTTTTGTTGCGTTTGTAATTATCACTGTAAGATTTGTATAAAATAAAATCTTTGAAAAATGGTAACGAGTATCGTAAAATTTGGAGTAAAAAATCTCCATATAGGTAAATTAGTGAGTGAGTGACTGAGGAGCTCTTCAATAATATTGGTCAAATTGACAGATTGATGTTCAGTTGTTTATTTGCCATTTTATGTAATTGTAATGAACGTACTGTAAAAGCCAGAGTCATTCTCTTCGTTAGTTCATCTGTGCGAAGCCGCGGCCGGCAATTAGTTTGTTATAAACGAACTTACTGTCTTTATATGACCTATTGGGACGAGTTGAATATTACCTTTTATTGAATCGGTTTTCGATATTAAAGCGTCGCATTGAAACCCATACGAAGAATATTTCGAATTCAAAGATTTATTTGCACGCACATATTATATACCACCTTATATCTGCGGCTGCGGTCACGGTAATAGGAATTTCAGCTGTACCTCGGGAACAATAATTATATTCTGAATGAAAGGTACCCTATTTCGTTTTTTGTACCCCTGATTACTTGTATGCAAAATTTCATAATGATTGATTCAGTACTTAAGGCATCAAAGTGTATTAATATACTATTAATATTATATTCACTCATGAGATTCTTTGTTTGTTGATTGAGAACGCGTTAATTTCTTTAAATACCAGTCAGACTTGATAGAAATATTTTTTAAATATATAGACTACTACTAGCTATTGGCTGCGGCTTCGTTCGCTTTAATGTAACTTTGACATATTCCTAGGGATAAGTACTTTTGTCTATATAAAAAGCACCTTATGTCCTTTCTTGTAGCCCTGACAACGTGTATATACACTTTTATAATTGTCGATTGAGTAGTTAAAGCATGAATGCGTAACAAGAATACTAATGCACAAATCCACATTCGCATTTAGAATCATCATCATCAGTCTGTAAGAGACCCACTGTGGAGCCATAGGCCTCTTCCCATAGCCGACCTCCCACGTCGGTCGGCCCACGACGCATTGGCGATTTAAAATTCAGAGAAATCCACAGTTCTATATTTTTCTCATAAACGGTGGTACTACGAGAATATTTCTCACGTTCAAGTTTCCTCACGATTATTTCCTTCACCGTCAGTTGATAGTGTTACCAATTTGAATTAGTAAATGCACGCGAATTCTGAAAAATTCGTTTGTACATTCCAGGCTTCGCATCTATGAACATCGGATCGATATTTCACCAATGAAGCCATTAGACCACCACGACTTTTTTTTATAATATTACTTTAAATCTTTCGAGGAAAGTTATAGAACACGCTAAGCTGGGATAACATAATGCCCCGATCCTTAGTAGGGTAACAATTACCATAAAAATTATAAGTTGATATTACAAAAAGCAACAATGAAGTTTGGTGCAAGATATTGGGACCTCCTACCGGGGATAAACTGAACGCAACAAAACCCGTGAGCCATATTACTTATTTAGCTCACTAATAAGGTTCATTTTATAAGCAAGTGTAATAAATTTGTTAATACAAATATAATATTCAACTGCAAACTACACACAAATGTCATAAATATTTTTTATTAGTATACACCACTCTCACAATTAAGACGAGTCTCACGACACCTCATAAGTTAAAATCCATCCATCAAGTATATTAGGTTACAGACCATGTTGAAGACATATATCTATATACAAATACAAAAGCACGAAAAGTTTTTTTTTCGAACTGACAAACCCTGTTGGCACTATGACCTTTACAAATTCACCGGACTACCGTGTACGAAAAACATTAGACCCCTTCTATGCAGTTCAGTAAATAAATAAGAGTTATTATTGTGGTAAATGGATACCTAGAAACAAATTGACAGTTATGCAGGATGACAGCTGATTTTTATCATTAAATTAATCTCAGAAATTGTATGTTTGAGTTAAACGTTCAAATTAACTGAATATTTACATCAATGTATATTTATAATCTATATAATTAAAAAAGCAATGGGTAAATAGTTAACAACGTCTTTCCCATATGTTTCTCAATCGATTTTCTTTTTATTTGTCTGTTTAGTAACTATTGACCAACATTAGTGTTATTAAAAAAAATGAAAAGTTTCGTTTTCTTTTCTTTAACATTGTATAACTTGGGCGAATTGCAACAACTAGACGATCCAGTAACGGTTCATGAAGAGAGCCCTTAAAACTTGAATTTCAAGTACGATTCTCACAAATATGAAACAGTTTAGTATTTTTTCTCTTCTGTCTGCCAACTTTATTCGTTTTTTTAGTAACTATTGACATATAGTGTCATCAATAAGATAAATTGAAGTAGCTAGTTATTTTTCGTACCGCCCTCGAGTTCAAGCATTTATTTATAAGCCTCGATTCATTATACTTCACGCCCCTTACGTCCACAATCTACAACATTAGTACACTCGTTGCCAAAAAGAAAACCTCAAATATATTGTAAATTAAAAGGATTACGAGTAACAGTTGAGTTTTGACCACTAGACGACCACAATTTAATATAATTCTATGGAAAATGTACGAATCTTCAATAAAATAATAACTAAATAAGCAAAAGTTTTTATACGCAATTTAATAACAAACTTTTATTCATTCCGAGTTACGGTTTATTCATTCCGACCTCCTCAAAATGTATTCCTTTAAAACCTATACAAAATAATAATACACTTCAATTACGAAATACTTATCACGGGAAATTGTGTTGCCCGCGAGCGAAATTCTTTGAGGAAAATACAATAAAATTTCTTTTGTATAATGATGCGGACACGAATGTTTGTTGTAATTAGGTTACTTATATCACGGATTAGTAAATCAATCGTTAACTTAAACTGTGTCAATATATAATTATTAAGTAATAATTCAATCCTTCTATGGCTTACTGCTACCTACTTGTAATATATACTGCTGTTTCATTCGTTTTTATTTTTTCTTGCCTTTGGCCTTGATACCGCATGCACCACTAACGTATTCTCGTTTAGCGCCCTCGCTCATTTACACTTGAAATAGTAATTGATCTACTCCTAAAAGTCATGGCATAGTGTTAGAATGAGAGTTTTCTAAATCAGTCTAGTAGATTCGTTAGAAAAAACCATCTTTTGAATATAATATTTGCATAGATAAAGTTTAACATCAGGTGTTTTCATTATTGGTTCGTTCTTAATATCCCAATAATTAATATTATTTTATATTGTACATTAAACAA
Source organism: Antheraea assamensis (assembly GCA_035772565.1). Taxonomy (NCBI): domain Eukaryota; kingdom Metazoa; phylum Arthropoda; class Insecta; order Lepidoptera; family Saturniidae; genus Antheraea; species Antheraea assamensis. Next base: position 41,660 of record JAQQSE010000066.1, on the reverse strand, counting down.
TTATTGATAATGATTTTAATAAACTCAAAACAGCTAAGAATCTTACAGTGATTTATAACAATATTTTTTAAAAACATTTAAATTTGTTTTAAATATATTTTATTTCCGATTGTGGTTATACAAATTATACACTAATTAACTTAAAAAAAAAATAATCAATAAGAGTATGGGGCATACATTGTAATAAAATAATTAGAAATTAACCACCTTAACGACATTTTACAAAACGACGTTTACGAGATTTGGTTAACTTTAGTTCATTTCAATATCACCTGACCCAGTCAAAGTCTTCTTGTACGTCCTGAGCGATGCGCGATCTCAAAATTGAATCAACTGATTTCAGAATTAGACGCACTCGTCCTTTTTTCGAGAGGGCTTTATTTACAAATCAAATTTTTGTGAACAGAGGTCGAGTCTGTAGGGCTTTTGTACTCCCTTGTACTTCGATTCACCTAGGGCATTTATTTTGTTGTCGACTGTTCATATTTATAAAACTCTTCAAACACACTGATATTTATTCTTTCTATTCAATAGCTACGTTGTTTCATTTTATTAGTTATCAAGTTTCCATAGAAATGTACTACCTATGACCATAGTTTCGAACGTGTTTTTAGACAGGAATTGTTTTCGTTTCGTGATTTAGCTTTTATTTAATTATATCCATTTTTTTAAAGTATAACTTTAGATTAACGCCTCGGCTGATTTTTAAGACCCAGATCTCAAAATGGCGGATTATGTTTTTATTTTACGACATCTTACATTGTAATTTTCATGGCTCAGTAAAAAAATCATATAATTGCAAAATAAATTTCACATAAAAATAATGATTTTACAATACATAATTTGTTAATTTCCAAATTTTTATAATAAATTAGGTAGTTTTTAAGCGTATGCTGCCAACAGTCTGCTGATCTGTGCCTAATGAGGTATGGATTCGTTAGTATGGAACTTAAACCTTTATGATTTTGGATAGTCCTGGGGTAAAAAAATTACAATGAACCCTGCAACTTGACAAAGAAAGTTATATGTTGTGTTTATGAAACATATTATCACCATATTTACATATATACACTGCTCTACGTTCTACAATTTGATTTAATTATTTAATAAATAAATATTATGTACAAAAAATACGTGGCAGTAAATAGTCATATATATGAGTACATATAAAAACTTTATTTCAAAAAGTCCTTCATACTAATTGCAATAAGCCCAAGTTTAAATAATACATATACTTATACTTATTATATTAGCCTACTTTACGAAGCAATCATGGCTATTTCCCTGTCATACATAATTAAACAAACGGCGAGGTTGCATGTAGTTAAAAGCCCCAACGGAAAAATGCAACTTTAAATCCGGGGAAATGTTGCAAATTTAGAAATAAAGGCTATTATCTCAATGGAAGGGTCATTATACTCGCTCGGGGCGGAACGTTCATTTGTGTTTTTTGGCTGCTGCACATGACGGTCGAGTACGGGTATAAAAGACCATACAATGTATTTTTTCCGCGAAACGCGATTTCGATTGTTGCAATTGTGTTGGCGCATTCGTTTATTCGAATGAAATCTTTTACTTATTTTCTGTATATTTGTTTTTCTATGCCCGTGTAGAAGTACAATTTACTAATATGACGTCATGATACCTTGATCGGCGCAACTGTTTACGTACTAGCCTTAAAAAAATAATATGTTAAAAAGACGTTCAAGTTATAGAATATGGCTTTCATTAAAAACGTATGTGTGTACTTATTTACGCGCGTAAGAAGTTATAATTCTTTAGTCTAAAAGAGACACTAAATGAAATTGATAATGTTTCAATTAAACAATTATGATTAATTTTAAAGAGCTCTAAAATTAATTTTCTATATATTTCAATCAATTGATATACCAAATAGAAGCAGGATAAAACACAGAGTTAATATCACGTTCTTCTAAAATCTACAATATTTGTACGATACTTAATACAGTTTTTATTGTTAAATAAGATACATACAATATCTACATATTACAAAATAATTAGTCGTAATAAAAATATATTCCGAAAAATATATATTTAGTCATCTGTAATGTAAATAGGACGAAACCCTCTTTAAAGTAACAGCCGAATAATTTTACTGGTCCATTATCCATGGAAGTGAGGAAAGCCGGTAATTCTCTTTAGGTTGATACAGCGTTGTGGTCTTGACCAGTGTTGCTTGATCAGTTGTAATTGCAGTAATACTTGAATTTTCACCTCATAAACGAGAAATTTAACTGTTGTAGAAACTCACCAAAGTTAAACTGCGGGAATATTAGTACCTCGCTTATTTCTATATCAAATTAATATTACCTATAATGCTTTGTTCCAGTCTGAAAAGCTAAACGCACTGCAACATGCGTTAGCACAATTGACATACAAATTATATTCATAGAAGTAATAATTCATTACGAATACCCTGAAGACCGCGGTTAATTTGTGATTGGTCGCTAAAATAGCGACTTAACATGAGGTAAATTGCATACCCCTTTGCTCATTCATGCCATACGACATCGGTCAAATGTGAATTGAGCTCGCGTCTCGAGAGTCTTGCTTCATCAAGCATATAATCATTGTATTATAAATTTGCCGAAAAAAGTGCATTCTTCCAATATGTTTCACTATTACTGGTATGAATCTGGCTCACGCTTCTTTTTTATTTTTTATTACAGTGATTTTTTTTACATCGCCTCAAATTTTTTCGTCCATCTATCGCATGTCGCATTATAGCCGGCCGCAGAATAGGAGTAAAATGAATGCCGCTCATGCGCAGCTAAAACCAATATGGCGGCGTCCATAACTCAGTTCATAATGATTCAATGATTGAAATAAATATTGTGCTTAGTTTTTTAAAATACGTCTATCACCTGAATTATTATATTTATTATGTATTCCGTACTCTAATACGTAGAATACAATTAAAATTTATAATTGAATATCTTGTCTACTATAGATTTTCCATTTTACAATTATTAAGTTAAGAATAAAAACGCTATTTTAATACTGTAAATCGAATATTTTTCAGTTAAATGGCAACAATCCGAAAAAAATGTTCACTTGCATCGTGATTATATTATCTACAGAGATGCCTCTTCATAAAGATCAAATCATTCAATGTATGGCCAATAACCTAGCTTCTTTTGGTATTTTAATTACAGGCTTGTACTCGTATGGTCACAGTAATTAGCTATTAATGGTTCCTTTATAATATTGTGTAATTTGCATTCACTACTGAATTTTGTTTAACTTCAATATCTTACTTAGCGATGAATAATTTATATACACTTTTATCCAAAAACCATGAATCACAAAAAAGAAAAATTGTGAATATAATATTTATTGAGCGATAAAACGAACGCCGTTTTAATTAGTTTCCATATTTAACACGATATCAATTAATTTTATCAAAATTAAACATTTGTACACCGTAATTGCAATATCACACACAAAACATACTTTTAAATTACTTTTGCATTGAAGATAGTTTCAAAGATTACTTCCTACAAATATCAAAAGTATTTAACTTTGTAATATCAGTACAGATTAAAAATTTTAACAAGACCGGCCTGGCATCCCTGTTCTTAAAACCGCTAACGATAGCACCATTTGATTCGAAATTAACACTCTATTCTTTTAACATTACCGTTTTCCAGCTTGAAGGGGACATTTTTTACCACGTATATTATTTCTGTTTTGACGAAGTTTTGTGGTTTGAAATAATAAACTTTGAATACATTTACTGATTCCATTGCTTTGTTCCAATTATACATTGAACATTCAATGCATCACTGTTATTTTTATGAAATTAAATATAATTGATTATACGATAATAATTATAAATATGTATCTCTGCTACTTTTAAATCATACAAAAAATAATTTATATACTCTTAGCAGCGGAAATTATTAGAGTTATGGGGAGGATAACAATAAAGCTACATATATAAATTTTCAATTATCATTTGTGAAATAGCAGTAATAAAAATTAATTTCACTGTTATACAATAATCAGCTGATACCCGCGGCTTCGCACCCGGTTTTTTAAATTGTATTAAAGTAATATAAAATAGTGAGATGAGGTAGAATTACAGAAATGCCCTTTTAAAACATTTGTAGGTATGACACGCATGCCACTTACTGTGATATGTAACGTGTACATTAAAGATGTAAATACTAACAGTGTAGTGGATGAGATTTAGCAACAATAACATAGCTGGAGCTTTAACTTGCTATATAATCCTTTCAGTGCTCAATTACACTGTACAAGAAAGTAATGAAAATTTCAAGTTATACAATTTCTCATAAAGATATTGTTATATAGACATTGTTAACATAATTAAGTTTTTACCATCATACAAAAAATAATCGCTTCTCTATTCCGCAAGAAATTCTATAATGGAACTGTTAAGGTAACACATGTCTGGTCTAATATTGAAAAAAGGTCATCTATTTTGAAAATACCTATTAATTATAATGTTGAATTATAAACAATAAGTTGTTTCTTTTTCTAATTAAATATACGGAAATAATTGAAGTCTTAAAATTTTGCATTAATATAAATTACGATATAAAACTCTATATCTATTTGTAAGCAGTTTGTAATATTTACAAATTAAAATAGTGCTCGTTGAACTCGACGCAATATGCTAATACGTTGCTACGGTTAATTGCACCGAGAAATCGATCACCCATTTTTCTCGTAATGACATGAAAATTCGTAGAGGGTTTTCCCATCGATTTGCCATTTTTGCTCACTTTTATAAAAAAAGTTATGAAAGATTTAATTGCGTGGACCAGAAGCGTCCGAAAAAACTTTCAAAAATTAAAAATTGCTCATCTTTTGCTTTTTTGATAAGTCAATTTGTAAGGGGCGGAAAAGAAAAATTGAGGAATCGAGAATTTTGGAATGATGCAGTTGAATCTATATCTTTTGCCCACGTTTGCCTATCTTTTACTTTTTTGAATAGTACAGAAATGAGCCTTAATACGTCCCAGTTTTTCAAAATTAATCGTGTGGTAGGCAATACATTTTCGATTATTGCTAGAGTATAGAAAGTCATATTTTTCGTAAAATATCTCTGTAACTAAGGGTGGGCAATGGAAAAAAATTATGAATTCTTGACCCCTCACATTTTCTATTTCCTTCAATTTTTACCCCTTAAAAATTGACTTTTCAAAAAGTAAAAGCTGGGTAAACGTGGGCAAAAGAAGTATATTCAAATGCATCATTTCACAATTTTCGACCCCTCAATTTTTCTTTTCCCCCAATTTTTACTCCTTACAAATTGACTTATTAAAAAAGATAAGATGGACAAACGTGGATAAATGAAGCAAACTCAAATGCATCATTTTAAATTCTCGACTTTTCCCTTTTTCTTTTCTCCTCAATTTTTACCCCTTAGAATTTGACTTTTCAAAAAGTAAAAATGGATAAACGTGTTCAAAAACTATATGTCAATGCGTCATCCCAAAATTTTCGATCCCTCAGTTTTCTGCCCCCTTCCCTTCCGCCCCTTATAAATTTACTTGTCAAAAAAGTAGGAAATGGGCAAACGTGGGCAAACGACGTACTTCAGAAATCCACCTTGACATTGTCAATTTTTGTAAGTTTTTTCGGACGCTGGCCCACGCAACTAAAACTTCATAACTATTTTAGTAGAGGCGGGCAAAAAAAATTAAATGGTCCGCAAAAATGGGAAATCGATGTGTAAACGATATCAAAACGTTTACCTATAAAGTATAAAAAACATAGAATGCAAATTCAGCTCTTTGCTAGTAAAATTTCTGTCAAAGTCGGTCCAGCCATTTCAGAGATTACCGGCAACATACAGACTGATAGACTGACAAAAATAAAAATAAAAAATATTTTTAATATAAATAGCTTACACACTTTCATATCCAGTCAATAAAAAGTAGGTATTTTGATATTATATATAGACACTTCATTTTATGGTATCTACTAAAACGACATTTTTGAATTTAAACTTACTAATTCAATGAACATAAAATAAATAGGGGCATGCGACTATTCGAACTAAGCAATAACGAATCGAACTGAATAATACGTTTCGAAATGCGAATCGGAAATACGAATAATTCGAACTATTCGGATTAGTAAAATATTTTCATTTATGCGTCAAATAAGCATTAACTATAGAATGTTACGAACTAACCAGTAACGCCATCACAGTCGACCCCAGCCATTACGACCATTCAAAAATACTCTATATCTATTTGTAGCTAAAAAGTGGCGTGAAAAAGTGAAAATTACAAATTCAAAAAATTAAATGTCGTTTATTTTTATTTGAAAATGTTTTTTCTTCAACAGTACTGACAATTTTCTTTATGATCTATAATCGATTTCTTCATTTAAAAATGACCACACAACAACATCCAATATAATAAAAGCTATATGTTTGTATATTAGTAGTTATTAACGAATTTTGAGCGCCAAAATTTAACACTATATTTTTTTAATGTATGTCATAAAAAATAAGAGCACAAAATTCTAGAAACCTGTGAAAATATGAAATGTTACAAAAATATTGAAATTGCTTTGAAATAAAATAATTCTGCTATTTATATCAAAATTTTCTTAAAACTGAAATGCTATAAAATTATTTAGATTTAAGGGAGGAAGTATGTTTTAAAAAAATATATTCACTAATAAGAATTTATTATTGTAGAATTGAATTACATATAATTTAAAGTTCTTATTCAAAGGCATTTAAATCTTGATGTTTAAATAATAGTTTTTTTGAGATTACATTTTTTTTTAATTTCAGCTATTAAAATAGTGAAAAATGTTGTAACTTTTCCTATAACTATTAGTTTAATAATTCTACCTTATTTTAAAAATATAGGAATAGTTCGAATTTTCTATGCAAAATTAGAATTGAACATCATTATTCGATCCGAGCATTATTTGCATATCCCTAAAAATAAAGTTATTACCACGGGTATAATATTATTGGTTACTATAACAACTGTTGCCTAATGTCAAGTACTGTCGGTGTCTGTAAGAGAATATGTAATTTTATCTGAAAAATGTATTTAGGATGGGTTTTAACCAAAATCAGTTCTTAGTGAGCGTCTACGTCGCAAAAAGAATAACTATAGTGAAACTCAAGTCAATCGGACATATAGTTTTGGAGAAATCGTGATGAGTCAGTCAGTGTTATTTCGCTTATATATATATATATATAATAATAATAATATATAATAATAAATATATAAATATGGATAGATATCAAAATAGCTATAATTATCATACTTAGTATCAATTCGTAAAGCTTTAAAATTTTATTGATAATTTAAGTTAAGTAATGATCGAAAAGTAACCGATAACGACAAATGTACCTAAAATTAACTGCTTTAGTGTTATTTTACCGAATAATTTTATAGCTATTGGCTGTAATTCACTGATCATACTATATATTAAAAAAAATGAGACGTCGTGCAAATATTTTGCTTAGAGTTTCGCAATATCTTCAAGTTTGCCCTAGCCATCATGTCCGTGGTCATTCTAGTGTTGGCTCGAGACCAATAATTCAGTTACTGGACCTCTGAGAGTCATGGAGGACACCACTCACGGACTGTAAACGTTAAAAACATAGATTAAGCAAGTGTAGAAATGAATCATCAAATCTTAATGTAACCAAGGTTGATTGTGAATTTATAACTTAAATATATGCGAAGTAATCTCCGGTATAGCTGATCTGCATGTAATAATAATTTCGTTCATGGAAAATATATTATTCCTTTCTGACATCCCAATTCTAAGAATATTACTAACGAAAAAGTTTGTGAGAGTGGATGGAATGTCTGTAATTCTTTCATGAAAAAACTACTGAACTATCATTATAAATCACAGAAATATAGTTAGAGTAACACACAAGTAATAATTTATAATGACAGTCTTTAAATTTATCCAAATATAATAATAAGATTAAAGTAAGTTTAAAAAACGTATGGTCATAAACATTAAGCGCAATTGATAACATTTAAATGAAACAATTATAGTGAACTTTAAAAGGCTTTAAAATTAATTTTCTATATATCTGTATACAGAATCAAGTAAAATACCAAAAAGAAGTAGAAAAAAACTATCAAATAATAATGAAATAATATTAACGCATAGGTTAAACGAATAAAAAGAAAGCATACCGACAGTTAACCTCAGATCTATGCACCCACTTAAAATGTTTATAATATATTAAAAAAAAACAATTTGACCACGAATCCTCATAATAAATTATCATGCACCATTTGTAGGTGGTAGAGCTACGCTGAAGCTATTACTGGTCTCAGAATGAATGGGTCGGCTCGCCTGGGGTAGTACCACCCTCTCACAGAAAACCGACGTGAAGTAACAGTGCTTGCACTGTTGCGTTTCTTTCGGTCAGTAAGAGTGCCGGAGGCCCACATATTTAAAAGGCCGGCAACGCACTTGCGACTCCCCTGGTGTTGCTAGTGTCTATGGACGGCGGTGATTACTTACCATCAGGTGACCCACCTGTTCGTTTGCCCCTTAGAACATAAAAAAACAACATAATTTAAAATCACACACAAATATAGATACCAACCATCTTCATGGTTTCGCGTTTAGGTGTTGGTATTCGTGCTCATCGTAAAAATTCACTATCGTCATTCCAAACACGCCAAAAGATGTATAACTTCAAAATATCCTGCTAGGTGGGAGCTATCTTAGCGTGCGCTTCATGTATTGCTAAAGACACACGAAGATAATGTGTGTCGTCATTTATAAAGATACAAAAGCAGACAAAGTCACAGACGGTTGGTAGTAAGCTAATACTTTAGTGTTATTCAATTTTTAATTTTAATTATCAGGAATAAAGTCGGTGGTAGTCGTTAGTTGTTTTTTAATAAATAATTACTCCGCAGACTCTTGATCCGCACCTTTTTTCTGATTTCGTGTGTGTATTACTTCTAAAACATCGTTTTATATCTAATATACATTAGGTACAATGTTCAAAGTGAGTAAGACTTTTACGTAGTAGTTAGTAAATACTTGTTAATTTTTAATACATATTGACTTGGTAATAGTTGTAATATTGTCTCATGTTACATATTACAAGACTTTGAAATACAAACTACATAATTAATCTGCTAATAGTATGGCGCAATAAGTTATGACTCATGACTGAGAATTGAGGTTATTTTTTGTTGTATAGGTTTTTGTTATTGCATATAGAGCATAACGTTTGTTTGTGTTATTCTGTCCGTTCTGTCCGTGTATTCTATGATGGTAGCTTCTAAGTTTACACGCTGGAATTATATGGGTTGAGTATCACAAGGGTCGCATAGTTGCGAGACTAGGGATATTTATGATGACCTTAACATATATAAGGTCAATATACTTTAAACTAAAATGTTTTAGAGAGACCTAAATTATAAAATATGGTTATGTTGTTTATTGTATTATTTTTTTAATTATAATTTTGAAATATCATTGAAATGAATTTTTTTGTCAGATAGTGTGAAATGTGACATAGTTAAAATGTTTGTATAGTAGGGTAGAATTAAGAATGTTTTATTAGAAATACTCTAAGTGGAGAGTGATGACGTATACAGTATACGTCGAACCGTCGTAGAGAGCCGACGTGTTGTATAAGGTCTCATAATTGTATGCGTTTCATATTTTATTTGTGATGGCTATAATAAATTGATACTACTAGGAATATTCTATTTTCATTTAACTGGAATAAATACTACAATTTGCGTACATTTTATTTATATTATTTAAGTTGAAATTTATTTTTATTTATTTCTGTTTTATTTTAATTCTATGTAATTTTGTTTGTAACGTAAACTCTCTTTTTATATGGAATGAAAATTGTCTTGGTAAGAATAGTTCAGAGTTATTTAAACCATTTCAAATATTTTATCTTTATCAGAAAATGTTTTGTTCACAATACATACGAGTATGTACTAAGATAAGAATTTTAAATTAAACTGTTTTTTTTTATTCCTGCAAATGTCTTATATAAATAGTATACGTATATATGTGTATGTATAGTATACATAGTACACAATAACATATAGTTGTTATTGATTCTGTATTAAATAAATGAACAAGTTATCAGAATTATGGTCAGCGACAAACTTTTAATATAAGCATGGTGGCTAAATGAGCATTAGAAACACCCATTGACTGTGTATAATAGTTTCATTAGGTTTCCTAATAGTGAAAGCTCTACGCCACTGTAGAAATTCTATGTACATCAATGAATACGGTGTCAGATCGAGTAAAGACTTTCAAAACCAAGGTAGCTCACTAATCAGCAATTTTACAGTCTCATAGCTAAGCACGTTATTAACGAAAATGAACAGAAAAAATAACTTTGCAAAAATTAAAACTAGTGCTGGATTAGAATATAATAGAAACAATAGGTACGATGCACAATGCATTTGAGAAAGTTTTAATCCCACTCGTGCGGAATAATAGCTTTGGAGTCGACTCCCTACTGTTGCTTACTAGCGGTAGCTCATTTAGACAAAGTATGCGTATGTACTTCGTGACAAAATAACCAGCTACATGCAGTTGCTGTTTATATTACATTGTCTTTTTTAAAGATTGCTCTCGTTCTAAAGATCAAAACCCGGATCGAGAAGAATGTTATAAACGTATAATTAGCAGACACAAAATCTTAAGTCCGCTCGTCCGTGTTTAAAGTCTTAAGGACTTTAAACAATAATTTGTGAACCACATTGTGGACATTTGGAAGGTGCTCTAATAGCCTAAAAATAGTTAGGTGTTCTTAACAGTGAAGTATGGTATTTCACGCCGGATCACCGTCTTCAGTTATATAAGGTGAAAATCCTTTCACACGTTGAATACTCTTCTCAACTATGGAACAGAGCGCCTCATTGCCATATACTTCGTTTTAACCGAGTCGAATCATGAGCGACCATATGTGCTTTCTTTAAGGCTCGGTCCTTTGGCGTTTCATAGGGACGTTGCGTCACTTTGCGTCTTTTACCGAATCTGCCATGGAGTGCTGTTTGAATTGATACCTGGTGCTGAGTTTCATTACTGAATGACCACAACAAGTGAAATTCCTTCCATATTATAAAATCCACAAAAAAAAAATATTCATGCTATCACTTAAAATCGGATATGATTGTGGTTAATCGTAAGCCTGTAGAATATTTTAATCACGTTCGTGAACACCATAACTAGGGATCACCTTCAAAAGACTGGTTGTAGTGCCCCGTCATATAGTATTTCTATAAGGGCATGCCTCATGTGATTTCTAAATTAACCCTCTGGCCATGAAACTGCTTAGACAAATAAGCATTTATGTATGATACTGATATGTAGGAAAGCGATACTGCAAAGAATTTAGAATACGATACACATGTTTTTAACATTTTTCGTTTTAACAAAAAAACATTAGAAGAAATTAGCCTTTATTAAGGCAATATCTATTAACATACAGACCTAAGTTACTGCATAAATTAGACGAGGAATACTTTTTCGTCCATTTTACAAAAAATATTGATTTTAGAAGGTTAAAGATATCTTTTCTTCTAAATGTCATAGCGACAAAATTGACAGTGCACTGTTGCAACATGTATACACCAAAATATCAATAAATCAGCCGTATCTATAGCTGACAAATTGGTAACACTCGTAGCATGGATACTTAAGATTCTACAAATGTTAGATTACAAATCATTTTTTATTTGCTTTTCGTTACTATTAGTCCCAGAAACTTACAGATATCTATAGCTTTCTAAACATCACGGTCATAGAATTGACAGTTCAGATTTGAAATATTATTAAATTTATATTTATACGATTATCCATAGCTTCTACAATATTTCACTAAGCGAAATACGTTACATTCCTTACATCATCCAAAAATATTTTTTATTATCAGAACATGTACAATATACGTATTAAGTTTCAATCTGATCTTCATTAGCTCATATTAGTCTCCGCTTTCAATAGTTTCAATGAACACTATTGAAATTTATCGATTCATTGTACTTATATATATAAAAAAATAACGAAACTTCGCAACACTGAACACCAGTATAACATATCCATAGTGTACCCTATTTTTATTAAACAAAGAAAGTACGATTTTTTGGACGGTAGGATGATAGCGCTCAACTAGGTCTTGATTACACTATAAATGATCTAAAACTCCCTGAAAGTGTGTTGCTTTATCGTATCGTATTCAGAACATTAGTTACTTGAACTGTTTATTTGTGATGTTTACAAGGTATCGTGCACAGAAGAAGCGTTGTATGTGTACCTGAACGCAAAAGTATTCAGAGTTGTCATATTGGGTTAACAGAATAATTTTAGCCGACAGAATATTAGTCCGATATCTATAGGTCCGCATTCGGGTATGGACCAACGGATTTCACAGAATTCATACACATTAGCTGATTTAATTTTAATGATTTATAATAACATAATGAAGTAGAAAATATATAGATCTACGAACTTTTAATATTGTCAATAAGTAGAGGGCGGACGTGGACATAAAAGACTGTCTTCCATCGAAATCAGGTCCCGGGTTGGAATTAAAATATTTACATTATAGTATTAATGTTATAATTTTGATGAGGTCGCCTAAACGAACTACAAATCATTACGGACTTTTCGGGACCACTCTCAAGCACTTCAATAATTTCTTTGTTTCTTGTCCGTAGATAAAATTAGTTTGGGCGTTCCGTTTACTCCGTTACCAAATATTTGCCATAAATGGATCCGTCAAGATGTATCCATTATTTCTAAAGAGCACACTTCACTTTCAACTGGTTATTTCACAGAAATGGGTACCTTTAATGAATTTTCGGTTAATCCATCTTCAAATTACATCTTCGTGTAATCAAAAGCCTCCGAGAGGGAATTCTAATTAACTCGTTGAAGAAGTGGTAATCGATAGACGGAATATTGGCTAAACATATTTACTGGCTTATATATTCATTTTAAAATTACTGTTAGGCTGTATTATCCCTTAAGGGACCAAAATTAAAATTATTGATTCAACTTAGGAACTGCACTGTTTGGGAAATTATTTGTAAAAACTTAGGAGATTTGGGAATAATTTTTGATGTAATTGTTGAACGTCTAGAATTCTCTTATTGTTTAAGTGTGAAAAGAAATCTAGATAAGAAATCAGGATGTTAGATACTAAGAGGTAAATACTAAACAAGCATACAGGTTCGAGTGACTCATGTTTAGAGTACATAAGGTTTGCATGTATCAATGATTGTTTTTTTGCCATTTGCCGTAAAAAAAAAACATATGGAGATAATTTACCTTGAAAATGGTTTAGAATATTTCCGTAAATAATGCTTCTTAAAGAAATACCTTGAAATATAAATTCAAAACACGTCGTGCCAATGTTATCTACTTCACAGAAAGTAGACTCTTAGCACTTAGACGTATTCCCATTTCATACTCAGGCGGGAATAGACTGAAGCTTGATGGAAACCGTGCAAGATCTACCGTCGCGACAAAGTCACATCGTAAATTCAATTTAATATGTCGAACATGTTATTTGCACCATCTGTTTTTGATTTTCAGTGTTCCAGACACAAGTTTCTTAGGGAGATGTAAATTTCTTAGGAATGTATTTAGCTCAGCTGCGTTTTCTATTACAGTTTCACATGCAAAATATATTTTTCATATGACAATATTTGTATATATACAAATATACCGCTGCTTTTGTTCAAACATTTTGTATTATTAGAAATAAAATCTAATATAGATTATTTTATATATTGCTTTAAGTAAGAGTGTACTTTACTAAAATGAATGCTTCAACATGTATTAAAAATACAGATGCAAATATTGTACATATATATCTCTAGACCATTTTGAAATTTTCTCCAAATATTCTGATCAATTGGTTGCTACAAATAAGTAATGTATGAGTCATCGAAGCGTGGGAAAAAGAAACGCATACATTAATATTTAATCGCTTCAACTATTGTAAGTAAAGAACAGGGTTCAACAAATACGCGTAATTAAGAGAGATAGTAGGGATTCCTAAATAATAAACGTGACAACCATACACATAGAGATAAAATTTACATAGTATCATTTTTGTAGTTTCATATATTTCGTTTTTCGCGTTTCGGGATCAGTCAGTATACATCCATCTATCGAGAGTTTGGCCGGCATGGTATCGAGGATTGCTAATAGCCTATAAGTCTCTGTGTTCGGTGTTGGTTTCGAATTGCACTATTCTTGTCATCGGACACAATGCATTGATTTTACTTCATTTTACAATTTACGTAGTTTCAACTGCATGTGACATGTAGGTACTCTTTATCAATTACTAATTAGTTAAGTACAACATCGTTCCCGTTAAAATGGTTTCTATGTTTCATGAGAACTACATATTAAGTATTCTCCGTAAAATTTTAGCGTTACTGCTTAGGCTCTAGGCAAACCATAATTATATGTTCCCTAGACAATGCTCTAAAAAGTCACAAAATTACCAATAAAAATTACTTCAAAATTGGTGAGATATTTTTGACGGGCAAAATACGAACAATTCCATTTTCTTGTTTACTTATAGCCTAACTTAGCCCATTCGCTTCGTTGGGCATCAAAAAAATGAAAAAGTCAATCGAATCCAAAAAATATGCATATTTAATAAGTATAAATAATAATTAAATGGCTAAGTTGAATTCATGTGATTTTTACAAGCAAAGTTACTTATCTGTTTCGAAAAGCTTACAGCAATCTTTTCAAATTTATCTTTGCAATACATATTTCGAACAAGCTCATGACAATTTCCATCTTCATGGATCCAAAGCGGATTCAGTGACAAAGCTATATCCGTTGGCACGTCGTCGTGTCGTCCGATCCTTTTGAGAAAGACATATACAAACTTATATTGAACAACGTGTTTGGCGTGTTTTATTCGTGGGATTGCAAAACGGTAATATTGGTTTTAACATGGCCATTTTATGTTCAATTATTATTGCAACTATACCGCGTTGTTTGAAGGATTGTCTTTTTAACCAATATATTCCGTTTACAGAGATGTATAGTGCTGAAATATGGACTCACACTAAGAAAACTATGTATCGAATGAGGCTTGCACATTATGTCATGGAGCACATTGTGTTAGGTATCATCTGGAGTGACAAGAGTAACAAATACGGATATCAGAATAAAACGCTGAAGCGGGGAACATCTGTGTGCATGTACCTCAGCTGAAAGGACGTCCAGATGCACGTTATATGTTGACCAGATGTAGTAA
Organism: Antheraea assamensis; assembly: GCA_035772565.1. Lineage (NCBI taxonomy): Eukaryota > Metazoa > Arthropoda > Insecta > Lepidoptera > Saturniidae > Antheraea > Antheraea assamensis. Next base: position 26,383 of record JAQQSE010000066.1, on the reverse strand, counting down.
CGACAGATAGAAAAAGTTACCGATGGAGTAGTGACCTAGAACGGGCAGGTGGAGTCTAGGAAGTTCAATAATGTGTGGTTGACGTCATCAAAAATCTTGTTGAGAAAACCTTGACAAGGTTTGTCATAAATAGCAGGAATAAATGATATAAATTGGAAGAGCAGTGAGTTCAAAAAGTCGAAACAATATGCATTTTACAAATAGCGACCACAACGGGAGCATTTTCAGAAGCAGAACCATATTATATTTATCATCGTACGTTTGATCGTTCACGAAGTGTATCTGCAGATACCCGAATGGTGGGATAATATCGGTGACCCTATCAGTGCCAAGCTAAGTAGACCAGACAACAGTGATGCTACTTTGTTAGGTGTCCAAGTAATATTTTTTTGGTTTTAATGGAGTAAATCATCACGGTATACCCAAAACGCAAACTCGAAGTTTTCCTAATCTCTAACCTACCCCTAATTATAACAATCGTACAATAATTTTCAATTTGCCTTGCCTTCCGGCTTTAAATGAAGAGATTTGACATTGTAATGTCAATACTACCGTTAAAACTTGACATCTGTTAATATGCACATTAACTAGTTAATCTGTGGTATAGCTGATTTGCTTCTTTAACGTGCAGAATGAGTAGTTCTCTGTATTTACTCGTCTTTTGAATTTTTTGTACGTTACGTTACAAGACCAACCTAATCTAAACTTGCACGTCGCTGTTGGCTTCAGATAGATATGACAGGATTTAACAATTACCGGCATATGTTCTGACCATCAAAATGAGATATTGGACAATTTTTGGCACTTCAATTGATTATTCTATTTAAACTGCACATTACTCAGACATTTGATACTTATTTCTGCAATGTAATGGCAACAACATAGTAATTAGTACTAAAAATAAAGTTATAATAATTTGTAAATAATAAATTATTTACTAAAAAAAAATGCCAAAAAAATCTTTTCACTACATGCTTCAATTAAACAGATGGGTCTGTAGTCAATTTGATGTTGGTGCTGCATACAACAAACCTCAAACGGCACCAAACTCATCCTGGAATGGTTACAGTTAGGGTTAGGGAGAATCTTCTTCTTTATTTTTTTTGGCTCCGTTACGGTTTGTGCACTAGCCAGCGTCAAGATACATGATTTTTTCAAGTAAGTGTCTTGTGATATTTATAATGTTCTAACAAGATGGTGGTTTCCTTGTTAGAACTTTCCATGCCGTTTTGGTGGCATCTCAGAATGCATGCTCCGTGGTATTATTTCCCATCCACTTCACTTGTGCATAATAACCGAACTGTATGACACAAGATTATGAATAAAATATAAAAAAAGAATCTTAAGAATTCAGTCAAATTCTCATAAACTATAAGCCATGCTCGTGGTGCCACTTGTATTTGTTATTTATTAATGTTTTTCCTCATAATTTTATAATTTTTTATATTTAAATATTTAATAATTTTATCACTTTCGTATTTTAAGATTTCTAAAAGTATTATTGTAAGTAATATATATATATATATTTGAATGATCACATTTGAATCAAGTTTTGCACACTCGTTGAAAACCTATCACAATGCAATAGTTCGATCAAAATCTCCGGTTATCTCAGATTAAATTTGCCAGGATTCATAAATTTCTTTGCGTATATAAGAGAGATAGGGCTAGTCCGCGAACTACGTTTGTCATAGAAATCTTTGAGTATGTTTTCGAAATAAAATGGCAACTGTTAACACAACTGTACATATTTAAGACCTTTGTTTTAAAGCATATCGAACTAAAAAGCGAAAAATAAATTATATTAAAAAAAAAACTAAAGAACACTTTTTTACAGATAATCAAAGAACCCCACGCTTTTATAATACAGACATTAATTTTCTCATCAGTAATTTTATTCTTACGCAAAGAATGATTTTTTACTTTTTATTTTGATTATCTCTAAAAAAGTGTTCTTTAGTTTTTTTTAACTATAGTTTTTATTTTGGAATGAGAAACAAAATTTCATGAAAATCGGTTGAAAATGAAATATTAATTATAATTTTTAAAATTATTCCAGAGAGTAATCATAAATACAACATTATTCTCATAAAATTAATAGTAACGTTGCAGACAATATGCTGAACAATTAAATACAGCAGTACGTAAACGTCCAGACGAACTATTCGCATTGCCACTAACTGTGTCGTAAAGGAATGTATCTCGTACTATTCTATGCGAACTAGTCGTGTGGGAATAGTGACTTAACCTATTATGTCGATGATGGCCCCTACCACGATAACGATATCTAGTGTAGTTTAGCATTCATTACTATACGATTTATGCTTCTCGAATTAAAATATGTATCGGGTAGTTTGTGACCCAGGAATGCCGTTGAAATTTAAGGGGAAATTGTATAAGTCTATAATCAGATCGTGTTATATGGATTCGAGGGCTGGGCTACGAAAGAGACGGATGAGAAAATATTACATGTGGAAGAAATGCGAAGGTTAAGATGGATGTATGGTGTAAATAGAATGGATAAGATTAAGAATGAGTATATCAGAGAAAGTTTGAATATAGCACCAGTGACAGAGAAGTTGAGGAGTAATAGGTTAGCATGGTACGGGCATATTAGGACAAGAGATGAAAGTCATGTAACAAGAAAAGTTTTAAGTTTGAAAGTGGACTAATATAGAGGTAGAGGAAGACCGAAAAAGGTGTGGATAGATAGTGTAGAAAATGATATGTGTATAAAAGGTGTGAGATGACTTTTGCCAGAGGAGAGTGGAAAAGGAAAACATGTTGTACCGACTCTACTTAGGTAGGATAAGGATAAGATGATGATGAATTGAAGTATATTGGGCTGGTAATAAAAAGTAATGTTACACGTATTAGATTTATTTATTTCAATATTAACTGGTATCACCTCTTTAATGAAAACAGGAAAAACATATTTATATAAAGTAATTTATAGCTATTTTTAAACGATTTCTAAAATAGAGGTTTTGTATTCGACGTGTTTGTTTGTATGATCACGATTTTCTCAAAAATTACTTATCCGAGTAGACTTACCTACTTTCAATTATTTTCTTTCAAATTAAAATGAGAAAAATTGTTGAAAAAAGAGGAGAAACTTGTAATTAACTACTTTGACACAGTATGTTTATAAATAGAAGACGATATAAATAAAAATGCGCATCCGAATTGGGAAAGATTGATTTTACGTGAAATTTCTAACATTTCTGTTGATTGAATTTTACAGTGTAGTCATAGTTAACTTTGTTGTCTACAGTGAAACCAAGAGTAGGGGATACTGTTGTCCACGGGCCACGGCGCTGTCATCCGTGAAAATGAACAAAATGGTTTAACCACTGGGGCAATAAAATGCAGCTATCAAGTAACTCTGCGAAAGATGCGCCGCGAGAGTGGCCCGTTTTTATTGAATTAGTCGCTTTATAGCGTAACAGTTAACGGCTTGTAATCAAAAAGTATGGCGAATGGGAATTACAATTTTACGAGTGTTAAATTCTGAAGTAACTGTCGACGAATAAAAATGATATTAAATCGTTTACGCGCCTCGGCTTCCTGCTGTTCCGTGTTAATTGAATGTGAATTCGATAACAGAATACAATACCTCTATAAACATTTACTTGGGAATTTAATTAATACTTCCTGAAGAGTAAGCGTGTCTATTACATAGCATATATTGTATAACTTACTACGGTTTCGTTCGCATCAATAAAGATATAATTTATCCCTGGAAAATAATCCTTTTTCTAGATAAAAGTTATGCTATGACCTGTCCATGACAACGTGTATACAAATGTGTAACAGACAAAACAAATAACCTGATATTCGTTTTTATAATGTTGATTAGGATATATGTGTAGCTATATTATATACAAGCTGGGGCTTCATACTTTATTCTCGTGAAAATGGTTTTGTTGCTCTTTCTTGTATAATTAACCTTAACCTTTAGGGAAAAATTTTATGGTATGTAGTCTACACGGGTAAGTCTTTTTTGACCTATGAAACTTAAATACAAATCGCTTCATCTGCTAAAAATATTAGACATTTTAATTTTATTCATATGAACATATATACCGAATGAAACTTTAATTGAGTATAAAATTATATACATTTTAATATATATTTATTCCAAATATCGACATTGCATTTCGTATAATCTAATATTAATATTTCGGGTAAATAATAAACTCCAGAGTTCACTCGTGGATTTGCTCGTGTTAAAACAGATTTTGAAAACAAAATACAGCCCAAGTATCTCGGTAAAAATGTAGCTTTCTATAGTTAAAAGAATTTTTAAAAAAGGTTTAAGTATTTTCTTTAACTTGTCCATTGCAAACAAAAACCAAATCTCTCTTCACAATAATAATATATAAAACCAAAGTCTATACTGTGCCATAAATAAATAAGATAATCAGATTTTTCTTTAATATAAACGTACTAAATAGTATCGCATGATTTAGAATGAATTAAATTTTAATTATTTTTTTTCGTTATTGTTAACGCATGTAGGTAAAAAATCCTTATCAAGCAGGACTGTTGCTTAAAGCTAACTACGAACACACGCGGCACGATACCTAGCGAATATGAGCATTGACATTTCGGCTCTTCTCAATTACAACCGATTCCCGTCGATGTATCTACCCGTCCTTGGTCCTCGAACCTCGCGCGTAGTCTTCGTAGTTACAAAGGTTTCGCTTACTTTTGATCTTGAGTTTGTATGCTATTGGTTGCTAGTTTAAGCATCAAAAATCATGTTAGATAGTGTATAAATGAGGTTTCTCAATAAATCCATGTAAATTGAAATCAACTGCGGAATGTATGTAAGGGCATCGCTTTGAAATGTCTGCACCTTTTGGCCATTTTTTTTTTGTTGCATTTATAACTCTTAAGCAAAGGTTTGTATGAAATATATTGTATGGAAAATTATAAGGAAACCGAAAGCAATTTTAGATGTTAGTGAGTTTAAGGAAAAAAATTAACGAGCTCTTGATTTTTACAGAATTAGGATAGATAAAAAAGAATGTTGTAATCTAAAAAAATAAAAGCTTACGAGATGAAGGCTCAGGTGTGTTTGTAAATATGACACGTATCGCCTTCTCTACGTAACCCTCAGGAGACATTAGGGTACTTTTCCCGCGTTGAAACACTGTTTGCTTAAACACCGATATGACGTGTTTATATTACAGGCAATATTTAAAAATAACATTGAATAGCGTCATATGAATGATTAATTCCATAATTACGATATATTAGACCCTCGGCTTCTATCACGTTAAGGTACGTTTTGATATATCACTTGTAAACATTTTTTTTCTAGATTAATTTTGGTATTCTAAGTTATTTTCTATACCTGTTAACATATATGTAAAATTTCATAATTATTGGTTAAGTAGTTACGACGACTATAAATAATATAATACTACGACATTTGACAATTTAGGAACTACATAAATAAACAAAGGTATTCATTATGTGAAGATGGTAGTTCTAGGAAGCGGTGTGAGAATTTTTCGTACTTATCGGTATGGGTAATGCATTTTTGTCTGATGTACTCCATTCGCGGCGATAATATTTATATTTCCGATACACTTCATTTTATCCAAAGTCGGTACTAGTCTTTGCGTCAATGTTCCTTAGCGATGTTATACAATGTGTACTTTTTCCGTGGCGGATGCGATGATGCGTTGGGTTGCGTCCGCGATTTATGATGGAAGTAGAGTGAAATGTGCAGAAGGGATAAGATTAGTCGTCTGGAAAGTAAAAATTGAACACGCGCCAACAGTATTGTTTTTTAAATAAGTAATATTATTTTTTGGCTTCGAAACTTAAATCTATTGAAAAAATAGAATTGACAATAAAAATAAAATGTCGACTACATTATAACACTTTTTTATTCACGAGTATAGAGGCTGTTAAATTGAATTTCGACAAATAATTGTAGCCTGTGTTTAATCTTTCCCGTTATCGCTTTGATCTAACGTAATACGAAACTAAGGGGGCGATTTTCGTACATACCATTCTCTACTAAGGGACAGTCGAGCGAACCAAATAGAAGGAGTACTGTTGTTACCTTATATGTTTTTATTAAAAGAGATTTGTTACAGCAGAATTAATAACATTATTACTTATAAGATTTAGCGTTTGACTACAATCACTTTCTCAAGTACAACTATTGGAATATAACGACAGGTGCTGATCAGCGATAGTTTTTCATCCTGCAGGTGATAACTAGCCAGACGGGCATTAAAAAAGCACAACCGCTATGCAAAATAAGTACAATTTTTCCTTGAAAACAACAGATTATTATTTTTTAGTGATTTTAATAAATAATTAAACCTATAATTAAACAAAATTTGCGTTTTTAAGGCTTGAGAAAAACTAATCCATACCTCACCTTGTTTAGACTATTTTTATTCATTGAGTGCAAATCATTTAATCAAATCTATTGGAATACACAATTCTAGAGTTGCATTAAATTTAAATAAGCATTTTTAGTGACTAACAAAGTATTGATTCATATAATTGAATATTATTTTGCTAATATGTCTTTTTTTAAGACCAAACACAAGGTAAACTCAGACGCAGAACGAATTGTCCCGTGTGACTTCCGAACCCACGACTCATATCGTAGTAACGAAGTAGTGAGACAAGCGCTTAAAACTCTCTGCCATCTATGAAACAATTAAAATGGCTAAAATATTTTGTACAATAAATACATTAAATTGAACCACTTAAAGAAAAAGTACTTATAAAAGAATGTTATTTTATTACCAATAGTAAATGTATTATTCACTGGACTGTAAAGTTCTAATAAGAAAAAAGTGTTTTAAATCTACTATTCTTGTCACTTTAAGTACCTATATATTTCTGCTCCGATAAAAACATCTTTGTCTTCAACCATTGCCTAAATATATACACTGTTGACGTAACTTTTGTCTGTTAATAGAATTCTTTGCCGAGAGCAAAAATATCGAGTGTAATATCAAGCGTAGATTTTTGAAATATTTTTAATATTAAAGGTACACCGTTTGACTCGTGATTGTATTTACAAGTGAATTAGATATGACCCGAATGTCATGTCTCATTCTCATTCTCATTCTCAATCTGTCAAGTAATTATTTGACTCTATATCTTATAAAATGATGCACGTAAAATCAGTAGTATGTTACGATATGTACCTTGATTATTACACACATATGACATGGATGAGAAATAATTGCACGGACTGTATTATAAATTCTGAGAGTATAAAAAAAAGTGTGTGTGCTTATGACCACATGAAAGAAGGAATTTCTTCATAAAAAGTACAAGAAAACAAAAAGACAACGTTACACGGTGGCCCCAGGCGGTCTTCCATCCAAGTACTGACCGCCGCGCTATACGTTTCTTAATTTCGGTGATCGGACGTGAACCGGTGTTTTCAACACTCTACCGGACACAGCGTATATCCCCACCACTTTTCGTCGCACAAAAAGGCTACGCATCAGAATTTCAAAGTGTCATCTAAAACTATCTAGAAATTTCTTAGAAGAAGGCCACTATCTTTCTTGTTAGAACACAGAAATGATCACAAAACCTTTTATAATTATTACTCGCTTCATAATAATACTAACAATCTTCATTGAAAAGGATTAGTTCCCACACTACAAAGAAGAAAAAGAATTATAAGCAATCACAAATATGTATCTACGACTTGACATACCTTTTTATTGAAAAGTTAAAAAATCTGTATCGTAAATAAGTTATCTATTTATAGGCGTATACTAATATTATTCACCCAATTTACTTTTTACATTAGTTTCGAAATAAACGTTTCCGTAACGCGATGTTTTTACCACATTCCATTTGTATAGCTTTTTGTTGAATTTAAGTCGATGATTGTTCTTTTCTCATTCCATTGTTCGCAAATATCATGTATTTTTAACAGCATTTATATCGAGTACGTTCATTTTAAATTATTCATCAGAAATAAGTGATGTTATTTTTGGCAAATGGATAATAGAATGTCAAATTTCAATTGCAAATAGTATAATAGAAAATGTAAAGAACTAGGATTTATGTAGGTATTCTATTTTATTTTACAATAGCCAAGAGACGTTCCGTGATAAAAATAATTTATCTTCATATTTTAAATCTTAGGTTTGGGTATGAGTATTCTTCAAATTATTTAATATTAGATTATGCTAGCGACTTCACTCGCGGCAGTGTAGATTTAATTCATTCCCCGGGAACAGTATATTTTTTCTAGATGAAAGGTATCCTCCGTCCTTTTCTTTACCGCTGACAACGTTTATGCAAAATTTTATGATCATAGTAGCGTAACGAACTAGCAAACAAACCTACTTTCGCGTTTATAATTAGATCGGTAATATCGAGGTAAATAATCCAAAATTATCAAGGAATCTAAGTATTTTTCACCGAGTTATTCAAATTCCTATAAACTCATAATAGTATCCCCATTCGCTTTGTAAATTAATGAAGCATATATCCTAATTATTTAACTACAAGTTAGACGTATTATGTTTGTAGTTTATAGCAACTATGGTAATTCTGCCATCTACATTAACTTTGTTGAGCTTCGTAGGTATTCTGCCAAGAGCACCTTTGTCAAGTTTGATGTAACATTTGCCATATACTAAGTTTATTAACAGTTTACAAATACACACACGCACACATTCAAATTTATTACGAAATCACCTACATACGCTGTCTATAACCTGACCGATTTATTTCCAGAAATTACGTAAAGGTAAAGCATAAAAAGGATGACGATAGATGTGGTGACAATGTAGTCCGGTGAAACTGTGAAAGCAATATTGCTGGCAGTGTAGGTCAGTTCGAAAAAAAAAAAAAAAAATGTGGTGACAATAATAATGTTTTATTTATTGTGACAATATCTGACGTGAACACGTAAACTTCAAAATTGCTCAGGTAACTTTACCATCTCACAGCAATTAACCAGCGTTCTCTTATATAGTGAAAAAAAAATGCATTTTAGTATTGGTGTTTAAATAAATTACTATTCAGCAAACGTTTGTTTTCATTCTGAAAATTCTCAGTGGGCGATACACTATTTCCTTTGTAGGTGAATTTTAAATGGCATCAACATAAACTGTTGCCACTGATCCATGAGTGGATACGCTTCTGTGACAGCCTGTTATGGGACCTCGTTCGTAGGCCGTTAAGGCTGTCGGAACAGCGATTAGCGAACACATCACTGTTGCGATGCAGATTACTAGATGACATATACTCAGGTATAAACAAGGAAGGAGGTACCTATAGAGTATACAGTATAGAGCTATAGTAGTATAGCTCCGATATGTTGGTACCGTACGTATAACTTCACTATACAGCACCTGCGTCGCTATATCTGCCAAACTAAACTGTACATCTAGTTGCGTAAACTATATACAAGTTATGACTGACCAAAGTGGCTGTATATTTTCTGCCCAAAAAACATACAAATAAGTCAGTTTCCAAGACCATTTTAACCATTTCCGTTACACTGTTTTCATTGGGATCACTACTGTGAAGTTGCAGAGTTGTTTTAACTGATAAAACCTTTTAAAGTTTAATAAAATTTTATGGAGACATTTACACTGATTACAAAATAACTGTATGTAATGTAGCGATCGTGTGTAGCCTGAATGAAACGAGCATTTTTCTGCAAACGGCGAATTGTAAAACTGTGAAAAGCTAACTGCTTTTCTCTCTATCTGCACAGCAAACTGCTTCGAGACGCTCAAATTATCAGAACATATATAAAGTTGAACTATATATATATATATATAGACCATTAACTGACGTGCGTCCTGTATGGCCAAAATTGCATTGAGTATTGCGTCCATCTGCATCGGACGTCCCATATATGGACGCAGGAGGGGAGACACATTTTATCGTGTTCGCCGCGCTCTGCTGATTCCAAATATGTTAAAATTAAAAAATAAAATTGGTCGTCGTTTTCACTCGCATGTGCCTGTAGAGTATATTTTCGTAGTTCCGTGCACTTTCGTGGGCAAAAACGCAGCGCGCACGTCGTAATTCGTAACTTTTGTAGTTGGCCGTTTCAAACGTCCTGAGAAATCGCGACGTTGCCAGATAGTGCAAAGTACACTATCGGCACACTTTAAATTTTTGCCAAGTCATTTAAGTCGATTACGTCTTATAATTGTAATGTAGGTTCTATTCTTCTTTTTCATTATTCGAAATGAGAAACACTGTTCATTTCAAGGTACTTTATAAGTTCAACGGATTCAAAGGAAAAAAATACGATATACCAAAAATTATAAGAATGAATAAATTAAGTGGATCATAATAATTTTGTACCCATAAAGTATCGCTATCATTCCAAAATTATTAGGCTATTAATACTATTGGATGTTATAAATATAGAATTCTTAATTATTTCTCGAAGAAATAGATTTCTTCATGATATTTTGTACATGACAATTATTTCATTACACATTCATAGTTTATAAAATTATTAGTAATACTCCTACAGATTATTAAGTACACACATATCTTACAACACATAATAAAATTAGAAGTCTCTTAATATCAAGCATAATTCGTGATCACATATAACTCAAGGTCACGTCACTGTGCGCCCGCGCAATGTGCTCCCGCGCAGTGCCTCCCTCACCTCCCTCCCGTAGCCGCCTTCCGCAACGCCGCTCGATATTTTTGTTTCGGGTCGGCATAATATTAAACGCGTTTATCGCGACGAGGGTTCGATGGCCTTATCACATTCCGTTGTACCTATGACATAATAATGTGACCGAACTATGAACTACGTTCTGGAACTATCACTTTATCATTTAATTAATAAATATAAGTTGTAATTTATTTGAATTGTTACAAAATTATACAGTTTCTTTACAATAATTTGAAATGTTTATATATAGGTGACAGAAAATTACTTATTCTATAAATAATGGATTCCGCTGTCAATGGTATGCAGGTGACAAAAAAAATATAGGATCCGCTACAATACATAAATATTATATACAAAGCAAATTAATTTTTGGTACGTTTTGTTGTAACTTTATTTGTAGATTTAAAGTTTAATTGTAAAATAATACAGTTTTCATTATCGACTATATCATTTCTCCTTCTGTTATTACGATACAGTTAATTACTGAGATTTTAGTATATTTGTTTGACTTTTTACGAGTTAAATAAACAATGTTATAATTACATGTTAAGTAAATGATTTGTACGAAATAGCTCATTTTAATTGGTATGAAACCAGTAAATAGATTTATATACATACTAGCTAGTACCCGCGACTTGTATTTCGTGTAAATGTTTTTTCTTTTTGTTACCTTCGTCGTGTCTTCATCGATTGTGATCGATTTTATAATTGTATTTTTATCTTTACCATTTTGAACTCTTAACACTTTTATTAATTTTAAACTAGCCGTGTACAATTTAATTATAGTTGCTTATCCCCTACGGAAAGACACGATGATAAAATATATAGATAATGCATGTAAAAGTCTTTTTATTTTAAGTCTCGAAATAAGTACAGTCGATTCGAATAGTAGAGTGAACGAACAATAGATACTTTAATTTTATTTATACTAGCAACCCGTTACAATATTGCTTTTCTTTAATTTATAAATGTGTGGATAATAAGAGTAAGTGATTGAGATCCATTTTACACATTGATAATTATATTTCGGTAAAATAAAAAAAGCTTAGATATCTTTACAGATTTTTTTTAGTATCGTGTAATATTAAAACTGTCACCTCTTATAAAACAGTCGCAGAAAGTTGTACGCTGCATTTGACAATTATTTTTATTTTTTTAATACCCACAATAACTATAATATTGAATTATTATCGAATATTAATTATATTGGTAACTAGCTGCTACTTGCGGCACCGGGCGGTTTTTTTATGATATCAAAGAAATTTAAAATTATAAGAAGATGTACAGCTACATAAATGATCTTTCAAACACATTTGTAAGTATGACACACCTCCTCCTGTAGCATTGTCATTACTATTTAACAATTTTACTCATTTCAAGTTACCTCTGTTCAATTTTATTACTGTTACTTGGCTCATATGCTAAAACGTAATGATAAAGAGTATATACACAAATTTGAAAATAGTTTAAGAGATTCCAGTAGGCAAATAATGATGATTTTAATTTTATTCATATTAACTACTCACGACGACGCGACTCAACGTGCATCACAACTATCTAAAGGATTTTGATTCATTTTGTACACTTCGATATTTATAGTTCAATAAACTCAAACACGTTCCGTAAATATCTATATACAAACAATTTTTCTGTAGCGTGAAATATTAAATCCGGATATCTTACAAGATAATAATTGATAATTATATGCTGCGATTGGCAATTATGTTATAATAAATTACATACCCCACATAACTATAATATTTAACGAGATAAGAATTATCTATATTATCGACTGGAATCACGTCGAAAATACTCCATTATTTGCTAATAATACATTTAAGACGAAATGGTTACGGTGGGTTATCTTTAGGTGATAGACATACCATCGTGAACTTTCTGTAAGCGCTTCTAGGTAAATAATCTTGTACCGTGTTATTTAGATATAATTCAAGAAGCTTAATCATTTAAAGATAACATAAAAGACATGTCTATTATTTTTTTATCTTTATTTTTAAATCTGAGAAAAACAATACACAAATATAAAATTAACATAAGCAACCATATTTATAAGGTATCAGTTACGATTAACTACAACAATTCGTTATGATCGGTTTAGCAACATTTGCATAGTGGTCGCGCCCCCAGTCATATATTTATATCTATTGCTCTTCTTGATTACTACAAACACTGCAGCTGATATCAAAATGCGATACTTCTAGCGTATCAATCCTCTTTCTATAAAAAAGTTGTATCACCTAATTATTTAAATTATAATAAAAAAACTAATTAAAATGATTTTTTACAAATTTTATAGTTTAAGTTTTACAAATATATTATTAGTATTGTAATTTATAGAAAAACCACGTGTAAGTTTTATGGCGAAACCATATTGTTTTTTTTTTCATTGTAGTTAAAAGACAATATTACACTTAAAATATTTTTTTACACCTAGTGTTAAGGTCACGTCGAAAGTATCTTCACAAACTCAAAAACGCATGCCGGAACGATATTTATTTATACTCACCATCACATGCAGGTTTTAATCAACACATGTGTAGAAACCGTTGATGTTAGTCTCATGAAATTATTTTAAGGTAATTACGTAATACTAACAATACGACCAATAATGCCGCGAACGTAGGGACGAGATAATTTGGTACTTTAAACCAATTAAAGTTGAAGTTCGTTATAAATGACTAATTTTGAAAATGTTTGCATCGTTTCTCAATACAATTTGAACAAAGCCAATGTATGGGTAGTCTATTTATACTAACCACTGTGATATTTTTGATATTTCCTAAAGAGAAAGTTTGCAATGTATACCTGTATACGGTATATAAGTACCTCACAGAACCTCAAAACATGCTAATCAAAAAATTTTACCCGCGTAAATATGACAAGGTGACGTAACGTTGCTCGATGACGCAATCGCGGAGTTATGGATAAAACACAGTTATATTAAGTTTTTACTCTGTATAGATGAAACACTAAAACGAAACTAGATATTAATATTTATAAATGTTTTGTGTTACATTTACATCACATTACATTGTTACAAAATTGAAATAAAATAATGTTGTCTTTCATCGTTGTATACCAATATCAATGTCATATATATTAAAATTGACGTCGTTCTGATTGAGATAAACTCTTATCAAAATATGTAAATGCATCAATATGTCTAAGCTTAGTCGTGTGTTCGGACTTGATTACCAATACAATAGTCACTTCATAAAAAAAAGATGTCTGGTAATGTTAATCAACGAAATATTTCATAATAGTTTGTAACCGTCATTCGCGCCTAAACAGAACAAGCGCATTTTTTGTCCTGCCCACCTCCGCCGCTTTCATACCCCCTTGTGCCTAGTAATTCAACGGTGAAACAGTTGCGTTTATGACGTCATAATATAACCGAACAAATTCTTAACATTTGAGTTTTAAATTACCTAGACGTACATTACGTTAAATAAAAGAATACTATTTTTTAGAACATTAACATAATCAGTAATGGTTTTAAAAACTTTTCAAAGTATTGAATTTAAATAACATGAGGTATAATTCAGCAAGCAACTCCCGCCAAAACATTACCGCTGTGAAGCGGCCCGGCTCCGCCCCCCCTTGCCCTTGCCAGTGAGCGCTAAGGACAAGCCAACGGTTTTGTAACGGTCAAAGTTTATTCACCTCACATTCAGCTGTGCCTATTATTACGTAATGATATGACCGATCTATGCAATAGAATCTTGGACTTAGACAATCATATGTTGAAATGATGTAACAACGTTTTTTTGTTTCATGAGAACTACTCGTCTTATATGGATAATTCATGCTGTGTCCACACAGATATCATGAATACTTATTCAAAGTTTTTATTTCACGTCTTATCGAAATCTTTTCAGCAGATTTGAAAATTAGGGTGGACACATAACAGACACTTTTATTTATACGAGTATCTACACCGACATCTTATAGGTAAAATATATTAATATGTGTATCACAAGTGTGAGACCGATTTAGATTTGTTTTTTACGCTTTGATAATTATAGCTCAACGAGTTTAAAGAAGCTTCTTAACTATTTTTACACACATAACTTTTTTTGTGTTTTCGTAATTTTAAATCTCTGTAATGGTCGAAATTCAGAGTTTACAATTCATTTATTTGGAAACTTATTTCGTAGATACCTGTTATAAAGGCCACTGATAAAATATAACGTAAAAAATATAATTAACTATCTATTAGTATTCCCGGAGTTAAAAATACGGCTAAATCAATTCCAATGAAATCACATGAGAATCTAATATCATTTTTTAATAATAACGTAGAAGAATTATAAATGAATACAGAAATCGGTAAAGCAATATTCTAAATCTATTTAATAAACATTTGTACAATGATATCACATCTGCATATAAGCAAACCGATGCAAGGTCATAAGCCTCTATCCAAAGGATGGTATACACGTGAGCACCCTACCAACCCACGACGTAGAGTTGTGTTAAGCATAGAGAAATTCACATTTCTTATTCATTCCATTATTCCTTTTCCTCAACATTCCTTACGTACCGATTTCCTCGCAATGTTTTTTTTAACAGCAGCCAATAATGTTACGCCTGTTAAACTAAAAAGTAGTATAATCTGTACAAACATGAATAATAGTAATTCTATTTTTTTAACTATTTTTATAATGATGATCATAAATAAAAATACAATTTCATTCGCTGTACAGATTTTAAATTAATTTTGTACACTGGAATTATATGTCATTTCAAAAATGATAATATATAAACTGAGTACTAATATCTCGGAAATAATTGAATGAACCCATATTTTAATGAGATAAAATAACGAGTCAAAAATATTTTTTGCATAAAAAAGCGCGCAAAGCCATGGGCTAATTCTAGTATATTCATATATCAAATCTAAAGAAACATTACTGAAAATATTATGAACATGCACTAAGCTCTTCGGTCAATTATTGTACTAGGAATGTTTCTTACGGCAAGACGTAATGAAAACAGTTGTGCTATTTAGTACGAATCAATTACTTAAAATTTAATTATAACATTGCCTATTTAGTACGTAAAACTATACAAATATACTGAAATCTCAGTGCTTAGCTGTATCATACAAGATGCAGAAGTAATATTGTAATCGTCAGTTAAAAGCGTATTAAAATTTGGTACGTAATATACAAATAAAGGTACAACAAAGATACGAAAAATGACTTTGTTTTAAATGTTGTATTTATAGATTAAAGAAGGCCTCAAAATATTAATATATAATTATCACCTGTGGAATCCGGAATTTACTAAATTAAGTAATTCAATATCATGTATATGTACATATTTCGAATTATTCTAAAGTAACTGATAAGCTGACAACAGAACCGTAGTGCATAGTTCGGCCATATTATTATGTCATTGGTATAACGGAATCTATTCGGGTCATTGAACACTGGTCTCGGTAAACGCTTTTGATATAATGCCAACACCAACTGAAAATAACGATCGTTCATGTTGCGGGGGGCGACAATTACCGAGGGGGGCGGGAGGTATTGCGCGGGAGCAGAGCAACGGACATGATATAACGTGTTGGCGGGAAATACGTTCTTGTGCAAGGTGTTCCTTGTCGTTATGCGCTAGACATTAATACTATTCAGTTTACTTCATGTTGTTAAGATATATGTGTACTTAATTATCTCTAGGAAAGTTACTGATAATTGTAACGAAATGGTAGTGAATATAATGATAATTAAATGTATGGTATAACTGTTATAAAACCAATAAATAGATTTATATATATATTGGCAAGTAGGTGGTAAGTAGATAATGGTTCTTTGTCTTTGTTACTTTTTTCGTTGCTGGATAGATTGTGAATGGTTTTTATAATTTTATTAATTGTATTTTTGTCTTGTACAATTCAGAGAAGTTAAAAAAGGTTAAGTATTTTTACGTTTATTGTTTTTGAAGTTCATTACAAATAACTAATTTAAAAAATATTTGCATTGTTTATCAATACAATTTGAACAAAACCTACGCCTGTAGTATATACTAACAGCTGAGATATTCTCGACATTTTCCAGAGAGAAAGTTTGCAATATGTATGCCGGTATATAAGTAACTCAAAGAACCTCAAACCATGCCGATCAAAAAATTTTACCCGCGTAAATATGAGAGGGTGATGTAATGATGCTCGTTGAAGCAATCGCGGAGCTATCGATAAACACGATACCAGGCAGACGTAAATTTCTAAATCATTCAGTATCTCACAACGACATATCAGCACATTTCATATATGTAATTAGAGCCGGATATAGAGAAACATTTGATACTAATTAATTATTACATCGTAATTTAACGCTAATGCTAGTAAGGGTTATATGTTAATTACACCGTAGTATCATTATTTAATAACAATTATTGTAAACACTTCCCAATTATCCCGTCATTGGATCACGTAGTTAATTTTATATTGTACGTTAAATTGTAACGATAGACGAATAGACAATGAGATTGATAAGACGTAATTTGTTAACATTCCCTTTAATTTTGTACAGGCTTAGGTCTGTTACAATTAATGATTAATTAGTAATTGTGAAAAAAAATAAAAATAAGAAATTATAATATATTTCAAACTTCATTGGTCTATGAATAGTTTGATTATTATCGATAGTTATATTAAGTTTTTACTGTTTTAAATATTGTATAGACAAAAAACTAAAACGAAACTAGATATTAATATTTAAAAATGCCTTGTGTTACAAAGCGTAATCGAAATTAGCGAAAACACACTGAAGAAAATATTTCCAAAAATTTTTTTTTTTTAAAGTAATGTTGTCTTTCATTATTGTATACCAATATCAATGTCATGAATATTAAAATTGACGTCGTTCTGATTGAGATCAACTCTTATCAAAATATGTTACATGCATCAATATGTCTAAGCTTAGACGTGTGTTCGGACTTGATTACCAATACAATAGTCACTTCATAAAAGATGTCTGGTAATGTTAATCAACGAAATATTTCATAATAGTTTGTAACCGTCGTTCGCGCCTAAACAGAACAAGCGCATCTTTTGTCCTTCCCGCCTCTGCCGCTTTCATGCCCCTTGTGCCGAGTAAATCGACGGTTAATCAGTATGACGCCATAATGTAACTGAACAAATTAAATTACCTAGACGTACGTTGCGTTAAATAATAGAATACAATTTTTTAGAACATGAACATCATCAGTAATGGTTTTAAAAACTATTCAACATATTGAGTTTTAATAAAATGAGGTATAATTCAGCAAGCAACTCCCGCCAAAACATTACTGCTGTGAAGCGGCCCGGCTCCGCCCCCTCTTGCCCTTGCCAGTGAGCGCTAAGGACAAGCCAACGGTTTTGTAACGGTCAAAGTTTATTCACCTCACATTCAGCTGTGCCTATTATTACGTAATGATATGACCGATCTATGCAATAGAATCTTGGACTTAGACAATCATATGTTGAAATGATGTAACAACGTTTTTTTGTTTCATGAGAACTACTCGTCTTATATGGATAATTGTTGCTGTGCCAACACAGATATCATGAATACTTTTTCAGTTTTCATTTCAGGTCTTATCGAAATCAGTTCAGCCGATTCGAATATTAGAATGGACACATAATAGACACTTTTATTTATACGAGTATCTACAACGACATCTTACCGGTGAAATATATTAATATCTCCATCACTAGTGTATGACCGATTTAGATTTATTTTTTACGCTTTCATAATTATGGCTCAACGAGTTGAAAGAAGCTTCTTAACTATTTTTACACACATAACTTTTTTTGTGTTTTCGTAATTTTAAATCTCTGGAATGGCAATATCACAAGAAATTATGAAAAATTCCTAATCTTTACTTCCTTATCCTTACTAACATTAAAAATGCGAAGGTGAGTTTGTTTGTATGTTATGTTTTCAAGCTTTAACGGCTCAATCGATTACCAGGAAATTTTGCACACACATTTTTAGGGTACAGAAAAGGGCATATGGTAAATTTCGTTCCGAAAAAAGTATTGTTGAAGCTGGAAGCAAAACCTAGTCGTATATCAGTTTGAAAGCAAACGCTGTTGTTTTATTTCCAATATAATTAAAATAATTATTAAGCTTCAAATAACCTTTTGAATCTGATATTTGTAGACATCTCTTTTTTCTGAAAATACTATAGCGCATATCCGTCACAATGTTTATTTGTACTGATCATCACGTACAGCAGCTCTATTCAACACATCGTGTAGACATCGTTCACACTACCAAAGTTAAATTCTTTTAACGTTATTACGTCACCAACAAGATACATCGGTGATAAGCCATGCCTTTACGTCCGTTACCTAACTAGACCCTTTGCGCGAAATTTTATTTCAAAAATGTTCTTCTTTGTAACATATTCAAGACTTACTAAATGCCCCAGTTTTGCACAGGCTTAATGCACTAACGTCGCATTATAAGTAAACAACATTTATAAATTACCAAAGTCGTACAAGTTACGTAGCTACCTTCACGCAATAACTTATTTAGTAAGTTCTAATCTACTAAAAAAACACAGATAAACACGAAATACGACTTTATTCTATAATAGTTATTTATATACTATATGCTTCATTAAAAGCAAAATTTTAGACTTAAATTTATTGAAGTAATTTCTAAATGAACTTCATTATAACGTTTACAACTTTGCTTATATGTTTGAGGACAAATTTGTAAGTAGCGTCAAATATCTAAAAAATATTGTAGACGTTATTTCAAACTGTGAACCCTAAAAATTGAAAAAGAAACGATGTACGTAATTAATTATTTGCATAAAACTAAACTTAGAAAAAGTCATCTCAGAAAGTCACTCATACATTTCAGATTCTTATCCAATTACTATCCACTTACTTTGTTTATATAAGCCGAAAAAAATACATTCTCTTGACTTTTAAAGGATTTACCTTGTAACCACAATATTGCCTCATAATAAATATTAATGTGTTCAAAAGCATAAATACTTTAAACATATAGTGCGTCTGCCACACTACACTCATTCAGACTTAGTAAAATATTTTCAAACTGTCTTTGTAAAGCCGTGAAGGCCTATAAGTTTAATAGGTTAGTTAGCTGGAAAAATAAAATATATTCAAACTGAAACAAGAAACTAACCAGGCGAACTTATAAAATGAACTCCCATATTACTATACTTTCATAAGGACATGTTTCTTCGAGTTGCTCACAGACGTGGTATTTGAATACGCGAGTGATGAGTCAGCTCCGCGTGTTTGATTATAATGACCGTTATAATTTGTTATTTCGTAAGTACCTACGGTGACGTTGTAAGCTTACTCAAATATAATGATTAAATGTATTTGCACAAAGTCTACTCTCTAACTTATTTATTGTTAGATAAAGACTTTTACTTAATATTCCCTAAACTAAAACCTTACTGTGTGTATTAATATTGATAGTGTTGTGAAACAAAACAAGTTGTGAATCAAATAAAACTTATAAATTACTTATAAATATTATGTTTTTGTCGAATAAATTTTAAAGTCAACGACAACATCTAACCTTCATATGGAAAACATTATTGCTAAAAAAGTGAATCAATCGTACATTTATATTTTGTACTGAATTTAAAATACACATTTTATGTTTTATCTAATTTTTATCAAAATAATTTCGTATATCACTTTTTGTCTTCAAAGAAAATAATTTTGACTTTTGTATGGTTACATGCATTTCGAAATCAACCCGTGTATTTGTAATTAATGAAAAGCTTACCAGCTGCAATTGTTGAGTGATTCTGAATATATTATTAAATTCGAAATTCAGATTGTACAATTTATTTATTTCGAAACTTATTTTGTAGATACCTGTAATAAAGGCCACTGGTCAACTACGGCGTAAAAAAATAAATTTAACTATCTGTTAGTATTCCCGGAGTTAAAATACGAATAAATCAATTCCAATGAAGTCACATGAGAAACTAATATCATTTCTTAATAATAACGAAGAAGAATTGTAAATGAATACAGAAATAGGTAAAGCATCTACTCAATCTATTTAATAAAATTTTGTACAATGATATCACATCTGCATATAAGCGACCCGTTGCAAGGTCAAAGGCCTCTTTCCAAAGGAAGGTATGTGCGTAAGCACCCTACCAACCCACGACGTAGAGTTGTGTTAAGTATAAAGAATTTCACATTTCTTATTCGTTCCATTATTCCTTTTCCTCAACATTCCCTACGTACCGATTTTCTCATGACGTTTTTCTTCAACAGCAGTCAATAATGTTACCCCTGTTAAATTAAAAAGTACTATAATCTGTATAAATATCAATAATAACAATTCTATTTTTTTAACTATTTTTATAATGATGATCATAAATAAAAATGCAATTTCATTCACTGTACAGATTTTAAATTAATTTTGTACACTGGAATTATATGTCATTTCAAAAATGATAATCTATAAACTGAGTACTAATATCTCGGAAATAATTGAATGAACCCATATTTTAATGAGATAAAACAACGAGTCAAAAATATTTTTTGCATAAAAAAGCGCGCAAAGCCATGGGCTAATTCTAGTATATTCATATATCAAATCTAAAGAAACATTACTGAAAATATTATGAACACGCACTAAACTTTTCGGTCAATTATTGTACTAGAAATGTTTCTTACGACAAGACGTAATGAAAACAGTTGTGCTATTTTGTACGAATCAATTACTTAAAATTTAATTATAACATTGCCTATTTAGTACGTAAAACTATACAAATATACTGAAATCTCAGTGCTTAGCTGTATCATACAAGATGCAGGAGTAATATTGTAATCTTCAGTTAAAAGTGTATTAAAATTCGGTACGTACTTTACAAATAAAGGTACAACAAAGATACGAACTATGACTTTGTTTTATTTTAAATATTGTATTTATAGAGTGAAGAAGGCCTTAAATTATTATTATATAATTGGCTACTGTGGAGTCTAGAATTTACTAAATTATGTAATTTAATATCATGTATATGTACATATTTCGAATTATTCTAAAGTAACTGATAAACTGACATCAGAAACGTAGTGCACAGTTCGGCTATATTATTATGTCATTTGTTAAATGGAATGTATTCGGGTCATTGAACACTCGACTCGGTAAACGCTTATGATGTAATGCCGATATCAACTGAAAATAACGATCGTTCATGTTGCGGGTGGCGACAAAGGCCGAGGGGAGCGGAGGGCGGGAGGCATTGCGCGGGAGCAGGGCAACGGACATGGTATAACGTGTTGGCGGGAAATACGTTCTTGTGCAGGGTGTTCCTTGTCGTTATGCGCTAGACATTAATACTACTCAGTTTACTTCATGTTGTTAAGATATATGTGTACTTAATTATCTCTAGGAAAGTTACTGATAATTGGTACGAAATGGTAATGAATATAACGATAATGAAATGTATGGTATAACTGTTATAAAACCAATAAATAGATTTATATACATATTGGCTACTACCCGTGAGTTGCTATGCGTGAAAAAGTTTCTTTCTCTTTGTTACCTTCTTCGTTGCTGGATAGATTGTGAACGGTTTTTCTAATTTGTTTAATTGCATTTTTGTCTTGTACAGTTATATCTTTACGAAACATTTTTTTTGTATCCTGTAATACTAAACCTGTCATATCTTATAAGATAATCATAGAAAATTATGCGATGCAATTGCCAATAATTGGATTATTCAATAAGAATTAATTACTATGTTCAAAATATTGTTGTACTAATAACCTTAATATTTTTTTATAAGTATTAAGGTTATCTTTGGGTGATAGACATATTCCTTCGCAAACTTTCTGTAAGCGTTTCAAGATAAACATTTTTGTTCTATGTTATTTAGATATAACTCAAGAAGCTTAATAATTAAAAGATAGCGTTAGAGATATGCCTATATTTTAATGCAAGAAAAATATAACACAGATATAAAATTTACATAAGTAAACATATTTATAAGGTAGCAGTTACGATTAACTACAACAACTCGCTATGATCGGTTTATCAACATTTGCATATTGGTCACGACTCCAGTCAAATATTTATATCTATAGCTCTGCTTGATTACAACAAACACTGCAGCTGATACCAAAATGCGATAATCATGACGTAACTATACAATGAGTTTTTATATGTGAGAATTATTAAAATTATAATAAAAAACTGATTAAAATTCAGTTTTGTATATTTAATAGTATGAGCTTTACAAATATACTATTAGAATTGAAATTTATGAAAAAAAAACATATATAAGTTTTATGGTAAAACCATTTTTTTTTTCTTTCATTGTAATTAAAAGATAATATTAAGCTTAAAATAATGTTTTAAATCCAGTGTCAAGGTCACGTCAAAAGTTTCTGAACAAACTCAAAAACGTATGCCGGAACGATATTTATTTGTACTCACCATGACATGCAAGTTTTAATCAACACGTGTGTAGAAACCGTTGATATTAGTCTCGTGAAATTATTTCACGCGCACAATACGATCAATAATGGCGCTAACCTAGGGATGAGATTATTTTGTACATAAAACTGATTAAGCTTGAAGTTCATTATAAATAACTAATTTTAATAATATTTGCAATGTTTATCAATACAATTGAAATAAAACCTGCCCCTGTAGTATATTTATACTAACCGCTGAGATATTCTAGACATTTTCCTGAGAGAAACTTCGCAATATATATGCGGGTATATAAGTACCCAGAGAACCTCACAACATGCTAATCAAAAAATTTTACCCGCGTAAATATGACAGGGTGATGTAACGTTGCTCGATGACGCAATCGCGGAGTTATGGATAAAACACTATAACTGGTAGATTATTACATCGTAATTTAACCGTAATGCTAATAAGAGCTATGTGTTAATTACACCGTAGAATCATTATTTTATAACAATTAATGTAAACACTTCTCAATTATTCCGTCATGGGATCACGTAGTTAATTTATATTGTACGTTAAATTGTAACGATAGATAAATAGACATTGAGATTGATAAGATGTAATGTGTTGCTTAACATTACGTAATTCATTTGATAACATTCTCTTTAATTTTGTACAGGCTTAGGTTTGTTAGAATTAATGTTTAATTAGTAATTATAAAAGAAATAAAAATGAGCAATTATAACGTATTTCAAACTTCATTGGTCTATGAATAGTGTGATTATTAACGATAGTTATATTAAGTTTTTACTGTTTTAAACATTGTATAGACAAAAAAACTAAAACGAAACTAGATACTAATATTTAAAAAAGCTTTGTTTGAACGCATGACGCATTGAATAAACTGTTTTCATAAATAAAATTGTACTACAATAATGTTATATTTCTTCATTGCACCCAAGTAGCAATGTAATAAATATTAAAACTGACATCATTCTGATTGAGATACTCTTATAAAAATATGTTACATGCATCAATATGTCTAAGCTTAGACGTCTATTCGGACCCGATTACCAATAACAATAAACACTTTATAAAAGTAAAGATATTTGGTAGTGAGTAATCAACCGAATATTTCATAATATCTCTAAACAGTCTTTCGCGCCTAAACAGAACAAGCGCATCTTTTGTCCTTCCCGCCTCTGCCGCTTTCATGCCCCTTGTGCCGAGTAATTCGACGGTTAATCGGTATGACGTCATAATGTAACTGAACAAATTCTTAACATTTTGAGTTTTAAATTACCTAGACGTACGTTACGTTTAATAATAGAATATTATTTTTTAGAACTTGAACATAACCAGTAATGGTTTTAAAAACTTTTCAAAGTATTGAATTTTTATAACATGAGGTATAATTCAGCAAGCAATTCCCGCCAAAACATTATCGCTGTGGTACGGCCAGGGGCGGGCCTTCCCTTGCCAGTGAGCGCCAAAGACAAGCCAACGGTTTTGTAATGGTCGAAGTTTATTCACCTCACTTTCAGCTGTGCCTATTATACGTAACGATATGACCGATATATGCAAAACATTCTTAGACTAGACTTTATTGTTTGAAGCAACAAAGATAATTTCTATTTATAGCGGATAGTAATTAATATTTCTTTAGTAATATTTACTTATAGCTGATAGGAAATTACTTTTTTAGTAAATTTTGAATTCTACTATTTTTTCGTAATAAACAAGTCAATAAATGCGCTTCAAATGTACACGTAATGGGCTACAGAAAAATATCAAATTGATATAGAGTTCGATCATTGCGATCTAAAATAAATATTACAGAATAAAGACGTTTCTCGAGTCGTCTCTGTGTCGGTGAGTGCTAATAAACTATGTATTGGATTTAAATACATTATTCCCGTAGTCCGGTGAAAACTCTAGCGGCCTTAACAAACGAACAGTGCAGGCCAGTTCCAAAACAAAAAAAAAAAATTATATCTATAAATAATATTGAAATATTATAAAACAATGTCACTTTTCGATACGGTTTCAGTATCTTTTTAATAATTTATTTCAAATAGTTTAATGTATTATATATGGATATTATATTTATATTCATAGAAATAGATAGTAATTTATAATTACTATGTTGAAATGTTGCAACAATGTCTTTTGTTTCAATGAGTGTTATATGGATTCATGAGCGGACTTCTTTTTCTGATTGAAATTTTACCTTACTATTTAAGTCTTCTGATTCTGATACAGATTATAAACTTCTTTCCTTAATTTTATCGTTGTTGCTTACCCACCCATATATCACTACTTTAAGTTTTCATTTAGTCTCATCGCATCATATTCAGCCGTATTCGAAATTAGTATGGACACATAATAGAAGACTTTCATTTATAACGGTATCTACAAGCAGGCAACAGCCGCAACATCTTTTCAGATAAAATATACTAACATGTGCACTCACAGGTTATAACAGATTTTTTATGCTTTTATAGTTTTTATTACAGCTCATCGAGTTTAAAGAACTTCTAATTTATTTTGCACACATGAATTTTTATTGTGTGTTTTCGTAATTTTAACTGCTGGAATCGAGTGATCCTATTAAATTATGAAAAATTCTCTAATCTTTACTTCCTTATTTTTACTAGCATTATAAATGTGACGGTGAGTTTGTTCGTTCGTTATTTTTCACGCCTAAACGGCTCAATCGATTACCAGGATATTTTGCATACTCATTAACAGAGTACAGAAAAGGACATATGGTAAATTTTGTCCGAAAAAAGTATTGTTGCTGAAGGATAATCAAATCTACTTAAGATTGACGAAGCCGGAATCAAAACCTAGTTGTATATTATTTGATAACAAAACGGTGTTGTTTTATTTTCATTATAATTAAAAAATATATTAAACATCAAATAACTTTTGAATCTAATCTAGTCTAATCTAATCTAATCTAGACGTCAATGATTTCTGAAAAAACTATAGTGCGTATCCGTCACAATGTTTATTTTAACTGATACATCACGTATAGCTGCTTAGTCCAACACAACGTTAACTTCATTCATACTATCAAAGTAAATCTTTTAACGTAACTTACGTCACCAACAAGATATACCGCGATAAGCCTGCTTGCGCCGGTAGCTAACTAACGGGTGGTCGCGAAATTTATTTGAACAATCCGCGGGAATTCTACCAAATAAAATATTCGATTTTTTTCCTTGTTGTACTATTTACACTTACACAATCCCAGTTTTGCAACAGGCAA